>RSEF01000013.1:17045919-17087574 GCA_003993805.1 Himantopus leucocephalus
GGCAAATACAGTTAGGTTCATAAGGACAAGGAGAGAATTCAGAATAAACGAGAGAAAAACAAGAAGGAAAGCAGAGAAATGGTGTGATGGGAAAGCAGGCTTAAAGAGGTTTCATTGTTGTAGAGTATATAAACACACCAGTGAATTTGCATTTGTATTAGGTAGGATTTGGGTAGCAAGGAAGGAACTGTGGTGCACAGAGGTATGTGTATCACTGATGCATACAGCTGGTCTCCCTAGAGTTCAGACATGCGGGAGGGAGGAGGAGGTGGGGACAGTCTCCTTTCCTCTGAGTTCATTTCAAAACCCAGCGCATTGCCTGAATCTTCAAAGATACCTTGAGAGTCTGCAAACCCTCCACCTCTTTGGATTTGTCAGCTTCTATTTACAGGCTGAGCAAAAATCAAAGAGAGAAAAAAATATGTTTGACAGCTGTATCAGCAGTAGGTTTCTTCACCGACATAAACTGAGATGCAGTTGTCAGATATCTGCTGGGTGTTTAGACCACTGTTATGTTAAGGAAAGGTGGCAGATTGAAGTTCATCAGATTCCTAGAGGGCATGTTGAAGGTGGTACAGTCTTTGATGTGGAGATAGCTGGTTTGCGGTAGGTTCAAATCTCAAGGGGTTCATTTCAGATCTTTCTAAAAATAGAACATTTAGTGTACGGGAGATGTAGTTTGCCATGCATAGGCCTTTGTTCTACAGATTCACACATGCTTGAAAATCTCGTCCTTTAAGGAAGGTGAATGCACTTTGTGAAATCTTTAGTGGATGGAGTTTTTCCTAGTTAGGAACATATTAATGAGTGTAACAGTGCTACCATAGTTGTTCAAATGCCAAATCAAGAGTTGTTCCCAGAGAGCAGAGGGTTATGTCAGTCTCCTTGCAGAAAGCATCTTCTGCTTTAATGAAGAAGCTATATTTTACAGTAGGTAGTTATCACACTTCGCTCCATTAATGGTGCCGGGTTTAATCTGTTAGGAATTTCAGAAAAGTAATTCCAAAGCAGATTAAATTAAATAATTTCTCTGGCTTATATATTTATTGTATAAAATTATGCCAAGATTACAATGGCAAGTAAACGTTCAGTGTAAAATTATTTTAGGTGCTTGATGTACATACTCTAAAAAGGCAACTTGTCTGTATGTTTTAGGCACCCTAATGCATTGCCTACCCCAAAATACTGATCTGTCTTGAAATTCAGTGTATGGTATTACAGCATCAGTCCTTATTGATAACTTTTTGGTTTTGTTTTGTTTTGTTTTTTTCCTTCTTAATATATAGAGTGCTGTTCCAGACGCAATACAGACAAAATGTCCAGCAGGGGTGGAAAGAAGAAGTCAACCAAGACTTCGCGCTCTGCAAAGGCTGGGGTCATATTCCCTGTTGGAAGAATGCTACGTTACATTAAGAAAGGCCACCCGAAGTACAGAATTGGTGTTGGTGCTCCAGTGTACATGGCTGCTGTACTGGAATATCTGACTGGTAGGTTTTGCTGAACAATGTGAAATAGCAGCAGTGAAAGTAATAATACAAGCTGAATTTGCGCGGGGGGCGGGGGGGAAAGATCCTCTGTTACATAGATGACTAAAAAAGTTACAGCTGAAGTAAATGGTATGCTGATCACACATCTAAGCCAAAATCAAGGTACCCCCACCCCTGCCTCAGAGCTTTGATGGCTTTTGTGCGTTCCAGCACTGGATTTCCTTTGACCTGTTGTATACACTCTTCGTGCACATAGGCAGTCAGGAGGATTCCTACTAACAGCAATGGGCCTTCAGTGTTGCAGTCCTGCCAGCTCCAATTTTGTGCCCGATGGCTTTGTTTGGGTTATAACTGTCTGTTAAGCATATACATTTCTTTAAAATAGAGAGCTTCTCAGTGTTTACACAGGGCTGAGATTGCTTACAGCATTGTTTAAACATTTTTGTTCAATTTGCAGATTATTTTTGAGACTACATATGCTGTTTCAATTTGCTTGGTTGAGTCTGTGTATAAATGCAAGCTCTGTTCATCTGCCCCAGATCAACATAGCTTATTTGCTTATATTTGTAGTCCTTTCTCTGTTCCTCTCATCACATCAGAATGAGAACACCTTAACTAATTATCTCATCCTCACAGTACCTTCTTTGAGGACGAAAGTATTATCTTTCCTCCATTTGGAAAGAAGCTTCAAAGGAATAAAATCCTTTGCCCAGAGACATACACAACTAGGCATGCAAGGGAAGATCTTTACATAGCAGTTCTCCTCTCATACAAGACTTAAAACGTTGCAAGTTTACCCCACAGACAACATTACAAAAGTGGTCTTCCAATGGAAAATAAACCCCAACTGTAATAGTGTCAACATATGGGCTTTTTGCAATATTGGTTTGCTTAAAATAAAACAAATTATAAAAAAAAAAAGAAGAATAAACCACCAGTTCAGTCATGTTCGTGTGCCCAGACTGACTTACAAGCAGATACCTGTAGGATAGGGATCTAGGAAAAAGCACAAGTGCTAGATGGATTAGCGTTTGGAGACAGATTCTATTAGCATGACTAAGGAAAAGCTTGAATTGGATTTCATTTGTCATAGCAGTGTTTCCTTTTTACAGTGCATCTGCTTATGTCAATGTTCTGGTTGCAGCAGATATGACGGTTTCCAGGGACAGTAGTCTTTAAGCTATAAGTGTGCACTGAGTCTCTGAGGAAGAGATGAACTTTGTTATTTCTTTGACTTAAGCACAGAGTAAAAAAGCGTGTGGTTTAACTTCACTGAAAGTATTTAAAACAAAAGCGACCTGACTCTTAAGACAATTTTAGATACACCTTATAATGGGTATTGACATTGAAGAACAAAAATAGGCTGATTTTTTTTTTACTGTAAAGTTTCTTCCTCCCTTAAAGATGAAGATTGGTAACATCAAGAATAATTAATAGAGTGCTTGTTTTCTGTAAAGTATTCATATTACATTAGTGAATTTTCTCCATCATCCAGTATCCTTTTTTTTTTAACTTGTTCATGTTCATAGTTTTCTTTATTTGGGCCTTTTCTTTAAAAGAATGCTTTTAAACTTCATAGATGGCCTTAAAAAATTAATATTTCCTTCAGCTAGGTTCCTGCTTACAGCAATAACAGCTCAAACAAAATCCTTCTTAGGGTGAAGGGTGTTTTGAATGCTGCCCTTTTCAAGAAACAGAACAATACAGGTGAGCTTAAGGCACTGCTAATGAGCAGCACATGTTATTGGTTAACTGTTTGATTTAAAGTGTTTACTGAGGCAGCAATGGTTTAGGCAGCTAAGAATAGGCTGGGGAAATAAAGGTGTTTCTTTAACTGCTGTGCATCCTGGGAAACGGTCTGAGGAGATTGACATCAAAAAAAAAAGCCAAAAAAGAAGAAAGGAAGGGGGAAAGGAGAGCTAAGGGGAAAAGTACCTTCTTTCGTTCTCCCTTTAAATATTTTTAAGCTGGGTTGGTTCTTTTTTACTCCTCTGAAGGCTAGATAGATAGTCCTAGTATCCTGTATCTCAGGGTTTTCTTTCATTTTTATACATAGATGCATCTCAAAAGCACAGATACTCTTTTCTTTCCTTACTGAGTTAGTAATAGTCTTATGTTTTATGACTGTTTCAGTCTGGTGGGTTTTTTTTCCCCCTTCTCTCTCTCTTAAGTTTTTCACACTATATAGGGTAATTTTTTAGCCTTTAATGCTCAGTATGTTTTCTGAACTTCAGGTCATTCATCTTTTTCAGTATAATTCAGAAACATTCCCTTGAAATGGGATGCTTGGAGATCTTTGGTTTGTGTTCTTTTTACTTCTTGTCAGTTATTACTTCACAAAACCAGAGAAATCCTGACTTCTCTCCAGGAGAGTTTTTAAAGATGCTCATGTCAGCACATGATCTGAGACTAAATCAAAGCATTTCAACCATTTCAAAATAGAAGCAGGAACGTGACATAATAGGAAGGAGACCATGTGAAGTGGCATGCTAATAAATTGGCTAAATCAAAAAAGCAATCCTGTGCATCCAGGAAGGAGAGGAGAAACGTAAAATATCAAAAGCAGTTGTAGGAAAGAACTTCAGAAAAGACTAGGAGGGGAAATGACAGAGACGTGACCTAATAGAAAGGAACCTACTAAGGTTTGAAAACTAGTTCATGTGTGTGGAGAATATGGCACTGACTTTAATCCTTTAGAAGATGAGGTGCTAAATTTTGCTGGCCCTTGCTGAAGTTTAACTCTGATGTAAATCTGAAATTAGCCCATAATGTGCTCAGATCTGGGATTTTGGTTTGGTTCAGTTTGAGATCTGAACTTCCGTAATGCTTCCAGCTGTTCAAACTTGGAGTTCTGTTCTGGATCCATCTGTATTTATGACTTTATCCACTTTGTGCTTTGAAGGTAACTTACTGTTACCATGTATGCATGGCCGCTTATCAGAAAGTAAAAATACACATTCTGTAATTTCTTGTGGTGTATGGGCCCACGTGTAATTTAAGCCCTTCTTCAGTACGTACCCAATGAATTGCTTTTTCAAACTACATTTATGTTGTTCTCGTACTTTTGTATTAGCATGTTAATACATGGTACAGCGCTGCTAGCAGGAACATGCACTGTTTTAGCGATCAGGAATTAATCTGGCTGGTTCAGTGGCTGTGAACTTAAAAACTGTGCATCTTTGTTGTGCTATATTTCAGTCTTTTGGCTTTTGACAACTTCTGCAGTGGCTGGCTGGAGCACATCTTCCCTGCGTTGTCTGTTATAGTAACTTTAACAATTATAATAATAAAACTACTATATTATTAGAGGTACGGTTTGTCTTCTGCTAATACAGTGTTTTTCCTTATCTTACATTTCAATATACTTGACATAAACAGGTTGCACAGCGAGTATTCTCCTTCTCTTGTTACTTACAAGTAATATTGCAAAATAATTCTCTCATCAGCACACCCGGTGTATGCAGTTTGGTTTCTTAAGCATACCACCGGCTTATTCTTTCCCACTTTTCATCTAAGGAAATAATGCGTAATGTCCACTGTAAATAGGATGCAAGTGTGTTCGTGGGTGAATGTGCAGAAAGTACCTTTGAGTTTTACCGATACTGAAGCAAGTGGATGTACTTCCTTTCTTTACTCTGGAGGAATAGTGTGGATGCTCAAGAACTAGAATGCATGGTTCTTATTTATTTTCCTTCTTTGCCGGAGCAGGTCATGCAGCACTGCCTGTCTTGCAGGGAATAGTCAGAATATTTGATTAATTTCTGCTTATGCTGCAGAACTAATTTTAAGCATTATCAACTGCTTCAAGCTGGCAAGAAGTTCAGTGTTAGTAATTCTTTTTGTTGTCTTTCCTTATTGTGGCACTTGTTTTACAAGGGTTCATTGCCTATTTATCTTCCCTAACATGCACTTCAGAATCCACTCATTTTCTCTGCAAGGTAGTGCATCAGTGTCAGTTTATGTAAAAATAAAAATACAGTGTCAGTCAACAGGATGGCCACAGCCTTCATTTGGGGCATTGCAGCCACTCAGATGAACATGTATGGTTTGTATTTGCCAGAACTGGTCCAGCCATGCCTGTAACCAGGTGTGTTCCCTTCAGATGTACAGCTTGCACAAGTTACAATATAGTCCAAACTTTCTTACTAACTAAAAAAGATACTCCTTTGCCCTTAAAAAATAGAAATCTCTTGAGCATATTTAAAGGCAGCAAGAACCAGGCCTGCAAGTGATTTCTGCTCCCCCTGCCCCCCATCGTCTTCTCACCACTGTAAATAATTTTCAATTGCCAAAATGTCATAGCAAATGAGGAGAAGGAGAAGTTTATAAAACAGCAGGAGAACAGGAATACAGAAGAAATGAGACTTTGATTTATATTTGTTCTGTACATACTGAAGTAAGGTAGGAGAAAATGTTAAATGTCTGTTTTCTCCATTAGATTTTTTTTCTTCTCAACTGGATTTTTATTGCCCATTGTGTGCTGTTGATCATGTATTTTGTTGAAATGTAAAATAAGCACCTTTTGAATCCCATGGTTAGAATTGCATCTGAGGCATTCTGGTGCTTACTCGAGTTTTTGTTTTCAGGCTTTCTGATGTCACCAGAATCCCTTAATGGAGGTTCATGTGCTGGAGCTCAGTTCGTTGCATTTTCATCTTGATTAATTTTCGATGTGGAAAACTTTCTTAAGCCAGCGGCTGATTGGCTGCAAAATGAAAGTCCTTCCTCAATGCAGTAAGTTTAACTGCTCACTTCAGATGCTCACTTTCCAATGTGCAAGCTGATCAACTTGAACTGCTGTTCACCTCTCGTGTTCTGCTTGCTGCTGAAGATTTTTACAGGGTCACAGAGGAAAACTATGATTGGCCCTGTTTGTCAAAGCTTGGAAGCAGAGGGGAGCTCAGAGGTCCACAGTAAAAAAAGCGTTAGGTTAAAAGCAGATTCGAATTCCAGGCATTCTGAGACCTCCATAAATAACAGTCCTTAGGTAGTAATGAAATTTAAGAAGAGAATTAATTGACAGTATCTTTTGATACTGTTGAAATGTGCATTCACTACGAGGATACATTTCTTCTATTTAAACAGACAGCTTTACAAACACTAATCCCTATTATGGTGTTGTGCCACAAACTGTGTCCCGAAAGAGTTTTAAAATAAATTAGGGGCTTGTAGGACCTGTGCCTTACTTGAGCAAGCATGAAACTACCTCTTCAAATCCAGTGTGTTTTTAACATGGATTAGTACTGGACCTAAAATACAGCCGGGTTGTTTATGGCAATAGCCTCACAAGCAGAGACCTTTCAAAAATATCAGCCCAGCAAAGCTCCTTTGTAATTGTGTCATGCTCTTAAGAGAAGTGAGGTTGTCACAATTTAAAATTGCTCCACTTGTAAGAAGTGCCTCTTTATATCTAAAACTTTGCGTTGTTACCAATTGAATGACCGACTTTCTTTCTAAACTTATAAATGCGTGAATCAGTCTGCTTCAAATGTATATAAATGAAGAGTTTTCTTTCATTGATAAGCCCTTCCTTGCCTCCAGCCCCGTGAACAGTTACGTATGTGCCTATCTTATCTTGTAGTCCCATAAACTTCACTGGATCTCAGAGTTACAAAAGCTAAGTCGATACAAAATCACTTACCTGATTAGGGTCCTAATGTATTCTCCAAGCTGCACAGATCAGGTTTGATGAAAAACAATAAAAGCCAAAGCATTTTCTCACAATAAGAGCTCTAACAGTGCATACTGATGTGTCAATATAGACACTTATTTCAGAGGAGTAAATATGCATCAGAATTTGCATTGTGATGTGTGTCATATTGCAATAATGTGCAAAATGTTGGTCTGGGTTGGTTTGGTTTTTACAATCATGGTCACTGAATTATTTTCTCCCTTAAAAATGGTACATTTTAGTCATATTTTAATATCCTTAGAACTAGAATTAAATACTTTTTATTCTAGTAACAGTCATATTTCTAACTTGTGAAACCACTAAGCTGCACGTAGCTGGAATCGGAGGGAATATTCTGGAAAAACAGCATTTTAAGTTTCCCTGTTCCTTTAGTCCTCCTGAGCATCTGCTTTTGGGCACTGGCAGAGGACAGGATGTCAGGCTAGATATAGTTTTTGCTCCAATGAAGTTATAGTCCCAACGTTCATCTACCACAGAACGCACAAAGTAATAAATTTTTTTTATACATGCTTTTTTTCTCAAGACATAGATTTTACCAAAAAAAGGTGTTGAACATGCTGTGTAGTCACTCCTATACTGCTTCTGTAAAGTAATGGGGAAAAATACTTGTAAATATTTTTCTTCTAAATAATAGCAGTTTTATTTGTCTACAGATACTTGTATTTATTATGGCTTCCATTGCTATCTTGATACAAAAAGACTTGATTTGGGGAAGGGCTTTGAGGCAACAGCAATTTAATATTTTCAGTAATAAACATTGAATTCCACTTCCCTCACTGTCAGAGGCAGTAGCCAATAAAACCATTATCACTGTCTGCCAGATCACATAGAAATGAGTACACTATACACGTGAGAGCACAGCATATATGGATTACATCGGCTTCTGTCATTGGTACGGCAAAGCCTTTGACACTGATTTGTATGTCTTTTTCCTCTCTGTAGGGGCATGGGTGTGCACGCCTGTGATACGCACATCCCTTTCTTCCTTCAAGCCCAGGGTTTGGAGTCACTTCAGTAAAATCCAAAATTACAATATGAAGTCCTGTCCTCTTTTGTCAATAACGTTACTAACATTCACTGAGTTTCTGTAGATGATTGGCATCTGCAACTTGACATCTTTAATGTTTGGAAATGCAGGTTCCTAAAGGGTGTCTGCAAAGGTGAAAGACTAAGTCAGGACCAAGTCTTAAGACCTGAATACTCTCCTGTACTCCGTAAGAGCCAGACCAAAGCGTACACGCTGCACTTGATCAAGTAACGTCTGGCAGCAGTTATATTAATCATGTTTGAATGCCTTTCTAAAACATATGTAAACTGTTAGGAGTAACAGCAAAGTGTAAACTGCTAGGTAGAGGAAGCTCCACTGAAAAAGAAAAAAGGTTAATTTGAGTTAGATCAGGATTCTTGAAGTCAGTGGAGAAGAAATAGGCTGTCTCTTATTAAGTTAGTACTCGGGGTGTGACTGTTGTAATAAATAACATTTGAGATGAAATTCACTTTCGGGTTTCCCTGAAAAGTGAGCTCTCATACCTTTTACAGGTCAATACTAAACCAACAAGTTAAAAAAAAAAATAGGAACTTAAATAATATGGGATNATCTCTTAAAAAAAAAAAAAAAAAGATGGTATTAAAGTGTGGAAAAGGGCTGCAAAGAAGTGTGAGTCAGATCAGAAGGCTCTAAGTGGAAGTGGCTTTTGTGGCCTGAACCTGAGTTTTATGTAAACAGCAGTCTGTCATCTGCCTCACAGAAATGCAAAACTTACAATAACTTGGCAAAGTTATCAGTTTCTCCTTTAAGGGGCCTAGTTTTGATACAGCTCAGACACTAAAGACTGAAGGGTTTGGGTTTTTTATCGCGTCTTAAGAGAATGATTGCCCTGTTGAGAGTTGAGGTTTCATCAAGGCTTGTTCAAAGCAGTAAAATTTCTTGAATTGATTTTCACTGCATCAAATTTCCATGACTTTGAACCAAGGCTGAGAACTGTTTTATTGGAACGCATGAGAGGGAAAGCGGTGTTAAATGATTCTACCTTCACTCTCTCAACTGCAGATTCCAGGGGGATTGGGTGGAATACACAGAGAGAAGAATGCAGGAAACTCTTAACAGTCTTGGCTGATTGGGGTTGATTGGGTTAAAACCTTCCGGAATCATGTAAAATGATTCTGAAGTCAATAAAATGCTGATGGAAGGATGATTAATTTAAACTACAATAAACAGACTCCTTGTCATGTAGTTGGCTTTCTAGCAAATACGTATTTTCTCAGTGGAATTGTATCAACATTCATTTTTCTTTGATTTCTGGATATTGTTCTCAATTTTCTTTTGAGGAGAGGCTTCAGAATTTTTCAGAAACCCTTGACTTGTTCCTGTTGGAACTTGCGTGTTCAGAAACTGGCCTTGTGTCAACACATCACCTGTTAGTTGTTAAGAGTTTAATTTTCAAAGCTATGATTTCATCTCCCTGAAGAGAAGGTGGACAAAGGGGTTCAATGCAACAGCAGTGTTTTAGCTTGAGATGTAAACCGAAAAAAAAAAGAAAAACATTTGGGGGATGAACTCAGACCAGATTGAATTGAGTATTTACATTTAGAAAGTATTACAGCCCAGAATGCATGATAAGCTAAAGGCCTTGACATTGAGGCTTTAAAGGAGTTTTATGCAGTAATGACCACTAATATTTTGTTTGAAAATTAGGATAAATGAACTAGAGCATTCTCCAGGAGTGGGAGAAGAAGGCATTTGCTTTTGTTTCCATCCAGGTCTGCAGTTGCTACTGCGCCTGCTTAATAATAGCAATAGGTCTAATAGCAATTTGTTTCTTTCTAACTTTGTGTTGAGTTCTTGTTCCAAAATTTGTGAGCGTTGTGAAATACCGCAGCAACGGTACTCAAGGCAGAGCAGTACTGCTGTGAAACAGGGAAATGCAAGTCATGAATTGGGAACTTAGTAGGCCGTCCAAGAGATGCCCAGAGATCAGAGTCTGTGCAAGTAAAGGATGAGGAACTCGGTCTGAAAACTTGCTTCAGGATGAGGTTTCTGTGGAGACTTCTAACGCTTTTTGGTTATGTTTGAGTAGGAAATGCCTTGAGAACAGCTTTTCCTGTGGTCTTATCTCAGGCTTAAGTACAAAGATATACAACCTGTTTTCTTTTCTCCTTTAAAAATATTTAACTGAACTTCTAAAAACCTCAGCAGAGAAAAGCCGGTTTTGGTTCAAGCGTTGAGAACAGGCTTAGACCAGTTTTCACTACCCGTATCCGTCTGCCTAGTTCTAATCAGTGCAGAGGATTTTTGCATTTGATCTAAATGAGAACTGCATTTATACTAATTTTTAAGAGAAAACGTCTTAACTTTTAGAACTTTCTCTTCCCACTTCAACCATTTAGTTTAAAGATGACTGAAAAGAAGAAAAATATGATCACAACTGTGTCTTTGAAATCAAAATGATGTGTTCATATTCCAGTCAGGCTCCTAAGGCATCCATCCCTTTTCTTGCTACCTAACAGCTGGCCATACATGCTGACGTGGCATTCCTACTTAATTTCTTCTTTCCTCATTATATACTTCTCACAGCTTTTTCACTGGATTCTTTTATACCTGCAGTTAAAGCAATACACGCTGTTTCGCTTTTTTTGTTTGAAGTTATTTAAAAGCACAGAAAAAGCTATTCGAGCAAATGCAAAGAGTATCTTTTCATATTAACCTAAAATTTCAATATGTAGTAATTGAAGAGTTACACCTTCAAAAGTTTATGATATTGAATAACTTGTGTATTTTCCTCATTTTTAAAAAAACAGAGATTTTGGTGTTCAGTACGTCTGTAAAGTGTGTCTCACAGTTGCCTTTTGCCTGAGTGGTGGTGATGTAATTATTCTCTAGGGGGGAAATGCCTAGAGTGAATATATGAAAGGAATGGAATAGACATTATGCAACTTACATCCTTTTTGTGAGGCCTCATTTTTGTAAAATGTTCTTGTTTTGGTCTTCTGGCTGAATAAATGCAAGCTGAGTGAATCCTGATGTCGTGGAAGCTCTTAACACCTCCTTTTGCCACGACGCTTGGAAGCAAACCTTCTCTCTTGACCCTGTTCAGTTGCAGGAGTTGATTCTTGAATGACTATTTTTTCCCACTGTTGGAAGATTACCTTTACTGAAACAGAACTTTTCAATGGCTCAAACCTTTGAACATGGTAGAACGGCACTTCCAAAGATGGGTCTGACCTAAGAATTCCGATCTGATCTCAATTTTAAATACCTTTTCCCACCTACTACTCTTTCCAGCTCCACACCTAAATCCAGAGTGATTACTCTGGAAATTTGAGTCAGCTCCCTTATGGAGGGGGCTAGATATTCGTCTAATTTAAATTTGGTTTAAAACATGGGTGAAGCACCATTTAAACCTTTTGAATTAAAGTAGAGTAAAACAAATATGACAGTAAAGCTGCCTGCAGGCAAAATCCAGGCAAGAGTCTGGATCCCATCCGGGTCCAGAAAGGCTTCATTTCTAGCATTTATAAGTGCTCTGATCTGTTGGGTTTGGATTAGGTTTGTCTCTGTCAGTGCTAAATCAAAAAATTGTTGCCTGTATTGGCTTCAGCTTGAATACCTCCTAATCTTCTGTTTTTAAATAGAGGAGAGTGCCCCTTTGACGAGACTTGTGTGCATAGCTGGGTTTTGCCGTTCTCTGTGCTGTGGGTCTCTCTGCACGCACGAGCAATGCTTGATTATTATCGGAGAGCTGAGGAGAAGGCCAGAAGAAAAATTCCACCCTCCGTGCCCTCCTCCTCCTCCTCTCTCCCTCTCCCCAAGCTCCTCTTTTGTGGTCCTCAAGGCCAGTGCAAAGCGTTCTGTTCCTGAAGAGGAAGTGGGGTACCTCAACTTCCCTAAAGGACCATTAGAAAACTGTAATTTCAAAATGGGTTTCCTGTCCAAGGAAGAGGGCTTAGCACTTACAGGAACAGTTCTCCACTGTACAAGGCAGACATTTTAGTTTTATGAGGAACAAATAAAACATTCCTCTGTGCTTTACAGGCATAACACTTTCTTAGACTCTTTAGTTACAAAATGACCTGTCTGCATAGTTATGCTGATCAGTTGCAGAGAATAACACGGCCCGACTGTTTAGCAGTGCCTGATGCAGTAAAGAAGTGGAGGTGGGGGAAGCAGAGGCAAACCGAAAAGTAGTCTGCTGTTTGCGGCAAATCCTTCCCGTGCTTTTCAACCGGTAATAAAGTCTGAGATACAAACAAAACAATTCCTGATCTAGAGAGATGGAGATGCTGGCGTTATTACAGTGACACAGAATCGTACTGAGGTCGGTGGGGACGCACGGGGTGTAACCGAGAGCGCAGCTTCTCCGTTGGAAGGTGATACAGGTCTTCTGCCACAATAGGCGGCTGTACGCAGTGCTGAATGCAAGCTAAACCTCGCATGTCTGAGCTGTGGCTTTTGAGAAGTATGTGAAAAGGATTATGCCAGCTTAATTGAGTTCTGTGGAGGTGTGGAAAGCATAGTCAGGTTGACCTTACCCTGCTAATCCTTCTTTAAAAATAAATTAAAGCAATTGTTGTCAGCATGAAATGTTGAGTTACTTTTGGGGACTTAGACTTAATATTCTGTCTCGCCCTATGATAAAGTTAAATGTGCACTTTGAAGAACACAGAAGTAGTGAAAGCCTACCAAAACCCTCGATGAAGCTTAACTGTAGAACATCCGGAAGCAGCTGTAAGTTTTACAGTAGGTGTCATAACTAGGTTATTATGGGACTTATGACGAAAAATAATTGGAGAATCATGTTAAATTCAGCCTAATGAAAAGCCATAGTCTGTGCTATATAGTATTACTTAAGATTTACTATGTGCTATGGTAAAGGCATGTGGTCATGTGAACTTTGATTTTAGTCTTTTTCATTTCCAGATTAATGTCTTAATTCAGTTGAGTTTGCCTGTAAAGCAAATGTATGGGAGAGCTTTCATGGTATAGTCAGTTGTTAAATACCCTATTCTAATGTTAAATTCAAATATATTTAATACATGTAAAAAAGGCATTTTCATTTTCTTTTTTTCTCTTTTTCTCCAAATGTTACCAGGTTTGCAAAAGGAAATACACCAAAAGCAATGGTGAAACACAATCTGTACCGAGGGAGATGAAAGGTTATGCATAGTGGAGACAGCAATAGCACATAATTGCAAAGTTAGATAAATGTGATGTCATTTTTTTAGTTGTTCCCCAGACTTTCTTGTAATTAATTGCGTTCCTTGCTTAAGGCTTGTTGAGTTGAAGACAGATAAGTTACCAGGTAACACTCTAGCCTTTCACTTCATACATCCTTGCAAGGGAGCAAGTTAATCTTTTCTAATTCCAATAAAAGCCATCATATGCACAGCTGTTAAATGTATTTTGTCAGGACTGGAAATTTTTTCTAAGGAGATAATTTAGTAGGAGCAAACAAACATGATTCATCAATTACTTTTTCTGGGCAGAAACTTCTTCTCAAACAGAAAAAATCATTAAGTCAGCGTAACAGCAGAGTTTGTATTTTGTATTTTTATATTTGTTAGTTTGTATTGTGTCCTGACTTGGATGTGTGCTTACATGCTACCATAATGCTAAAAATGAGAAACTGAGAATAGCGTCTTTTCCAGTAATAAAAGTAGAAGTGGTGCAAGCCTGAACTCACATTTATGACAGGTTTGAGGAAAAAAAAGCCTATAGCATTTGTACATCTAGTACTGTGTCACCTGATAGGAGAGGCATCCTAGGGGATGAGCACACACTAGCCTTGAGAAGAACACTGAGTCAAGAATCTAGGGGAACTGCTTTAAAAGGACAAAAAAAGTAAATATAGTGTAGACCACAGGACTTCAAGTGCTCATTCGTCCTTCAGTGATTAGACATAGAAAAAGAAAATTATTTTAGGGTTAGATGTCTATTGAGGATATTCTACAGCAGTTAGGAATAACGTGTTATAATTCAGATATCTTTTTGCATGGATGCTAAATCACACATTGATTTTTCTTAATGATCACAATGTAATTAAAAGGGGCTTACTTTTTCCGCAGCGGAAATTCTTGAATTGGCTGGAAATGCAGCAAGGGACAACAAGAAGGGTCGAGTCACTCCTAGACACATCCTGTTGGCTGTAGCAAATGATGAAGAATTAAATCAGGTAAGAAAAAACTCCACCGTGTGAGGGCCAGGATTTCCTTTAGGGCTTTTTAAATTGTCTTTCCATGTAGCTGAATTGTAACTCAAGACCTCCGCTTATTGAGTAGCCCACCAGGAAACAGCTCATTGACTCACTAGCACACTGCCTGTGTAACTAACTACAGCACTCAGCTTAATTATCTATTCCAGGACTCTTAAAATGTGTAAAAATGCAATGGAGATGTAACATGACATTTGCTCGCACTATTACAGTCACTTCTGTTAGAGTGGGACATTGTCATAAACTCTACAGAGACATGGAAAAAATCTCATAGATGCTTTTTTTGGTTTGTTTTTGTTTTCCCCCTTAATCAGTTTAGGATTCCGTGGGACCTGTCCTGTTCCCGTTGAAGTCTGTCATTGTGACCACAGAGCTCTGGAACTCTTGCAAGGCTGTGTCTTTTGCAGATTTCAAGATGCCTTTAACTTAACCAAAAATATTCGGCATTATTATTATTACAGTCTTGTGGTGTCAGCCAGAGGCACTGGCTAGGATTAATGTACCTTTGTGTGAGGTGCTGTAAAATCTCATCTGAAAAGATACTTTTTCCAAACCTGTATATTATGATGGAGCAGGAAAAAAAATAATATCCCCAAACCAACCTCCTTGTGGCTTTGTCTGAAATTTGATAATACTTTCCATTCATCATCCCTTTGTAAGCTTGGAGCCTCACTGAGTTGTGGTTGGGGAGCAGTAAACACGAATCAGAAGGTGGGAGTACCTGAGGGACTTTGATGTCACCATTTGTATCCTCCCGAATAGTGAATTAGTCCCAGTTAGATGTATAAAAAATAGGTTAAAGTGGTTTTAAATACAGAACATGATATATTTCACCTCTGCTTTTAAAGGCTTGAATGAAGCACACTTTTGAATATTGATCTGCTTTTCTTCAACTACATAAAGATTTTTTTGAAGAAAGACTTCCAGGTATAGAGATTTGTACAAATGTTACCCTCCATTTGAAGTTTCTTTTTCTAAGAAAAAAAAAGCCATTTAAAAAAATGCCCTTTCAAGAATATTCAGCAATTGGGACATATATTGGGTTCCCCACAGTGTGGTACCCGTTGCAATCCTGTACCATGGACTTTGGGGTCCCATCCCTCAGGCACGCTGCCCTACCAAGCCCTCCTGGCTGGGGCTGGGGCTGTCCCGTTTTCTAGTAGCTGGGTAACAGTCTTCATTGCGTGGCTTCACAGAAACAGATCTTGTGTGAGCCCCAGAGATACTGACAGTAACAAGCGCATGTGCAAAAAGAATACATATTCCCTTAATAGTTAAGATTTAGTATGTGATCGACTCCATTTCATGTCTCTCTTCTTCAAGGATAATATGTCGAGAAACATACAAGAACCAGTTAAAACTCAAGGCAATGTACAAAGTTTGCAGTAACTGCTGTGTCCTGTTTATTGGTGAGTAAATGCTGAAATTTGTTATCTACAACTTTTATCTTTTTATTAGCTATTGAAAGGGGTCACCATAGCCAGTGGTGGAGTGTTACCCAATATTCACCCAGAGCTGTTGGCAAAGAAGCGGGGATCAAAAGGCAAACTGGAAGCCATCATCACTCCACCTCCAGCAAAGAAGGCAAAGTCTCCATCACAGAAAAAAACTGTATCAAAGAAAACAGGCGGCAAGAAAGGGGCAAGGAAATCCAAGGTAGAGTAATCTGTTTATTTTAAAACCAAACAAGCTTGCTAGCAGTAGCTGTAGGGAGCATCACATAGGGTTGATGTTCTGTTCCATGTGTTAACAGCAGTGATTTCAGTAGCAGTGTAAGCAAATGCTGAAGGAGTGCTGCCCTCTCCCTAGTGTGGCTGAAGTCTGGAAACCCTCAGAAGTGGCACAGGTCTGCAGGACGTGCAGGCAAGCTGTAAATACTCTGTTCTTTGTACGAAACAGTTGTTAGGTGGGCACAGGCTGGAGACGCCAAGAGGCAGAAAAAGAGAGCATATGGGGACAATACTAGTTATGCCTTACTGGTGAGCAAAGGAGATCTTACGTAGCGACTGTAGGGGTGGCTTTGCTGTGACTGCACAGGTGCCTGCATTGGGATGGGCAGAGTAAACTTGCTTGGACTTTGTTCAAGTATTGATTTGTGTCTGCAAGAAACAGAGAATCTGGGTATTTTTTTCTGAAATGAAGTCACATTAAAGCAGCATTTTGCAATCGTAAATATTGAAGAAAAACAACAGCATGTCAGTTGCATTGTAATACCGTTCCCAGCCATTAGCATGTCAAAGTCCTGTTTTCGGTGTTGTATTTTTCTGTTGTTTGTTGGGGTTTTTTAAATTATTTGATGATGTTGTTGTTCCAGCTTAGTATAAGATTCCTCTTAGTTAGTTGATTTGATGAAGTCCAAAGAGGGTGAAATACTCCTTCTGAAATAGCATGCAGTTCTGCTAAAGCATGTAGCTGAGTCTCTTGCAGCATCAGAGAAACTGTATTGTTGCTACACCGAATTTCCCCCAAATGTCCCCCTCTGTTTTTAGTATGTTATAGATGAAAATCATGCATGTTTAGACTTGTTTTTTTTTTTTAATTCCTAGTAATTAATTAAACTCATTCAAAATGAAGTGTAGACATGAGGAGAAAAACAAGAGGACCAAAATGTGATTTTCCTTATGTTAGGAAACTAAGAATAACATCTCTTTTTTAAGCTAAGGAGAACATTCCTCATTCCTTTTTTTAGTTTCAGTTTGTAGGAGTAGGGAATCTTTCTAATGTGTGTGAGTGTAACCAAGGATTTTTTTTGCAAAACAACTACTGTCAAGCAGTATGTTATGAAAGCAGGAAGAAAAGTACACGAATTTCACACAAAATGGACAGTGCACCTGAAAAGTTGCTTTCCCTGTCAAAGAAAGCTTCTGTATTCATACTGTATGTCTCTTTCACTGTTTACTTGATCATTCTTCTGGTTGTTGCACTTTTTTGGTTTTTGAACTATTGAATTTAGTTTTGTCTTTTAGAACACCTAGTAGCTGACATTTCAAGTGCAGTGCTTCTAATAACCATGCACTAATAGTTTCCCTAAATCTGGATATTTTTTTTTTCCCCTACTTGATTACAAAAGCAGGAAGTCTGTCGTGGGGTTCTGTTTTTCTTCCACACAATAAACTGTATTGTCTGCTTACTATATTGGTATTTGGCTAACAGTAAACTCCTGGGGAATTGAAATAGGAACCCATGAAAATCTAATTTTCAAAACATTTGTGTAAAGTAAAGCATGGTTACACCTTCTAGAAGCACCAATATACCCTTGCATCAAAGTCATTTTACTTGCTCAGTCACAGATTTAGTTTATACACTTTGGAAAGGGACAATTGGAGAGCAGTGGCTTGCTTAATATTCCAGGTGTGCTTTTTAGCTTCAGCATAGGTATTGCTGAGGCACCAAATATTTATATTAAATCATAAGTAGTAATTTTATTGAAAATATGAAATGATTTTTGGCACCACTGAGTTTATAACCACAGCGGTCAATTCACTATCTTCATGAAACCTCCTTTTCAAAATGTTCATACTTCTCATTTTTATTCAGTAAATCAATTCATTCCTGAAACCTATCATTTTACTTCAGCAATACAGTTGGAAAAAGGAATGGTGGTGGAGGGGAACTCCCTCTCTCCCTGCAGCTTTACTGGAGATGAAGGTGATCATGTTAAAAAAGACAGCGAAAATTGTTCAGCCCATTTCCTACTACTAGTCAGGTATAAAGTAGATGTGTTCTCCTGACACTGGCTCTAAGGATGGCCAGATTTCAAAGCAGTATTTCTAAAAATAAGTGAAATCTGGTCTCCCTTCACAGAGAGATAAAATTTGCACTCTGACAAGTCAGTTTTTACCTTAAAATGAATGTCTGCCCACGCATGTAAATAGATACATTATCTTTTCCACACAAGCCATTAGAAAGCTGTTAAAAGTTTGGGGCTGTTTATATGTTTTCCTGCAACATTTAAGACAACTGTCATCTGAATTGTGCACTGTTGTAGGCAAGAAAAGGCTTATGTAGATATGCAGACGTTGAGGTCATTTTCCCATTGATTCCTTCAGCTGTAATCAGTCACTTTAGTTAGACTAAAGGATAAAATCCAAACGCCAGTGTTTGTACTGACATTTTATTGCCTGGTAAGCATTTATGGCCTGTCATATATCTTAGTGTTATTAAACTGTTTCTCAGCGTTGAGTTAACTAATTAACTGTATTTTTGGAAGAAGAAGCAGGGAGAAGTGAGCAAATCAGCCAGTGCTGACAGCACAACAGAGGGAACTCCTGCAGATGGTTTCACAGTCCTGTCCACCAAAAGTCTGTTTCTTGGCCAGAAGGTATGCTCCTGCATTTTTATAAATGAATACCTATTTTTCAGTGCTGCTTAGGGAATGCCCCCTCCCACCACCCCCCTTTCCCCAAAACATCTAGGTACAATGAACATTTCCCCATTGAGCACTTGAGGAGGTGTATGATATTAGTTTTTGAACAAAGCAATTCTCTGAAACTGCTTTCAGAACATTTTAAAAATACATGAATGAGTCTTCATATGGCTACATAATTAAATACTCAAATAGAAGGAAAGCCTGTGTGCTTGTAATCTGTCTGGACTTATTCATAAACAGCATAATTGTTACAGCTAAGCTTCTGCCAAAGATGAGATTATGCTAAGAATAAAATGTCTTTTTCCAACGGGCAGCCCACTTCATTGCTGATGTAAATGATTTACAGGTTTTTATCAAAACCTATTTTAGACATTTGTTCATAATAGTGATTTTGTGTTTTGTTCTGCTTTGTTATTTACGAAAGTTAATGCTGTGTAATAATGAATGACTTTTATGAAAAGTTAGAAATCAACAATCCTTCTTTCCCTGTGAATATGCTTTGGGACATGGGGTGGTTTAATACAAATACATATCTGCTTAAAGAGAGGATCCATTTAAAGAGACAGTTCATTAAATTAATTTGGTCTTTTATCTTGAAACCTGCCTTTAGTTCGTGATACAAATTTTTTTTTAAGTAAAACTGCATCTTTCTTCTATCATTCAGTAATCAGGTCATTGTGTTGTAAGTCATAAAAGACGAGCCATTGTCCATTGTGGAATGTATCTCCTCTGACTCATTTTTATTTCATACTGAGGTTGTTCTCCATTTATCCTTCCACGGTTTGTTTGCCAAGTTTAATGTGCATGAGAGTAATGTTATGTTTTGCAAGACTTCTGTTTTTCCACATTTAACATTACAGCTAGAGCTAGATTGCTGGTTTGGTAGGTGTTTGTGTTATTTGACTGCTACTAGGGGGACGGTTTTGAACATACTTTAAAAAACATTTTGATGACTAAATTAGAACCCCAAGTTTATAAACTACATTACTCTTTCGAGAAAGCAAGTAACGTCAGACTTTTGGACCTGACGTTGAACTCCTTTTAGTTACCATAGGAAACCTGTAGTAAGACCCAGCATTGTGTTCCAGCAGGACTGACCCAGCAGACCGATGGGGCTTTGCCATTGGGCTCAGTGGAAGAGAATCATAAACTCCAGGACTGCTTTAAGCTGTGATGAGCAAAGCCAGTGTCTGTTGTAGAGCTTTCCAGTGATTTCCTTGTACTGGGAAATGGATTTTCTGGCTTTCTCATTCACTTGGAGTGCAGCCCCCTGAAAAAATTACTGGTATGACATGTCCATCCCCGTACTTTGTCGTTGTCAGTTAGCTCTGCACATGAGAGGGGCCAGGTGCTAGCCTTTATTTGTAACGCAGTAAACATCATTAACAGAAAAATGAAACCCCATTTGTCTCCTGTGAAGGAACACTCCAAATGAAATGGATTATTTTCTGAGGGGTAGAGAATGCATAGGTGCTGTTGACATGTGTCAAGCAAAGGTTATACTTTACTTTTGATTCCGGGTGAGAAACTGTCTTCAGAGGCAGTAAGTGGTAGTGTAAAAATCTGAGTAGGCTATGTCTAACAAGTATAAGAATGTTCTGTGTCCTATTATGTGTGAGTTAAAAATGAAATTCTTGCCTTGTTTGAGCTGATAAATAATATATTAATGTCTTTGCTCTGATTTACCTGCAAAATAGCACATTTACACCAACCTAAATTATTTTAAGCATTTATGTTAAGATTGAAAATGTGAAAAGCTTAAAATGAAAAAGACCTTTGCACTGTAGTGATCAAAGAGATTTTATTTAGCATAAAAAGAACCAAAAAATGTATTATGCTGGCTTATTCCTGGAACTATTTTCTGACCCTTCCCCAAAAATTATTGTCAAAACATGCATTTTCAAAATTACCAAACAATTTTGATTTTGCTTGTGATAAAAAAAGGCAAAGATAAAACTTTCAATCATGGAATTGGTGGGAGCTGAATGCGTCCTCTCTCCTAAACTTGAGGTGTGTTTTGCGTGGGCCAGGAGGCTCCTGGGTGTGACAGGAGCGGGTTTAGCAGACGGCGATCTCGTTAATGGTGGTGGTTGTTAATTATTTAAGTGACACACAGAAGTCTCAAACAATTGCTATCTATTTTGGAAATTTACAAGTTAAATATAACAATTTTCTATAGAAACTCTAGTGACTTTGAATCGGTTAAATGCTTCTGCTTAGCCATTTCTACATGCAGTTGCTGTTTAAAAAGATAAAACTGATTTTTAAAATATTTATCTAATTTTAAGTCTGATGCTTAACAGGAAAAAAAAATCTCTTTTGTTATAGTTGTCTTAAATTAGTGCCACATGGTATTCATAAACTTAATGAACTAAGAATCTTCTTCAATAGCGATTCTGGACAGTAGTGCAGTTTGATTCCTTAGACTTGTGCACATCGCTTTTTTCCAAAGCGTGTGAGGGCAGAAGGTGCTTGCCTGTTTGGAGGAGGACCTTTCTTCTCTTCAACATAGCCTCGCTCTCCTTAAAGAGCGTTTTGAGGGAAGGAAAAATCTGCTAGTCTCTTGGGGAGAGAGAACAGTGTGTTTAGGTGGTTCAGCTGGAGGCCTGGAAACTACGACTCCTGGCCTCTGGGTTTGGCTGATTCAGAGATACCGTAAATCACCTCTTCTTTCTCTGTTGCTGTCCCCATTTGCAAAAGGAGATAGAGTTACACTCTTCACATGGATGGTAGGAAAGCTTAATATGTTAAAACATTTTGAGCTTTTCCATTTGCAAAGCAAAAATACTCATATTAATCGTAGTTATTTGATTTTTCTTGAATTTCTACATACAGATTTTCAGTATACTTTCATGTTCTGTGTGTTCTTAATAAACTGCAGCGCAAACACAGAAACCTGAAACCGAAAAACCCAAAAATCTTTTGAACCTCCTGTGACATCCTTGAACACCTTTACAGCATGTCTCTTTGGTCTGCAAAACCACTATCTGCTAGATCAGGAAATAATTTAACTAGATGCAGAGACGGGAGAAAATAATCCTGGACTTAGTATCACATCAGTCATAAGTGTTTAATGGGAAAAATCTTTTTCTTGGCTCTGTGTTTGCAGAAGGGAAAGGGGAGGGGTTTATTTGCAAGAATGGCTCTTCATCCTTCTAATATACCCAGATTTAATTACTGAAAACACAAATGAGGATGTTGCAAACCTGGGTATTGTCCAGTTTTTAAAAAGTACTGTTACTGCATTAAATCTTTAGGTAATTGCTGACATTCAGCTAGAAATTCTTAGAGGTCAGGAAATGGCAAAGAATCCTTCAGTTATACCTGTAGAAGCATATTAGTGCTACACTAATGAAGTATTAAAATCTAGTGAATATGTAAACAATTGCACATCCTACAAGTGACATCCCAATGGAAATGTGGTATTCGGCCCATTGACTAGTTTGCTTTTCCTGGGACAATTATGGAGTAGAGGCAGAGTTGTAAGACCTCAAGCCTAAGTNTGCACATCCTACAAGTGACATCCCAATGGAAATGTGGTATTCGGGCCATTGACTAGTTTGCTTTTCCTGAGACAGTTACGGAGTAGAGGCAGAGTTGTAAGACCTCAAGCCTAAGTGTCAGGGTTTAGCCTTTCAGAGAGACCTCAGCTTGTTGTCTCCAACAGGCATCCTCAGTTTTCTGTATGAAACTCATACCAGAAAAAATTCCAAGACTTTAAAGGTAATTTTGTCTGAAATAAGAAATGCAAGGCTTAGCTCAGAAAGTGCTGACGGATGTGCTAAGTGCCATCTGCATTTTATCTAACTAACATTTAATTTAAATGTTATCTAAAGTTATGTCCATTCTTTGCCGCACATGTATATGCAAGTTGTGCTTATTTTTTTTCTTTAAAGTGGCCCTTTAGGGGATCACTTCTTCTGTCTTAATACATGCTTCGTACTATTGGGTAGTAAAATTGAGCAATGACTCATTGGAGGATTTAATTCTACAGGAAGACTTCAGATTGGTTTTTTAATTGTTTTTGGCAATTTGATAGCTAACAGTGCATTGAACAGTAAATGCAAAATTTAGCAAAATAATACTTAACTGCCAACACATGCTATCAGTGATGGGCAGTTTTTTAAGCATTTTGGTGTTGGTTGCTGTTAAATCGAAACTTTAATTACCCGCTGAATGCTATGTAAATCCCATCTATGAGTAGGCACAGAGGTAGATTAAAGGTCTGAAACCAAAACGGTCTGCCGCCAATAGATCTGGGGCAAAAACTTGTAGAACACGTAATTAGGGATCAAAGAGAGTCACCTATAGAATGAACAAAATATGCTTAGGAACATACTAAAATCTCCACAAAACAATCTTTTGGTGTGTGCATGTGTTTTGTTGTTGTTTTTTTTATTTCAAAATTCATAAAGTTTCTTTAACATTTTGGTTTGATTTGACTTTTTTTTTTTAAACAGCAGTTGCTTGTAGTCAAACTCAAGACTCAAACTCAAGTATGAATAACTCACCACGTGTGAAGTATTAAAAGATTCTAAGCTATTTGGAAAGCAAGCTTTCTTAGATTTTATTAGAAATTCCTGAACAGACCCACACTTAAAACAGGACTGAAGTACACTCATTTTTAGCCAAAATCACCCTATTTTGAGGGAACGTAGTTTGCTCAAGCAACATATGCAAATTTTATGAAATTGCAGGCTTTTAAAAAGAGAAAGAAGGTCAATTCATGTAATCACATGAATGAAATGGAATAATTTTTTCATAAAACTTAAATATATGCATGTTGGCCTCCTTAAATGATCCATTCACTTGTATTGGTTACATGAATTGGCTCATATTCCCTATTAGTAAACTCATACACACAAGGAGAAGATTTGCAGAGTTCAAGTTTACAGAACGTGGATTACAAACCAAGAGATAAAATTCAGTTATTGATGAGGTTAACTGCCATGCCTAAATGTGTATGTTATGCTTCATAGGTTGAACCCAGCGGGCTTTGGATTAGAAGGAAAGCCTGGCTTAACTGCAGCTGGCTTCAGGACTTGCATAAATGAATGAGAACTTTCTCTTTCCTAGTTGCTTTCCGTATTGCCTAATCAGCTTCTGAAAACGNGCTTCATAGGTTGAACCCAGCGGGCTTTGGATTAGAAGGAAAGCCTGGCTTAACTGCAGCTGGCTTCAGGACTCTCAAGTCCTGAAGCCAGCTTTCTGGCTGGCTATGAACTTTCTCTTTCATAGTTGCTTTCCATATTGCCTAATCAGCTTCTGAAACAATCATGTTAAATGCGTGTTTTAGATACGAGCATAATTTATGATGTAGGTAACGTATTTCCCCATATGAAAGAGTAGGGAAAATTTTTTGCACTTTAAAGTGTTTTAAGTTTGAGCAGTAGTAAACTTGGTGCATGTGAAATCAGACTCCCAACGCTGGCTACGCAGCAGCGTCACAAACCCCTGGTTCTAAGCTTCCTCACATACCTGTCTGCAGTTTTGTCTTTTGCCAAGTTTGGCGTTCGCATCAAACTGCCTCAAATTACAGAGTTGTTTCTGTGGTGTGGGTCACAGACTATCGTGAAACACCCGAACTGTCAGGGGTAATCAAATTGTGCTGTCACTTTACACCTCTAAGCACTTCCAAAAAAACATCCTCACTAGTGTGGCATGGCAGCATCAGTTTGTTGCTATTTGCTGGTCTTTTCACTGACTTCTTATTTTATATACTAGTTTGTAAGTCTTGCTCAAGATGTGTTGCTAGAAGTTGAAATCTGCACTTCATCATAGTTCATTAGTTCTTTTTGTTCTTTTAAGAGCACGTAGTGCAGATGTGAGGTTAATCTCCAGATATCGGTGCTAACTTCCTCACCTTACTGTATGCCCATGAGAAATCCTTCTGATTTTGTCATGATTCAGGCAGCAATTGAGAAGCTTGCTTTAAATATATGGGTGTTAATGAGAGGAGTTAATGGGCGTTACTGGGTGGGGTTAAAATCTCTATTTTCATAAACGACAAAAGGAAGTAAAGCAAATGAAATAAAAACTAGAAGCAATAAGCACATAATAATGCCTGCTTACAGTGCTTCACCAGCCATTCACAAAGCAGCAGAACTGTGCAAGTGAAAACCGAAGTGCCCGCGATACAGAATGTGGTGACCACTAACAAGGAAAGAAAAAGAAACGCGTCCCCTTGCTAGGATGGAGGAATCGCTGGAGACAAGTGTGTGCTTTCTCAAAGATATGCTTGTGTTTGCTGGCTTGAAGCAGGAACAGCATCTTTTATCCAGTTTCAGTGCTGAACGGTCACTGCACATGCCGGTAATTGATGGTTGAGAAATAATTAGGGTGTCCTTCATCTGTACTTTGAGGAGAAACAAATAACCTCTTACAAAGCCAAAATAAGAATCCCAAATAGTGGCCAGCATAAAGCCAAAAATAGATCTTGTTAGTAGGTACATTCGTGTCCTCCCAGTGTGAACAATGTTTGAGTCTTGTGTTTGAATTTTTTTTGGATAATAACCCTCCTTTATGACCTGCCTTTTATTTTGCATATTTGTTTGCAGTGATGCTATCTCCATCTGTGTTGCAAAGCTCACTTTTCTGCAGCTTCTCTGTGATTTCCCAGCTGTCCTGTTATTTCCCACCTCATGCTTTTCTTTTCAGCTGAACCTTATTCACAGTGAAATCAGTAATTTAGCCGGCTTCGAGGTGGAGGCCATTATCAATCCTACCAATGCTGACATTGACCTTAAAGATGACCTAGGTAAATGGGGCATGGGTTGACACAACTAACGGTCACATGGAAATTATGGAACCCAGAATTTACTCTCTAGGGCTTCATACATTTAATAAGAGCAGAAATTCAAATCTTGCAGGTTCTGTTTTGTTGAAGAACTATATTTGAAAGACTTTTTCACCAAATCTGAATACTTGCAGCTATTGCTAGTCTTCAAGTTGATTTCAGTTAAAACAAATAATTTAAATTCTTTTCCATAATGATCATATGTGACTGTTAGCTATTTTGGGGGGTTTCTTATTTGGATACTTTGAGGACTAAAATACTTTTTTGTCAGGTTGTTTTCAAAATAAGCAGTTTCTCCATTCTAACTGCAATCTCTTTTTTTTTCTGATACTTAGAGTAGGCATAAAATTTTTAAAGAGGAATGATTAAATAATTAACTATGCCCCAATATTTCCTACCTTGATCTCATGTTTAATTCAGTCAAATAATTTGTGGCCATTATGCTTTAATTACTCCCTGTCACTTTCACATTCAGATGAAAACAAATACTGATATTACACCAGCAATGAACTTGTATATACTACCATAGATGGTGTATTGCTTTTAAAGCTTCTATCATGTTCCAGATTGAAAAAAAAAATAAAAAATCCTTCTTTAACAGAAGTCTGTTCTTCAGCAAAAGTAAAAGAAAAATTAACTTTCATGCATTATGTACTGCATTCCCTTCTTAGTTGATTACTCCTGCTGCTGTCTTTTTTTTGAACTTCCTTAACGGAATACAACCCGTAAATCTTCTCCTGCTGCATTTCCTGTGGGAATGTACACAGGTAATTTAACAAGAAAAAGATTTAAGAAGGCTAATCTTTAAATCAGCCTTTCTTAGAAACATATATTTTTACAAGTGTCTTGGCCATTCCAACACATAATTAGAAAATATGCCTTACCTTTAAAATATAAGAACCATCATTTATATTTTTAAAGCAAATTCAGTACAACCCTGTCTGCAAATACATGCTTTCCTCCATATGAATGAGACTGTCATTTTTAGAAAAAAATGATGAATACATATGAAGATTAGTGCCTGTCAGCTTATTGATGCTGACAAAATGGAGAAACTAGTTATTTTGTTTGGCTTGATGATCCTGAATTTCTTTTTTTAAACAGATTCCGTATTTTAGTGTCATGCTCTGTGGGGAACTGGTTGTTCTAGGTTTCTGCAAAGTGAAATGGGGTATTAGCTGATTTTAAAACTTTGGAAATGATCTCGTGTGATTGCTCTGACTTGTCATTTTAACATTTATTTGATCATGTCATACTCAAGATTCCTCCTCCTGTTCCCTACACCCCTTTCTCTACACACACCTGCACACACAACTCAGCATACTCCTTTGGCGCAAGGTTTGGAGATGTAAAGGTAGGAAAATATGGACGTTGGTACATGTGTAAATGTAGAGCCTGTGCTGGGTCTCTGTCCAACGTGGTTGATATACATCTGTTTACCTGTTGTAGTTGCAAGTTGTACAGGCTGACATTGCCACGATCGACAGTGATGCTGTCGTTCACCCGACAAACTCTGACTTCTACACCGGTGGTGAAGTAGGTAATGGAAAGTTCAGTGCTGCGGAGTTTGTATGTGTGTGCATGGTCAATCAGCAGCCACAAGCTTGTTGTAGCTATGCAGATTTGCATTCATTTCTCACTTCCAGCAGTCCTGACTGATAATAAAAAGAAATGAATAATTGCAAACTCAGTAGGCATTTTTGATTTTTATCACCAAATCAGACTTTCAGAAGTAACAATAGAACGCACCGCCAAAATTTGAAGGGCAGGAACAGTACGTTCGATGCAGGCACGTGACCAAGGGAAAAGAATTACCGCATTGTTTGTCTGACATGTTAAATGCCTGGCTTGAATATGGTTTGAGTCTTGATCTTTAGATTTCTAACCAGTTCCAGTACACCCTCTCCATGCCAAGTTTCAGATGTTCACATCTGACATGCTGGATCTAGCCCATCTGTATTTTCTGAACTCTTAAGATTGGTTAGTTTTTTCATGTTTTACCTCATGGACCAATTGCCTTCGTAGCCCTACTACGTGGTCCTCATGCCCACAAGCACATGGCTAGTGACGCTACATACATTTTTCAGGCGGTGGGTCATCTAAGCTACACTGATGAGAGAAGGCATGGTAGCAAACATGACAGACACCTCAATTCAGTATGTTAAGTGTCCCCTGAGTAACTCTTCTCTTAGTAATGCCCCACTCTGCGTATACTGTTCTGAAGGATTTCATGAAAGGGTAGCAGTACTTTAACTGAGCTGCCTTGGTAATCAGAGAAGGCAAATCAGAATTTGGGCTGAATGCAGAAGTTGCTGGTAAGGGTGATGACACACAGTGCTGGCTTGGAGGGACACACGTCCTGCTGCAGAGCTGGCGTGCCCTGCAGCCCCTGCGTTTTCTGGAGGGGCCGCTGTCTGATACCGACACGCGGGCTGATGGAGCTCTGTATGGCCTGTTGGGCAGGAGCAGCTGGGACTGGGCAGGCTAAACGTAATGCAGATACGTTAAAATAAGAGGGTCATAATACCCTGAATCTGAAGAATACGCTTCTAAAGTCTGTCAGACCCATTTAGCTGATGTACTCGTCTCCTACCCTTTGACAAAGAAACGCTTTGCTACCCTGCAAAGAAAATTGTCTCTCGAAGCTGTACTGCTCATTCCTTAGTGTAGGTTCCTGTTACCTCTGACTGCTGTAAGAAAGAATAGAAGTGCACAAATGCTTAGCTTCCAATGATTAACTTTTACCCATCTAAATTTATTTATTTTTTTTAATTTTTGTTGGTTTTTTTTCCCTAACAATTTAAATGTACTGGGGGCTTATCCTGAGAATTTTAGAGCCTAAATTTCTGCTAACGCTGTTGTCAACACTGATACCGATGCCTGCTTGGAAAGCATGCGATAATGATCTTATTCTCATGGGAGTGACACATATTTATGCTTGTGAGCAAATAAGCTACTAACCTTGAAGCTGTGAAGCAAGACTTCCATCAAGAAACTTGCTAATGTAGTGGAAAATGGTTAAATACAGTATGTCCTTTCCCAGATGAAGCTAATTTACAACCTCGTTCTGGAATACAGTTTCAATATAAACCCTCACTATTAATCAGAAGAAGAGTGTAATTGAGGAGTAAATGCAGAAAACCTCACCGATTCATACCAAATAAGACTTCTGCTCTTCTTTGTACCAGTTCTGCAAGAAGAGAGCTCGGTGAAATAAACTGACCGGGTTGTCCATTGCTTTTAATTATAAATAAATTCCCAGTAGAAGGGAAAAAGCTGATCCTTCTGGATTGAATTAAACCAAACCAGGCTAAATTCCATTAAATGTACAACAGCTTTGCAATGGCAAAGAAATGACCTACTTAATAGATCTTTTCTATTCCTAGGTTCTGCACAAGGCTTAATTATGTTTCCCCTTGAAACAAGAGAAATTAAGGATTATGAATGTCATGGGGTTTAGGATCTAAGTTCATGGCCTCAAGGGGAATATAACTGGAATATATACAAATATGAATGATATGGAAATACATACTATGAGAATATAACCAGAATGGAAGACTGTTTCTTTCCCTCCCCGTCCCTTCTCTGTCAGAGGGATTTTACGAGCCCCCGGTGTCAGCCACATCTGCTGGAGCGGTTCAGCAAAGGGCACCGGGTGTCCTGCTCTCGGGCGTATCGCTGCCTTCGAAGGGCAGCGCTTGTCCAAGCCCCTCCGTGCTGGGGTGGATCTCCTTCTCTAGCAGGCTCTCCTAAGACACCTTGCTGCTACAAATAAAGCCACTGCTCTCTTTTCCAAGAGATTTGTGAGATGGTGCCTTCTGCTGACTTGCACTTGGATAGGTAACTTTGAGTTTCAGAAAATTCTTAGTAAAGGAGTTTGTCTAAATAAACTTAGACTGAAGTATTAATATAAAAAAGCTTAAATGAGCACAAAGAGCAAATTACACGCTGACCTACGCAGTCTGACCTTGCAATCCAGCTTTTGGCAAACACCCATTGCGAATTGGTTATGAAAAAAAGCAAAAGAAAAGGCACACATTTTTTAATTGTCCTCAGCTTTTGTACCCCAAAAGCAGTAAACTGCCAATAGCAAAATGGAGGCAGGGTCACAGAGTCAGTTGTTGAATGAAGAAACAAATACATTGTTTTCAACTCTTAATCTTCATTTGGGAAGAAATTTAGCAATGGTGTCAGAACAAAAGCATCTTGCAGTCCTCTTAGTTCTTAGAGCTGTAACCCTATTTGTTTAGTAAACGGAATCTTGGAGGAGGGGCTCTGCTTCCTTGAGCATACAGTATGTGCACTTCCATCAGAAAATGCATTTGTTCTTTCTTCATCAGTGAAAGTAAGGGGTTTCAGCAAATAAATGTCTAGATCGTTAGAGATCCTAGTTCTGAATTTTTGGAAATCAGTTTTCAAAGTAATATCTCAAATCAGAGCCTTTATGATATCACTGCTTTTTACTTATCTACCTTTATGATTAATATGCACAGTGCAAAATTATGTGGGATGCTTATGTAGTTAGGAAAATGCTTTCTTGGGCTGTTTATTTTATGTTAATCTTTAAAACTAGAGCTGCAAAATAAGATCTAAACCATTTAGTGATGGACTGCCTTTGTAAACGGCATACCTTTTGGTTGCCCTGAAACACTGCACAGCTCTTCTCCTCCCAGAATGACTTTGTCCGGCTCCTTAGCTGTAGTTAGAGAAGTTCATTGGAGGAATATGTTCCTTAGAGATTCTCCTTATTTCTGAGGCTCTTCCTCTTGGTTAAAGGTGGCTCAACAAGCTGGGCAGTTACCAAGTAAAGCAGCCCGCTGCACTCACGAGACTGTTTCATTCCTGGTGCCACCTGTTGGGGTCAGGGACCAAGATCAGGTGAGTTTCAAATTCTTATTGTGGCAAATGGCTCTTTAAAACAATTTGTAAGAGAGAGGGGAAATGAATCTTAGGGGAAGGAATGATGAACCTTCAACCAGTCTTGAGCTAGCGCATTCTTCTGGAACATGTCACACTAACAGATGCTCGTGATAAGGAAGGAGGTAGGGATGTCATGGCAGATGTTTTGACTTTAAAATCGGAGTCTGAGAATGTTAGCGAGGGATACCGATGTGAGGTTTTTGGGTTGTTAGGGTTGTCTTTTTTGGTTTTTTCTTTTTCTTTTTGTTGTTGTTGTTGTTGTTTTTAATGACTAGCTAATTTGAAGTCCCAAAAGGTTTAGATCTTACTTTGCAGTCCCCAAAAAAATGTTTGGGCAGAAAACTCTAGAATGATGTAATAAAAAATAATGATAAGTCACATGTCTGCTGTGGAAACCTGGGATCGGAGGAGTAAAATAACAATTCTCTGTTCAGGGAGCACTTTGGAAAAGAAAGGCGGCAAGGAGTTTGTGGAAGCTGTCATTGAGCTTCGCAAAAAGAACGGGCCGTTGGACATAGCTGGAGGTGAGGTTCTGCGCTTCGGAAACCTGCAGACAAAGCACGGTGGGCACCGGCTTGGCTCTCTGCGGCACCCTTCGTTGCAGCCGGCCGGCCAAGCTCCTTCTGGTACAACGCCTGGGTTCGTGCTGTCTGCAGACAACTTTTATGGGTTACATGATACTTGTATTCTCCAAAGTTAACATACACGCGTCGCAGCTTCAGTAACCTGTACCCAAGCATCTGGGAAATGGTGTAGGGATGTAATATTACAAGTAAAAGACGGCTGTTTGCAGGTACGCGTGTACACAATGAATGTTGATTATTAAGGGCACAGTTCAGAAAAGCAATTAATTAGATGCTTATTTTTCAGAACAGTTGAGTCCAACTCTGTTAAACATCTGCTTTGCTGAAGTGCCGCTGACTTTCACTGAACTTAAGCACGTGCTTAAAGTTAAGCATCTGCTTGGGTACTTTGTTTAATCAGTGCCAAAATCATCACTATAAAAGCTTACGACTTTGTGATGCCTAGTTATGAAAATTTATGTAATATCTGAGAAAAATCTACTGTATGAGTAATAAAGTTTAGTAATGACGATATATAATTTTACACCATCTGTGAAATTGCTGATACATATTGTTCATATAGAAGGCTGATTCTGCCATCTGTGTTTATGCTATAAAAATAAATACAGTGTGCACAGTTTTGTAAACGAATTCTGAATAAAGCTGAAGAGGAGATGCAAGACTTCAGCTCTGACAGGAAAAATTACAACTGTTTACTTCTGATGCTTAATATGCTGGATTTTTTTCCTTTTTAGAATTTTGAATAAGTTTTTCTTGGAATTCTTGTTTTGTAAAAATATGTAGAGTCAATTTTTTTTTTCTTATTTTTGTACAATATTTTTTATCAGCCCAGACCAAACTCTTACAAATAGATTGCAAGTTGGAGAGAAAAGATTTTTTCTTAGCTATCAGTGCATCCCTTGCATCAAAGCACTGTTTGGCCACTTTACCCCGTGGAGACCTCAACACTACACCGGGAGAAACTGGCTGTTAGGGGTGTGTTGGAGCACTCCAGAGAAGAACTGATGCACATCAGTTTCTCAATCATACAGATATCCATTTTTCAGATTTCTCAATTACATGGGTATCCTTTTAATCTACTAATAACCAGGATCCTTACGTGGAATATAATTATAAGTAGCCCAGAACGCATGCATGGTTCTCTCTCACTCTGTTTCTACAGCAAAAGTATAACTTACTTCCCCTTTCAGAGCATTTGCATTTGAGGTAAGGGACAACTGCGCTTGGTAATTAACAGTTGTCCTCAACAGAATCCTAATGAGTTAATTAATGACTACGCTAGAAAACAATCCCTGAGAAATATTAAAGTTGGTGATGCGTATCGATACAGTATTTTATTCTATTCAGATATTATCCCCAGCTCACATCTGACTAGAGATATGTCAGCTGCTTTTAATAGATTTTTCTTGGATTTATGGTGTATTCTGTATCTGCCAACATTTTAGTTGCACATTATGACAAATTAACATTGCCTTAACACAGAGGCTATTCAACATGTTTTGAATCTGCAAACCCATAAGAACATACATGCTTGTGCTTCCATTGTCCTTCAAAATGTACTCTTCTGATTAACCTCCAGTCAGAGTGCCATATGACAAAGTCTTTTCTCTTTCCTGCAGCAGCTACAGGATAGTATCCATATGTGATGATTGTGCGCCAAGAGTTATTTCTACTATACTTAAATAACAAAATGCCTCATAAACATTCCAGAATGGAGTAGAGAATTTCTGGCCTCTAAGCACCTTTACAGTCCTGATATTTATTTTTTTTTTTTTAATTATTGTTATTTTTATTGCTGTTTTGAAGACATAAGCTGCCATTTTGTAGCTACACTTTTGTGGCCACGTATGTCCCAAAGCACGCGTGTTAGGGGCCTGACTCTTCATGAAGGTTCAGTTTATGCCCTTGTGAGATTCCGAATAGGTGTTTTTCTTCCCTCAGCTTGTGATTAGGGTGTTTCTCTTCCCTCTTTTTTTTAATTTTTTTTATTTTTTAAACAAAGCAAAGTTATGCATTTTTAATTGCAACCACAGACCTGTGAGTTCAGAAATGGCGGCGATCCTCTTACCCTGTTTTCTGGCAGGCAGAGCACAGTCTGTTGCTGCTCTGTGGTGGGAAGGGGTGAGCCCAGAATGTCTTCTCCTGCTGAGAGAAGGCCTCTCGTCTGCAGAGTCCCTGCCGGGCCGTAGTTTATAGTCAGGCTCTGCTGCGTCCTCTTAGTCCCCACACGTCCGTGGTAGTATTGTGGTGATAATATACAATTAGCGTAGTAAAAATTCTTCTTCCTTTCTTTGTACATACAAGGCCTTGCCTGTTTGTATATAAACAGTGTGAATCAAACATTGTAAATCTATAAATGCATCCTCTCCAGCCGTCTGTCAGGAATGTGAAAAAAGAGATAAACTAAAACCAGCATTGTTTAAGTGGTCTCGGATGACCCATACACAAAAAAAAGTTCGAATAAAACCAGCCCCAAAGTCTTGAAATCACACAAAATGTCTTCTTTACAGTTACTCAGAAACAAAGCTGGAAATAAAGCAAAAATCTTAATTCACCTCATTTCCGCCTTTATTACCAGTTTGCAGAGCATGACTAGCTCTGAACTGATGCAGTCTGGGCTGCAGTGCGACCAGAAGCTGTGTGTTTAGCAGGAGCAGCTGAAGGTCCCACAAGCCATAACTCTGTGCACCTCTCCAGCATCCTGATACTTACTGTAGCTCCGTAATAAACTGAACCAAAGCAAGACCATCCCGTGAACGGGTTTACGCTCTAACAATTACTGCCTTTTTCCTTACACGTTACACAAGTTTGCACAATCCCCAATATAAATGTGTTTTCTTTGATGTCAGCCATGAATTCTTGCTCTCTCTAAAATAAGCTCGATTATAGCTATGATTTATAAATTACCACAGCAAAGTGCAGCTGGAAATGGCAAATACAAAGTCTCTGGAATCATGTTGTTATATTTTAAGGCTGTGTGATTTGTAATCTAAAACATTCACAGGGGCCAAAGGAATGTCTGTCAATTGTTTGCTATTTTGATCACATATGCACTCTTTTAATCCTGAGGAGAGAAAAACAATTACGTTTCACTTTCGGTTCTTACTAGCTGTTGTCAGTGCTGGCCATGGATTGCCTGCAAAATTTGTGATCCACTGTAATAGCCCAGGCTGGGGCTCAGACAAATGCGAGGAGCTGCTGGAAAAGACGGTGAAGAACTGCTTGGCTCTGGCTGATGAAAAGAAGCTGAAATCAATTGCATTTCCTTCAATTGGCAGTGGCAGGTAAGGCTGTTACGCAAACCTGATACTTGATCCCAAATAGGTCACGTTTTCTTAGTGCCATCTCATGTGTTTCAGTCCCTTCTCCATGTACAGAGCCCATAGCTGCAATGCTGACGTTCGTTTCTTGTTTGTTTCAGTTCCCCAAATGAAATGTTTCTTCCAGGTTCGTTCCAGCTGTGCGTGGAGCCTGCAGTATTCTCCTGAACGCTAGTTCAACTTTGGCAGGTCTAGTAGTGATCCCTGCAGAATCTTAAAGCGTGCAAATAGGTCAAAGAGCATAAAACAAACTTTTAAAGGGGATATTAAAAAGATTTTTTTCAGACTATCAATTTGTTCGTAGAAATTGGGGATCTGGAGGAGAACATGAAGAAAAAGGGTCTGTTTTACCTAGTTATGGTGCATAATTAAACTTACTGCAATATATGTCTTAGGATGGACAGAAGGTACATCTTAGTGTTCGTTTAAGCAGCAAACCTGAAGTGCCTTGATTCTCAGAATTTGCAGAGTCACTTCAAGCTTTCACCCAAAATTCATAAGCTGAATTCCGTGCAGTTTACATCATGGAAGACATCATCTTTCAGGAAAAAAAAGGCCTTAAAAGCCTTTGCCAAGGTTTTTGAAAGCCAAAGTCTAACGTTCAGGTCCACTGGCTTTGTACAGGATGCTCAGTGCCTTTGAAAGTTGGATCATGATTTTAAGAGTCTGAATAAGGACTTCACTTTTAAACTGAAGCTCTCGGGTTTGGGGTGGGGAGGGAGGTTTGGAACACTCGGCCGGTAGCGATGGCTCAGTGTGAAGACCAAGGGCCAAACCTAGGCTGAATTACACAGTTGTGTATCTAACCCTGAACAACTGCCCCTTTTGAATTTGCTGTGAAAGAAGTTGGCTGATGTACAGCAAGAATATTCTTCCCATTGTGCCATGTTGCAACACTAGATTCATTCCTGCATGTTCTGTGGGTTGGGGCAGGAAGTGCTGTTTGAGCTTTTGGGTGAATGACAATAAAGAAATAGAAGTTTCACTAGGATAATAAATGTAAGCGACTTGCATCAGACAAAGCTCCAAATAAGGTTAATTTGCATGGGTGTCATTTTACAGAGGTAACATGAGCCTGCTTTGTAGAACAGTAGAGGAACATAGTGGAGGGTTCAGACTAAGCTGTTGAATTAGCTGTCAGGTTCACGGGCTGGTCAGTACAACGAGAAGCTCTCAGTTGCTCTTTGGGAGAAACTACGTTCCTCCACAGACTGTAGAGTGACTATGGAATTGGTTATGTAGGTGCCTAAAGCGAGACCGTGTAAAGTACCTTCCACGAAGCCCTTTCTTTTCTGGAGAGCTCCCAGCAAAGAACCGTTCCCAACCCTTGTTGCGAAGAAGTTGATTGGCGTTGGAAGATGATGAAACCCTGAATAATCACGAGATTCACATTCTGTTATGAAATCTGGTTACTGACAGGCCAGGGCTGTAGCTGCGTTCTCAACTTGGCATACGCATGTCATTCTCACTCAAGCCAGTTGAAGTGGTGTTTTTAAAAGATGGAGAGGGATCAACAGGCCTTGAGAAATATATGAGGTTGTGTATTTTCCCTTTTTTCTCTTAGAGATATTCAAGCATAAATTAATTTTGGAGAGAACAGAATATATTCTGACAATACTCTTTACTTGTTTTTATGAAGTCAGAAGCGTTAAAAAAAAATAAAAGTAAAGCTTTTAAAGACAGCAAATGCCAAAGACACCACATGTATGCAGCTGTTCTAGTACAGACATCTGTCAAGCAGACATCACCCAATAAACCCACATAAACAGTTTCATTCTCTTTTATAGTTGAGGAATGGGATTACATGAGGGCAGTTCAAATAAATCACGGGGGGAAATAAAATAGCATGCTTGTAGCATTCAGTGGGCCAGATGCTCAGCCACAGCCAACTTGTGGAAAGCACAAGAAGGGCGCTGTACAGAGGTAGCCTGGAGTTCAGTCTGGTAGGGCCAGCGGGAGAACAGGGAAAGGAGAGATAGGGATTGAACATAAAGTCATCCTCAGAGGAGGGATTTCGTTCTGAGGCTCTGACTTTGATCTGAATTGACACTAGCTTGGCTGAAGTCTCAAACTGCCTTTTCACAAGAATTTAACTCAGACCAGTAGATCGAAGCAAGAGGTTTCTGTTTCTTGCAGCCCACACATGACCATTGGATTTTTCTACTCTGTCTCTTTCCTCTCTTTTGGGACGGTGGTCCTAAACAATTTCCTTTAATCCGCTTCCCTGTGTGCGTGTCTCCCTCTGACCAGGCTGCTCTTCTTTCTCTTGCCCTGTTGTGAGCACCTTGCTGGAAGACTCCTGAAGTGGATGGAAGTTGTGTGACTTCAGAGTCCCCTGCGAGCAATCCCAAACGGCAGATAGCCTGACTTTGATGCTGGCCTGCATGACAGTTCCTGCTCAGGAGCAAAATTCCTCAAAGATTTGTTCAATATATGCCAGGATGCAGCATTCATAAGTAACTAGCAAGTGATTAGACGCGGAGGCATGCCGAGTCTGTGTCTTTCTCTCTGTGTAAGCTGACAGTAGGAAGTAGCTCCTATGTCAAAACTGTGCTCTCAGTTGATTAACTTGTCACACAGCTGATTCTCCCTGACCAGCTCATTTGGCTTTGGAAGAGTACAAGTTTTTTTCAAAATGCTTTTTCCTTTTATTTTCCTTCTTCAGTAGAAGAAAAAATTGGGCATTTTCAGAAAAGAAAGAAACAGCATGAGCTATTTCATGTCATCGTTTTTGAAATACCACAACCATTATCTTCAGGCGGCATGTATAATATCACATTACAGGCTCAGAACTGACACCACAGAATTGCTCTTGGAGTGTATTTTATGGTAAGGTAATGTGCAGTGAGCGGGCCATGACACAGGCAGTTGCCTTTCTCATTTTGTGTCTTGCAGCATGTAATGAGAGGGAGAGTACAACAGCGTTTTATTATCAGTTTGGTGCTTCAGTGAGCAAACGCTAAGTGATGTCGCACCTGTTAGTGCCAGAGGTGAATTTAGCCCGGCTTCTTCGAATTGCTGAGGAAACTTGGAGGAACTCAGCCATCTGTGTAATCTGTAAACTATTAGCAGTATTAATGGTACACACTTTATAACGGGGAATATTGACCATCGTATAGCTGTAAGCGCACGTCAGGCAACCAGGTGATGTTCAACAGGCTCTTTCAGATAATGTTTGGGCCCTGCTCGTGACAGAGTGGTGGTGACCATCACCTTCAGGCTGATTACTGCAGCTCGGGGAGCGCTCGGATTTTGACAAAGGTGAAACCCCGGTCTGGGTGGGTAGATGTACTTCGTGAGTAATACTGCAGCAATGCTTCGGCCACATTTGAAGTAGTTACCAGCTATAATTTCAGGAGTTTGCCATGACCTGTAAAACTCATAGTTCAGGTCCTGCCTTTCTTCAGACCATTCTACTTCTGCTTGACCTGTTTTAAGAATAGATGAAACTTTCAGTCAAGGGCTGCTAGATAAAAATGTGAAAAATCTTGTAAGGAGGGTTCCTGGGGTAGACATTGAGCTTTGAAACTCAGCCATGCACAGTTTTGTCATCTGAGAAAGCAGCAAGGTTTGTTCTGTTTGTGGCTTCTCCAGAGGAAGGGGGTGGGAGCCTTTTCTTTAGAGGAGTAGAAAGGCCTCTGTTTTTCAGATCTCTCTGGTTGATACCAAGCAGATGTCCTTCAACATATTTTTCTTAGGACTGTACTTCCATTGAATCACCCTGTAATTTAAAAGGCTGTAAGGAGTGTTGGAAGTGTTGCTGAGGTTGGCTTAGAAAAGCCACCAAGTGCCTTAAGTCTCTCCTCAGCCCTGACACAGCTACTTTGGCTTCCCGAGCCCAGTAACATTAGACTGACCCCACCTGGACGAGGCTCGCTGGGACCCAGGAGAGCAGATCTGCTCACCTTCCCGCACCCTGCTTCACTTTTTCTCCCACATTTGAAATGGTAAAGGTGGTGTTTCGCACTACCAAACGACTAGAACTCATTCTTTCTTCCTTTTCAGTCTGCAGCAAGCCTGTACAAGCAACTTCTTTAATTTTGTGCTATACTATTAACCGTTAAGAGTGGTAAAACCATTTTGTACTTTGTGTCTTTCCATGCTTCATTTTCTGTATCAAGTTCTCAATCCCTTTTTATTTTTCTGTGATGGTTGGTTTGCTTTCCGGACGGGTTTGACTCTGCACCTGTAATGTCCCTGCTGCTTTCCTGAACGCTTCGGGAAGGCTGTTCAATGAGAATAATTGACCCATCAGATACTGCAAGGTTCAACCCATTGATATGTGTGGACTCTCTATTCATATTTTAGAAATGCTTTTCTTCTCTTGGAACATTTTAAGTCTTGCCTAAGCAAACAAGTTTGTAGCTTCTAATTCAGACTGTAAACACTGGTTTTGTAGCTTTATTTACCGTGCTGCGGTAGAGAAAAGACCAAGCATTCTCTGAAGGTTATACCATCAAAAGCTTGTTCAGCAACTCTTGAGTTTCTTTCTTTTTTTGTGTGTCTCTCCTTCTAGAAACGGCTTCCCAAAGCAAACGGCTGCTCAGCTGATCCTGAAAGCCATCTCCAGCTATTTTGTGTCAACAATGTCCTCTTCAATCAAGACGGTGTACTTCGTGCTCTTCGACAGTGAGAGTATAGGGATATACGTGCAGGAAATGGCCAAACTAGATGCCAACTAAGCCTAGAAAGCTACAGTACCAGCCCCCTCTTCTGCCCATCGGCCTCCCCAAATCCTTAACTCCTTGTGAAGCAGAGCGTCCCTTATTTTAAATTTTGCTCATCTAGGGGAATAAAGGTGGGCTTTTTGTTGGGTTTTTTTTTTTTGTTTCGTTTGGGGGGGTTTTTTTGTTTGTTTTGTTTTTACTTTCTGAAATGTTTTATGTTGGCACTGATAGTTGGCATTACTGCTGTTAATGCACTGTATACCAGGCATCGTCTGAACTTAGTGTAATCTAGGAGATTTTATAGTTTTATTTTAATGAAGTATGGATTTGAAGCAGAAAGCCGTTAGGAGTATGTAGTCTTTTACTTGTGAAAGAAACAGGCCGACCCTATTTTGTAACTGTGTTGTGGTGCTTTATCAATACATCGAGTGGCGTTCCTTTCATTTTTTAAAAGAACAGATGCTATAAACCTAATTTGTGTTTGTTTATTGTCTTGATAAATCTGGAAGAAAAAATACAGAAACCCTGTTGTCCTTAATTATATTTACAATTTTGAAATTGTGTGAATTGATTTAGTAAAATGTTTGAACTGTTGCTGTCGGTGTACTTGAATTAATTTTTCCATTAAGTCTTCGTTTTCTAAATCCTGAAAAGTTAGCTATGAGAGGGACGAGAAAACACCAGATCTGAACCGGTGGCCTGGAAAGCTCTTACCTGTGCTGGCTGCGTGCGTGCCCAGCGACGCTCGGTCAGAATGTTTTCCAGCGAGCGTTCAGACTTTCCAGTTGGTGCTTCAGATCCTCCTGTTCATAATCTGAGTTAATTGGCTGTTTAGTTTGGGAGGTTGAAGCCTTTCAGATCAAGCAAGGCCTAGGATTTTTTGAACTAGTTCCAGCCATTTAATATTGGCCTTTTTGAAGCCATTTTGTATTTTTTTCCAAATATTTATGAGCCCGGTTTGCATTGGTTGCCATATCATTTGCACAGCTGAAATCCATACCGACATAAACCTTTACGGAAGCCACTTGGTTTTGTACTTTGAGAAAGAAGAGGTTACACGTTCAAAAGCTATTGCACATGGATGCTCGCTCTGAAGAGGAAGCTCTTCCTTTGAAGTCTTTAGCCTGCTCTTTAGACAGTAGGCATACGTTTTCCATCTCTGTTGAAAACTTCATTTGCCGATGAAAGAGCACTTCAGATCCACTCTGGATTGAGCCAGGGCAGTGAGTGGACCAGATCTGACTGACTTTTCAGTAAGCTCAGGAATACCAAGTATTAAAAAAGTGTAGCTTGAGCTCCTGCAAGAGGGGTTTTTTGGTCCAGATACTTGCAGCTTTCAAGTGGACTGCTGTGGAGGAACAACAGCAGAAGACAAAATTTAAAATTAACAGTGTTATTCTAAACACACGCACACAGTTAAAAGGAGGAAAGAGTAAATTTCGTGCCTCAAATGCGTAAGGTGTTTGACCATGCTATGGGCTCAAACTTAAAATGTTTAAACGGCCAAAATACATCTGGTATCCTTCTTCAAAGACGGCAGTTCGAGTGGCAATAAATGAAATAAGGTGCAGTACTTCAGCATTTAATTGTGAAGTGTGAGTTACTGCAGTTGCATCGATTCTTATAGTTAAAAAAGAAACTGAAGCTGCACTTCCCAGAAATTTCGCTAGGTGTCACTAAAAGGATTGAAAAATAGGAAAGAGCGGGGCCGAGCAGGTACCTGAGGAAACACTGTGTGTGAGAAGGGCCCTAATTTTTTTTTAGCACAGAAGGGGATTTTTAAACCCAGAAGAAATGTGCACATCGAAATGAGTGAGTGTGCGGATTACAGCTTCTTGGTCTCTTGGCACTGTAGCATTTAATAGACTGTAGGAAGTCTCACTTTTTTAAGATCTCAAAATTTTAATGTCAGCAACAGAAAAAAAATATGTGTGTCCACAATTGTTTTCAAAAGTAATTAAAAGTACACCCTCCAATGGCATTTAATAAATCTCTCTTTTACACCATGCTGGGAGGGCCAACTTTTGTCTTTCATCTAGAAAATCCCAGAAGCAAACTTGCTTCTCCTGGCCTCACGTCCCATCTGCGCGTTCAGCTGCTGGCTCCATCAGTTGCTCCGTTGAGTTCGTTGGGATTGATTCTGACGTGCCATTCGCTTTGTTCGGCTTCGGGTCCTTTTGCAAAGAAAGGGCCGTGAACAGCTCCCGCCTGATGAGAAACAGCTCTCAGCACCATGTCCCAGTGTCACCAAAACCAGTTATCAGGGACTTCTTGCATTGCCTTGAACAAGGACCGTGCTATGCTTCCCACGGCAGGCAGGGCCACAGCCCGAGAGCTTTCAGAAAGTCTCTCTTCTCGTTCTAACTCATAACTGTGGAACATTTTGGTGAATGGAGTTAACTCCAGTTGGCGTCCGGTCACAAGTGGTGTTCCCCAGGGCTCGGTACTGGGGCCGGTTCTCTTCAATATCTTTATCAATGACCTGGACAAGGGTATAAGGTGCACCCGCAGTAAGTTCATGGGTGACACCAAGTTAGGCAGCAGTGTCGATCTGCTTGGGGGTGCGAAGTCTGTACAGAGGGATCTGGACAGGGTGGATCGATGGGCCGAGG
>RSEF01000013.1:17087674-17161397 GCA_003993805.1 Himantopus leucocephalus
TGATTCTATGTTTTGCTCCTGTGTTAAATCATTTGCAGCGTTGAAGCTGGTCTCATGGGGGCATCACTCTTTTCTCCTTCTGTACAAACACCAGAGCATCCTCTTCCTCCCTCGCGTTCATTCCCAAGCCCGTAAAGCCCGTGTGTTCAGAGAATACCGTGAGCCCCTTGCTTTGACCCAGCCTGTTCCACATTTGGCCTTGAACCCCTGCACCGCTGGTCCCCACCACACCGGCACCGAGGGGGTCCGCCCGGAGGAGGGGTGACACGGTCCTGCCTCTCGGGCAGTGCTCACCCGCCTCTCCCGCAGCCTGAAGAACGCTGCTCCGAGGTCCTGCAATCCAGCAGGATCTGTCAAGAAAGCCAGAGATCCCACAACAAGCTTGAACTCGGCCACATGGGGCAGCGCGAGTAGATTATGGCGGATATTCAAGAACCTAAAAAGTAACATATCAGGTTACGCGCATAACAAGAAAAACAGGAGAAGAAATTCCTGCGAACATGCATTGCGTCCAGGACAGCATCACTCTGGGAATCTCCCTAGCACTTTGCTTGTCATAGCTAAATGGGCAAGCTCCGTTTGCAAAAAAACATGACTTAATTACACTTTGGGAAGGCCACGTATGGAAAAATCTCAGTGAAAGTGCCTTTACAGCTGGTTCTCTTATTGGTAAGTCCATTATGGATCTTATCTGAAAACAACAGTTAAAGTAGACATTCTCTCTCCAACTCTTTCATTACTTTCAAAGGTTAAAAGCATTCTGTGGCCGATAGCATTTTCAACTCACTCTTTCAAATCCTGCTCTCCACTACTTTTCTGCTTTTGCTTGACTTTTTCCACAGTAGAAGATTCATTGTAACACCGTCCTTAGGGTGCACCAAATTGTGTAATTTTAGGAGTTCCCTCTGCTTTTACAGCCCGTCACCCTCCCGAAGCTTTCCTCGTTCTGGGTTGGCAGCCTGGAGGATTTGTTGAGCCGGTATAATTACCCCACCACGTTGCCGGTCAGGTTGCCAGGCTGGGTTAGAGCTGCAGTTAGCTGTTGACAGAAGTGTTACTGTGCCCCAGAGAGAAAGTAAGCAAAAAATACAAGTTCGGGATCATTCCCCCCCCCCCGACAAAGAAGAGTTCATAACCGCGCTGTAGCTCATCTGCCTTTTTGAATCTTTGTTTCCCGAAATCCATTTTTTTTTTAAATCCTGAAAAATGGGAGCAATGAACGACAACATTTGCATAACATTTACTTTTCCAAAACAATTCGGGAAGCGCAGATTATTTGCTAACAGTAATGCGGATGTGTCTTCTGGATGGTTAGTCCGCTGATGGACAGGTTAGACTTTCAGTCTCGTGTTACATTCCACTGAAGTCAGCCCTCCATACTTCGCAATCAATTTAAGATTTAGGAACAAATCCTGCTGCATTTCCTTCAGCTCCTTTCTGGATGTCGACTTTTTGGAAGTCTGGATTTAGCACTTTGGCAAATTCAGAGGTGCGCCACCCTGCAGCGGAGATTGGGACCTCGGTAAAAGTAAGGTGGCCGAGCAAGGACCAACTGTGACGGGAGATACAGAAATACGGTGACGGGTTTCCCCTGTTCCGATCCCCGTTCGCAGGCTGGGGACCCCCGTGCCCCCCGCTTCCAGACAAGCCAGTAGGCAGGATTGCACTGCAGTGCTGGCCTTTGGCTCAGAGGTCTTAGGTCTGCCACTGTACATTTTATCATCAGTGTTTAAACTTCTCGGATAATTAAGAAAAAATAATTGCTCTAATTGTTTAAGGCTATTTAAAAAAAATGTTTATTAATAAACCTTAAACCATCTGGAAACTGACCACTAACGCAGCTGCCTGTGTACTAAAACTGGTCCCTCCCCGTGAGCGTACTTCATTGCTGTGTGGACAGTGCTGATTGCCGGCGGGTACAGAGTTCAAACCATCGCCTCCACCTAAAGAGTCCGGGACCCAGTGTCTGCCCCACGTCCCTGCCTGAAGGTGGTGTCCATCCTCACGCCTTACTGTTACAGCTGTGCTCCAAAACTCATCCCCTGGGTAAAGCAAGCCCTGCTGGCAAGGNCAAAACTCATCCCCTGGGTAAAGCAAGCCCTGCTGGCAAGGTTGCACTGGAAGAGGTCCCATTTTCTGGGCATTAGGACATGCCGACATTTACAGAACTTTACAAGGAGGGGTCTGACATCTGGTGAGAATGGTGGGTTTCCTTACAATGCTCCATTTCANGTTGCACTGGAAGAGGTCCCATTTTCTGGGCATTAGGACATGCCAACATTTACAGAACTTTACAAGGAGGGGTCTGACATCTGGTGAAAATGGTGGGTTTCCTTACAATGCTCCATTTCATAGAATCATGGAAAGGTTTAGATTGGAAGGGACCTTGAAGATCATCTAGTTCCAACCCCCCTGCCCTGGGCAGGGACACCTCCCACCAGCCCAGGTTGCTCCAAGCCCCGTCCAACCTGGCCTTGAACACCTCCAGGGATGGGGCAGCCACAGCTTCTCGGGGCAACCCGGGCTAGTGCCTCACCACCCTCAGAGTGAAAAATTTCTTCCTAATTTCTAATCTAAATCTGCCCTCTTCCAGTTTGAAGCCATTCCCCCTCGTCCTATCACTATACGCCCTTGTAAAAAGTCCCTCCCCAGCATTCCTGTAGGCCCCCTTTAGGGACTGGAAGGAGCCTTCTCTTCTCCAGGCTGAACACCCTGAACTCCCTCAGCCTGTCCTCATAGCAGGGTGCTTCAGCTCTCGGAGCATCTTTGTGGCCCTCCTCTGGCCCCGCTCCAACAGGTCCATGTCTTTCCTATGTTGGGGGCTCCAGAGCTGGACGCTTTACTCCAGGTGGGGTCTCAACAGAGCAGCGTAGAGGGGAAGAATCCCCTCCCTTGACCTGCTGGCCACACTTGTGATGCAGCCCAGGATACGGTTGGCTTTCTGGGCTGCGATCATGCATTGCCGACTCATGTTGAGCTTCTCAGCTGGCTATTTCCAGATTATGTTGGATTTCCATTTGCTACGTGTACATTTTCAAAGAAATGCCTGCAGCTACCATCTTTACGTGGCATTATTAACCTCGAACATCAGCTACAAGACACACAGGGTGTTACTTGCCAAGCCCCCGTTCAGGTGCTCCTGCACTGTTTTTCCCCAGGTATTGATCACTTTTTCCCCCAGACTAGATTAATTAGCACCCTGATCATCTGTTGAATGCTCTGTCTCCTCTGCTACAAGCTGAGAGGGCATTGTGTAGGCTCCCTCTCAACTACCACATTGCAGAAGTACGATGTGCAGCGCAGTAACGAACGCACTGATGGGACAGTGTCAGAACACCCGTCCTCCAGAGATTTGTCACGAACAAACGCTTCCATGTACAAGATTTCATCATAAAATGTCATATAAAATGGCATCCAAGGGCTCGTTAGGAGCAGCATCCTTATATATCCTTATAAGCATAATACGAAAATATAAAAAGATAGGTATTAATGTTAGACAGGAGAGCTTGTAACCTTGCAGCCTCCAAATGTACTAAGGAAGAGTCAGTAAAATGTCTGTGGTTTTGTACACGAAAGATTGGAATCGGACTCGTAAGGTGTCAGCAAAGCACATTTAGAAATACTTTTTTCATTAAAAAAGGGAATCGGGAACCTTTCTGTTTGTAAACTCCCTAAAAAACAGAGTACATACTTCCAATAACCTGAGAGATTAAGAATTTGGAGAGAGTAGCCCAAAAGGGAAAACAACACTGCACGCAAAACATAGGTACCATATGCAGGCTGAAACAGCGTTAGCCAAACAGGCAAAAAGTTTGCAGGAAAATAAGGCTCTGATTTTCCAGCATTCATTAACACCAAGTTCTTGTGAGCTCCCTTCCCTTGATCCTAGCTAAAATTGGGGTTTCTAGCCTGAAAAATAGCATTGCCAGGAGCTGCAGGTGCCCGGGTACTTGAAGATGTTGCCTGTGGTAACTAGTCACATACTCCACTCTACAACGGTTTTACGGAGGACAGTAATACCTAAATTTGTGACAGCAACTCAGAGGGAGCAGCATAATTGATAGGCCTGAAGAGCGCAGGTAAGTAGAAGGATTGTATTTATATCCCTGGTGCGAAACCCAAAGGGAACTGGGCTGTTGCAGACTGGCTGAAGTGCTTGAAAATTGCCACCGATTCCTTTTTGTGTCGAGTTCTTCAGAGATTTAGTTCGTTCCTCCGTAGAATCCTACTTAATGCCTCCACAACTCATGTTTAACCATTATCACTGGCAACCCGCTCATAAATGCTTCTTCCTTGTCAGATTCCACGACCGGGAATCAAGGGGAGATGATACCGCCGTTTCCTAATACAAAGGAAGGAGCGACCACGTTTCACAGCGTAGCCTACGAAATCCCACCTCTTCCACACTTTTTCAGCAGCCTGGTTAACGGAAGAAATTTGATATTTTTGTACCTTGAAATGAGTAGCCTTCTCAGGCTTAGGAGAATAAATTAAAGTTGAGCCAAAGTATGCCTCAGCTGCAGCGATGGGCAGATTGATTTGCTTTCCATCTGGGAGATTAAATTCCACTGCCAAAAAAATGGCACCAGCATAATTAGCTGTCAGTCAAGTTGCAAAGAGACAGACTATGTGGGATAATTGAAAGCCCTGCAGCTTCTCATTACATACTACAGTAGCCCTATTTGCAAATTTCCACCTTGAGGAGGTTCTCCGAACACGGTCAGGATTGTACGTATTCCTCCTGGCGCATTCTTCTGAAGTGAAAAGGGAGTATCGCACAGGGATGGATTAATTTTAAGTAACTTTCGCTTAACCTGAGTTGGTTATAATATATTTGTCAACAGCCCCTGACAGCTCCACTAGGCTTTAATTGCAAGCAAATCCAAACAGCTAGAACGAAATGGTAGGTCTTCAACTCCGGTTATGCCCAGGAGACACCTTTGCAGGCATAAAAACCGCCTCCCTCCTTTTCTCTTTCTTTTCTCTCCATGCACCATCCCTCCCTCGTGAATTCTCTTATTCAGCAAATTGTAATTCATAATGAACCTATCAGTATGCAATATTACAAACATGTATGTTTCATAAAATAATCAACTCTTTTTTTTTTTTTTCCTGCCCCGTTTCATGAGGCTTGAGCATGCTTCAGCGATTGCGCAGTGTACAGGGAAGTTTAGGAGAGAGAAGTAGCTCTCATGATGGGCCCAAGACTTGCTGAAGGCTGTGGGGTCATCTTGGCAATGGGGCAAGAGGCAAAAAGGGCCCTGAGAGTAAAATACGTTACAGCTTTCATCCTAAAACCGTAGGGAATATGTAAACCAGATTTTTCTTCTGAGTATAGTGGGAGCCAGCACTGACTGCAGTCTTCTTTTAGGGCGAGAGGTGCTTCTGTCGCTCTCCCCCAGAAACCTCCTTACTGACCGATAAAACAAAGAGAATTAGGTCCATCGCACTGGCCAGTTCCCCAGTTTTTAACAAGAAACAATTCCTGCCAGCTCTGGCTGAACGCCTCGGCCACCCTTCGCTGCCCAGGGGAGGAGGGGACCGTGCCCCTCGCCTTCCGGCTGCGCCTTACCTGCTCATGGCGGCACTAACCGTGTTAGCGTGTCTCCGAGGCGGGAGGGGACGGGGCAGATTTGGTGGGCTTCGCCTGCTTTTGGCAGCTTCAAAGTTCTCCCAACCAGAAAAGTTACTGCTTCCCACAGAAGAGGGAGCCAGCGTCACACCTCCCACACGGCTCCGAAACCCCTGAGCTAATAAAGCCCAGCCTAATACGCTAATAACTCTTCTTAAACCAGAGCTTTCATTATAAAGTGTAATTTATGTTCACCTTTAAGAGCACCACAAACCTGAGCCCTCTTACAGGCGCAGATTTGCCTCTTGCCTCCCTGCAGCACTTCCCCCGAAGCTGGGAGTGTTTCCAGACCTGACGGGACTCACTGGTGTGAACTGGGAGCCAAACTGGGAACAGAACAGGTGGGTCATAAAATGGCTAAAGCTGAAGTAACTAGCTTGCTGCTGTGATGTGGTAGAAGACTGGCTTGGCACAAAAGAGCAAGACAGAAACTGCAGAAAACGGTGTGAAACGATTTCTGATTATTCAGGCTCCATCAGAAACACAAACACGCCGATGTACTCCTCTGCCTAGAGGGAGCAAGTCGGGATTTAGTGCGCAGCCAGGTCTCACGCTGGCGTATCCTCATGTATGTCAGGAAAGGGAAAATTGCCCCTCTTGTCTCTGCACAATGCCCCTTTATGATTTATTAGACAGTCCTCCTTTTTTGCCTCAATTACTCACTTCAAAAGGGGGTGGAAATGGGACATTCCTAGCCCTAATACTAAATGCATGTAGTCAATAAAAAAGAAAAAACGCTGAAAAATGTTTAAAGGGAGGGTGCTTAAGTTATTGCAGCCCTTGGGAGCATTAATGTATGTGCCAACAAGTTACTGTATGTGGCTTTAACATGCTTATTTATTCTGCTGCGCAATAAAACTCTGTCTTAAACAGTGCCAAAACCTGTTTGCCATGGCAACCCCTCATCACACATGTGTTCCAGTAGTACTTACAAGCACCTTCTTAAAGAGAAATACACAGCAGGATGAATGGCTTGTGACCTTCAGGGCATTTTACAAAGTTTTAAGCACCCAAGTAAATATTACTTTGGACTGAAATATTTCTTCCAGGTATTTTTTTCTTCTTTTTGAGTAACTCCTTAAGCAGTGAAGCAGAGCTTGTTCCTCGTTCGCTTCTCTCCAAGTGGAGCTCTAATGACTTGGACAAAGCACAGAGCCTGGTTTTTACCTGGCAGGTCTCCGGCGTTGCCAGTTGGCCGGGGAAGCGGGGTAGGAATCAGCTGGGCTCCTGTAGTTTCAAGTGCACTGCAGCTGTTCCTGGTGTAATTAGTCATCCTTTGTACTGGCACAAGAAAATAGATGCTTTCCCTCCTCCCATCCACACTAAACATTTGCTCAGTCTAGCCACCGGCCTTTAAATCCCAGTGTGCACGTGTCCACAATAAAGCCGCAGAACGCTAATGTTACACTTAGCAGTTGTGCAAGCGCCCGGCCCAGGAAAGGGTTTGATTCTGCCATCTTTTTCCACTGCTTAATTTACTGCTACGCCTTAACAGAACTGGAGAGACAAGCTCGTTTCCCACAGCACGCAGAGGTGCATCCGTGGATCCTAGCAGCAAATTGCATTAAGCGGAGCAGGTACGGGTTAGCGCGCTGAGCCGTCCTCCGACTACAGGAGTCCGCAGCGCGGGAATCCCTGCAGGAGACCTGGTTCCCTGGATTGCTGTCCGGCCAAGCTACCCCAGCTAGACCCAGCGCTAAATGGAAGAGCAGTTCCACAGCCTTTCTAGATACAAGTTCCCAGTGGCTCAACAAGCAAAGCCTGATGGAGAGCGGCCATCTTTTTTTTTTATTATCGTTGGCTGTTTGTTCTGCCGGTGCCGCTGCCGTGCACAAGCAGCAGCAGCAGCGGAGGGAGCAGCCAGGCAGGTCCTGCCCAGGGAGCGGGATTGCTTCCAGGAAGGCTTAATTGCCACAGGGGTTACCCCATCTGCCCACCCCTCCTGCCTTCCCTCGCTCCTACTTCCTTTGGCGGGGTTCCCTTCCCTTCCCTTTTCATTTCAAAGAGTGTTATTTTATATTTCCCAGGCTCACGACAGGGCTGTACGCAGTGATGCTGCACCCTTACTCCCGCGGTGACTGAGCCCATCACATGCCGCTGGAGGAGCCTCTCAAGCAGCTGCTCCCCATCCCCTGCAAGGACCCCGCACAGCAGCGCAGACTAAAAAGCCCTCTCAGCCCCCAGGGAGGACTCCCAGGAGGTCCCCACCATCACTGCCTAAGTGGGAGTCTGTGCTTGGGACATACCTGAGGACGTGCCCACCTCACTGGACTCTGCTAAAGATTACTGAGGGGAAAAGAAAGGTATTTTGGTCCTCTGGCATCATATCGTTAACTTCTCCACAAGAAAGAGCAGTTTAATCCTTATGGAAAGAAACCTCTGAACGTTATGAGCCTCTCCCGGGCCACGCGCTTTCCCCAGGGCTGACAACCCCCCCACACTCCCTCGCCCCCCTCAATCCCTGTCCCAGCCCCTGCTGCCGACTGCGCTGGGAGGGACAGGGCTGGGCCCAGTAAGGCACGGGGAACAGTACCAGAAATGGTTGGAGAGACGTTCCTTCTTCTAGCCAGGTCCAGGGAAAAGATCTCTGCAGCGCCGGGGAGAGAAATCCTAGAAAGCACCAAAACCCAGTTGTTTTAAAAATAAATAGATGTATATAAAAGCAAGAAAAGAAAACAGTGTATTCTTAATGCTCCATTATTAACGGTGCTCAGTAAGGGATTTTCTGCTTTGCTGGAGCATGAAACAGGCTTAAATTAGAATCCCTATCAGAATATAACTTAGTAATTATGCAGATAACATTTTGTTCTTGTAATGACAACATAAACGCTCACAAACTGCGTTGGTTACACATTTCTATAAATAACAGAGACGTCTCTCAGCTTCCGCTTCAATAAAGACCACGAGCGTGTCACCTTGACAAACTACTAACTGATTAAGACTCCAGGCATTTAATAGCGTTGTCCTGTTGTTTTTAGTGACGCTTTCAGCTGCTGGTTCCTGGCACAATTCCTGAAGCAGTTGTGCCAGGGATGAATGCCGCTTTCCTAGCCCCATGCTATTCGTTAACCATTCCCAGCCCGCATCGTTAGCAAATTTGAGCACTAGCTCAGGTGCATCCTTTTGATGCTCAGTGAACCTGTAGAGAGAGAGCTATCCTGGGGGCTGTTTTCAAACACTTCAGTTTTGCTCTTTATCTCCCAAAACAATACCGTTCCTAGAAAAAAAAAATGCAGGTGAAATATCCTGCTTTTTTTCTTTCCTTTCTCAGTGACTGATCATTTTGCGATCTCAGTGACCAACACGGAATATACACACAGCACTTACATGCCTGCAAATGTAAGTGACAGGACGTAGGGCAAAATTTCCAAACGTGCAGAAATAAAACGTAACGGCTCTGGGCAGTAAATGATTCCTTCTGGTAAACTGCAACCTGTTTCTGAGCTATTGCAGCAAATGTGCGCTTTACTACCCTGGCAGTGGGATCGATCCCTTCCACAGTAAGTCTTGTAAACAGATACATCTCTTGGTGGAGAGCTGAGTTTTGATCAACTCCGTGTGAGTTAAAATTTGTGCTGAAATGTCCTCTTACGAACCCTTCTGTCACGTCTTCCTAAATCCCAACTGGAAAACAGCTTGGTATTACACTGGTGTCATCAGTTTAGAAGAACATATAAAGTTAAGTTTATTGAGCTGCAATTTTGCAGTGCATTTGCAAAATTCAGAAAAATCTGTTAATGTGTTATTTCTCCTAAAAGCAGACACTGAAAACACACACTGATCTACTTGTGCATGTGTTTACAATTATTTCTGTAAATTACTGTGTCCAAATAGCTGTTAGAAAAATTTCCAAGCTAGTGTGTATATGTTTAGTTTTACTCAAATTCCCATAAATACATAAGAAACCTCTGCTGCCTAGAGACTTTTGAAAACGTAGTTTTAACTGGAATCAAATATCATGAGTGATACTTATTACTGCATCCTACTTGCCTAGTCCATTATAACTTGGAGGCATCACAATATTTTGTGTCATTACATAGAGCTGGAGGCATGAAAACTCTCCAGGCTGATTAGCATCTTAAAATTTCTCACACTAAAGCACCTAATCCATCGGAAAGGACTGTTAGGTCTCGGCTGATCATTCATTTGTCTCATTGAAACCCTATGACTCCATTTTAAGAGCTTTTTTATAGACTCGTATAAAGGAGAAAGTGAACTTTTTAACATGTTTGCACTCCACTAAGTCAATACACATAAAAAGAAGTACAACTGGGGTTCCTACATGAATATATGGCCCAGAAGTGCTAAGCTGGTAAAGAGATACAGCTACTAGTTAGGCAAGAGATTAACTTTTTGATTTCCCTTTCTTCACTTTGCTAACTTCTTCCTGGAAGCAAGGGGCATCCAGGAACGTGGCAGCAGGATGAGCCAGATCCCAGACTCTCCAGACAGATGTTTTACCCGCTAAATTCAGATGCGCATTTTTTCCCCCCAAATTATTCTCTTGGAATAGTCCATCTTACTCTGGTTATCATTTTGCTGTTGCTTATTTGTCCTTTGAAAGCCGGTCCAAACCCCACAGCACTTAGCAGGACTCCCACAGCACTGTCACTACTGTCTCTATAGGACCTTATTGTTCAAGGAAATACGCAACTTAAAAATAACATGTCACCTCTGTCCCGACAGGTTTATATCGGAGTACTTTGCCCAGTAACCGGGTAGGTTGGTCACAGAGCAGGGGTAAGGGTTAAGGGTATAGTCCGCCTACGTGAAGGCCTGGTGCCCTTGGCCATCCTGCCGCCTACGTATGTAATGATATGTAAAGCACGGTGGAGTGTTTGACCATCCCATTTACTGTGAGCATTACAGAGCACCTTCTCCCCAGCATCTCTGGTACTTACCCAGATCCTTCCCACATCAATACAAAGGAGCTGAGTCATGTGAGAGTGAATAAAATCAAGTTGTCTCCATTGGTGTTGTTGAAGGCACTTGGCCCCCGCTCTGATGCCTGTGAGACGGTAAGAGGAACTTAGAGGGAGGAAGACAAAGAATCTCAGCTGCTGCAAGATGCAGCAAATGAAAGGAACGTGTTTTTAAATAGAAACCATCAGTACCAATACAGCTGTCAACTGCGCTTTGCCCGAAAAGTGAATTTTTATTAAGCTCTGTAAAATCTTCTAAATCTGGAACTTTAAAAGCATTTTTCTGTTTAAAATGAAAGTTTAAAATGGCAGAGCTTTATTGAAAGCTAACGTTAAAGCAAGAGTTTCGCCAAGAGAATCAGAGATGGACGCTGTTATTAATTATCATTTAAACATGTACATCTTCAACAGTCTTTCAAAAACTGTCTGAAGCAGTACAATGAGGATGTCCCAGCCAGATGGCTAATGAAATAGCATCAGCCAACCTTTCCCACAGACGATTACCTTCTTCATAGTCTGCAACTTCCCAAACGCCCACATCACTGACAAAGTTTAAGGAAAAAGGTTTAATCCAAAGTTAATGACCTTGGTATGGTACCATTGATTGCTCAGTTTGCAGGAACCTGAGTGGCATTTGGGAAGCAATGAAAGAAATAAGGAAAAGCTCAAAGGACAGCCTGAGGCCATTATCTCAGGTCACATAAATGAATGCAGTTCTTCACTGTCTTTAGGTCTGAAGAACGTTTTGCTTCCTAAAAATCCAGAGTTGAGCTATGCAGCCAGGAAGTGGGGACCGAGGGGAGGTGACGGTGCAGTCAAACGATGGATTTGTCAAGAAGCATAAATTGAGCAGAAAAGGCAAAGAGGAAATCTCAGGACTTTAGTCATCCTTCACAATTTTTAATCCCATATTGCTACGAGTCGTTCCTGGTGGTTCTTATCATTTACTGAAACCACAGGGCCAGGCTTTGTGGGGTGTCCAGCAGGCAGGAGAGAAGGGATTGCAGAGGACCTGGCACAAGGAAGAAGCCTCCTNACCTGGCACAAGGAAAAAGCCTCCCGCATTTCCAGGTTCCTTGGCAAAACAGAGACCTCATCCACAAGCCAGCGGAAATCAGCCAGAAACCTTCAGATACTCCTTGGTAAGGACCTTTCTGGTGCTGCCTTCATAGACCCAGTCACTTCTCCACCCCCAGCTATGTTTTAAGAAAATCCATATAATAAAATCCAGGCCTTGAGTTGGTACATCCTCCAAGTTCAAAGCATACAGACTTGTCTTCTGTTTCTAGAAGATTTGAGACATTGTGTTGCATTTTGTGCATGGTTTCTTCCAACTCTTGTTCACAGCTCATCATCCTCCCTTGACTGTTGATAGCCCTATGAAAATGAGCCTGAACTAAAGCAGGGGTCCTGGGGTTGTCCAGGGCACACTCCTCCAAGCTTTCCTGCCACCTTCTCTTTTCCAGCCTTTCTATAATGTTGTTCCTTTCAATCTAGGCACGTTTGGGACCAGATGTGATCCCAACATTAGCTCAAGAGCATAATTTGGCCTTGAAAAGGAGCTGACTTTTGCCAGGACTGGTTGGAACACTTTAAGAGATGGTAATTTTGAACTGCAGGAGGACTGGGAAGGGAAGCAGCGAAATAGGAACAAACAGTGGGAGGAACACACAGAGAAATGAAAGAATGAATGAGCAACAAGGAAGAAGGAAAAAAACTTAGGAAAGTATGAAAAAATAAAGAAGGAAAAAAAACCCTAGGGGGAGGTGTATAGAGATTCAGAAAGCCCAGTTATATGCAGAAAAAAAACAAAAAAAACCTACAAAACCCTTCACATCAGCTAACACAATAAAAGGAAAAGTTGCGAGTTGTCTTGGATGTCGTTTCAGCTAAAACCTTCCCAAGTCATTAATTTGTTTTCTTGAAAAGTATACACATTAGTCCAAGCCCTCTGAAGGGCAGTGAAAGTCACACAATCCCCAGCCATCGCCAAGCATCATCTTTTCCTAAAAATACTGTTCTATGCTGTTTTTTATTTGACCAAAATGTTGAGAGCATTTAAACCGGAGGGAACCACACACTAGAGAAGATGCTTATTAAAAACAGCCTCAAATTATACGTATAGTTTGATACTGTGTTTTTAAAGTTGTATAACAATAATTCAGCTCTTTCAATAGAGTCAGGTTATGCTGCCTGGCAAAACACCCTGGACAAAGGCAATGTTTCCATAGGGGAGATTTTCTGATCTTGTTCTTATCAGACTCTAACACAATACTATATGCTTCCTCTGGATCATCCTACACCTTACTTGCCCCAGAATACAGCAAGAATCGCCACATCCCATCCGCACACCTGTAAGAAAATAAGGAATGATGGCACTTACTCTCCAAGCAATAATTTATGCCTACCCCTTGACTGCGTGAAGAGGGCTATCCCCATGGGCTTATTTGAAAGGCTTTGCTTTCAAAATATCAGTGCAAAAAACACCAGCCGTGGTGATCTTCCTGGAAATGAGGGCAGAAATTTACGCTGTCCTCTCCTTTCTGAAACAGCAGTGAGAAATGACCCAGAAACTCCTGTTTCATTACCATGAAATGAGAGTTCGAGGGAGGGGGTGTATGAAGGCAAGTAGACCTGCAGCTTCTGGGTCAAGATAAACATGTGCGCAGCAAGAGAAAAAAATGTTCATTGGTAAGCCTAAAATTAGAGGGAACCCAATCACATTGCTCTGATCCACAGGTTTTATGCAAGTAACTTATTGTCATCTCCATAACTCTATTAAGACCATAACTGCTGATTAAAATAACCCTGAGAATTAGGTACTTACATGGTTTGATAAACTTGGACCTTAACTTCTTGGTGGCAACATTTCCATTTTGTAAAACAGGGATATAAACACAACTCTTGCCTCACAGGAAAAAACAAAGAAACAAACAAATAAACAACACATGACTTATTNGGACAGTGCCCAGCCTCAGAAACTGAGTGACAGTCATGGTGAGAGCAACAGTAACGCAGACTCCCAGTGCCTACTATACCATGTTCAAACATATTGAAATCAGCTGTCAGATATAGAAAGGGTTTGAGAGCATTGGCACGCAGAGTATGTTCTCCAAGTCTCTACCAAGCTAAAGTTTTGCAGGGAAATCTTGATTTATGTATCCATAGAGTGCTGAATTGGCCTCATCACCCTGGGGTTGAAGGAAACTCAAAAGAATTGCCAGTTTCTTATATAACTGGGGATTTTTTTATGATTTTTTTTAATTCCCCCCTTCCCTAAAAAACGGTTTGGAAGCTTCTGCTTCCACAGGATCCGCAGACCCTTCCAATAGCGGGCTAATTAATTAGCTTTTGGTTCCCAAAGTCTTAAAAGGATGTCAAGAATAAAAAGACGTTGAGGTCTTCAGGTGAATGAATACAGGATAGCAAGCCATATGTAAGCAAAGTGTTTTAAGTGTTTCTACTGTTACCCTAACTCCGAATGTGCTTTGGAAGACGTGGTGGAGCTTCAGTTATGATGGGCAATTTGACAACAATCTGAAATATGCCATATCCAAAATAAAATCTGTGACACAACAAACGATCCAGGCAGCAAATACGATGTTTGCCCATGTGTTATGAGTTTGAACACGTGGAGTAGCATATAATGAGAATTTGAAATGCTTTAGAGTTTAACCTTATTACCTCACTCAGTGCCTTGTTAACTAGGCCTCATTTTAATCAGCCAACTGTCTTAATTTAGTTGCAGCAGAATTGTCTTCTAGGGGATGGTGGGAACTACATGCCACTGCCACATTAAGTTTATTGAAGGAGAAGCGTTCCTGGGGTGCTTGTCATTCTCAATGGCTTTGTTTCAGAAGCAACGGGTAGCAGAATTTTACCCAGCCCTGATGACAGTCTTGAGATCCACTTCGCCATATTTCTCACAACGACAGGATTCTCAGAGATCCATGTTTCTAAGCTGTTCATTTCAGTAAGATCACCATGACTCTGCTCCCATCTTGCAGAAAGGTCAAGAGAAAGCCATCCTCATGACAGCTCTTGGGCGAAAATACTTGGACCTTTCCACACTGGGACAGCTCATCAAAAGATCTCTAACTTCCCTTAACTCTAAATGGCAAAGTTTTCAAGCAGCTCTTTGCTTTCCCCCCCATACCTCTTTATTAAGACAACCTGTTTCTTTTTAATTAAAAAAGCCAGTGCCCTCCTGAGAGATAAACAAAAGGGAGGAGGAACCACAGCCAAGTGAACAGGATCCACTCTCTGATATGCAGTTTGTGCATGGTTAATGGATGTTGGGCATTAATATTTCTTACCCTTTTGTCTGTGTTCACTGTAATAGAAACCCCTGTCTAGACTGAGTGGCTACTACAAGTAATCCCAGTAATATCCAGTAAAATCACTCTGAAATGCGATAGCTATAGTTATCAAGGAGCACCAGGATTAACTTGATTGATTGAACAATGGACTTCTGGTTTTTAACATGATCTATATGTGTCCCAAAAAATCAAAAAATATACATAAGGTTGTAAACCCTTCAACGCAGGGCAACTTATCATAGTCTGTAAATGTACTGACACACCCTAAAAGGAGAGAGATTAGTGCTGCTCCAAAATGAAAGGATAAATGGCAACGACCATAACAAAATACTTTCACTTAACCAGCTTCTGCAAGGACAGGACACATTGACCTCTCTACTGGCAGCCAGTGAGCAAACAATACATACTTGGGTCAACCTTTCCTTAAATTTCCTGGAAAAACACCACAAATGAAGATTGTTGCAGGAAGTCCGACCAAGAGAGCCATCTTCTCTTCCTAGAGTGGCCTCTGCAGTATCTCAGTAAATAACTGTTTCATTGAACAAGGAGAGTTAGGTTCTACCAAGAGGTATGAGATTACATTGAATGCATTTGCTGAATTTAAATGAGTAGTAAAACTTCTAGGCCCAGGCGTAGAGCATCAGCCACTTCTGCTATGAACACATGGTGGTTTTCTTGCTGACCTCGGTCTACAGGTGTGCATCTGTGATTGCTCTGAGCTGAGATAGTCTGTGGTGCGTATGGCCGACCTTTCTGAAGGCTGATTCACATCACTGAATAATTAGTCAGAGGTACAAGACCTGAAACCAGGACTCCTACATTCTTTTCCCGCTCTGTTCATAGTCCTCTTTTTATGAATTTGGTCAAAACTTTGAGTTCTTTGTATGGGCTAGTATGAGTCTGGAAATGAGAAAAATGCTTCTACCTGGCACAACGGAGCTAATATTTAATAACTACATGCATAGTTAGGAAGAAGATGAACCACTTCTCAGACTAGGAAGTATCAATCTTTAGAAAAGTTACTTGATAAATCAGTGTCATCTAAGGAATCATCACCTGAAGAGGTGAATTTTATCTCTATAGTTCATAATCAATTTCCACCAAATTGAAAGGGACCTATCTTGACTCTACAGCAGCACCCAGCTATAAGAAAGCTGACAAAAAATAAATACATGGTTACCAAGAGTTTTGGTGCAGTGCCATTCTCCTTAGGAATGCCTTTTGGAATGACCTGGCAGGGAGGTGGCCTTTTCTGCTCGTCTGTGGTGTACTAGCAGACAACATGATTGCAAAGAAATGGAAGACTACTAACTATAGCAAATCCTTCTGACGTTCAGGTTATTTCTGCCCTAATTGCGCAACAACACAAAACATGCAGTAACTGAACTTTCAAGCTCTGTCTCACGCATCAGCAAAGAGGCAAGTTTCCTTCCCAAGCATCTCTGCCTTCCCTTTTATAGTACACCTGTGAATCACATTTCCTTTGGTTCCTGCATTAAAATGGCAGAACAGGTGGTTCAGGTTTGTTTGAAAAAACAATTAAAAGAGCTCTCACTATATTGCCAATTGTTAAGTAGCTCACACTTACTCACCTGGGACTAGTCTGCTGCCACAAGGCTGCTTGTTCCTTTTGTTTCTGTAAGTAATCCAATTTGAGCAGGGCAGAGCAGGAAAGGGAACTCCACAGAAAGTCCCTAATTCTNTTTTTTTTTTTTTTTTTTTTTCCTAGTGGAAACATTTTTATTTCTGGAGGCTGGGGCTTCCCACTGCCCAGCTTTCCTCGAATGCTGACCAAATCCAACATTTAAAACGAGCAAGCAGTGAATGATTTAAATCACTTCCACTCTACCAGCCGCTATGGAGCTGTGACAATTTCCTAGGTGAAGACATGGTCCGTGTCTAGCAAAACATGGTTAAAGAGCTCGCTGTGCTGACCTGACATTGAACCTTTTGCTGAGCCATTCTCAGTGCAGGAAAATATTTATTTTATTACAGCCCTGCAGAATTCATCCCAGTCCAGGCACTCAGATTAAGACCAAATGTGTTGAGCTTGCGTTAGGTGAAGTTACGAGAGATCTGTATTTGGGATTTTATCTAACTTCTTTTGTAGATGCTAGTGATGCTGAAATGGCACAAAATAAAAGAATTGCAATAATAATAGTGCTCACGGCATCTTGCAGGTTCTGTTGGGGACTTCGTAAAGGGGATAGCTCTGTCCTGTGTCAAATATTGTTTTCAAAGGATTACATAACACAAGTCTCCCTGAATCCTAAGAAATTCCTTTTACAAGGAAATTCATGAGGCTCCCCTGGCTGGCTGAGCAACGTCAAGCCTTCAGGTCTTGGCTTACGTCAGTTCCCTGCACATCACAGTGCCTGCAGACATCTCTAGCCGGGGCTCAGTAAAAGCACGAACCATCCCAAGAGCAAGAGGGAGGTGGAGGAGGGAACTTCTTCCCAGCCAAACCTGGAAAGGTGTCGAGCTGTGGAGAGTTCGTAGTGGACATGTGTCTCTAGGCATAACCCAGGTCTGACCTTGGGAATCCTGAAATATGATAGAAGGGACCATCTGACCTGTACTGAGACCTAAGTCTGAGATGTACATTAAGACACCAGTGAAATACACTCATACGTTTCTGATTTTCACTGCATTAATAGCTATTTCAATAGCAGTGAAAGAACTGAAGTCTCCTGGGGTTAGACATTGATGAAACCATTAAAGAGTTTTCTCACCAAAATTTCTAAGTAATCCATGTTCTCATGGTAACAGCAAAATCCCTGTTAAAATATAGTTGCAAATATCCTGTTTCTTTTTATTGCTGAGCTGATATATCAGACCTGGGATATGAGATATATGATATTTCCATTACAACCATAATGTCTCCTTGGGACCTCTGTGGTGTCACTGTGTATTACCATACTTCAAGAGTGATCCTGAATACAAAGATTTTATTTACTGAAATATCACGTATACCAGTTCCTGATCCACCTATTGTAATACAAAGAAAGCAAAAACTAATGAAAAATAAAAGCTAATTCCAGTATTTTAAAGCCCAAATGTAAATTTCAAACTGAGGAAGCGTGGTAGGGAAATACAGAGGGAAAAAAGTGTGAAATCAGAAGTCCTTTTATCTGAACATGATCACGAGAGAAATGCCAAATGAATAGCATGAAGTTTTATTAGTGTCTCTGGGCTTGTTTCTGCAACTGTGTGAAAGAAACCTTTATAAAGGAGGCATTATTTGAAGACGCCCCCCAGTTCTCATACGATTTTCCGAAAGCGTAACGATATATCACTAATACAGAAACTGAGATCTGCCACAGTATTATCTATCCGATCTATTTGGAAGGAGCCTGAGACACAAAGAAGGGTGGTGAGATGCAGATGTTATCAATTAGCCAAAGAAGTTAACAAAACAACTTCAAACCGCAACAGTTGTTCCAGCTGAGAAGTCTGAAGTTTGAAGTGGGTATTTAGCTGTTGCTCTGTGCTCGCTTCTTTTGTACGCGCTGATAGGAAGCCGGTCAGACCGCAGCTGTGAAATCCCAGCTTTGGGAACCAGATCCTCCCCGTCAAATCCAAGGGGCAGGAGGCAAGGCTTGCACTGCAAAGGATGCCCCCAGTCCCGAGGCATAAATCACAACTGAAACGCAACAGGTCTCGTAAAATAGTTATCGGTAAAAAAAGTGAGTGATAAAAAAAAGTATACCCGCTTCTGTCAGTGGCAAAACCAGCAGTGATATGAAGGTTATGTCAATTGCTACTAAAAAGGATTCCTCCAAGTCATGACAAATAAAGCAAATGTGTGGGAAAGGATGATCAAGTCTAGAAACAGAGAGGAATTTTGCTTGTTCTGTGCCCTGAAATGCCATCACCTGAGCAAGGTGCAATTCCACAAGAGTATGTGGGTTTTTGCGAACGCTTCTTCATTTTTAGGCTATGCTGAAACCACCCGTTTGATCGCTAGCTACAACAGCCAAACTATGGCAGAAGGAAAACCAGGGATTTGTATTTGCAACTGACAAAAAAATAGCAGATGTCCAGAGCTCAGGAGATACTAAAGACCTTCCTTCCCAGCAGCTGCTGGACTCTCAGCTCCTGTCTCTTTGTGGCTTATTTAGTGCAGCTTCTGCCCGTCCTGGCAGGACCATCACGTCCAACTGAAGCTGGTGCTGAGAGCCAGCCTACAGGTGCAGCCAGGGGGACTAAGGTGACTGCTCTCGGCCACTGAAGGCACTGCAGTTGCAAGAGCAGCCTGAGGATACTGCAGGATATAAGGGCAGTGTCTAAAGCCCGTGGGTACGAGCAGAGCCTGTGGTGCTTTCCGTGGAGCCTACGGGAGCGGAGCAGAAGCTGCTTATCACCCCTGTGAGTAAAACTCAACCAGACTGGTGCATGTTCTGACCTACTCCTGCAAAAGTCAAAGCAAAGTCTAGGAAACAAGTAAATTCAAGGTGAATACAGCTTGCCGGCAAAGGCGTGATTTCTTGATTGTGAACAAGGTTCCTGGTGATCTCCATGGCCCCAAATCTCGGGCGGGAGGCAGAAATGTACTGCAGTGTTCAGCCAACAAGGCTCTTTGGTGACAAATCCACAATACAGAGCAAACCAGGGAGAGATCCTGGGTTGCATGGTTGGAAGCATTAGGAGACCAGAACAACCAGGGATAGCTGAGTACTTGTACTTATCACAGCTAATTAAAAAATCAGTGGGATTCAGAAGAGTGCAGCCAGAGGCTTATAAGCCAAAACATGGTGTGGAGGGTGTGTGTTGGCACGGTTTAAAAGAAATAATGGCAAGAAATACTACATTCTCTGATGCTGAAGTGACAAGAGAGAAACAATAAAAAGTTGCTGTACCTGCAGTTTGTCAATGAGCTCTACGATACGCCGAGAGCAAATGGGAGTTTATTTCATTGCCTTGGAGCAAAGAGCCATCCCTTTTCTACCACGAGTCCTGCATGACATGGCCACCAGCCCAGAGCTGCTGCGATCCGTGGTGTGTTACTTGGATTGCATCTGCTGTAGTCTTGTCTAAGGTAAAACACTAACTTCATTGAGCTCACCGGCAAGTGGTTGCACCAGCACACAAGCAGTTTGGACGAGGTCTGAGTCATCCAGCCGTGGCACCTGGTGCATCAGCCCTTGCATAAAATAGGGCTGAGAGAGGCCTCCTGGGTCCCTGAGCCTTGTCTCCTGCTATCACAGGCACCGTGTCCTATAATCCCCTTCATAAACACAGCAGCAGCTGCGGGAGAAAAGCCTGGAATGGCTAAGGATGCTGAATGTGAGGTGTTAGAGGGTCCTGAGTCAGGGGGATTTGGAGTATGCAAAGAATGCAGCTTTGTGTTGTTTAGAAGAGCAACATAGTATTGTATTAATGAAGCTGGAAAGTCATATATCCAGGGAAACACCCAAGACCTTAATTATGCTAGCGAGGCATCGGGGTAATGCAGTACTTGCTTTCTACTTCTGGCCTTGAGTTCAGAGAATTATTTTCTTCTGTTTCAACATTTGGTTGAGCGCAACATGCCAGCAGGAGAGGAAAAAAAATCACACTGCTTTCCACTCCTGCAAGTACTGTGTCTGTTTTAAATCATGAGAGAAGGAGACTTCTAATGAGGCTGATTCATATAATGATGTATTTTACAAGCTATTCTCAGCAGATTCACTGCAATATGTCATTCTTTATGTACCACGAGAGATATATGAGCACACAAGCTTACGAAGGGTGGGGAAGTCTCTGAATAATTGACCAGTTTTGCACCTCATGTGCTGGAGAAGGAGAGAAAGAATTGGAAGTTCACATAGACTATTGCTTCCAAACCCTCCAGACCTCAGGTCAGCTGCGAACTCCACTCCAATAAATATGAACATTACAAGACTTGTGTCTTAAAACTTATTTCCAAGGAAGTGTCTCATTTTATTGCAACACGAATAAGAGACTCTAAGGTAATATTTACTTTGTTTTACATTTCATAAAAAAAGAAGACTGTAATTTCATGGAGGCTCTAACAGAAATTCCTCTTTCCATCCAAGCGGAAGAAATCATGTTCGGGACCTTTCCCTGAGGGCTCGAGGAAAGCACATTAACATGGCAACTCCCACTTCGCTTTATTTGTGAGTTACTCTTGCAGGAGGATGAGGCTGGAATTGAGAGAAGCTATAACTGGACTAACTGGCCAAACCCAGTGACATTAAAGGGTAGGCAAGGATGCTGAGAGGATAATCCCAAAGATGCAGCTCTCCAGCTGATGAAAATCAGAAGAGCCAGATAATCACTGAGATTCCCACCTAGAAAGAAGGTAATTGCAGGGGCTTTAAGTAAAAGGGTGCAGTAGTTACTCCAGTTCTGCCTGTCACTCCTGTCACTGCTGACTTTCCCAGCACTGTCTTTTAAGATGCTGGAGGAGGGGCCGAGGCCCTTTTAATGAAGTGAAAGGATGAGCGGGAGGCCTGTCCAGAACAGCAGTGGAAAGAGAAAAGACATATGCAGAGAGCCCCGGGCATGGGGAAACCAGAGCTGCAGCCTGTTCCAGACGCAGGAGCCGCTGAAGCACAGATGTCTTCAGGAAATCTCCACGCTGCGCCCCAAAGAGTTTTGGCCAGGTGGGAGAGTGCGTCACTTCCGAGGCCGCACCAGCGCCCGGCTCTGCCGCACACCAACCAGCCAGCAAGGACAGCCCAGCAACCGCCTGGTCCCCGGGACCACTCGCCGAAGGACGGTGCCGGCATCTGACTGGTGAGTCCCAGCTGGCCGGGGCTTTTCAAGGTGCATATCCCAATGGCACGGTCGCAGGTCTTTTCCGTGCGTCTCCTTGCAAGCCCCATGCCGGCTGCATCGAAGGGGCCCTGCTTTAGCCTTTTTCTCACCGCCGATGTAGCAACCTGATTTCTGGCAAGGGGATCTGGCTGCCGTTCCCTCGCTGGGCTGCCAATATACCTCCTCTTTCTGGCCCGAGGGGCCACCAGAGAGCGATACGTGCTGTTGCCAACTCCGTCTGCCTGGGAACAAGGGACCCGGCTTGGAGCCCAAGCCCAGATCTTAGCGGTTCCCTGCTGCTAGCCCACAGACCAGCCCTTCTGGGTTTCTTAAAGGCAGGCTGCCCTTACTTACTAATTTTCTTAATTTTTTGTGGCCTCGTCAGTGACTTAGTCATAACACCAGGGTCAGCCACCAGCTGCCGCCTATTCCCACGGTATAACCTGCCCGCTTCACTGTCTTTCCTTAAATGTAATACGTGGTGCATTTGTGTCTGGTACTTTCTCTTGTTTCTGCAATTGAAATTTTATCCGTTCATGGAGTGCCCGAAATTCTGCAGAGACACTTGGCCTGAATACTCATTTCATTGTTGAAAGCCAATACTGCTTTAACAGATGCAGTAAAATTGTGAGAATCTAAAGTTCACTTTTCTGCTTTAACTACCACAGATGAAAGAAGCCTACTCCGCGCAGCCGAATGCCTCTCTCGCTTGCTGGCACATTAGCTTTAAAGGTGCTCTGGTAGTTTTCAGTCCTCTGTGTTGCCTAAGTACTTTTGTCCAGATCCTCAGCTGGAGTGGATGCTGTGCTGCAGTCAGCAGAGCTATGCTGATTTATACCACCAGGCACAGGTTTTTTATATGTAGATATCCTTAGAAAGTAATCACCAGGCTCCCTCAAGCTGATTCCACCCGACTTGCAACTGCAGTTTCAAAAGCGATGCTGTTCCTGAATCTTCAGCACCCCTCGCAGTATATTCCCACACTGCATAGGCATCTGTCCGGGGTACAGAGGGATCCAGACCAACACCAGTGGCAAATTCCCAGCCGCCACTCGAAGTATCGTTCACCCTTTGACAAGCTTGACTGTATAATTATTGTATTGCCTGGCACAATTTCAAACAACGTTTCACAACGACACAGAAATCTCCAGACTAAGCTGTCAAATTATTTTCATTGCAATAATTTTAAAAAATACAAACCCTGTCATTTCTTCACCTCTGGGAAACAAAAACAGCACAAGCCAAAGCATTAGCAGCGCACACTCTGTCTAAACCCAATGTCTTTAGATTCTCTTTCAATATCATTTCTGCCCTGTGAGTTAGACCAGTGCAGACCAGTTCCCTTCTGCGTTTGCAGCAGCTGAACACCCTGTGGAGATGTTAGGCTCTGTTTAGTGTACAGAGCTCACAGTCCTGAGTTACATGGCTATCTCCATTCAGCAACACAGCTCCTCTGTTCTCTGCCGACCTTGCAGGTTTGTCACCATTTGCAAACAATTATTTTCCTCTGACTTGGCATTTTTGGCTGCTTCCCAACTGCTTGCGGGCACTTTGGGATTTATAGTCAGAGCTCCTCAAAGGAATAGTTATCTTGAAAGTTGAAACTATTTCCAAAAGGCTAAAACGTATCTTTCAGCTGAGTGTGGTTTTCCCTGCTCAAATTGCTTCATATGGATCTAGCCAATTCTTTTTCCTGCAATGAAGTGGTTGCAGGAATACCTAAGGACTGGGGCGAAGGGAAGAGGCTGATTGTCTCGTACCACCAGGGACTTTAAAATAGCTATACAATTTACTTCCCTTTTGAGATGCTTTATATAGTGGATGAACGTGAATCAGATCTTCTAAGCGGAATAACTTCTTACAAAAAAATAAGGTTCAATAAAGTAATTTGGCTGGTAAGCAAAGGTAATACAGATTTTTGATGTCCACGAGAGAAGGAGAGAAGAAGACCCAAAGATTACAGCCAGACTCCCACTGAAGTGTTTAGTTCTGAAAAGGGGAGACCTTACATACCTACGCACAAAGGTCCTGACCCCGGCAGCCTGTCTTCCACCGTGCAACATGAGACCGCGTTGCCAATGGGGAACACTGGGAATGGGGGCTTAGCATAAAATTACATCAGCTGTACCTCCCCTCCAGACTGTAAATTGGGATCTCGACGTCCTTGTGTGTTGTGTAGTGATGACAATAACTGTGTGTAATCCAGGTGGGCATCTGGATCCCAACTTTCCTGGCTAGTGCTTAGCTGTAGCGAAGCCCAACCAAGCCCCTAACCTGGAACAGGGGGAACTGTGCGTGTAGCAGGAGGGAGATTCCAGACTTGGCATTGGCACTATCTCCCTAGCTGAAACTTTTCAGGTCTTGCTTTCAAAGGTGACTATCTGATCGAGAAAAATAGAAATAAAACAAATTATGTCGAAGTGCTTTCTATCCTGCAGTTAGCTCTTAGTCATTGTAGTCAAGCCATCTTTGAATTGCTCCTCACAAACACATTAGCTCCCCCGAAAGAAAATAACCATAATCCATGCTTTTGGTTTAAAGAACGTATCTTCTTTCCTGGGGCAAGACCTCTACCACCTCATACTGTTCTCACTTCTTATAACTATGGAAGGAAAGATGTTAAACTAGTTTAGGAATTTGTGCTTTGATCACTAGCTATGTCATACAAGAGGACATGACAAGTAGAACTTTCTACAGTCTTCTTAGCAAACACCCTTCTAAAGATCACATAAAGATCTGAACCTCAGTCTGGCACGTTTCAGACTTGCTCATTTCTGTAATTAAGAAAATAAAAAAGGAGCAATACCACTAGAAGCACTTTTGGAAATGTTTGATAGCCCAGCCTTGTCATGTTGCTTGTGCATGATGCAGTCAACTGGAGTGGCTTTGGTCATAAGTCCAAGTAATGCTCCAACTCACATTTCTGCAGCCTGTTATTGCTCACTCATTTAATGGGAGACAAATATTTTATTAATCATCCAAGTCTGGTTCCTGAAGTGTAGGCTTTCAACTGCTCATTAGTAAAACATGCAAAATGTTACAGTAAAAAGAAGTGAATCCAGGCACCTTTCGAGTGCCAGCAGAATGTCAGGAATTTTTGATATTGACTTTAGCACAAGCTGGATAAACTGAAAGGTCGGTGTGATTTGTGCCATTGTTCTGATGGTGAGGGTCATGTGTGGTCTGGGATGGCAACACCACTTGAACAAAGAGAGTAACAAGAAACCTACACAGGCTCGTGCATAGACAAGGAATTGGGTGCATAGAGAATTTTTTCTAACATAAATAAAAAAACCTAGTATCCACGCTAGATCTAAAAAGGATTTTCAAGGCTCTGTCATTACATGAGTCTATGCATTTTCAATTAAATGAGCTTTTTCTCTTTCTATGCACAATAATATAACATCCTTGTAGCTATTACAGCAAAAGTAATATATCAAGCTCACCTTTAAATAGGTATTTAACAGTCTATATTCCATTATAACAGGTGGACAAGAGGAAGAAAGCCAGCACTACTGGACAATAAGCTTCCTGCTGCTTGCCAGCTGTCCACGGACTGTGATCTGAGAAAATGCTCACTTAGAAAAGTCGATCAGAGACAGGACATGGACATGATATAACGTGACACCCCTGCCTTCTGCAGAGCACTCAGATTTACACAGGCAGATACATTAAAGGGAGCTGAGCCTGCCTGTTTTACAAGAAAGCATCCTATACCGATGCTAGCTTTGGCCATACTTCATCCTCACGAATAATTCCTGGCATTCCCATTGACTATTTCTCAGCACATCAATGCCTGAATGATCTCACTGGAAAGCTCGTCTCACAGGATGCGCCGTCCTGCCAGGACTCTGCTTCTACTTATGCCAGTGCTACCTGCATGCACTGATCCACTGGGAGCGTCTGCATTTCCTTGGAATTCCTTTCCTGTCTGACAGACCGTCATTAAAAACTGTTAGCAAATTCTGTTTATAAGTGGTCGAATCTGTTTTCTTAAAGAAAAGTGAAACCACAAGCAGGATAAAAGGGTCAGGGGAAAATTCCTAACACCTGGAATCCAACACACTTTAGAATAAAATGCGATAAATTTGCTCAGTGAGTGACAGCAGCACTTGGGAGGAATGCAATCGTGAAGCACACCTTTTATCAAAGCTGTGCTTTTCCTCACCATTTTATCAGATTTCTTTGCAGAACTTGACTACGTCACCATCTGAAAAGCTTACATAAAAATGTAAAGTTAGGTCTTACCTGCCTTCACCCACCATGTATTTCCTTGACTTGCACGAGATTCCTGACACTCTCACCCCTTGCAGACAAGAGCTCTGTTCAGCACAAGTTTTAGGTGATATTCAGATTTCTTTCGACACTCCGAGCGCTTAATTCTTCAGGCTGTCTGGAATATATTGGCATTGGGTGAATAATCCCTCCCAAGTCATCACATCAGGCCCGTTTTAGTAAATCTTTCCACTTATTAAGTACAAATTTAAACCGCCCAAATATGCTTATTTTTCTAAGGAGTCCTTTAAAAAGAGTTCGTAAATTTATGAGCCAGCATACACTGCAAAAATACAATAAAAAAGAAAAAAAGTCAGTTACACATTTTAGCCCAGTTTAAACCCTCAGCCGAATCCTCCCATCTTGTACAAAGCAAGCAAAAGTTTTGCATAAAAGCAGTCAGCAAAGTCCTGCTAGGGTTAAGATGTTCTTTCTGAAGCACAGGGCAACATTTCGTCTGCTTTATTAGCCCACGGCTGAGCTGGTATCCACATTCCTGAACGAACAGACGGGATTTAGAGAGGTATATGTGCAGAGCCAGTGAGTCCGCACCTCCGGAGGAGGGGAGGGGGTCTCCCCTGGACCCAGCTGAACACGCAAGCCTCTCGCATGAGCTCCCTGTGCCCGTCTTGCTCACAGCCGTGCCCGGGAGAAGGCAGCCTGACTCGGAGCAGCAGTTACAAAACGGAGTCCCTGAAACCCTGCTGGATCCCCTGCTATAGGCGAGGCGAGTTCACATCGGCAGCGTTGCCGGATGCTAAAGGGGTCTTTGGGAGAAAGAAGCCAGGGGACCAGTTGCTTGGAGCGATCTGCAGGCTGTTTGTGGCAGCCCTGGGGAGCCGGGCTCGCGGCTGCACGCTGCGTGCCCGGCTCTTAGCCAAGCAGTGGGGCCAGGATATTGCGATATCGTCTCGGAGAGATCAGCAACACTCAGGAGAGTTGCTGTGACTTAGTGCTTTATATAACTGAAAGCCAGACTTCCTTCAGCAGCCCGCTTACCGCACCCCTCGGGATGATGTACTGGTGCAGACACACCAGCCCCTGCCTGGCAAAGGGACCTCGCTCTCTTTTCACACCGCTTTTGCGATGGGGGAGTGCCCTTTGACTTCTGCTGAGATCTGCCCTCTCTTCTGAGCGTGAAAGAAGAGGTGCAGGTCCGAACCTGGGTGTTATCATACTCTGCCCCAGAGTGTGCTCTGTGAGAATTGCAGTGGTTTGGTCGGGCTGTTCTTAAATTGACGGTCCTTTTAAAGAAACAGCCTGCCAGTGGGTGGAGAGTTCATTGGTATTGCAGGAGTGTCTTTTAAAGATGTTCCCCCAGGGCTGGCTTGAAGCTTCTGCTTGACAGGTGTATGTAACGTAGCAAGATCCAGGGAGAAATCCTGCCTTGTCAATTCGACTGAAATGAGTCAATGAACGGAAATGACAGAGTCGGCGGTTTCACATGTGGGTTAATTTACAGCATCTCTAAGTGTCTGCCATTTCAGTACTTGGAAATCCTGTCACATTCTTTGAGCATGTATGAATTATAAATTCCCACTAAAGGCCTCACACATACAGATGTTTTGAGAGTTAGTGGTTGCTTATTTTTCCTTTTCTATGAAACAAAAAAGGCAAAAGGAGTTGCAGCACATTCCAGAGTAATCTATTGCCCGATAGCGACAGTACTTCCCTATGCTGCTAAAAGTCGTATTTACCATTCAGGAAGATATTCTTCTACACTTACAATATCAGTAAATATAAAGCATTTTGGTCTGTTTTTTTATTCAGGCAGATTTATGCCTTGAATAAAGCCCACATCTCCACGTACAGCCAATATTAGGCAAGTCAAAACAAAATCTGATTTTAATAAATATGTAATTTAGGTTCTGAAAAGATTTTGCCTTTTTTTCCACTATAATATATAAACACCAACTACACACCTCACACTATTCCCACTGAAAGCAAGCATGGTTACACTGCATGAGATGCGATCAGAGCAGAAAGGTGTGTTTGTACAGCAGAGAGAACTGTACAAAGATATCCAGAGATTATGGTATCTCGCTGCCACACTGGTCTCTAGGTTTAAAAACAGCAGTTCTGCTGCAGAGCACTGTAACTCTGTCTCTGCTTTTCACTTGGAACCTTTTGATGGGAAGAAAAGCAGACCGGGTACCTCCCCTAAGCCAAAGACTGATCTGCAGGTTTCTCCATGACTCCATCTCAAAGACTTATGGACTTGAGAAAAAGGTGGTTAATATTTTAATCAATTACTTTGAAAACATCCTCCACTACTCTGGACTACATCTTAAATTATTCCCCAACTTTTCTACATTCCCATAGGTGCTCTGTATTAATTTGGTACTAACTACTATTTGAAAAGTTGGCTGCACACAAGCATATATGATGCTACAGCTAGTCTGGAAACATTTTTTCTAGAAGTTTTGCGTTTCTGTGAAGAGCTACAGTCACTGCAGTGTAGGCACATCGCAGTGCCTCCCTGCCCTGCGCTCAGAAGAGTAAGCAGGGGGATATTGCATTCTGCGTCAGAGGTTGTCACAAGCCCGAGCGGCATGCGTCAAGCTCAACACGTTTATTTTTCCTGCATACGGTCTTGTGGTATTGCAATGCAGGGGATAGAACCGACCCAATAAAGCCGATTTCTCTTTCATTTCTGGAGGTACTTTGCTCAGCCCGATTTCCTCCTGCCAGTCCCAGCCTCCGCCTGGCTGTAATAAGGGAGCGCAACTCAGACAATCCACCCGCGCTGAACCGTCTGACTTCAGGATCCATTTTTTGGTAACAGTTTCTCTTGCTGTGACTACATCAGTAAGCAGTGATAACAGCCCTTTTCTCCAGGGCCACGTTAAGCTGCTTCAGGGCAGACTTTTTTATGTCCTCTTTCTCATGCCATTATGCACAGGCTTCATGTCCAAAAAAATCATCTGTCACTTCTTGTTCCTACAGCATTATTCTGACAAAAATCAGTCACTAAGAAAGTCCTTGATGTCAGAGGTTTCATCAAAGCAAAGTAATAAATATTGCAGCAGTCAGCTTGTCTTCAGAGTCCTAGTGGTTTTGCCAGAAATCTCACTTACTCCCTCAACACTGTGTTGTCAAAAGAATTTCATTTGTTGGAGTTTCTCTTTCTTTCCGCTGCTTCCCCCACCCCCCCCCTTTTCCTTTTCTTCTCTTCCCAAGGAAATGAGGGGCAAATACAAGTGAGATACTGTACCATCTTTATCACTCCACCATCTGCAAACGGTTTCATTCTTCTGACAATTTCACATGCAACCTTATAAAAAGACCTGGCTCACTTACGCTGCTAACTTCAAAGATGTACAAAGCTGTGTTGGACCACTCTATGCTGGTGGGGCAGATAATAAGAGGCTGTGTTTGATTTCTGTGAGAATCGATCTCTGTGTCAAACGGCTAATGGGTGAGAAAACATTTCTTCCAGTGTAGAGCTCAATACTTCAAAATGAAGGCAGAGAACAAATTAGGGGCCAAGTGAGGCTAAGAAACCCTAAAAGTAAGGAACGAACCTCAGAATTTTCCCTGCCATTCTGCAGAGAAGACCACGAAAGCTCTTGGCTTCCCTGCAAATATGTCAGTGGGATTTAATATTGTTCTTTTCTCCTTTTAATAATTTCTCTGCGCCAGAAGTTTCGTGATCTCCTGGAAGCAGGCTACCAAACTCAAGTCAACTGCATAGTGCCCATCTTTGCCCAAACCATCTTTTCCTTCGGACGGTTCTGTGGACAGGCCAGATGTGAAGCGGGACTGTCTGACCCTCCCTCTCCTTCCACAGCTCCATTCCGTTGATTCTAAATAGTTGTGCCGTGCACTCGCCCCTCCCAGCTCCCATTAAAAATCTGTAGTTTTTGGGGATGCTCGGGACCTTGCAGTCTCGCGCTGGGTCTGGCCTGCTTCCCTGGAGTCCGTGGTTCGACACAAAACCTTTCTACCTGACAGAAGGACAAACGGAAACAGGTCTTTTCTGCCTCCGTGTTAAAGGCACCTTTCTGAATGTTCCAGTGGCTGTTTTCTTCACATGAGCATTTTTCTATTTTCTGTCTGTTAGAGGAGGTCATGACATTGTATTTTGCCCTGTGGAAATTTTAAACAAAAATAAAGCTATTTTTATTTTCATTTCCAGTTCCTCTGAATATCAAGGGGATGTACATTAGTTCCTTTTCTTTCAAAATGACTTTTTAATGAAAACATGTTTTTCCCAACATTGAAGACATGGCTTTCTGTTCTCTTGAACACTCTTGTTTTTGTTTTAAGAAGTTCTGATGAAAATTACTTTGGTTCTCTCTTACTAGACAGCTTCCATATAGCAAGGCAGAACATTGCCTTGAAATGAAGAAAACAAATCTCTGATTTTAATCTTTTTATAAAAAGCCTTACTTTTTTCTCTGTCTCATTGTTCATATTTTTAAAAATAATTATCAAATATAAGAGGAGAAAATCTTGAATACTGCTTTTTGGCTCTGTGCTCACATTGAAGGTTTTTTAAATTCTCCTTGACTGTTCACAAGCCCAGAGGATTTCTCTTTATTTTTTAAGGCTCTCTAGAAAGTGCAGCTTTTTCTCTGGGGACAAGTTCTAAAAGAAACAAATCAGAGATGAGGAATTTTAGTAGTCAGTTCACTCTCTGGCTCATTCCTTTGTCTCTGTCCTGTCAAGACACTTTGATTCTGCATCCCCCACATATCTCAGCCTTTCGAGGCATTTATAAATTATAGAAGTATTTATTATTGTGGGGAAAATATGATCATTCACTGAACTCATCGTGAACTTTGCACGCATGCTCACTCCTTTTGTCCTGAGATTTTTTTCATAGCAAGCAACCCCCTTGCTTAAAGTCTGCAGACTGACTTCTAAGGCTGAGATCTTGGCAGGTGATTCCAGGCTCATACTGGAGAAGCTGGAGCAAGAGCAAAATGCTAAAATGCCCACTCTATCCTACTCTCTTCTACATCAAATTTGAAACTTTCCTTCAGGTTTGTCCAGTTTCTCATATCGATACAGCAAGCACCGTGTCAGTGTGTAAATCTCTGGGAAAAAACTACCCATCATCCCATGTCTCTTTATGGAGAAAATTTTGTGAGATTTTCAGTTCTTAGTGTTGCTAAAATGTACATTTATATGGATGGGATGTGAAAAGCTTTTGAATGCAATTAAACTGTAAGTTTCACTTTCCCTGGTAAATAATAGAAGGATTAGCTGGTAGATAATTAACAGGAATCTTGTTATTCCTCCACCCTTCCAACACTATTAAACTGGACAGCTCAATGTGGAAGAGGATTTTGGATATCCAGGTGTGAGAGAGATTGATAATTCCTCATCTGTGGGATCTGGTCCACTGCTGATTGTGGAAATACATGATAATGTCATGTTTCCTTTCATACTCTTCCTTGAAGCTAAAAAGAACAAAGTTCTTCTCGGTGTGTGCTGTTCTGTTGCAGCAAAGACACTTCTTGGATATAGACACTCTGGATTTGAACTCAAGTCCCCAGAGAAGGCCACTTAATCCGCAGAAACACCTACAGTAGCCCCCTTAAAGACTCCTCACTTACTATGTCTTGTGTGATATCTTCCATTAACGCTACCAGGGACCCATACTCTGCCTGATCGCTAAATGATCTGTTCTCCACAAGGCCAGAAAATGAATGCATTTAATAAGGATTAACCCCTGCTGGCACTAGGGAGCAATAAATATCATAGCACCAGCATTCGTAACGCTATAGTTATCATTGTGTCAGCATTTCTGTTATAAACCAGGGTTTGGGGTGGATTAGAACTCAGCCATAAAATTTTCTCCAGGCTGAAACTTGGCATAAAAAAGAAATATCAGTCTATGATTGTTTTTTTCTTTTTTTTTTTTTAAGCTTAAAAAAAAAATCTCTTCAGTCTATTTTAAGTCGTAAAAGGGAAGAATATGAGTCTCTTCCCAAACTCTTTAAATCGGCATCCAGGCCTCTGGGAATGAAGAAAGACTCTGGCTGTGGCTGCATTTAGGGGTGAGTTTTCATTGGGGTATCAGAAGTTCAGGGATTAAGGACGTTGTTTGGTATTTCTTGAGAGCCGAAAGCTTTGTCATATTACATGAAAGAGCTCAATTCTTTAGCAATGGGGCTTTAAAAATATTTCTTGGTCCCCTTTTTGTTCAGAAAAGTGGATAACTTTAAGCTAGCAGGACCTCCAAACCACACTCAGTACCTTGACCAAGCCCCCAGGTAGATTGTCCCACTACAGCCCCTCCTTGTGCCAGGCCGCGGTGGCAGAGGGGACAGGCTGGGATAGCTGAAATCAGATTTGTTTGAGGTTTTATTCTAAACTCAGACTTGAGGTTTATAGCAGAATTAGTTCCCTCTCAGAAACCAGATGCATGACTGAGGGGGCTGACATGAGAGAGAGACATCCTAAGGTTGCTGGTGTTGGAAGGTAGAGAGGAAGAGTGGGCACAGACCTTTGCTACGGGACGTCATGCGTGAACCTGTCCAGCTCGCAGCTGCAGACGTTCATCCTCCTGCCCCTGACTCCCCGCTCTACGACAGCACCGCACGAGTTTCACTATTTCTGGAAGAGCTTCTGTTTGGAGAAAAGCATGATTTACCCTGCAGTGTACAAGCACACACTATCAAAAGGGTCACCACTGTTTTGTGTAGACCTCAAGAGGAGAACATGAATTAATTTGTTCCCCCAAAATAAGGTTTTCTTTTAGAAACAGGAGTGCTATTTTTTTCTCGTGTAGTCTGAGGTATAATACTGAGGTCCAGTTTCCCTTAAGAGCTGAACTTCATCCTCCTACTAGGATGGTTTTATTTTAGTTACCAAATATTTGAGGTTAAAGTGAATAGTTCATCTTTAATGGGATTATCTCTTTCAATGTTTGCTTTCATTACAGTTCGAATTGCTCTGAGCATGAGAATCTAACCTCACCAAAAGCATATTTTTGTAATTTGATACAAACTAAATTTAACCTTTGACTCTCATCTATAAAGACGTTACTTTTTTCCACCGAAAAGCAGAATGTTAGATTAAAGATCTGCCAGTTTCAATTTCCAGGTTGCTAACCTTCCTGTGATTGGGTCCTGAAATGTGGAAAGCTGTGTATTTAGTAAAGTTATTTAATATTAATAGTAGCAGTCAAGATGGTCTTATACCTGCTACTTATAATAGCTAGATGGAGGTTCTCTACTGACTTTCAAAATAGAGAATAATTTCCTTTAACTACGCTGTACAATACAGTAGAACTCTTTGGACAGATACGTTTAAAATAAAATCTTCCCTTTGCGATACTTTAGCAGTTCATCACAGTTCTTTTGTTAAACAAATAATTTTTATCCAAATGCTTTGGAATATTAAGCCCGTGCTTAGGGGAAACAGATTCGTGTTCTCTCTCCTGAGGGCTGGCTTTAAATGTGATTCGGAAAGGAAAACAGATTCTCTGTATTATTCTGTATTTTCCCCAGTAAATCATCAGGAGAGGAGGGGTTGCCTTTTAGGAAAACTATATTCTTTTTCTCTGCTAGAAGAATCCTTCTAAATATGTGGACATTTTCACTTGTGTTTTGATAAGATGAAGTGTAGAAACTTTCACTGAAAAAAATTCTCAGGTATTTGTCAGGAATTTTTAAAAAAGCAATTAAGTGTGAATGAAAAATTATTGTGTCTCCAGTCCTGCAAAGGACAGATCAAAAGCGGATCGACTGTCAAAGCTCTGGTGAAGTCAAAGATACTTCTTCCCTGCGTTTCTGCAGTAATGAAGTAAAGGGGGAAATGGCTCATTGCATACATCAGGATGCGAAGGGGAATGTGGCACATTTATTTATTTATTTAATCCAGGAAAATTCACTATGAATTCTACAAAACCCTTCCGCTGGATACATTCCCTACGACTCCGTTTTTGTACAATTCATAGGAAAGCCTTTGTGTTCATATACCTACTCAGGCTCCGTATGGAAGACTGATTTAAATAGAAAAATTACACTCTGTTAAATCTGTCCATTCTGTACAGGGAAGCAAGCAAGAAAAAAGAAACCCGCCTTGCATTTCAGCTCTGCAGCCATCAGAGAAGAATACTGCAACTAAAATTCAAATTTGAGTTTGAACACATACTGCGCTAATAAATGGTCAGCTTAGAAGCATTTCCTGTTTATACACTGTGTTAATAAGCATCCATCACCCATGGCACATATACGGGATACCAAATTCAAATGTCAAACAAAATGTAAGAGGTCACACATTTTCCTTTGCTAACTAAAAGTGTAATTCATAAATATTATTGCTACCAAACTCTCCATCTACAGCACTTGTTTAGAAATATGCACATGTAATATAAATTGTGATTAAGTTAAATGGGTATATTATTTCCTGTTTTAAGGGTGAACAGCAGCATGAATTATGTTTTACTCAATAGGCATTTCAATAAAAAGCTATAGACTAACAAGCTGCTATCATATAGTTCAGCTGCACAGACTAACACGAGAAGGGTCTTACGATCCACCACTGATATTTAAGCTGGTTTTCTGTGTCTGTTATTTCTGCTGATGCGGAGAAAAAACATTTCCTTTGCTCAAAACCCCTTTCTATTTTTTGTTATAAAAATAGAGCCTATTTGATTGTAGGGGGTTTCTACACGCAGAATAAATAAGATAAATTCAATCAGCTGACCTCAATCTTTTTACTTTTACTGACTTAAGAAATGTAGGACTTGAGGAATTCTCTCTGTGAAAATAATCGTCAACTCCCGCATTTTGAAATCACTCATTTTAGTTTGTCGAAATCAAACACTCAAAGAACAAAACAAAACAAAGATTTTAGAAATGGCTTAAACAGATTTTTGAAAATGAGAAATGTACTTTCAGTGTCACGTAGTCATTAGATTTTGTAGAATTTTCTAGCTAGCTCTCTGCTGTGTCTCTTTTTGTTTGATACTGTATTTCCAGTTAATCTGAAGCATTTTAGGGCCTGATTCAGAATTCTCCGAGGTCACCTTAAAGACTTGCCAAACTGTAAGTAGATTAGACTTAAATGAAGTCAAAGTGAAAAACTGAAACTGATGTTACAAGTAATAATGCCATACCGACAAAATGTTCTCCCTCCAGGCCCAATTAAAGATCTTTCTCACAAACAAACGCAATGAAAACATTAAAATTGAATTAAAAATACACCATTCCCGCCACTGTTATATAAAAACTGCCAGAGCTACTTAGCTTTCTGAGTGCAATTAAACAGCAGGCTCAAAGGCAGATTTTGCTAAAGAAATAGCGTAGATTGTATGGGAAGAGGGTTATTCCTGCTGAGGAGCTGCATAGCCCAAGATAAGCAAGCCCAGTTACTGCTTGTCTTGAACAACTGCGTACAAAACGTGGTTGCAAATACTGTCAAATCAAAGGCTTTCAGGGCAAATAAGAATGCCACACATTCCCAAGTTANTTTTTTTTTTTTTTTTTTAAGCTTTGGTAGAAAAGAGATTTTACCAAGTCACTGGAGTCTGGTGTTCTTTTAAAAGCTTGTAAAATAGGAGTCTGAATATTTTGTTTTATTAGGAGGAACATAGTGCACAGCAAACACAAAGAAGATTACCAAAAAGGAAGGGGTGCTAAGTCCTTTAAGATACTCAGAAATGAGAATAAGTTCCATATTCTGAAAATTGTAGAAAAACAGGCGTCTAGGAGCAGTGTACATTAGTATAATTCAGACTACTTTACAGTAGTGTAACATCTTTCATGTGTCCCTATTTTTGAAGTGAAGGAGACACCAAGGCAGATACTATCAAAAAGGGAAAACAGCATTCCATTTAAGTATTCCAGTAACAGAAAGAGAATCTTGTTCATTAAAATCCCAACACTAATAAATAACTGTGTTAATCTTTCTCTCCATGCTTTGGCCACTGAATTGCAGTAGTTGAAAATATAATAAATTGAGAAGTTATTGTCATTGATACGTATTACTGAGTGATTTCCTTGAAAGCAGTCAAAAAATACAAACGAATTCTAAAATCTATGTTTATAAATCAGTGTTGCGTTTGTTTTGCTGTGGGGTTATATCGCTTACTTTTCACAACTGTTTAGTTTTTGGTATACCTGAAAAATTCCCAGAAGGAATTCCCAAGAGGGTTTCTGCTTTTCCACCTGACCACACGGGGGCCTGAATTGCCTGTCCATCTCCGGGGTGGAAAGAGAAACCCCCAGGTGGTCCAGGGAGCAGCAGGTCCAGGCAGTCAGCTCCAAAGGGAGAAGATGCTGGGCAGCATTGAGGCTCTGGAGGTGATCTGGAGAAAAACGCCTCCCGTGGGAGCAGCCAGGACTTTCTGGATCCCAGGGGGTCCCTGGAGCTTGTGAACTACAGCTCGGTCCATGAGGGGAAAAAAAAAATAAATGATGGAGGTGGGGAAGAGGAAGGCAGCAACTACTGCCCTCTTGACTGGATGATGTATGGGAAAGTCCACAGGGAAAACCTCTCCCAGGATTTAATAGGGGAGGGGTGGGGATGTGATCCAGCCCCAGGTTAGGAACCCCTGCATGTTCAAAGGAAAGCTTTTATGAGTAAAGACAATGCCCTTACATGAGCGAAGATCAAACCCTTCCTAATCTTCTGTTGCAATAGACAAATGACTTAATAACTGTCTGCATATTCTCCACATACGCTTTTCAAAAATAACTGAAGTTAGTAGAATTGGTATCGCTAACCTTTGAAAAACAGAGACTGGAATAAGTAAGAACACATTTTCTTTTCTCTCAAAGAGGCCAAATCATTGGGGATTTTTTCCTTCCTCACACAAGCAGTACCATTTTCTTGAGAGATATAATTTTTCCTGAAGACAAATAGAAATAATGCAACAACATGTCTTTCTGGTCTAAAAGTGCCCTATGCGTGTTCCAGCTGATCCCAGTTAGCTGGTAGATCTACAAAATCTGTCCTTTTTTTCTATCCTTATTGCTAAAATCCCCGTTCATGCTGATACGATCTTTTGGTACAGTTAATGAAATCTCTTCCTCTTCTAGACATTTTGTGAATGTGCACTGACGTACAAGAAGACCTTTACATAGTAATAGTAATTGATGCAAACTTTGTGAAAAATTAACCAGTGTTGCCACCACGGATATGTGCAGTACAGTGGTGTTTTAATGATGCTCATTTCCCTTCCTCCCAAAGATCTGTTTTAATTAAAATGAAAACTCGCTAATTGTAGTAGTTCTAAAAGAGCTTTGTGCTGTTTTCATTTCATATACACAATTGTTTAAAGCACCTCCTCCACTGCAGGAGGCAAAAGTGCTTAACTACCACATTTCCATTTTCTTCGCATTCCCACCTATGAAATTTTACAACTAAAAGGAGATGATACAACATCTAGCCATTGGTACAGAAACATGAATTTTTAAAGGGCCTGAGGCAAGGATTTGGGAAGGTAACAATAACTCATGCACTAGCAATGGATTCAGGAAAAAAGGCGGTTCGCTTAAGAGCCAAGCACCTATTAAGGCAAAGGTGATTTTTAATACATACTTGTAATTTGCATTCCTCTGCCAAAAATTATGTTAAAGACTGTGTGTTATCCACAGATACACCAGACAATTCCTCCAATACAATTCTTTTTTTAAATGGATCTCTGTATCTTTAGCCATCTACCCTGCTTTACCAGGGGAGTTGGACTAGATGATCTCTAGAGGTCCCTTCCAGCTCTGAAAATTCCGTGATTCCGTGATACCCCAAAGAAGACAGTCAGCAACACCTCGAATAAAAGCTGATTTGTGCACTAAGGACCCAGTGGGTGCTGAAAGGTGCAAGCTCCTGGGGACTGGGGTTATGCAATGGACAAAAACTATCTGGAAAGGGCTGTCCTCCCTGCACACCCACTACTCTGGTTTTGACCCCCTCCAAAAAACAAATGCCCACAAATTTATAATTCTTCCTCTAGGGCCTAAAACATACCAAAATGTAAATAAGGAAGTGATTCTGTATATAGTGGTCATTGACTGTTTAAAAATATGTATTTGAAAACAACCTTCGAAGTGGTGGAGCAGAGCAGAACAGTCATGGACAGCAGTCAAAGTGACCCTACAGCTCCACAGGAAAACGCGGCTTTGATAAGTTACTCATTTAAGCTTGGCAAAAAATCTCAGTTGGTCAATACGTTTTCTTCTATTTACAGGTTGCTTAACTTTGCGCATCTTCTCTATGTGTGCAACATGAAGAGGAAGACACGGGGAATTAGTTTTAATTCACAAACAGTGGCCTTCTTTAAGACTCAAAACAAATGGACAGAAGATGGTGGGCACGGCAACACTTCAGTAATAAATAGCTACAGTGAAAAATATTATTTGCTCTCTGTGAATATGGGCCTGGGTTGTATTATTTCCCACCAGGGCTCCAGCACTGCCCTCTATACTGTTCAGACAAGCCCCTCCAAAATAATATAGATCCATATCCTTAATTAATTTTTTTGCACAAGGTTGCCCGTGGAGTACACACCACCTTTGCTTGCAGAAGGTACCTAAAAAAGGTGCACTGTGTGGGACAAACTACATGCAGCACAATTAAAAGTGATTAACATATTACTGTTAGTTGTGAGAAAGTTGATCAACCAGTTAGAATTTTACCTTTCATAGTTACAACCAGCTTGGAGTTGAGTAAACTGCTGTTGCAAGGCACAAGGGCTCAACTGGAGCAAAACTGGAGAGAGGCCATCTCCAAAAGGGAGCGACTTTTGTCTTTTTTCCAGTAATGTTGCAGCTCCTCTTCTGTGTCAGAGACAAATGGTGAATTCTGATGGGAGGAAGGCTGTGGGACACAAATTTTACAGTAAAAGCCAAATGATATTTCTTCCTGTTTATAACTGCAGAGCTCTGGCTCAGCAGTGCACCGACTCCTCCCAGGCACTGAGCACGTGTACAGCAGAGAGCTAAATCTGCATTAAGCCCTTAGATGGCCAATGTAACACAACTGTCAGGTAACAAGAGAAATTTTATCCGTCTGTGGTCAATTAAGCTAATTTAATTCCGCTGCAACTCAGCATATAACATTTAGCCCTTTCCACCGCTTGTTTTGTTCCACTGACATTCAATCACTTATTTATCTCTGTTGCCAAAGGGCCACACCTGAGTTCTGATTTATGGAGCACAGTTGCAAGAGAAGAGCAGCCTGTTTGACTGTTGATCATTACATCTCTGTTTAGTGAGTAACAGGTTCAACCTGCACCAGTAACTTGGAGGGAAATTGGCAACTGAAACTTCAGTCCTTCCACCTGTCCAATTGCGTTCCCTGCTTTTGTTCGAAATAACAAGTTTTTCTTGTTGCCTGTGCGGACTTTTCATGCACCGCTGGGATATCTTGCAATATTTCTTTCCAGGCGCCAATTGAGTGTTTTCACTTTTAGGCATATTTAACGAGCCTGACATTTCTGGGAAGACTCAGTCCTTCTGTGCATGCATTGGTACAGTAAGCCCACCGTGTCTTGAACACATCATGTTTATCACTGGCGCAGACTGTGTCTGCAGCTCCTGAGCAGCAGGTTTGACTATCCCCAAAGCACTTATCTCACTGCACGTCCGTGATTGCTTTGATCTAATCACAGGCAACGGACAGAGTTGAGATTTCAGGGTGGCCAGCAGCTTAACTGGCACAATAACCCAGTTGGATTGCCAAACATCTGGCTATCCACCCCTAAAATTTAAAAAAAAAAATATATCTCCAAGTAACACTCAGACAAAATTTCCGGGAGAAAAGGGAATATGTGTCCAGGGAAACCCAGATGTAGGAGTAGCTCTAGATTGGATGGGGTTTAGATTGGTGGGATGGGGGCAATTAGTGTTTTTTTTTAATAGGAAAACAAGGTTGTAAACCAACATGAACTAGCAGCGGGCTTCATGAATAAATGTGGGCTTGTAGTTTCTGGCCCTGTTCATGGGGGTTCTGAGCACTTACAATTCATATTTAAGGCAAACAGAGCTTCAGATGTTCAGCTATGTTGAAGTCATTGAAGTCTATTGTGTCCCTTGAACCTCGAGACACAGCAGCCTTTTAACTGCAACTTCCCGTGGCTCATTTCCAGTACAGAAACATAAACATGTGAGGTCTGCTGACTCTCTATCTCCATTTAGACTCTGGGAACTTGATAAATGCAAAACATTTGCTTACCTTATGAGAAGAGGAAGTCGTGCTCTCTGTTGCAAAATTTTGATGGCAGAGTGAAGGACTTGCTGCTGTAAACCAAGAAAAATAGTGCTAGAAAACTGCATTTTCAGACAGATTGTGTGGATTATTTTTTATGATTTCTGACTGTTTTGACTTGGCAAAGCAGGAGTCTAACAAAACAAGTGATGAAGGCTCCTGGCATGTGACTTCTCAAATATTCAGCGAGTATTTGTAAGCTTTATTAAGTCAAGATGAGTCATCCATCTTGACTTGCTTACATGTATGTTTCATGTGCTATGCTACGTAGACCAATAGACAGTGTTAGTCATTTGTTTTATTACTACAGGGTTATATTCCAGCAAAACTATCTAGTTTTGATGCTGTTTATTTTCAGAACAGCTCGGGGTGAATTTTGTAGGTCTGCAAAGCCACTGGCCTTTTTAACTTCTTTTCTTGGCAGAGAAGACCCAGAAATGTGAAGTAGAATCTCAGTTTTCAGTTTAAAATTAAAATAATAAGTTGCTTTCCCTTTTCTTTGGGGACTGTGTTCTTGGAAATATAACTCTGGTAAAGACAGAGCAATTACTTTTGCCGGAGCTCTTTCAGTGCTCTATGAGCAAGGCCAGGTCTTTTGCAGCCAGGAAAAAAGAAACCTATAACGGTAGGTATTTTGATTTTGGGAAAGCCTCCACGTGAGGTACAGTTTAGAGAAGGGAGTGACAATGACACAGATATTTACCACAGGGTGTGCAGTAAATCCTTTTTTTTTTTTTTTTCTTTACTTCAACTTGTCCTGCTTAAATGCATTTATACAGTCTCTTCAGAGCTGTAGCAACCGCTGGCTGCCCAAAAGACCTGCCTCAGCAGCCGTTGGGTTTGCACAGATCACCTTGGGGTAGGTACTTGGTAAAATCAAACCCAGGACGGAAATATGGGATTTCTCAGCCTATAATCATATCATAACTGTGCCATATTATTGTGCAACCGTTGGAGTAGGGTTTATATCCAGCCCCGCCGTGGCTGCACAAACCTACTACTCCATAACTAATTAATAAGGCGAGTCCTCTGCTTATCACAAGCGGGGTGAGCAGTTTTTTCACCAGAAGAAGGGGTCAGCCCATTATGAAGATGGCGGCATGATCTAATGAGCTGTTTATCTCAGGTTGTGCTGGAGAAATATTATGAAGTCATACAGGCCACAAGGCAGTAATTTGGGACATGAGTGTTCAACATATGACATAAATCTAACAGAGGTTTGTTCATCTAGCCAGATATTAGTTTCAGCCAGTTCTGGAATTACTGTCTGAAGCCAGAAAACCACACAGCTAGGCCTTATTATTAAAAAAAAAAAATCAAAAAAATAAAATCTGTTTTTTCTGTGGAAAATTGTTGTTCCGACTAAAAGAAGTTCGTGGACAGTGCTTTCCTTCTGCTAAAAACTTTGTCTTCTCACTGGAAAAAGGAAAACCTGGGCACTGATATGTATCTGCTGAAAAGGGCAAATTTTATGTTTTAGATCCTTCCAACAAGTTGTTCTTAATGGAAACTTTGTTTTCATCACATTTTCTGCAGAAAAACCTTGCCCAATATTTTATCAGCTCCACACATCACTAATTTCCATTTGCAAAGTCTATGCTACATTTCTTCGTTCATGTCTCCGTCGTATAAACAGTCATTTTTATTACATTCTCGTACTCTTGCAGACCAACAGCACATCTTCAGGAAACAGAGTAAGGGAAAATTAACTGTTTTCAGTAGACATGACTTTTAAAGCAGTAAAAGGCAACAGATGGAGTGACATGTGAGAGGTTCTTGAACTGAAATATATTTCAGTGGTAAATGCGTACATATATATGTATATAAACTCATATATATGAACACACAGGCACATGTGTACGCACAGATGTACATGCAAACACAAATAGCGTATACATGCTGCAAGGTAAATAAATGCAGATGGAAACAGATTTATGTTTCGTAGCCAAATGCACTTAACAGCATCCAAATGAACCCTGAGAACGACATTGTAGAAGTATATTGTATCTGCAATAGCAATCTACCTAATCTATTCTGGACCTCATAGGTTTTTGGCTGATGTCTCGGGGTGCTCTAATGTTGCCAATTGCGCAGTAAATCTGCTGGGTCATATTACCAGACATATCTTACCACTCACGGTACAAATGAGCCATCAGCGAACAGCAAACACCAATACAGATGATTTGTTAAAAAAAGACAATAATAAGCAGGACTGCCCTATCTTCTTACAGCCGTGTGAGTGAAAAATGAGTTATAATGCAGAACACCTGCGCCACATAATGAAAGTCCTGGAAAGCAGTTATGGCTCAGAAGAGCTGGCTCGCAAGTGTAACTTATCACTGCATCCACCATCCAGGAATGTAAAGCGCAACAATCAAACCCCAAACAGCTCAGACCGGGCACCGCTTTTGCCCAGGTGTTTTTCTGATGACAAAGAAGCAGTAACATAGTTCAGTGCTTAGAGTATTCTGGGGGAAACCCTAGTAGAAAGAGTTTCCCAATTCAGTCTGGCAGACAGGTACTGACACAGAGCCAAGAGTCGCCCATTCTGAACGTCCTAGGGAACACAGAAATAGAGGGGGCTGCTCTTCCCTTCGCTCAAGTCAATCATTCCTGCACCAAGCTCAACAACACGTGGCTGAGCCACTGAATGTATTTTTCAGAAGACATGATTTGAAGAGGCACAGTCTGTGAGGAGAGGAGATGCTTCTTCATTAGACTAGATATTCTTGGAAAAGAATGGAGAAGTTTTGGGGCACAAAAACCCTTGTAGAAGCAGTCAACATCAAGCCCGACACAGGCTAAGAAAACCTTTTGTGTGTGCTGTAATTATGTTAGTTATTCTGTTAGCCTGAGCAAAAAGGGTGACTGGCATCTGAGGAGCTGAGGAAGGTGATCAGATTTTAACCCTGTGAGACAGAGAGATGGAGTTTTGGAGGGTTAGCTGGAGAAGGGGGTCAGGTGAGGAAAATCGTAACAGGCAATAAGACCAGAGTTCAGGAGATGGAGACTCTATCATGTCTCTTGGGAAGCTGTTCCATTAATAATTTATACCATGTTTAAAAGTTTACCTCTTAGTTCTAGTTTCGATTTTTCCATCTTTGGCTTTGAGCCACAGGGTTCTGTCTGCCAAACTTAAACAGATTTTTATTCATGATATTTAAGGATTGGGAGTGCAACCTAGAATTTCATTTCCACTTCTGGATCTTTCCTTCCACTTAAGGGTCTTTCCACCCCTTTTTTATCCAGTGTCTTCTTTTGTATCAGAAGGAGGAGTCCCTAATTTCACTCTTTGGGGGTCAAACATAGTACAGTACAGACTGTGTAGAAAGGTACTTAGAAAATGCATATGGAAGGTCGAGAGAGATACTGAGAAAGTCATAAAGTTCTGCAATGAACACAAACCAGAACCGGTTCCTGGAGGCCTCTAAAATAAAGCTGCTGCCATATTAAAAATTAACATTTTTACACCAAATCTTAGTTCGAGTGGCAAGTACAGAATAAACCCAGCAAAGCTGAGAAGTTTGCAGGGGGTTTGGTCCAGCGTGGTCAACCCACTGGTAGAGTGACTTTGGATTTATGCTGTTGTAAATAACAGCAGAATTGTCCCCCTTATCAAGAGATTTAACTATATTGTGCCTTGCACTCTTTATTCTTTGGAAGGCCTTTATATAACATTACTGGTTGTCCTGAAAAAATTGGGATTAACTTGCAAGACATGTATTGCAGATTGGATTAGACTTCAAAGAGGTGTTGCCAAAGAGAACTTTTAAAAGGCTTTAAAAAAGGAATTGTACCGATACAGGCTCTTTCCCTTTGAACATGAAGAAAAAAAAGCAGAGTTTAATATTACTTAAATACGTCCAACAATTAAGTTGCTTGGTACTCAAGCAAACCACACGGGGAGGTTTTCAAAGGAAAGTGGATATTTTACTGACTTATCGATGGCCCCGTTTCTCCTCAGTTTTTCTGTGTTTCCTGCAGTAAAGGCAGCCATTCCCTGTTAACATCCCAGGACGTGTGTGCCAGGGAAGAGTATGGTGTGTAAAAGGGAAACGGTGCCAACCTCTCCTCCACGGGGCACTGAGAAAATGCTAAAGTGAAGAAACAACCCAAAAAATCAGCCGAAGGGGATAATGAATGTTAAACCTTCAACAGGACAAGGCAAACCCCGGAGGGAGGCGGGCAGGCCGCTGGCTCACCTCCGGCCCTTGCAGGTTGCCGGTTGCCATGCCAATGCCAGGCAGCCATGCCTGAGCCTGCGGTGCCCCAAAGCTGCCTGAAGCCCGTCTCAGTGCCCGTGTCTGACCCTGCTCCCAAAATACAGCACCAGTACCCCCGTCAGCCACACAGCTGCTGAAACATCTCCTCCCGTATGGACCCCCCAGCCAGCTCGTAGCCTCTTCCAACCCAGAGAGGACCACTGAGATGGCGGAGCCTGAGACTTGGCCCAGGGACTCCCCTTGCCTGTTTGGGTGTAAAACGGCCCCTTTGTTTTTCACCCTTTCCCCTCAGATTGTGGCCATCCACTTCTCAGGCTCTGCAAAATGAGCTGGGGACTGATGAATGCGCCTGACTATACCAGCACCTGCGGTTCTGAAACGCCATGTAGGGTTTAAACTGGGGACGCTGAGAAAGCGATGGGCTCATTTCTGGCCAGCGCCTCGTGGCCAGTGTCTGCCCCAAAACCTCCACCTTGGCTCGAAGGAGCTGAGGCGAGCAGAGATGGGGAATCGCTTCACGCAACCCCATGTCCCCCAGCCCCGCTGATGCTTTCCCCTGACCCTCCCCGCGCCATTGCTGGAGGGGACAGCGCGGCGTGTTTCACCTGCACAGCGTTGCACAAGGGATGCCGCTGGCATTTCCAAATGAGCATTTACGAGTTGCTGTTGAGCTTTCAGAGTCGTTGGCCAGGCCCTGCCCTCCTATAACGCTCAGCTTGGAAGCAGCAGGCACAAGGCAGCCATGCCCGGGCTCCACCAGCCGCTGGGTACCAAGCGGTCCTGCCCCACCTGCACGCTTCCATCACACTTGTGGGATCGCCCGAGATGTGGCTCCAGCTCCCGGGTTTAGCATTTGGGTCTCTGAATGGTTTTCTGTTCCTCTCCATCTATTTTTAACCCACTCCTCTTCAGGGTAAGAGAGACTATTTGTCAGTAAGGCTTTCAGGTAATTTATTTTACTGCAGGGAAGGTGAAGCACGGGGCAATGAAGTGAAGTGCTTCTCCAAGAGTATTTGGTTGTTTGTAAGGGCATGTAAAATGCACGGCAGAAGCGCCAAGTGTTGCTGCGGTAGCGACCTTGGCCTACTGCAGATTTTCTGTGGGGAAGAGAAAATACAGAGGGTAAAATGTCATTGTTTTTGTAGTACATAATAGCTCTCTTTCTTTTTCTCCCGAGAAGCCTGGGAACTCCAAACAAATTTGGGGACAGTCTTATTAAATGAAAATATTCGTGCATTATGAGCTAATTTATATCTTTCCAGCCCAGCCCCACAAAAGGTCAGTTTAAGAAACCACTCTCTCAGGAGCTGGGGAGGAGTTGTGAGCTCACAGTAATCCTCCTAATTGCACTCTACCTCGGTTTCTCATTTTGTTAATCAGCGGCCAACAAATCCCAGCTTTCAAAACTCATTATCAACCTGCTCCACACTATTACCCCTGCCGTCTCTCTTTGCATGTACACTCTGCACATCCCTCTGGCTTAGGCGTCCTCCAGGTTGCCTTCTTCATCTTTCTGGTGCACAATCATAACCAACTTTTGAATATAGGTCAACTATAAATAACTGGGGTGCTGCTGCACGTATGGATTAGTGCCGATGAAGAAGCAGAACAGAATGAGCTCCGGTGGCCAGCTTCGCTCCTGCGGGGAGCTTTAAAATCCAGTCTGGGTTCCAGAAGATCTCTGCCAATGGAAACTGCCCAGGCCCAACACTTCATCACTGTATCTCCTGGCTGGATCAGCCCCACCCAACTTTATTATTAGACAAAATTTTACAATTGGAAGCTCAAGTCAATTTTTCACAATCTGCAAATTANAAAAAAAAAAAAAAAAAAGGCGGTTTGAATTTTCTCCAAACTTTACATGACCCTTCTCCCTTCCCTTCGGAGCAGATCTGGCAATTTTCAGGTATAATGAATTTTCCAAGTCCCAGTAAAAGGGGAAGCTGCCTGCAACCCTGCCTACAAGCTTCCAAGCCTGCCGGGTCCTCAAAGCTCAGCAGCGCTTTCCATTGTGGTGCCTCTTTGTGGTATGTGCAGTAAAGGTCTAAGCTTCTCCCAGACTTTCTTCTGCCTGCTCTTTTTTGGTTGCAGTCTGTCTCAAACATACAAAAAAGAGGATTAGCAGTGGAGTTTGGCTGAAGAACAATGACATCTGCTCCAGTGCCAGGTGACTGCCATTTTTTGAGGGTTTTGTGACAAGAACATTACTTAAGAGCATGACTAGATGAGAAACATGTCCCACCTCCATCCTGTGGATTCTTGCTCTAAGACTGTGGAAGCTGTGAAAAATCCATTTTCTGCAGCTTCTTCAGAAGCCAGGATTTATTTTATAAGAATGCTCAACTATTTTATCAGCTGTTTCAGATCAAGAATCCACTCATATCCAGAGGAGCAGTGGCTACCTCCTAGCCTCCTCCCCAACCCTCTGGAATTATATTCTTAAGAAACAAAATAACAGTAGTCATTGTTAACTAGCCGTAGCCATATGTTCAAGTTTGTCCTACAAAGGCCATGAAATATCAACCTTTGCTGTTCTTTTGGTGCCTGGACATTACAGCACATTATGCGTAGGCAGCATGTACAAGGGTTAACCTAGAATGAGGTCAAAACACCATGACGGCAAGGTTCAGAGGGATTTTCTGCCTCAGTACTCAAAATCCTTAATTGCATAGACTTGTGGCACAGCTGCATTGTCATACTCAAGTAAAGAAAATGGAGATGGTTGAATTTCTTACACTGGGATCTGGGGCTTTGTAAGTCACCGGTGTGATCTGGCTTCATGCTAAGTTTGCTGTGCAAGGAGACTTGGCCACCTCAGAGTTAGACATAAGCGGATAGCGTGCTCCAGCTCATCCTTAGAATGCAGGTGATGGGATTTCCCCAGGTGGTGAGCATCTACAAACTCACAGAGATGCATTGACAAGAGGGAAATATAAAGCAGTGTTTAGAAGCAGATGGCTTTCTTTCCCCACTCCCAAGCAGTCACAGACGCTGCAGAGTCATACGGACCCCTCTGTTACAGTCCAGCTTTATGTGCGTGGAATCTCATAATGACATAATACCCAGATCTCCTCACCAGACTTAGCTGTAGTTCTTCCCAGACACTGTTCAGCCCTGGCTCCCTCCACCTAGAAAACTCCTCTCACTTCCTGCACATGGAGACTGAAATAAATAGCCACCTGCAACAGGATTCACTGAGCATCTCCCAGAAGAACCTATAATGTTACGTGCTGCGTGTTCAGAAGCACCCCTGCAAATCTAAGCACACTAATGCTCCCTTTCTATACGGAACAGAAAGGCCACATTGCCATATGCCCAAAAGCAAAGCAAATCCTCCTCCATCTTGCAAGCAGAAGAAAACGACTGACCTCATTCCTCTCAGGTTTCATCTATGTTGACTTAGATTTTTACCAGTTTCTCAAGATGCAGGCAGAAATCTGAAAGGGCTGTTCCAAACCATCTGTGTATCTTCTTCTACAATTGAAGGACCTTAAACTCTTCCCCAGATCTTACCCTTTGCCCATCTTCTGCTGAGAAGCTGCCACTATCAGAAAACTGCCCCTGCCCGTCACTTCTTTTTGGAGGCTGGAGGCGATGGAGGCATTGCCACTTGTCACCTAGTTTCTTCACCCACATCTGTTGCACCACCAGCCCTCAGTCCCCACTGCGTCACACGAACTGCAGACTCTGCACCAGGGGAATTACGTGGAGCTTGAGGCAGCCATGATTTATGTTGCAATACAAATTGCACCATAAATTATGCTGCCCTCAAAGATGAAGGATGCTGACAAAAGCACCTGTTGTCCAGATTCCTCCCTTCTCCCCAGACCAGTCTCCCTCAAGGTCGAGTCATAGCCAGCATGGTTTAGGATTCAGGCCACAAGACTCTGGAAGCTGAAGGCACTGGGGACGGTGGCTTACCTAAATTTTTAAGGGAATATTTTAAAGATGCTTCATATACAGGAACAGAGGAATTTAAGTCAAAATTCGTAAGGACAAATAATAATGGCTAGAACTAGCCTGGCTTTCTAGTCTGGATGTCTTTTATAAGAACAGAAATAGTAATAACAAATACCAAACAAGCAAAAGGTGAGACAGGTTACCTATGTACTGTAATAGCTTTTCTTTTTTTTAACTGTTCTTTTTCTTAGTTGCTAGCACGTGCTGATATGCATTGGCAAAGTTGACAAGCCAGAATTAACAAAGGTCTTTTCAAAATTTGCGTCATTCACTCTCACACTAAAAAGTAAGCTTTTCAGTCTCCGAGAGTTTAAAGCTGTGTTTGTGCCAGTACTGGCAACCGGTTCAGATCAGTGAAGTATAGATGAGCCATGGTCAGCCATGCAGGAGAGCTAAATGTTTTGATTTAATGGATAATCTTCTCCCCTTTTCTCCATCACTCTATGGGAGTGTTTAGTTCCCATTAGGCTGTCAACGAAGGCAGGGTTTCTCTTTCACTTAGTTGGCTTACATCTCACCTCCATCACCCGGGAAGTAAGAAGAGCAAGATGACCTGGTGCAAAGTTCCAGTGCTAGCATGGCCCTGCAAACCCACACCTCCCATTCAGGCCAGAATAGCAAAGGAAGCAGCATAGCCGTCTGCTGGGTTTTTCCACATCATGCCCTCTTTTTCCATTAGGAACTTTTTGCTTGGGCAGAATCTGAGGATTTTTTTTTTTTTTTTTAACTTCTCTGGCTTACCCAGTCACTTAAAGTGACTCTGCTCCCAGAACCACTTTGTGGTTATTGCGTGTGCCCAAAGCAGCTATTTAGAATTGTTCAGTGCAGCTGGTGCAACCGGTCCTGAATGTATTGAGCTTTGCAGTGCACACACATATTTTGCTGTCCCATCTATGGCACCCAGAAGGACATGACAGCACAGCAGATGCAAGACACAGCATTAACAACTGCACCGAGACGCGCTGAATCTTAGACTTCAATCCCCATCGGTGTCCTTTGGACTCCCCCCTTCATAACATCCTTGTTGTTGCGATGCACAAAGACTCCTATCTTTGAGAGGAACCATAGGAGAAGGTGTGCCGTATTTGTTCAAAAATTAATTATTGATGTCAGTCAGACTCCTCAGCCTTGAAGGTGTGAAGGGGAAACCTTAAAGCCGTGCAAAGGTCAACTTTACCAGGACCTGCCTATTCAACGAAAGGAGCTAAGGCAGAATGATGAATTGCCAACGAGTTCCTGTGTGTTCAAGCAAATGACAAACTATTAACCTGTAAAACTGAACATTGCAATACAGGAATTCAGCTCTGGGACAGAGTTTTCACTGGAGCATGTGAGCAGGAGATTTTGTAGGTTGTAGATCAGATCTGTTGATTCTTTCCTCTGTATTTTCATCTTAGACTGAGTAACTGAGTACCGAATGTGGAGAAACAAGATCATGCAAAAGAAAGTAAAAGTTGTTGAAAGAAAAAGAGTGGCTCCTCAGTTATGTACAAAGGTGAAAAGCAGAGGACACTTTTACAAGACTAACTTTACTTTTGGTTAAAATGGATATCCGTATTCCTGTGGACTGAACAAGAAAATGCTGGCAGTATATGTAAAGAAGAAGCAGCAAATGGACCTTCCATTGCTGGATACTGGAGTCTATCAATATGAAACCATTTGTTGAACTGGGGTAGTAAAGTAATCCTTTGTTTATTATCCTCTTGTTTCAGAAACAGACCACTTGTGAAACAGGAAATCTCTTGAGGTCAAATCTTTCATTGAGTTATACTTAAAGATCAAGTGCAACTAAGCCCAGTAAATTACACAACCACATATTGGTATGGATGGAAGAGCAAACAAGTAAAAAAGGGAAGTTTTGACAATCATGTACTTCAAAGCCATCAACACTCTTCCCAGTCTCCCCCAGTTACTGGCATGAAGATTCTTTCATGAATCTAATTTTTTCTGCTATAAAATTGGAGCACTTGTTAAGAGAAGTCTCAGAGGTTGAAGTAATACCAGCCGGCTGCCACGCTTGCATGTGATCTATAGTCCCAGCTCACAGAGAGTTTTTTAATGTAATGATTTTCCAGCCCCAGGGCTGCCACAGTTATTTGGATATCAACAGACACTCACCCACTTAGCAAGTTAGGAACCTAAACCAGACCTGATATTTTTGTTGAGGTCCTTTAAAAGTTGTTACCTCTACTTGTTTTCCTCAGTAATCCACAAGTGTTGAACGTCTGGGACTTATCGTCTGATTTCTGATAACTATGAGGTATCGCTTGTTTTGACCAAGCCCAGCAAATCTCAGTGTGCCGCCCAGTAGGTTACTAAACTGTGTCAAAAAAGCTCAGTGGAGAGTCTCCTTAATCTCTGGTCATCCAGCTTCATATGGGCAAGGTCTACCTGATTTGGATGGGAAGTCACATCCGTTTCAATCTCTCATACATGTTTTTGGCACGCAATTGCTAACACTAACTTGATCTAGGACATAAGCTTACACCAAGACGCTCAACAAAGCCAGGAAGCATTCCATTTCCATGATAAAAATAAATTTTCAAGATGCTTCTTGGAAATATGCATACAGTTTAAAAACGAACCACACCAAAGAAAGCAAACAAAGGAAAAGGCTCTGCTAGTTTATGAGACTAATTTCAGTTCAGAGTGAATTCAGACCTAAGGCTTGGGTTACGTCTGCACTAAATGTCGAGGTCTGCAGTAGACAAAATTGCCTGTGTTTCCGAAGAGAGAACTTGCAAGCACAGCTTCATACGGGGCTACGGAGTTACTCTGCGTCCTTCCCCAGAGTATGCAGAGACCTCAGTCCTCTCACACTATTGTGTGTGCGTGGTCCAGCTGTGTGGACGGGGGGGGGGGTGCGTGCAGGTGCATAACACACTCAAGCACCATCCTTGAGAGTGCTCTCGGCATCCGCAGCCGACACAGGCAGCAATCCCTGGGAGGCAGAGATGCTAACAAAAAAACAGGCCTGCGGGATTTGAACGGGAGCTGTGGGCACTCACCACCTTACTTAACAGGGTCCAAGACTATAAAAAGCAAGAAAAAAAAAATTTTCTGCTCTCATTAGGGTCTGCAGACTTGGCCTGCCTGAGAACTGAAATAACTTACTGCATTGTGGCTAGGTTTGGACGGCACACACAGGGGAATACTTAGACCCATGCTTGTATTTCACGTGCTTCGCAGATTCTGAAGATTATGAAGATCAGCTTTGTTTGGCTGTAGTAGTAAACAGCAGACCGGACTGGACAGAGGCAAACGCAGCTGGGCAATGCCACTTCAACCTGGAGTTTGACACAGAAGTCACCTGAGTGAAATTTATTTTTTTTTTGAAGACTTCGGTTCTCAGCTGGAGCGGCCAAGGCTCAGCACTGAAGTGCTGACACCCTTAGCGAAAAGACAATTCAGCTGGCTACAAACATCAGCGGCTATATTTGCATCTGTCATCACAAATAGATTTCGCTTTTAGATGGAAGGAGAAAAGAAAACAAACACAACATTTTCTGGTTAAACAGAAACAGAGTAGGGAATCACTGAGACTTTCTAAAGGAGAGTTTATTTAATTTATTCTTCTGTACACACAGCTAGTTTGCTAGGATATTATAACTCAACTCATTTCTCTGGTGACCCATGGCAACCTCTGGATCAAAAGGATTACTCGTGACTCATAACTTACCTTGCCTAAATATAAATATAGGGGTTTAGGTTAAGTAATCTAGGCCTTAATCAATAAAACATTTAAAGTGACAGTACAAGGAGGGATTTCAAAAGTTGTGCTATTATAATGTTAACTCCTAATACCTGAGTTTCTGGAGCTGTCCTTTCCTGGTTTTAACACAGATGCCCCCCATGAAGGATTTTCCATGCATTTTGTGCATACAAGTACAGCTGCATAGAGTTTCAATGTTCTCCTGTTCCGTAGCGGACGTACGCTCATTTTTCCCCACAGGAAATCCAAGCAATTGCCCCTGTGTGGAATACCACAATTAGGTGACCATAATTGCATGCTTAATGAGCTTGTATATGTTTTGAGTGCCGGTTTCTCAGATGTGGCCATCTAAATGGATATCTAAATCTCAGGTTTGGGTGGTGAGGTTGAGAAAAAATGTATGAAAGTCTTATTTCATATACTTAAATTGGACCATTTAAATGCCCAATACTTGCTTAAGTGCCTGTATTGCAATAGCAGAACTTACGTGCCGATCAGCCAGCCCTGTGGGCTAGTGTTGGCAACTGGAGGCTGAGAAAATACAAGTCCAATAAAATACGACTCCTTTAAAATAAGTCTGGAAGCTTTCCAAATAACTACAAGGACATAAAGATTACCAAATCGTTTCTTCTCAGCCTTGGGAACCTGCAGTGTCATTCCTGGTCGTAGCCATGGTGGCTGGTTGAGGGAAGTGGTTGCCAGTCCATGATACCAATCCAAACCCCGTGCACCAGGTGAGCAGAGGGTGAGCACAGGACAGGACTCCCCCACTCCCGAGGTAATGCAGCTTCTACAACCCATACCTCCTCCCTTCTCTTGAGGGCTCGGTTCACGGGTGCTTGTTACCCACGGAAAGAAAGGTGGTACCATTCTGTACAGCTACCCCAAGGGCAGTGGAGCTTCACACAGCGGCAAGTTGGAGTCTTGGACATCCAATGTTTTCTTGTGTTTGGAGTACAGCTTAGCTAGCCTTGGGCAAGGAATGAAATGCAGCCTGGTGCAACCTCACTAATGTCCATTTTAATACACAGACGGATGGGGCAAGGGGCAGTTGCCCATCAAACCATGCAATAGTGACTTCCAAGTGTACAGGCACCAATAGATTAGACTTGATATGAAAACTATTTTCTAACTGGGTAGGAAGTCAAAAAATTGATAAGAAGCTGGCTTTATCTGTAATTGTTTTAGTATCATTGACTAGCTGGCACTTTACAAACAAATATAAACTTTGCTGTCTGCTGTCCATAGTTCCACTGATTTCAGTGGAGAGAGTCTGGACTAACACACCTTCCTCAGAGTTTGTAGAGTCCAATTTATGAATAAGCGGAACTACTAGTTTCAGATATTAAATAACTACATTTTTTCCTTTCCGAAGGAAAGAGCCAAATTTGTATCTGGCTTTTATTCTTGCCCAGGGTAATGGAAAAGAGAAGATGAATTGCAGCCTTAAAAACCCTTCCGTGAGTTCTTCGGTATGAATTATTTTATATAATTCACAGAGTAGGTGACATGATTTACATCAATATATACAGTTAAATTGTTCTATATTGTAAACCATTAGCAAAGAGGGATGAAGGGCTTATGAAGAGGAGTGGAGAGACTACAGTGTTATGACAGAATGAAAAATTTCTGGACATGCAAGAAGACATCACATTGTTTCCATTAGAAGATACTTGTGTATGTTTCCTACAGCAACTATAAGATCTTTGGCCTGTGCACTGGAGACTATTCTTTGTTTATTTTTATTATATACCAGAAACTTTCGTACAGAAGAGCAGGGCAGATTGCAATTCAATTCCTAAAGTACGGAAGGGTGTCTGTTATGGAGGCGTGTGTCAGAGGGATGTAACTCACAGCTGATTGGTGTTATCCAGTCTATATTGTTCACCCAAGTCCTCAACAGTGCAGGAAGGATAATTTTTACAGCACGGGCTGGTGCTTGCAGAGATTTGAGGCATAGTTGCCCCATGTGTCTCCATTCTCAAGTTGGGCATCAAAGTCAGAGCTGCTTGGATATGAATCCCCTGAGTTCCAGGAGTAAGAGAGAGCAAAGCCCTCTTCAGCCCTACACACTAGAGCTTAGAAACATGATGCTGCACGGTCCAGGCTAAGAAGAGCAGAAGCTGAGGTGGTCTCCCCAGCTCCCAGTGGGTGGGTTTGCTGTTGGAGGTTCCCACAGGAGATTGTGGATGAAGGAAAGATGCAACCAACCCACCAAATACTTTCTTTTGAGAAATAGAACTCACCCTGGAGAAAAAGGATGGGAATACAGCAGCACTAGGAAAGGAACTACCATGTGACTCTCGTGTTGCTGACACAGACAACTTTGTGATGTTTTCATCATCTAGTTTTGTGGTCTGCTGCAACTCTAGGGAAAGGAGCAGTTTCCAATGCAATACAGGGCTCTGATATTCTCTTCATCTTGGTAGCGGCTTCAGCCTTGCTTTTTTTTTGTTGTTTACTACCTGAAGATTCCTGAGGAAAACCAGTCAATTAATCTCTTAATCATTCTTGCAACTGTGTTACAAGAAACATTCTTGTTTTCTAAAAGGTGTTTAATTTTTTCCCCCTGGGGACCCATTTAACTTTCCTTTCTAATCTCCTGACAATCTGGAATGAGGTCTTTAGTAGTTCTGCTTGTTGTGAAACAGCTTTGGGAGATAAGTCCTAGTCTATGTTAACCACACTTCAAATAATCTTTGTGTAACTCTGATGCAAACCCATAATCTCCCAAAGCAAGTTTATAACCATTTTAACAACCGAGACTTAAGGAGGTTATTGCAGGATGGGCAGGGAGAGAGGGGTGAAGAACTGACCAAGGAAGGACAGTTCAGTTTGTCTTCCAAACAGCTCTGTATCTCTTACAGCTTTACAAGGATGAAGTGACTGGTGAACAAACAAGGAGGCCTAATCTCAAATAAAGAAAGGGGGTCCCATTCTGACCAGCAGCCTTCTTCTGGAAGGTCGTACAAGCACATATTTGTTTCCTTGCAGTGAGATAGATGCTTGAGTTTCATAGGACTCAACACCTTCAAACGTAAATGAAACATACCCTTGGAATAATGAATATACCAAGCTCTGACGTCTGAATGCACACACATAGCAGCTGCGCGCTGTCCTTGGGGACATCAATGGTGAGTGAAAAGAGAGGTAAAAACTTTGTATTTGAACACTGGAGAATATGTTGCATTAAACTGTTCCTTAGTTCCAAAGTCTACCTCTGACTACCCTCTTTGGGCCTGTCTTGTGGTAAAAGAAACCCTGCACACATCAAGGACAGAAAACAGGTTGGGATTTAAAAATAAGATGGCTTCAACGTCCCTTCAAATAAGTCTCCGAAGCACACAGCAAAACACACAGTAATGTACAGGGGCAGAACTGCTTCTAGAAGAAGATAAAAGCCTCTAAATATCATTTTTGACTGCTTTCTGTTTACTCAATTGCTTTTAGTTAAGCTTCACTTGGTTTGGGGATTCAGCCAAACATGGAGAACCAAAAGGAAAGCAAGAAACCCAACCCCTCAAACCTTTGCTCACTAGCTGACTGTTCACAGCTTTAAAACACAGCCTTCCTCCATGGGGGCACGATGCTTCTGTCTGAACCTGCTTGTGAGAATTTATTATCCCTGTGTGCAAGTCTTTGAAACCATGATTTTAACGGTAATAATTTCTAAGCAGTGAAATTCATGAGAGGCTGTAATATAATGCCAAGTCTATCCTATTATGGTTTTAATTGGAATATATGTTTTATGTGTTATTAGAGAAATGTTACTGTCCTCCTTATGCTTAATACTATATGAATAGCTAAAGCCCTCTAATGACCGTGTAATTTATTGTCCCTATAGTTATGGCATTAAGCTACAAGTCACCTAATACTTGCAAACATTGTAAACTCCAATTACAGCTACACCAGTGATCCTTCTGTCAACTGAGCTAAAAATGACTGAACGATAAGGTTAAGCACTGAGCCACGTAACGCAGTTATCTGGAGCTCAGCACCTGTACTACAGAGAAATGTCCAATAAACTATGGTTAAATAGTTTTACTTTGTTATCAGATATAAGTATAGCAAATACAACCAGCTTCCAGAATGATGTTGATCACTCCGATTCCACCAATCCTTTTTGTATTTGTCAGCTTTATCCTAATTTACTGCTAACAGTCAGTCCCTGATTCTCAAGAACCTGAGAGATTTCACGGGCACCACGGTGGATTCTGCCTACCCCTACAGAAATGCTGGAGTTTCGTGAAAAATTGCCTGCAGTTCCTCTGCAAGGTGGGGTATTCTTTTCAAACCCCCACAGGTATTTGAGAAAATACTAGACTAGCTGACAACAGAATTCAGAGAATTTGGAAACAGGTTAGACAGCTTTTGGCTTGTAAGTGACAGTAACTGGTTACCATTTGAGGGTAACCTTTACCTAGAAAGCAAGGTAATCTTCAACACCATCTGTAAATTGCCAGAGTACAAAAGCGGACCTGTAATCTGAATACTTTTATCTGGCAACTTCTATCAAGGAGTCAAAAATTCACTCAACATAGAGAAGTCAATGCAAAAAGATACTGTAATGACCAACCAGAAAAAGCCCCCCTAAATGGAAGGCCTTCAACAAGATAACTGAAGATATGGCTAATGTCAGAAGACATTTACAATCTTCATTCTCCATTGGCTTTTTCTAAACACAAAGCGTATAAGTCTAATCTGTTGACCAGAAGAACAGCAAACCACATGCATGGACTAAATCACCTCCATACAAGGTTTGTTATCAGCGCACATGGCTCTCCAGGATCATTAATAATTTTATCTTCAACAAGATTTTTAGTTTTCTTTGCTCAGAAAAAGGGTGGGTGGAAACCAAAGGGGCTATCTAGGCTGATCCCCTTTCCGAGCACTTCTGCACCCTGTAATTTTTAAGAGGCTTCCAGATACCTAACCCTCGTATTAGCTTTCCAAACCTCTGTATTCCAAAAGTAGAGTTGAAATTCAACTTCAGAAGTGACCTGGGAGTCCAGGTGGGCTCCCAGACAGAGAGGGCAACTTAAAAAGTTTATTGCATTCAGGTACTCTTCACTGTACCACCCAGGTACCATACCCGGGCCACAGTCACTGTAATTTCTGGTGAAGCTGTAAATGAAACACAAACACACTGTCTATCCTGGGGACATTCTGTTTCTCTGTAGTAAAACCTTTCTAAACAACCGATTTTAAATATTCCTGAGATGTGCCGTCANACAGTCACTGTAATTTCTGGTGAAGCTGTAAATGAAACACAAACGCACTGTCTATCCTGGGGACATTCTGTTTCTATGTAGTAAAACCTTTCTAAACAACCTTTTTTAAATATTCCTGAGATGTGCCATCGGGCTGAGGGGGACTCTATCCACAGTATGAAGTTTCATTTCCTTTTTAAAGGTGGAGGTGTGTGAGAATTATCACTTTGTTCGTTGACGATATAATGTTTGCCTGCAGAGTCACTCATGCTGCCCAATTTGCTATTTATCACGTGCTTTACAATACCGTCGTGTACAAAAGTACCATAAAACCCCATGTTGGTCTGTTTTATTTTATTTCCTATAAAAAGACATAGATTATATGTGTGTATATATATTCCCACAAACTGTAATTTGCATTTGTTTTGGAGGGTTTTAAGCCACACAAGAGGCGATAGTTAGAATCCCAGCACCAGTTGCACGGAGAATATTACAAAAGTTAGTGGAAATTGTCTCCTGGATGATCCATGATGTCTGTGTAATTCCTCTGGCTAAGCATTCCTTTCGAAAGAATACATCTAGCAAATCAAGTGCATAAAATGGATAAATCACCTTTCCTCACTCATGATCTGTGATTGCTCACTTAAGCCACCTAACGTTTCTGCAGCCCAAAGAGGTGGACTAAAACTTGCTAAACAGGAAAATGGCAAATTGTGCATTTCAACTACTCATTTTTAAAAGGAATGAGCACTCAAGCTACATTTTGTGACACGTTTGAGATTTGTGCGGCTTCATACATTTCCCATGACCATCCAAATGTTCATGAAGAATTAATAACATGGTTCTGCCTTTAGCAAGTTCCATTCATTCTTATTTGTATCTGGCTATAATCAGCACCGAGACCCCAAATATTGGACGACTGCGTTTGATTCTTGAGTTCTTTTCTTTTTGTTTATGTCAAAGCAAATTAGCTGGAAGGAGCCTGACGAGGAAATCGAGCAAACTGTGGAAGGTCAAGAGGTCATTTCACTGAAATGTAATATAATAAGTACAATTTAAACAATGACAAATCCCATTCACCTCTTTTGTTTTCCTGAAATGTTTAGAATTATTTTTAACCATCTTTTTAATAAATAAAATTGTTCTATTAGTTTGTCATACATTTGGATTTCATTAATTTTAGAACATTTTCCAGGCATCTAAAATTAAACAGATGTCATCGGGCTCATTTAGACCTCAAATAACCCTTGCAACAAAACCAATTATTCAAGGGTCAGCTGGAAGTTGGAATTTTATAATAAAGAAAAGTCAAAAAGTTAAAAAAGAAAATGAAGAAGAAGAAAAAGAAGAAGAAACAACGCCAACTCCCTGTCCAGATAATTGTTAGCGCAAAAACTGAAGATCCGTTTTATTGTTGGGGGAAAGGGCGGAGCCAAAGAGTGAAAGTTCAGGAAAGCTGGTTTATTCCCTGAATGCCCCAATTGTTCCCTTTCCTGTGGCAATTAGTCAAGAAATCTTTCTTCCAGCTTTCTAGCTCTATCATGGGGATGGATAAGATGACAAAGGTTTGGTTTTGTTCTGAAAGTTGGTCCTATTGGTCAAAGACACTTCCAAAACTTCATGATCGTGTCTGGGAAAATGCAATCCAGGGAAACACAGCAGAAAGGACAAAGGCAGAACCTGGGAGTCCTGACTAAAATCCCATATTCTAAACAACGCTTCCACCTACTGTAAGAATGAAGGGGTTTGATTTTGCCTTGTAAACACAAATGGTAATTTGTTGGGGAGATTTTTGGGCAGCAGAAAAGGCTTGCATCTCTACTAGCCTCTTGGAAATTTCCACCCCCTCAGCTAGGACTTAGCTCTGTGAGCGCCTGATCTGACGCTTGGCGCAAACGGCAAGGCAGGTCTGCGAGAGGGGAGCTGGGGGAGAGAGAAGAGGTTGACATCAAGCCATGGCAAGGACAGGTTGGAAACCGGCTGGAGAACGTGCTGCCGGAGCGTTCCCCAGCAGATATCTCGGGGGGCGATGCTGAGCCAGTACAAGATGCTTGGGAAGAATAGATGGCTTCTGTTAGCCCTATTAGTTCCGTAGAAAGGGAAACTTAAAAACATGGTAGAAAGCCAATTGCTTTCCCCTTTCCCGCACCTTGCCAAAGAGGGAACTGGGTTCTCAGCTCTGTAAGCGCCTCCAGATTTACAGGGGTGTGTCTGAGATCAGACATGAAAAATCCAACCATTGTGAATTCTTCGCTGAAAATTAGGAGCTGGGGTTTACTTTGCTGAGCAGGAGGGAAAATGAAAATTGCTTTTCCTTTGTAACCTGAGAGGCTTAGCTGAGTTCTCCTGCCAGACTGCAAAGATCTGCAGTGGCCCCTGCCCTAAACTATACCATCCTACTTAGCTGCCAGGATTGCTAAATGGAGAGCTAGAGAAATGAATAATGTATTGTATGAAAACTATATTACCATAACTTTAAAATCCTGCTCCTAGAGGCTGAAGATGTCTCTGAAATACTATCAAGCACAATGGAAAGGGAGTTGAGGGCTAACATCTAAAAAGAAATTTAATCATTGACCTCTGAAAATCACATTTTAGCTTTCCCTCTTTTTTCTTTTTTTGCAGATACAGTAGCTGTAACTCTCCATCTGACCCAACGTTAACTTTCGACAAATTATAACAGATGATTTATAGAAACACCCCTTATTTCCCTGACCTATTTTATGTCTGCTCTCGCCTCCTACACCGTTGTATCCTGTGGTCTCAGTTAGTTGAGTAGATGTGCTGGCTTGTTGCTTTGGGACTGAAGTTGATGGCTCAAGCCATGCAGGCCATTCCCAGAGAGGCACCGCAGCCCAGCAGAGCTTCTGTCCACCGGAGATTTATCCTTCACATGAAAAGAGAAAAGAATGTGGAAAATTCACACTGATGAGCAATGGGTAGAAGTCCCTTGAACGACCCGGGCTGTTCTGAGCGCAGCTGGGGAAGGAGAGAGCGCTCCACTTTGAAGATCCTTCCAGGCCAGTGTCAGGGCTCTGGCGTCCAGCCAGCGGAGCTACCGCGAGGATCAGCGTCCTAAACAGCGATGAGTAACTTACAGCACGGAGGGATGCAAAGTTAGTAGAGAGCTCTCCAAAACAGCCGCATTCCTGCAGAAGCTCTTGGGCAGAGTGAGGACCCCGAGCATCCCGCTGCTTAAAACTCCTCCCCAGCAGCTGAGAGGGTGCGGGGTCTGCCCTGCCTGCTGGCTCCTGCCCTGGGGTAGGTACCCGCGCTCAGGTCTGAGCTCAGGTTTGCAAAGCCGAGTGACCCAAACCGATGGCATCAACAGGGAGCTAATCTAATCCCCCTGCCAGCGCTTTGCTGCCGGCAGAGCCAGCGGGCCGGCTCCAGGGAGACAAGGGGACAGTCAAGACATGGGCAGTACGGACATAAAGGGAACTGAGCGAATACAACAGCAACGTGGCAAACACGATCCTATTGCAAACAGCACCCCTCTTCCTTGTGTCTCACTGCTGCCGTGCTCCAGGGCGTCAGGGACTGGTGACCCTAAGGAGAAGAAGCAGGTTCAGGCAGTTGTTGGCTGAGGGCTTTCTCCCCAGAGCAGATTGCAGCCAGGACTGGTGCTGGGCTCAGGGTATTCCAGATCTACTCAGCAACACAACGGAAAGGCAAAACACTGTGACAGTAATAATTCAATTTTCAGGCTGCTCTTTCATCATACAAATAGAGGAAAAAAAAAAAAAATCGGGGACTTCTTTTTTTTTCTGAGAGACCAAAGAGCAGGAGAGGTTTAAAGAAGATTTCGCAGACGGGGGTCCTCGGTGTCTTTGCGGGGCTGTGCCAGGCTGCACGGGAGCCCTTCTGCCCTCAGCCGAGCCCAGCGCGGCAGATCACGAACCTCGGCTGCTACACCCAAGGCCAGGGTCAGAGGAGACTTCGCTTAGCACAGCTCTGGTCAAGTTACCGACCCATTGCCTGCAGATAACCTCGGGTAACAGATGGCAGCAAACCAGTGACTGTCGTGAATTTGCACTAAGTTTTCCCAGCAATAAGATTACTGGACCTGCCAGGAGTTTGTTTCAGTTAACGCAGCAGATGCTGCTGCAGAGACAAATGCATTGCGCTAACTTCAGCCTTCACAGAAAGCAAACATACCTCTTCAGACTTCAGGTTTTCACTAGGGGATTTTTTTTTCTGGTTTGTTTTTTGCATTTTTCCTTCCCCTTTTACTTAGTGCTTTCCAGGTTTAAAAAACAAAGGCTGCTCATGGTGGAGGAGCAATAGTGGCTTTCATATTTAATAACTCTTAAATCTTGTTCAACATGTGGCAATTGTTAGGTAGATTTGAGCTGCAATTAAAGAGGCACCCTTCTTTCTCTTCAGCAACAATATAGGCTCTTAATCCGACTAAAACCATCATATTTTAAGAGCTGAGATCATCCTGAGGCAAATGGTATCAAACTTAACATGGATCTGTTTTTCATAGGGAAGTTTAAAAGTTAAAGTTCACTTTCCTAAAAGTCTTCCATTAAAGAGACGGCAGCTCTGAGTGCTCTTTTCAAGTATCCACAGGTACCTATAGCATACAAAACAACATCTGGGGGACGGAGGGGAGAGGATAATTACTGAAATTCCTTTGTGAAGTCCCTTTTTCTTTAAGAGCCTGAGTTGGGACTCTAAGTAGAAGCGAGATGAGGGGGTTTTGTTGCCTGATTATAGATTTGACTGCAGATAAAAGTACTATTTGTGTGACTCAGCCCTCGCAGTGCTCACAGGTCTGATGTGGATAACTGATAAACGCTGTGAAAGACAGGAATAAACAGTGATAAAACAACCGAGCGCAGTTTGGCTTCGAACCAAAACACATGTTTAATAAAACCTGCCCAGTTCACGGGGAGACATTTTTGTTTCCTTTTGTGGTGCCGAGGTGGCTGCAAACATCCATAAGGAATTTGGGCTTGAACCTAGTTCGTACCGTCATTGCGGTCCGGTGGCCGGGCTGGCAGGCTGCGCCACGGCTTGCTCCCGCGGTGGCACTGGGCTGGGGTCAGGACAGCGGGCTCGGGGCGCCAGTTAGTTTTAGAGCTTTTGGGTTTACAATTCAGTTTTTTCAACCGCAACATGAGGAAATAACCCAGCAGAGGACCAAAGGCAGGGAGCAGGGCTGAAAGCCGATAGTGATGGTGATGCACACAACAGGGTCAGATAAATGCATCGACAGAAGGAAAATATTTCCTTTCTGGTCTTTTCCATATTTCACATCCAAGTTCCCCTTTGCACCTGAGACCATTAGTTCAGGTGCCTCAAATTCCTGTTTTCTCGTGATAGCTCCCACTCCCGAATCAGCTGCTGTTCCTAGTGCCTTCCTCTCTCTCCCTTTTTCTTTCTCTGTTTTTCACAGACCTTACACTCCAGAGCAATTTTAGCAGAAGACGTGAGCCCTTGCTCTGATTTACAGCCTTCATCTGTGCAAAGGTAAGAAAGCCGCCGTGACAGCAGCAGTGTCTTTCAGAAGATCTGTACCAAGAGGTATCTATTAATATCCACTAGTCACGCTGCTAAACCCCTACGTCCGCCTTTGAAAAGGTAATCCTGTGTTGTAAAGGCTCAGCAAATGAGAACACCAAGGGACTTCCCTCATTTACAATACCTGCAAATGACTTGAATGAAAATACCTCCACAAACTATCAAAGTTTGTGGAGGGCACAAAATTGGACAGGGAACAAATAACGAGGAACAAGGGATTTGAATCCACTGGTTGCCTGGGCCAGTGAATGGAAAATGCAGTTTAATGTACAGAAACATAAAATAATAAGTCTGGGGCCAGCAAACCAGACAGAAGGATATTATGCTGAATGGTGATGCATCATATTGACCAGTGAAGGGATTTAGAGGTCACTGCAGGAAAATCCTTGAAGCCTTAAACTTGGCATACCGCTAAAATGAAAATAACTATAGGAAAGCAGCACGGCGGTGGAGGCAAAGGGAAGGCACGCAGCCTTCCTCTGCTGTCTGTGCAGCAAAACAGCACCGTGACTTTGCTCTAATTAGTGTGATGCCATCTCCTCCCGGGCAGCGTAATACGGAGGCACTCGGGTCACACCCGTTCCAGTGTACCCCAGCTCCTGTCTCAGCGCAGCGAGCCGTCCCTACGGCTTGCCCTCCAACGGGCACGGAGAAAAAGGCAGCCCAAGGTGTTCACCTGGTACTGGTAAAGCACAGGGGAGTGCTATGCAAGTTGACTCCAAGGCTTAGTGATGCTGGTTGGCAGGGATGCAGGAACCCAAACCCCCAGCTCGTTTGCTCATCTGCTTTTGGCTCTGAAAAGCAAGAAAAGCCAAAGCAGCGAAAGGCTGTGCCCCCGCCCAGGCACAGCAGGTTTGCCCATCTGAGCACAGAACAGCAGCCCAAATCCTGCAGCCACCCGCGGGACCGAGGACCCATGTCTGTATCCGTATGACCTTACCGGCATATTTGCGATAACCTGTCAGAGATAAAGTGGAATAGTGAAGGGTGGGAGAAAAGAAGCAAAGGTGCTAAGGCAATTCATTTTCTTCCCCAGGTCCCTAATGAGCAGCCTTATTTCATTATATTCCTTCTCCTTGCCCTGCCAGAGTACTTTATCCCTCTTCTCTCACAGCTTTCCCACAAAAACATCAACCAAAGGAAAATTTAGGATCTGCTCCCCTCCCAGCTGATTCCCTGTTTGAACCGATACTTTTCCCCACTCCTTCTTCTATAATTGTTAATACAAATAAATAACCTTTAAGCTTTGCTGAGCTGGACTGCTGGTGAGCTGCAGGTAAAGAGCTCCATAAGATCGTTAGCAATATCCTTGGAGTGTCCTAATCCCCTGGGGCATCGAGGGGAATATGTAGTTATACATGATGGAAAATAGCGAACAAATTTAGCATCGGTCTGAATCAGCAGTTCACACACGCACATACACCCAGCCTTGTAAGACGGATTTGTCAGAAGGACCAGGTGGGGAAGTGTTTTTCTCAGCTCTTGGCTTGCTGGGCGAGTGCGTTACCTCTGCCAGCGGCTCCTGAGTTAATTCTGGTTTTTCCCACCTGGGGGAGCAGCAGAGATTCAAAGCCAGCCTGCCAGACTGACAGCACAGGTCCTTCTTCCAGGAGAGGCTGAGACAGGTAGGACAGGGAGGGTACCCTTAGGAGGAAGGTTATGATGAGCATCCGCAGGATGCGAGCGCCAGGAGAAGTCCCCCGCTCATCTCCCTCCCCTTCTGTCCCTCTGCAATCCGTTCCCATCCTCTTCTCCATCCCTCCCTGCCGCTTCTGCCCTTCCACAGCTCCCCAAAACCCTGCGGAGGACATGGCCAGGGAGGAGGGTGGGGAGCAGAGGGGGTCCCCAGCCCGCTACCGAGCAGGCAGGTACTGGGACTGGTGTCCGGCAGAGGCGCCTGGCTCCAAGCAGGCAGCATGAGGGCTATCGGCCAAATGAGGACCTTGCTAGATACGTGACATCTGGCTGTCACCGGCACTCTCTGTTCTTCGGCTGGTCTGCCTCTGGCTGTTTTCTTGTATAAATGGATAGATAATCTGGATGTATTCCAGCTGAATTAGTGGACGTGTAATGCTCAAAATGAACTCGAGGATAGAAGTGCTTTACTGACCTATTATGATGCCTAAAATGCAGGACCTGGAATTGCTTCCAAGTCCCCGGTCCAGATGCACGTCCTGGCTGTCTCCCAACTCCGTGGCAGGTGAGACAGATGTCAGACCTGCTTTCTTGCCCTACTCCCGTGTTTCCATGGGAAAAAAAAACCAACCCTGGGCGCACTGGCCTGAAGCCACAGCAAAGCCCTGAAGAACTCCTGTGGCCACAGGTCCCAGTGCAGAGACTTGCCCACTGCCGAGGTAGAGCCCCTGTGTAACTCCCGAGGTCTGACTGGACCGTGCATGTTGCACGGAAGTTTTAATACATACCAGTTGATAAGCTGTCAGTTTGATCTATGGCAATTTCTTATTGAATAAATAAGATTTTCGTGCTGTCAGTACATTTGCTTTTCAGAAGCAGAATGACTTCCATCCCGCACAAACATGAAGCAAAAGAAAACATTGTTTGGTGCCATAATATCTCATCTCTCTGCCAGCTGCCTCGGTTGATATACTTTTTCTACTACTCACAATATTCGAAATATATATATATATCAGCTAAATTCAAGTTTCCTTCTCTTTTTTCTTTTTGCTTCTGCTCCCCATTCAGCAAACACTTGTATCTCCAGTCCTTTGCTACAGACGACTGTTTTCCAAAGCAGGCTTTAAAACAGGAATTGACCAACACGGAAAGGTGAGTCTGAATGCAATATTCTGTACTCGACTTTCAGAGATTTGCTAACAGAACAGTCAGAAAAGACTTTGGAACGTGCAGCTATTTTCTGCACCTACTACCGAGCCCATCAGGAGCTTAAACCCCAGCCTTTAAGGTGCTTTATTGCCTTAATGAACTCATTGCAATAGTGGAGCAAAGATGAGCCGGTTTAGCTCCTGCTCCTCCATTAGTGTACAAACTGTTAAAATACAAGAAAAACTACAATAATAAACATGAGGGAGCTTGCTGCAGCTGTGCTTGTCAGCTCCAGACATTAGTGTGGCTAATTCCGATTGGGAACAGTTCCTGGGCTTGGTGATAAATTAATCCCAACTCTGATAGTATGTAAAGATTTCTCTATGCATAAGCTGAAAGAAAACTTCCCAAACTGCTTACAAATTCCCCTTTGCAGTTATTTTGGTGACTACACACCAAAATATTTGGTCTGTGTATCTTTTTTGGATACAGTGCAATCTATTTTTTGTTTTGATGAAATGATACTTGAATAGGATATGCTTCATCCGAAGGAAGAAAGTTACGCACAGGCTTGCGCTGAAATTGCAGAAGGATGAAGTACAACCGATGGGGGTTATGTCTGTTTTCCTGCAGATAAGCCTCAACTGCTTTATGGGCAAAAAGCAACGCCTTTGAAACCCTTCTGAGAACGGCCTGAGTTTTATTTCAGATTGCTGTTTTTGGAAAAACCCACGGACTGACTGCTAAAATCAGGAAACATAATATCATTCACTGATTTTATTTTTTTTTTCCATCCATGCCCGTGACGGTGTTGGTCCGTTGGCAGATGGACACGGCCCAGAGGACAAGGAGAAGACCCACTGGCTGGATGAAGATGCCCAGGGCAGTGATTCAGCTTGACCAGCGCCTGGGAGAGACACCGCGATAAGGACGCTGGGGCAGCGGGGTCCTGGAGAGCCGAGCATCTCCTGCCGGCCGCATCCGCCCCTCCACCGTCTCTCTAATTCCTGGGCTTTCTCCCCAGCGTTCAAACTCACACACCACATTCATTTGGCAGTTGATTTTGGTCGCACTCCTGCAGGAGCTATGGGTTTCAGGAAGTTATTCACCTGGGCAGTTTCATCTCAGCCCCGATGAATAGCTTCATTCTGGAATAACAAATATAAACAGAGGGAAGGCTGCTCGCCACAAGGATTCCTTTATGCTGCGCTGTGAATTGTTGGCCAGTGGCCATTTAGCATTGAAAGGCAAAAGCCACCTGTGTCAGGTGTGTTTAAAGTTCATATTGACTCCTGCCCACCAGTATTTGCATGATGGACAACATCAGAGAAAGGTGAATTTAGTCATTAATTTTTGCCTGACACAGGGAACAGAAATGAAAAGGAGCCCTTTTCTTCCAGGCAGAGCTTTTGTTTTCCAGCGTGATCAGTCAACTACCAGCTCTGCGTCATCCACCGCAGGGCAAACCCAGGTCTAGAGTGTCGGGGACGTTTTGGGGTCCCCTCCTGCCCCGGCAGCCCCCACATCCATCGGGTTCCCAGACACGCTCCTCTCTGCCCCTTGCTGCCTCCTGACCTCGCTGGATGTTAAGATCCCCCGAACCTCACACAATGTGGCTTCCTGGGAATGGATTAGAAAGCAAGCTGTGTGGTATATTTGTTATGGCCATGGCTTTCAGGGAAAAAACTGTGACTTTTAGCAGTTTTTGTAGATTTTGTAACCCCAGCCAGCCTGCTACTGACTCCTTCATGAATTTTTACAGCTTTGGCTCCATTCGTGAGCGGTATAGTAGAGAACACAGTTTTTTAATGGATTTAAAGTTATTAGTTACGTATTACCAAAGGGTGTAACATTCTTTATGTTGTAAAATAAAGTCCATTTGTCTTCTCTCCATTTCCCACAGCACCCAGTGTTAAATACAGTGCACCATTGTTGGTTTCTCTCTGAAGCGGCCGTGGGGAGTTTCGGGCCACGCCAGTGCATCAACAACAATTGCTGCAGGCGCAGGAGATCGTACCGCTCGCAACCCTGAGGACCCTCATCCCACGTAGGAATCCCCTTTCCACGGAAAAGTGGGGACCGCAGGCGGGAGAGCACATGGTGTGGCTCACTTGGGAGGGCTGGAGGGATTCGTAAAGGGTTTTGGAGCTGAGGGCTCAGCGATGGTATGTGCCACCGGAGGATTTATAAGGTTTCCTTTCTGTTCCCCAATGGAAAACTCTAGGGAGGTGAAAATTAGGATCTCTACCATAATGGTGTACCTCTCCAGCGACCAAACCTTCCCCTTTTCCGCATGCTTCCCAAGTGGGATAAATTTGCAGTGTCTGGCTGCAAACTTGGCGGTGGCCTTTGTGCGGATGTCGTGGAGGGCAGAATTTGCTTAATTAGTACGAATACCATCTGCACGCTTGGTGCAGATGAGCGCGGTGTTTTAGAAACAACCCATTTTGCTTATATAAGGACTAGCGACATAGCCAAAATCTGCAGCACGTATCTGGTTTTCTCAAACAATTATTGGTGGTTCGCCAATATTTGTTAATTTTCTCCAGAACAATGAATAAACTGCGGCACAGAGACAACTGGCCGCTCCGTACACTAATATCAGACAAGAAACCCTGTGCTCTAAATGACTTAAACCAATTTATCTCCGGTTAAAAAACAGAGACAGGCAATAAAGGGCCATTTAAATTCTGTTTGAAACCACTCGGAATATGTTTTAGCATCATTATCCATTGGAGCAGGGAGGTAAATCCAGCCCTTTTTCATAGGCGTTGTAGGTTTCTTTTATAACTAGGATTTTTGCTTTGTTGTATTTTTCCTGACCTAAAATGTCCTCTTCTGTCTAATAATAGTTTAACAGCTGAAGCAGCCGTTCCAAAATCTGATTTCTTTACACAGTAAAGTTAAGGGAAGGGCTCTTTCAGCCCTCCTAAAGCTTCTCCCCAACCACCATAAACATGAAATCAGGGCCTGCAGAAAAAACAAAGCTCAGAGACCTGTAGGCAAGGGAGGATTTTATGGCTGTTGTCTGTCTGTAATGCGTGGGATCTTTAGGGACTGACTCTTACATGTCATCTGTCACTCGGGGACTGAAAAGAAACAAAAGAAACCAGGGAAACTTTCTCCCAAATCGTTCCAGGCCTGATCCCGCAAACATTTATTACGGGGCTTTGGTGGGATTACTCCCCTCAGCAGGCAGCCCGCGGTCCCACCGACACTCTGGTATGCGTTTAGCATTGCACATCTTGGCATGTGCGCGGCCGGCGTGAAAGCCAGGATGCTGGGGGGAGGCGGGGGGAGCGGGGGGTGGCTGCTCACCTGCCCGAGGTTTCCACGTGTGTTAAATCATGTCCTGGCTCAGGGCACCGTGTGTTTTCGGAGCTGCCCCTTGCACTTGGAAGGAATCCACCTAAATATTTACATGTATTTTGCTCCTATAGTAACAAGGATATTGCGACGGTATGCCTCACGTAAAGGCGCTGCTATATCCTAGCATTACGCCGTTGATTTAAATAGCACGCCTACGCATACGCGCGGCTCCTCAAACCAGGACGGCGAGGAAGGATGGACGGCTTGCGGGAAACATCACACCGGCATCTGATGTTTGGAAAAAAAAGCAAGAGGAGGGGAAAAAAAAATAATAAAGGGGGGTTTTTGCAAAGCTGCAGGGTGGTGGGCTGGAGAGCAGCCCCTCTCCTGTGGCTCCCAGGGGAATGGAACAGCCCCAGTGCCCGGCCAGGCTCTACCGTCTCCCCACTCCACTCCTCCGTCAGAGCTAGAAATCCCAGCGAAATGGGAGGGGTTAGAAAAATTAAAATTGATCCCACTTGTTCCTGTGACCGCTCTTTTTCAGGAAAGCCGGGCTTTTGCCTAAGGAGATAAGTAAATTCTCATATTCCATCCCAATCCTGCCCCGATTTAAGTTAATTTGGAGTTTTACCCAGCATCATTAATTACACTTTTCATTCTGGATTTGAAGAGGAGAACTGTTATCCTCAATATTTCAAGGTTTACTCGGGTAAATCTTGTATCTCTGCTAAGGGGAATTTTATCTAGATGTGGTGGTAAAATCTGAGCTTTTTTTAAATTGTGGCACAAAGCAGAGTAAGAGCTGGGGAGAGGTATTTGAGGAAAATGTCTCATTTCTCTGTGAAGAGTATGAGGATTAAGCCGGATGTTTGTTATAAAGTTGGGCAAACTCCACAAAAACATTCCTCCTTCACCTCTGTTTCAAGTTTACAAGAAGTTAATTTGTGAACTTACCTCTCCTGTACCTTAGTCCCCTCACTGACTGACACAGCCGTGGAAACAAGGAATTGTACGCAAACACTACGGGAAAAAAAGGCAAAGAAAATAATTTCTGAAATCATATTTGCACAAAGAAACCAAACCGGCTTGAATTTCCAACAGTAAATGCTAAGAATAAACCTGTCAGGGGGACGTTGGCATAAAAAAAAAAATCATATAATAAATTGATTCAAGAAAATCATATTTTATGCTCACCAAAGACAAAGCTTATGAAATAACCAATATTGAATTACTCACTGAGCTCTGATCCTACAGCCCTATTACGCGATCTGTCCCGCAGTAGCAGTATATATATATATATATAGTCCGTCGTTCTGAGAGGTACTAAAAGCCCTTACTTTTATATAGGTGGTTATAGATCTTGTTTCTACATAAAAAAATCATGCTTTTATAAAAGCAAATTCCAAAGCAAATGTAACTCTTCAGAGCCATCATTACTCAGGGTTTTATTGCCAGGCTTGTTAACTCTCCCGGTAAACATCAGGTCCAGCCACTCCGCTCAGCCTCCGCTCTTCTTCGGAGGCTGGTGAGATTTATTTCCCAAATAATACTAAGAACACTGCTGCTCACCAAGTTGCTCTCTCAGTGAAACTCTAGAAAAAGAGTCCTCCGGTTTGGCGGCCTTATCTGGCATTTTACAGGTGTAAGGGAGAGTACCGAGAGCCCCACGGTTGCTTAACAAGGGAGTTTTTTGGCTTTGCCAGAAGATAATTGCTGCAGTAGGGAGCTGCCGTTAATCCCGGGCTGTGCGCTCGGTGCTGACCTGCAGCCCTGCTGTTTACACCAGCGGGATTTTTAGGGCCAAATTTTGCAGTTAATTGCAGCAGCGTAAGTCTGGATTCCTAAATCTCCCTCCCCAGGCGTGGAGCTCCTTTGGATCCGAGGGCGAAATTCGGGGCTGAGCCCGCGGCCGCTGAAATCGGTGGGCCTTGTCTCGCAGCGACACACGGGAAAGACCCGGGCTGGGCCCTCTCCCGCGTTTCCTAACAGCAATAAACGGGAGCAATTAGGGGCTCCGCGTGCTCGGAGGAGCGAGGGCTGCCTTATCTCCTCCTGCCGCCAGCCTTGGGACCGCCAAGCCTGGGTGGTACGGGGAGGTGTCACTGTTAGAGAGGCTGTAGAGGGGATTAATGCCGCTGTGAGCTACATCACGTCCTGTCAGAAATCCTTGCAAAAAGAGCAGGAACTGGAACTGCAAGCTTTCAGCTCTAAGCCCTGAACTTGGGGCTATGCAGCAAGATTAAAGCATCGCTCTTTTAATGCTTTCCCATCAAGAAGTGAGAAATCCCAATGCGTTTGAAGGCATTCCCTGTTTTTCAAATGAGTCAAGAGACCGGTTTGATGTCAGTGCTTCTCCGTGTTCCCCCGTTCCGCTCCCTAAAGCGCTACGACGGAGCGGCAGCTGCCGAGCAAGAGGCTAAAAACCCTTCTGCAAACATGCGCAGGGAGCGGCGTGACATCCCCGGGGCTCACGGCCGGAGGTGCGGGCTCCCTCCCCAGCCCCGGGACCAAGCCCGGCTGCGGGTACCGCAGGGCAGGACTGCTGCAGGGGGAACGGGATCGGATAAAGGCACCGCAGAAAAGTCTAAACATCAAGGTCTGTGCTGGAGGAAAGCACGGATTAAACCACTGCGCTGCTGCGAAGGGCGACGAGAAAGCGGTAGACAGCGAAGTGATGAAATAATTCATTAGATTGAGAGGGCTTTTATTAGCCCTGTGGAATTTCCTAGTTTGTTGGTAAATCTGTTTTAGTGGGCTCAGCTTTGCCATCGCCCACTGCGAACAGCGTGGAGATGGGAATGTTTTGCCTGCAAATGATTTATTCCAGAGAAATGCAAATTGTGTGCTGAATCCTGTACTCACAAACACAAATTTGACCCGCGCATGGAAAGCAGCGCAGAGAATACAGGTTAACTGTTTTATTCAGCAAATTTTCCACCTAAATCAAACACGTTTACCCTTACCTGTGCATGATGAAATAAGGAAATACGGAGGGAGAGTTTCAGCCCTTCCACCTTGAAGCACAGTGTCCGTCTCCCCAGGCTCACATTTGGATGAACATCGACACAGCGCAGAACCGTCTCACTGATGTGCTTTGGATCAGCTCTACGTTTATTTAACACTCAGAAAACGCAGCGTTCAGAAAAAAATAGCCACGATTTTAGAGGGCTTGGATCATGTCCTTTTTTTCTATAGGCAGTTGCTATTCAGTACGATGTATAATTATTCAGTACTAAATCTGCCATTATAGAATTATCGAAAGGGCGTTATTATCAGCCGCGCTGAAAGTACCTGGTAACGCTGGCAGGCTGATATTTAATTTTTGTCAGGAAACAGATGAAAGCAGCTTCGGCCAGAGCGAAGCACGCAGGTTAAAGCCAGAACACCGCATTGTAATTTTAAATTCAAGAAACTGTTGCGGGAACAAAGGACAGAAGTGAAGGCAATGATTTCCCCTTTTTAATGCTCGTGAAAACAGCCTCGTGCTCTTTCATTTCCAATGTATGCGTGCGGAATATATGCACGCTTTTATTTCGTACTTAAAATTTAAGGCACCTCCAGGAGGCTGGTTTATAAGACAGAAGAGAGGAATAGTGAATCCAAAAAGATAAAACAAAACTTTCTTTTACAAAAAAAAANAAAAAAAAAAAAAAAAAAGAAGAAAAGTTATTTTTCTAGAGCCAAACTAGATTTGTTGGTGGACGTTGCATTTTAAACATGTGTGTTGGGAAGTTAAAACTGACGGAGACTGCATGTAACAAAGCCATGTGTCCAAGATCAAAATGAAGGTATATTATTTGAGCCAGTCCTTCTTAATTCCCCCTGACAAGCAGACACGATGACTTTGATGAAATTACTTGCACAGGTAAAATACACAGAGAGGGACGATTATTAAGGCACACATAATTTGCCACGAGTACTGATATTATTTGAGACATCATAACATATTCAGCGGATTTTAACTCATGTGCACACACCTCTGCGTATCTGCCCGGGCGTTACGTTTAATCGTTGTGTGAAAGCAGCTCAGAAACGCTAGAAAACCGATTGCCTTAAATTATTTCGTCACGTCTGTATCAGAAAGCGCTTGCTCTTGCTCCCATCGGGGTTCATGCCCCGTTGACTTCAATGGCAACAGGAACAGCCAAAAATACACAAATATTTGTCTTGTGTTACAGACTACAAAAGTCACCAGGAAAGGTTGCCCGCGTTACTCTGACTTTGGCGTATGCAAGAGGTGCTGTTTGCCCTGTAGGAAAAATACGTCTGTAATTAAAACCAACAAACACATGTTCTAACTTTAGCCAATATTTTTCATGACCAAAAATATGTAAAAAATAAATAAATGGAAATTTAGTTGAGAGGTTTAATTAAACAAGCAATTAAAGATGCCCACGCTGCCAAGCCCTTTTGTGTTGCTGCTATTTATTTTTCCCTAAGAGGAACCTTTCTTTTCCACAGGTTTATCTTGTGGAAAATCACCGCCTTAAATTGATTTTCCTTTCCTCGGATGTAACTTAAACCACTGAATACACTGTTGTAAAATGATGTCCTGTGTGTTATTTCAGAAATAAATAGCCTCTTCCTCGGGTGGGTGGGTTTTTTTCGACTACCAGTTGCAACAGAGGAGGGGGATTTATTTAAAGAGAAATTTTCCTCCTCAGAGAAAACTGAAAAGCCACACACACACATTGAGCCTTTGTCTACCGCAGCATCTCGGGGCTGCTAAAGGAGTTTAATAAACTGAAAGGAGCAGGATGTCAAATCTAAAGATGCTTTAAATGGGAGGGGGGCACCCTCCTCGCCGGGGGTTGGCGTGGCTGGCTTGCTCCTGAATGAGAAATTTGGGGCAGTTATTTGTTATTTTTGCACATGTCGGACAAGGCTACTGAGGTTTTTTCTCTCTCTCTTTTCTTTTTT
>RSEF01000013.1:17161497-17175169 GCA_003993805.1 Himantopus leucocephalus
TTTTTTAGTTATAAAAGTAGTGACTTTTTCAGTGTGATTTTTGCAATAAGGGGCACCTGGTGACTCCGAGAAACTCTGCAGCAGTTTGAGCTCCTGCTTCTTTGCAGGATCCGGAGTTTTAACGAGCTCTCAGCGGCCTGATCCCGTTAACACTCTCTCAAGTAAGTAACTGACTTTGGTGATATTGCTTACGTGACCGAAATTACTAGTCAAATTAAAAATTAACTCCGGCCTTTCGGAATGATCTCGAGTATGAAGCAAAACTCTCCTTAAAAAAAGCAACAATAAGAGAGAATTAGGGATTGCTGGAGGAGCGCGGCCCGTGGAAAAGCGAACAGGGGTGAAACCAGCACATCTGAGCGCAAATTATATCAAGAACTTATTAAAATTTAACAGGGAGTGGCGTCCTTTCTGGCAGTATTTAAGCTGCTCCATAGCAGTGTAACAGTTTATATCCCTGCAATGCAACTTTTAAATCCACTGCAGGATTTTATAGAAAACTGACTTCAACTCTGTTAAAATCTACAGGGACGCTTCCCTGGGCGTTTGAAAGCACCTTCCATAGGGAAGATTTTTGCTGGAGACGGGGTCTATTTTTCGGATCTGACAAACCCTTGGTTACCCGTGAATTCCTTTCTCGGGTAATCCTATTACGGCGCTTTGTGAGGGGTCGGTCCTGCACGCACGGCCAGGAATTGTGCCCAGGGTCAGCGACTGGCAGGCGTAATGCTCCTTATACATAGCGGCAATTTGTAAAATTGGACCTTTTATTGAAGCTTACTTTTAAAACAACCCCAGAAGGGCCGTACGGAAAACCGAAGAAACCCATTGAAGGAACCAACTTGCTTCCTTTGGCAACAAACGAGAGCTGGAGCATGTGGAGTCGGGAAACTATATCTGGCCATGAAAACTGGACGCACAAAAGACATGTCAGTGTGGCGTTTCCTACCTCGCGAAGCCACGTTCCCCTCGATGCAGCTCTACAAATACAATAACGCATTGATTGAATCTTACGCTCACCAGACTTCAATAAATTCTGGAAGTGCACGAAATTAAAATTGAAGCAAGGGACACGCCGAGTGTTAGTCCTTCTCAAAATAATAATTTAATAACTCTCCAAAAAGTATAGTGGTTTGGGAAAGGCAACCCAGATGGGAACATATAAACTAAAGCTATAAAGTTTCCTTCAAATGTATTTTAATCATTGTTAAATATTTACATTTAATAAGCACTAGTTTTTATTGCAAGAGAGATGTAATTACACTTATCATTCATGGAAAAAATGGAGTTTTAATAGCCTGTACATTGATTTGCTAAGATGAAATAGTGTCCTAGAAATATGTCGCTCGCTCTCCCCAGTGAATCTGTTCCATATGTGAATGCAAAACAGATGAGGATTTTTTTATCAGTGCACAAACTATATCAACTTTATTTCTCATTGTCTCTGTTACATTTAACATAGATCTTCTCCTCTGATGTTTTGCTAATTAGAAGCACCTTATCAGGCTTTTACAACCCCTACTAATAACGTTATTTATTTAGTAAACACTAACGGGAGGAGTAGCAACACCTTGATATTGACTCTGGGGAAGCTGTTGGTGGAGGTTATGGCCTCAGAGTGTTTTATCAATAATTCGTGGCCGCGTTTGATGCGTCAGAGACAAGCAAAGCTGCTCGAAGGGGCTGCACATCTTTGCGGAGCTGCGCCTCTGCTTTGCCAGGCCAACAGAGGAGGAAAGGAAAAGTCAGTTAGGCTCAATGAATCTGCAAAAATTATCCCTCATTTTTATATTATCATTATTTACCTGCCTGTATTTTTTGTTCTCCTTTCTTTTCTCTTTTTTTCCCCTGGTTTCCCGGCTCGCAGCACATGTGGAAGGCTATGAGGAAGTTTTACGTCAGCTCCCCTTAGCCGCGAGGAGCAGCTCCCGGAGCAGCCCTTCCTCTTCCATGGGGCAGCACAGCCGCAGCTCTGTGTCAGGGACTGGCCTGGCTTCCCCGGAGCCACGCGTCACCTGCAATTCTTCATCCACTTTTCTTTCGTGAAACTTCTGGGCATTAAAAAAAACAAAAAACAAAAAACAAACAAACAAAAAACAAACAAATAAACAAACAACAACAACAACAAAAACCACCCCAAAAAAATAGAAGGTCTAACAGGAGAAGTAGAAATAGCTGAATTTTAGGAATTCATGGTAGTGGCACTGTGGGCATCAGCGCAGGGAACTGCTTGACCTGGCACCTTCTGAAATACGGACTGTTTGCAGCACCTGGAAGCCTTTTGTCTTGAAAAGATTTTTTGTACTCTGTAGGCAGCCATGAAAGTACTAACGTTATTTCTTAGGACTGACAAATGATTATTTTTTTTTTCCCTAAATCATCGCTTTTCAGGTGAACTGCGGAAACATGGAGGAATAAGCTAAACCATTTGGTGGATATTTTGTTTTGTTATTGCACTTGTGAGCTCCACGTTTTCCCGGCAGAAAGATACTGCCACAGAAATACAATGGCAAGAAAGGTAGAGGGAGCACATAAATGTGGAGAAAAAAATACTCAATGGTCACTTGGACTTCCCAGAGCAGTACAAAGCCCACTTGCGTCAGTAAATGGTGCACGGAGTGGACTTTGGTTCGCTGTGGTTTTATTCCCACCCTCCTGCATGGGTGCCCGTGGCTTTAGTACTCCTAAGCCAAGTTTTGCAGGCGGAAACAACCATCTTGAGAATTAAATTAACTAAAACAAACGTACCCCAAAAAAGATCCGTTTTTCTAGTGCAAATGCGCGTCTCCCACCACTATGTTGTCCCAGGCTCTTGCGTGAGCTAAGATCTTCATCCTTTGCTCTAGCCCTTCAAGAATCAAGTCTAGGCACAGAAATTTAATGCATTTGAACGTATTAATTACACTGCACTCGCAAATACCCACAGCGTGTTGCTAACAGGTTGCCTTAAGCTCGTACCTGCAAAGAAGCTTTTTGCCATTGCACAATTTCAGGCACACGGAGGATCCCCCGGGATCCCGGTGGCCATATCCAGCATTTCTGGATAGCTACAGAATATCTGTGCCCTTTCCTAGAGCTTACTGCCACCTGTGCCATAAGGTAATGATACACCGCGGTGTAACGCGAGATAAATAAGTACTGGAGTGTGGCATGCAGTGTTACTTCAGCTTGTTGTACGGTACCATCATTTGGAAATGCTAAACAAAATGGACTTGTGCTCACTCTTAAATGAAGGTTAATTGTCCCCGTAGCCATCGTGCACATGTGCTAGCTATTAAAGCCTTGTTTTGTCCATATTCCAAGAGTGGCTGTTGCAGTGAATTGAAGAACTGCTGCCAGGAAATGTCCTTCTCTAAATGATATAATTAGGGGATGGGGGAGCCCAGTGAAAGCAGATTAGGGGCATCACCGCTGTTCTTGGTGCAAGCAACAATTCAAAGAACATAAGCAAACACTTAGACTACGTGGATGATTTAATATTGATTAAACTCTGATACCTGAGACTCCATGGAAGGCAGGTACAGCATGCTGGAAGGAAAACAAAGCACTGACTTCACATTTTGCATTAGCTAAAAAATGAAGTGTTTTCATTGAGCTCACTGACCAGAAATCCAGAAAATCAAACCATTATCCAAATTAAAGCTATTGGTCCAACTAATTAAAATTACTCGACTGCCTGACAAAATTAAATGATGGATGGTTAAATAAACTCAAAACTACACTTTCTGTTTGATTTAGGTGTCCTTGGTTTCTCTTGAAATTGCCCAGCAGGTTTGGGTATGGCTATAGATAAGGTGAATCACGCATGTTCCTGACGAGCTGTGCCCACACCTCCAGGCACGCTTCCAGGAGGGACACACCTTTTCCTCATTTCCCCCCTTTCCCCTTCCGCTCCTCAGCTCTGCAAGTGGTTTTGGTGATGGAAGAACGTGACAGGTCACCGAGGGAAAGGTTTAGTAATGGCAACACACCTTCCTCTTCCCTATTAGCATGGGGCCACACTGATTTTGACAAATTTTAATACCTTTATTATTAAGGCAAGAAACATGCACCTTCTTCATGAAATGATGAGTAGATTTCTAGGTGGTGTAATTCAATGCTTTGTTGAAACCAACAGATCTGCAGATATCAGGCATTTATTAACTCTACTCTCATACGTAGCCTCGTGGGCTCCAGCAGCAGCTGTTGGTGTGACCATGAGGTTACTTGTTTAAGGGTTTACAGGACCGGGACCTACAACACTAGCGGAGCTTTTAAACTGACCCACTTGGCTGCTGCGAATGATTCATTAAGTGCTGTTCCTCCAGCTCAGGAGCTGTCGATCTCACGGTCCTTAATTCAAGCTCCCTACTTAATGCCTTGTGAATTTTCTCCTTTCGTCTTTTTACTAAATGCTTGTGAGGCACGTGGGTCAATATGGGAAATGGATATGTGCAGGTATGGCACCGTTCTCCATCCTTTATCTGCTTCCAGTGTAGAGAAGCTCTGGCTTGTGTTCAGCGCTCTTGGATGCTGTGCTGATCCAGAAGCCTTTTAAAAAATTATTCGCCCTTGTTTCAAATGAGCGTTAGTGCCTAGCGAAAGAGCAAGCTAAATAAAAGCGGATCACAGACTTGGTAAGAAAGTCTTTGGCAGAATGTAAGACACAGGATGCTTTTGCAATAGGTTCGTAGTAAATTATAATAAATACATAAATATTTTTATTTCAGAGCTTACTGCCCGTTGTCCCTGCCCTCTGAGCAGCACTGCTGCAGGGTGGCTGTCGCGGGATGCAGAGCAGGGGATGGCAGGGTCCGACCGGCCACCATCCTGCTGGCAGGACTTGCCGGGACAACACGCGATCCAGGTTGTCACCTCTGTGCGACATCTCTATTTTCGTCACAGCCGTCAGGGTGGGAGGTGAGATGCGGCAAGGGGCTGTGAAGCACAGCAGCCTTGCTGCTCGTTTGCCCTGCTTTGCTGGTTAGATTTTGGGCAGCTGAGTTCAGAGGGTGGCTGGGATCCTCGGAAAATCCCACCTGGCACTGGCACCACAGCACTCAGCCCCAGGGATGCTCTCATGAGCTCAGAGGATGCAGCCTGAAGCTTTAGCACCACACAGATACTACATTCTTCTGTGCACATCCCTGTTTTTCTCCTTTTCTCCCAAATCCTGTGCTCTTCTGGAGCGTGCCCAGCCCCATCCCATGCCGTGCCTTTCACCAGCCTTCCTGGAGCCACCACAGCCAGTCACCAGCTTTGCCGGGAAAAGCCCAGAGCCCTCAGCATCAGCATTTAGCCACCGAAGTTTGGGTGCTCTTTGCTGCCCCAGGCTGCTGTCTGGCCCGTCCCCAGCCCCGACAGCCCCACGGCACAGCAGGACACAAGCTGTTGGTGCTGCTGCTCCGCGGAGAGGTTAAACACCCCCTGCGCTGAGGCTGCGCTGGCCTGCCATGGGGCTCGGTGTCCAAAGGCTCTGGTTTCTTGTTTCTTATACATTTTTCTCCTGAAGTCGCTCACTGCCCCAATTGCAGCATTTGTTTTGCACATACTTTGCCAGTTACATTACTCCCCCTTGGCTGCAGAGGCAGAGCGGTGCCTGTATCCCGGGAGAGCAGCAGAGCTGACAGCTCTCCCGGCTTTCCAATTCCTTCTTTGTTTTTCCATGCCCCCCTCCCAAGGCTGAGAGCACAGAGTGCTGCATTTCCACGCTCTGCCCCACACCAGTGTTTGATGTAAAGGCAGAAATGGAAAGCAGGAGAGCAGACAAGTGCTTCTCCTTCCTGCAGGCTCCACCACCAGCTCCAGCTGCTCTGGCACCAAGGTATGAAAAAAAATTCCTTAGCTGGGAAAGGTGTTAAAATCTTGACCAAAGGTCCCCAGTCATCAGCAGCATTTTTTCATACCTACAAACCACTGCTCTGCTTTAAACAGACTGTCTTGGGTAGGCAATAACCATCTCCCATCCATCCAGGCAGTGGGGAAGAGCATCTTCTACAGCTGTGCAGGGCAGCTGCAGCAGCATCTTTGATCCAGGCAAGCAGCGCTACAGCAAGTGGCCGAGGAGGTTGATTCCCCTGTGAATCATTGTTTTTCTTTGCATCTTTATCACATTCCTGGATGCAAGCCATGTTCCTGCAGCTTCTTCACCCTTGATTTTACAAGAGGAGGGAAAAGGAAAAGCAGCTGTAACATCCTTGGCAGATACTGTTTTACAGTAGCTCAGTAATTACAGTATCGCAGTGGTGAGATGGCTGAACCCCTTCACTTTTGCTGTGGCAGCAGCCAAATGAAATTCTCACAGGGTTTAGCCGGCGTTTCCTCCTGCACGATGTCAGCCGAGTGGATACGGGACCGCAGGAACACGCACCGGACAACCACGCACGGGGCTTTCCAGAAATCCTTTGGCCGGTGCAGGGGAGCAAATGGCAGGTTACACACCACCACGAGAGAGCCAGTGCCCATGTCACTCCAGTTGGTATCGCATGCCACCAAGTGCTGACAAGGTCTGAGTTGAAAAATCACCGTTGCGTTCAGCAAAGGGCGTTTCAGTGACCTGCTTTGCTCCAGCTCTGCTCACCGCCTTCTTCAGATTCCTGTTGGGCTGCAGCAATGAGCGGCGTGCCATGCTCTGTATGCGCTAAAATTACCTGAAGTGATTCCAGTGAAGCGGGATATAATCAGCAGTGCTAAAAGCAGAGCAATAATGCACGAATAATACCCAGTGCATCCTTCAAAATACCCTAATTCCTTCCCGTTCTCCAGAGCTCCCACGGTACAGCCCTTCCTTCCAGCGCACTTCTGGCTCTCTCAATCCAGTCTATCTCCAGACTCAAGGCACTGGTACGTTTGGCTGCTTTCCACCTATCCCATATGCCATCTATCTTAATTGAATGCAGCAGCGTATCAATGACTTATCTGAGAGAGAACTGTTTAACACTGAAAGCCCTGGAACGGATTTGTTATAAGCAGGCTGTGAATATCTCCATCCCTCGGCTCCTTGCTCAGGCTTGGGAAGTTGGGAGGATGGTGCATCAGGAATGAAGGCAGTGTGCAGGGAAAATAAAATAACAGAAAACTCTCTTGAGGGGAAAAAAGTCTATAAGCCACCTTAAGGTTTTAATCATCACACACGATAACATTTACCGCTGCAATCAGTGGAACCCTAGTCACAGAAAAAGCTGATGTTTAAACCTATGAGAGTTTCTGAGAAGAGCCTGCACAAGTCACAAACCACTTTATTTCAGTTTGGTAATAGACTCAGCTGATAGCCTTAATAGATGCTATTTTATGCTTCACTTCAGATAATTCCCAATTCACTTTGCATGTCTCTGTGATTTCTTCGCCCCTATACGAAGTTAGATCACTTTGAAGGGTGCTCTGGAAGCAGGCGATGGCACTGGGAGCTTAACCAGCGCCTGTCTGCTCAGGTAGCAACAGCTGGTGCTGGTTCGGGCACTTCAGCGCACAGATCTAAGTAGGACTTAACACAAAATAAATGGGCAGAACCAATTCAGCCTCGTTGGAATGAACTGTTGAGTCAAATTTTCACTAAAGCGGGGAGCTGCGGTGCAAATGCTGGCAGACCCGCTTGCGGAAAGAGCGGTGCTGCGTCTGCTCTACTCTGCATCTGCAATTTTTACCGAGGTTGGGTTTTTTTTTTTATTTTTAATTTCACTGATATTTATTGTTCTTATGAGACGTGTTCAAAGCAGCGAATCAAAATATCCTTTTCTGGGGAAGTAAATCTCCCAGAGCTTAATTCATCATTTTGAAGTAATACAAAGCTTAAATTTGTCTTTGCTGGAGCTGCATACTAAGTATTCAAGCATAAATAAAGAAAATATAAATAAAGCGGGCCTGAATCTATTTCACTGCATTATTAAAATTCCATTGTTTGTTCTGCGGGAAAAGACCTCCCAAAATGACAGTGGTAATCTGGGCAAAAAGCAGATTGTTGCCAAAGGGTTCAGCTCTTAAAGGGGGGAAGCATTTTACAAACTGCCAAGGAAAATATTTTCATTCATGAGTTCACCCAGCCTAAACATGCATCTAATCCTCCCAAACTGACAGTTCAAAAAGGCAACCACAGTTGAGACAGGCAAAGTGTTCAGTTCAAAGGCAAGAAAAAAAAAAAGGACCTGGGGATTATTAGCATTATCACTTTATCACGAAATGACCATCAGCTCTGGAAGTGCATAGCTCCACCTCCCCTTCCCAAACCCAGGGACTCTGTCCCCATCGTGTTGCTAAAAGAGCAGCAAAGCCTTCCTCGGCGATCCACTGCGGCGAGAAGAGCCTTTGGAGGGGTTAGGACTTGCTCCCATTTGAAAATGTAAAGATTGACACAAATGGAAGCAAATTGCCCTGCAATCTGCAGAACAGAGGTGAATCGGGAATCTCAAATAGTGCCCTTGGTCAAGGACACCCCTTTTCCTGAAATACTCCTTGCACGGACTGAAAAGGAAAAAAAATCCACACTAGATACGTAAATCTTAGCATATTTAGTAAAAGAAACCATCATTCTCTCTGTTTTGCAGATATTAGATTAGAGAACAGTAAGTGTCTTGCCCGCAGCTGCAAGAGACGGCAGTAGCAGAGACGGGAAGTGAACAACCAGACCTCTAAAAAAAGAGCTGCAGCAAGTTTAAATTGAGTCGCTGGGAAACACAAGCCTTCCCAAGAAATTGAGAAGACATTTCTCTCTCTTGTTTGCTTGGTTTTGTTTGGGCGGGTTGATTTTGGTTTTGTCTTTCTTCCCCCGGTACTGAGCCTCGCCAGCCCCGTGCGCAGCCACCAGCCCTCCCACCGGCCGACCCGTTTCTCATTCCTCTTGCTGATATCAAACCTGTGGTCCCGGTCAGCCAAATGTGACAGAGCTGTAGAGGTCTCACAGACGCTGAGTTCCCACAAATTCTGCAAAAAAGGGCATAAGAGACCATGAGGAAAGACTGAAGTGTGAGTCCAGTTATAAGACACCAAAATATCTGCGTGAGAGATTAATGAATATCCCAACTGGTGGGGGAAAAAAGAACATTTAGAGTTAGGTACAGAACAATTCAGCCAAGAGAGGCAAAAACTGACTTCAGAGGTCTCATCGTCCCCTGAATTATTTAATCTTGAAGTCCACAACTGCTCGCCCTTGCAGCAGAGACACGAGGGATGGGAGACCCAAGGGAAGCCAGTAGCGATTTTCGGTCCAGGGCTACCTTCGTCCCTCCTCCATCCCCTGCCAACAGCCACTTCTCATGGCACAGGAGCTGCCAGGGACACACAACAGGGCCGAGCTCCTCCAGCCTGTTCTCCTGCTTGAGGCCCCACCATGGCTCTGGGGGGCTTTGGCCTCGGACCTCGCACGCTCAGCAGCCAGCAGAGGGGGCGGAAGAGCCGGACCGATAATGGTTATCGGGGAAATCTCTCCTTTTCTAACTTATAAAATAGATCACAGCAGCAGAAACATCTCCCTGTCCAGCTGAGAGAGGAGCAACTCGCTCAAAATCGCTCTGTCTCGTGAACGTGCTTTCCAGGTCCCGCGCCGGGATGTGACAGAAGAGATGTGCTGCTGTCGAGCAAACAGCCTGCGCAAGAGCATCTGCAGCAGTGTGTGCCTGACCAGCTGGAGGCTGGGGGTTTTTGGCATTTATCCCCAGATGAAACTCTCCAAAAAAAATCCTCCCCAAGTTTAAACCACAACAATGCATGTTTTAAACGTTGGCAAACATCTTACATGGCTGGCAAACCCATAAAGCCGTCAGCAGCGGCTGCAGCTCGGTTCCGCGATCGGCCACTGGACTGCAGTCACCCCCCTCAGGGCTCAGCTCTGTCATCTGTTTGTAGAAATAAAGAAGTGAAAAGCTAGTGAGAATTTTCAACAGGGCCTCTGCCCCTTTGCAGAGCGGCCAAGCTGTGGGCTCCCCATCGCTCCCTGCCTTCCCCGACGCAGCAAGAGCTGAGCCCGTAGCTCGGCCGCAGGTTTTCCCTTGGCCCCTGCATGGGATCTCTGTGGGGACACTCTGATTGCACCAAGAGCCACCTGCAGCATGAGTCACCAGGGCAAATGACATGACCATTGGGCAACACATTGTTCTGCACCCTTAACTTGGCCAAGCACTGCACATCAGCCCTTTGGAAAGACAGCAGTATCCCACCTGAAACCCAAGTGCTGGGAAAAAGCTCTTTCCTCCAGGAGAGGATGATGAGACTTCAGATTCATCTGAATGCCAGCGTCTCTCCTCTCTCTCCTGCGAACACACGCACTGCAAGCCAAGAGCTCTGCTCACGCGTGGCTGAGCGCAACGTCCACAGGAGTCAGGGAGAACGTTCCCATTGACAGTGAAAACCAAACAAATCCCAGTGCCAAAGCACATTCATGAACACAGTACCATCTTCCCACAGTCGTCTTTGGTGCTGAATCCCAACCCATTCCTCAGTTTTGTCTCTAAAAAAAAAGTCAAGTCCAAGCAGCAAACATCTAGCAAGAAGACGCTGTTCCCAGCTGCATTTTCCTTCATGCTTCTTCAAGTGCTGTATTACAAGGTGAGTTTAACATAGGCGATTACCTTCCTCCTCTGTGAGCCTTGGTGTTCTTTTGTCTGTTTTATTTGCATATATTGGTAATGATTTATTCTAGAGAAAATTAAATGTTGATGGAAAGATATCTCTAAAAAGCTGCAATTGCAGCACTGTGTGTGAGAGCCTCTGTTGACATGAGCAGCTGGTTGGAGGGCACCTGAGCAACCTGGTACCCAGCTGCCCTCCCCTTCATAGAACCATAGAATCATAGAGTCATCTGGGTTGGAAGGGACCTTTCAGATCACCGAGTCCAACCATCAACCTAACACTGCCAAGTCCACCACTAAAACCATGTCCCTCACCACCACGTCTACCCATCTTTTAAATAGGTCCAGGGATGGTGATTCCACCCCTGCCCTGGGCAGCCTGTTCCAACCCTTGACAACCCTTTTGGTTAAGAATTTTTTCCTAATATCTAATCTAAACCTCCCCTGGTGCAACGTCAGGCCATTTCCTCTTGTCCTATCACTTGTTACTTGGGAGAAGAGACCAGTCACCCCCTGGCTACAACCTCCTTTCAGGTAGTTGTAGAGAGCAGTAAGGTCTCCCTTCAGCCTCTTTTTCTCCAGGCTGAACACCCCCGGCTCCCTCAGCCGCTCCTCAGAAGACTTGTTCTCTAGATCCCACTGGAAAAGACCATGGGAGCTTTGAAAGAGCCATGTGAATAACTGCATCATGTGCTGAATGTTTATTTTGTTTGAAAACATATCTGAAACATCCTGCCAAACACACCAAATGCCATCGGGCAGCTCCAGCCCGTAGTGAGTGAGTGCAGGTAAGACTCTGCCAAGGCTTCCTTTGGGAATTGCTGGCTTGAGCAAGACATGCCCCAGAAGGAGGAATACTAACCGCTGTCTCACCAGAATCACTCCCTGAGGTATTGAGTACCGGCTAGTGTTTATGGGATCCTTAATTGTCATCTTCAGCTCTCAGCACACGCACACACACTCAGCTTGTGGCTGGACAAGCTGAAGAGCATCACCCATTTTACCCAGGAAAACAATCCTCTTACGGCGAAATGACATTCACAGTGCTACTGCTAAGCAGGCGTGCACAAAATACACACATTACTCCCCAGCTCAAGACCTTAAGCCTCTTATTATGCAACCACTGGGGTTTTCTTTTCCCCTATTTGAAAGTTAATTCGGATGACAACAGGATTAGCCACTGCAGATATCCTTAACCATACACTTGCAGCCTCACGATGGGCGACTGCTGGGCTGTTCCTTGGCAGGATTCCTGTTCTCACCAGTCACATTTGATACCGATGAATGTTATTTTGACTGCCTTTATGCTTTAACGATATATTATGATAGTATCAGATTATCTGTTGCCTAAGACGAGTTGTAACAAGGGAATATTTAGACGAGCAATGCACATAACGACGCTGAGAGTGTTGCATGATGTGGTAAACTGTAAGGCGTGCTCATAGTGAAGAGCTATCGCAGGATAAACACATGGGAGTGCAGCAGCATCCGCTAGATCGTGGGGCTTGACTCCAGTCACTTCAGTACAGAGTTTCTATATTAAGCTCAGTATCTTTTCTGTATTAACATGATCTTCCTCTCTGTAGGTCTGTCATTATTAGCATTTGGGAAATCAAATATTACCAGCCAATATTTTCAAATAATATGGACAACAAGTTTTCCTACATTTTAGAAGAATATTATGCAGAAATTGAGAAATTTTGCATCCTTCATGCTCTTGGACTGAATGTTTCTATAGCATTGAAAAGAAAATCAGAGCTGTCTATTCACAGCTTTGAAGAGGCTCACAGTTGAAGATTAAGTGAATGGCACATCTATAAACTGCAACCCCGTAGGTCTGTCCTGGATTCCCAAGATTTCCTATTAATTTCCTATTAATTTGGGTTAATCGCTTGATTTCTCTGAGCCTCAAATTCCCATTGTAACTTTTTTCAGTTTACATTACTAACTGTAGAACAGAAACAACCTCTCCTGATATATTTAGGCAAAGCACACGCAGCAGGGCTTCACGTGGGCCCCTCACGGTTGCTGTAATACAACTCATAATAATTGCAATATGATGCAATTAAATAATCTGTAAATATATTTTCTGTCAAACCTGATTTTATTGCCTATTAAATTCCACAAGAAGTTACAGCAGCCCCATGTTGTGCTCTTATCTCCCTTTCCTTACGTCACTGCTCTTGCCGGCAAGCATCATAACATGGGCATCCTTTGTATGGGGTGTCCAGTGCACTCGGGGCTCAGCCATGGTGCAGCAGAGCTTTGGGGGATCACAGCTTTGAGCACAAGTGCAAAGTCCTTCTCAGATCCTTGGCAAACTTGGCCCTCGCACTGCACACAGGAATCCAATTTATTTCAAAGAAACTGCTGGAAGTTTGTCCTTCCCTTTCCATGTCTGCATGTCTCCATTTTCCTGACCCAGCAAGATGTTTCGGCAAGAGCAGAGATGGCCAGAGAGAGCTCAGGTATGAGAAATATTGAGATGGGCACTGCTATGACCACAGGCTCTCTCCGGTGCCACCATCACCCTAAAACAAACAGTTGTGCCTCTCAAAGTAAAAAAGAGCATTTGGCACTTGATTATTCATAGCGCGTCTCTGAAACTCTTATAGAGTATCCAGTCACTTTGAAGGACTCGTTACTTGCTTGGCCTCTCCAGTAGTCATTAGTATTTAGTGTTGTGATGGGAATTAAGTACTGGCAAAAGAACAGAAGATGATTATGGGAGCTGCTGCTGAAAGCATGCCCCGGTTCACGACTCTGACTGGCCATCAATTCTACCTCATCACAAAACAGTGCTGAAATCTAGGAACCCCCTCAAAGCAACAGGTTTCATGGAGTTTGGAACATTTTTCCCCGTGTGACTGGTGAGGTCATTTATTGTCTGCACGTGAAAACCTGCTGCGGTGACTCGTCGTTGCTCAGACTCACCTTTAGACAGACGCCCCGGGGCTGCCTGCCGCAAGCGGTCTCTTCTCAAAATCCACTCGACGCTGAGCAGTGCTTTGCCTGTTGCATGGCTCAGCCATCCTGTTGTGTTAGTTACTGTCGTGGCTGCAGACGATTACAACCAAAGATGACATTTCCATAAATCGTCAGGTCACACTGGGACAGCTGCTGTGGGCATCAGC
>RSEF01000013.1:17175269-17192678 GCA_003993805.1 Himantopus leucocephalus
AACCAGCTTTCTTGGGTCCCTCTTCCCTCCAGGGCTTTATCCCACAGTTCTCTGCCAAGCAGATCCCTGAAGAGACCAAAGTTTGCTCTCCTGAAGTCTAGGGTAGTGAGCTTTGATGACATTTTGATGACAGGAACCTTTGGGATCCCTAATGCTATCTGATGTCTCCCAGGATTTAGGGATGACAATGGGACAGCAATTTTGGGACACGTTTGCAAAAACCTCCTAGCTCGAAAGCACCTACCTGGGCTCCTGTCGTGCCATGCATGATGGTGCCAGGACCTGAAGGCCATTTTCCAAGAAGTGGAGAAGGCAATACACTGTGATTTTTATGGTGATGATTTATTTCAATACATGGACAGAAACTGCTCCCATAACTCAAAAGAAATTGCAAAGAGGGAAAAACGAGGCATGTTTTTTTTATGCACACAAAATGGAAAGAAATAAAAAATGCTCTGTTTTCTGAGACAGATTCCAAAAGAGTGGGTTGATTACTTTCAAGTTTTTATGGGGTTTGGGTTTTGGATTCTGTTCACTAAGGGTATACAAATGCTTCTGAGAATATTTTTTCCCCATCAAAAAAAAAAAAAGTTCTAAATTAAAAATTTAGATGAGTTGCAGATGCAAGAAAGTAACTGGATGGGAGATGACAGCAGGCCAAAGCCAAAATGGCTCCTTTCCCTGCTCCAGCCTGGGCATCTCCTCTTGTTCCACATCAACTCGAGGCCTCAGGCTGAAGTGGACATATCCCCTCACAAAACTGTCATCCTCACTTGTACCACCCAGAAAACATGGATAACACCGCTAAGGCTTGTCGGGACCCCCAGGCTGGACTGCAGGGCTGGGCCAATCCGGATGGGTTCCCCCAGACCTCTTTTGAGAGTGCTTGCAGAAGATGGTTGGTCTTCCCCCTGCATGGAGCTACACAAGTCTGGTTAGCTTTTCTCTGCTTTTTAAAGGATCGTATATGGTAATGAATACAATGCCTAGCAACCTGCAAGACCTCCTGCTAAGCAGAAATCTATAGGCTGGGCTATTAAAATAAATGAGAAATCACCATCGGCCTCAGCGTGAGCAGGATTTGCTCAGATCTGACTGACATGAAGAAAAAAAGGAGATAAAATACAATCAGGTATATTAAAGTGAGGCTGCTTAAACAGTGATTTTCCTGGTGATGCCTATTCAGTCCTCTACCTTCTAACATACTGTTTTTCTTTTCTCACAAGATGAGTACAGATCGAGGCAATTTACATCAAACTCCTTCCCCAAACCTGACACTGGTAATTATTCCAAATTACAAGATTTGACAGGAGCCTGAAGAAGTGGCACTTAACTCCACTATAGCATTATGTCTTTTTTTCTTTCTTAATCCTCCTCCTAAAAGCAGAAAAATGATATGGCACTCCAGGTTGAAATGAGTGACTGAAAATATAATGCCAAAAATAAAAACATAGCTGTCGATATCATTTTACTCTGCTTGCAAACAGGACTACAATTATGCATACTTCAACTTTTCTAATGGCCCCTTCAGTCCTCTGGACCCAGGTCCCTGACTTCTCTGCTCAACCCCTGCCTATGTACACAGGATGGAGATGCTGAGACCTGCAGGCAGCCCAAGCTGCCTGGGAAAGTGGAGGATGGAGGTAAGTTGTTCATCTTTATTCCTACAGTACCAGGTTTCCAGCTCAGGAACATTTTTTGCCACTTGTTCTTCATTGTTGTCGTTGAATGCAACTGGAAGGTGGGGCAACAGCAAGTGAACGTAATGCCTTACCATAACGCTGCAGGTGTGTGCTGTTCTGGCTGAGCTCTTTAAACATCCCTTAACATTTTACATAAATATTCTTTAAGAATTCCTCCAGCCCGCCAGCTGTCTAGCTAAGCTGGTACCTCTTACAGAGCTTCATGAAAGATCTCATACCTGGGCAGCATCCAGATATCATCTCTCAGTCTCTGGTCCGAAGCAGAACAGAAAAGGCTTCAAAAAACATCACTGCACAGCCCTGGGGAGAGGCCAGGAGAGGCTCCGGGTGGGGCAATGCTGCTGGACCTGTGGGCACAGCTTCTGGCATTCCCCCTTTCCTTACGGGACTTTTTACGGACAGCAACCCAGGCAGCTTTGGGGACAGGCAGCTGTTCCCAGGTGGATGCCCTTCAGTTTGAACCCAGCTCCCAAAACGCAAGCTTGGGAGCTGATGGGACCCCCCAGCTGGTGGAAAGCCCATGGTGGGGTGTCCTGGGAAGGGGTGGGATTGCTCAGCCGCTTCCAGGGCCTTCAAGGCAATGGCTCATTCCAGCACCCCCGGCTTTTCTGCTGGAGCACCACAATACTGGGGTACTATTACAACAGCAAATTGGCCCATTAAGCCTTAGGAATAATGACTGCTGTTGGTAATTATCCCTAATCCACTAATGAGCTATTGTTTGCTGCAAGCATTAAGTGTAAGCTTAATGATGTGAAAAAAAGCAAAATAGACTTGCCCCAAAACTGCTAAACCAACTTAATTGAACAGATGCTTGCTTAGCACCTGCATTGTCATGCTGATTCATAGAGAATTGTTTTAATTGCAAGATGATCCTCAGTGGATCATGTTTCCTTCACCTTAGGGCAGGTTCAGAAGTCAGAAAGTAGGAATTGATTAATTTGGTGGCATTAGTATTAAGGTTTAGCTCATGCAATGCGGCTTTTCATCTAAGCTGACCAACACACAGATGATATGGACCAATAGCAACGAAAAAACTCTGTAGCAATAAGAGGAGAGCATTAAAATCCCCTAATAGGAACTGCAAAATTGAAACCAAGTGTTGTACAATTTAATTTCTGTCCTGTATGAATTATATACTTATTAAGTAGAAGAAATGTTAAATGAAATGTATAAATTATTATAACAGCACTTGTGTAAAACAAAGTTTCGCTTTGTAAACTTTTGAATGCCAAGATTGATGGTTTTCATGACTTTCCCAAGATCTGGCAAATTTGGCCGGGGTTGCTATTTTTGCAAAATTTAGTCAGTGAATTTATTACTTACACTGCAAAATCAGTGCAGTTCATTACCAACATAAGAACCGCAAACATGTTATGAATTAGGTGAAAACAGCTTTTCCTAGAAAGAGGAGGCATTTATGCTGTTTAAACATGACCTTTTCTTGTGGAAAACCACAACAAATTCAAGGTCAAACTTCAATATGCCTTGTTCTGACCCAAACTGCTAAAAATTATCAACGCAGGAAAGAGGATACTTTGCTCCCCCTCCCCTAGTTTATATACATCAAAACTGAACACTGCAATTGTCCTTCGAATACGGTGCTGTTGAAGACACTGCTCTTGAATAAAACTTTCATGTTTTTATCTGTAGTAATTCCTTAACTGCTGGCTTTGGAATGCCAGCAGCAGTGAAAGATGGTGAAATGAAAAGAGGAAGAAAAAACCTGGATAAGAAAACAGGATTCATACCTCTAAGGAGTGCCAAGGAAAATCCAGGCAGACAGTGCCAAGGTGTCCCTCCAAGTCATCTTTGCACCCTCTCCGGCACTGAGAGACGTTCTACTGTTTTAAGTATTATTCTTATTGGTTGAAATACAGCGTTCTGTTCGTAGCATTAAAGAAAAAGCAAGTTTTATGTGCAAGATAACTCAGAGAACTGCTGTGGTTGAGCTTAAGACACTTTTTGGGGACACCACATGCCCATTTCCCCAACCCCAAGAATGCTTCTTCATAAGCAACNGTTAAAGAAAAAGCAAGTTTTATGTGCAAGATAACTCAAAGAACTGCTGTGGTTGAGCTTAAAACACTTTTTGGGGACACCGCATGCCCATTTCCCCAACCCCAAGAATGCTTCTTCATAAGCAACACTCATGAAATAAGCTTTATATACCTGCTTTCCTCTTCACCATGGGTTTGGAAACACAAAGTGACTGTTAGAATCTTTTTGAGCATCCTAGAGAGAATACTTAGTTTACACACCCAAATAATATTAATTCATATTCTTCAGAGCCAGCGTGGCAGGCATGTGGTTTGAGTACTTGTCCCAGAGATGTCCCAGGTTTTTTCCATCTCTCCCTTCAGCTTTGGCCGCTAAACATCTGCAATTTCCAGCATTCGCTCTGCCAGTGTTTCTCCTTTTCCCCACGCCTGGAGGAGTGGGAATGTTTCCTCTGGGAAAGTGAGCAGAGGAAAACCGCTGAGAGCGGAGCGAGCGGCAATGTTGGGCTGCTCGTCCCGATGCCTCCACTAGAAACAGCATCCCAGCGGTTTCAGTGCGAACTCTCCTGGGATGATGTCTTCAAGAGTATTTTTCTTTGCATAGAAGACCAGGTCCTCAGCGGGTGCTCGGGGTTTCACACCAGCAAAGTCAGCCGATAACCAGGACAGTGATCACAGGACCAAGTTCGGGAGCTGAAGGGTAATAACTCGTTGGGGATCTTCAGGCAGAATTGGCAAAACCTGTGGAAACCACCACGCTGCTTCTGCCATAGTCGTCCCCTAAACTTCTGCCAGGTTCCCAGAGGTGGAAAAATAGACTCAGGCCTTGAAAATGTGCGTTCTGATCTGAAGAATTCAGCCCTCGGTCCTTGCCAAAGTGTGTCCCCAATGCCAATGCTCAGCATCCCCCTCTGAGCTTGTGCTTGGTGTGAAAAGTGACTCTAGCCCATAAATCCACAGCTCATTTGTCTGCATTTATTCACGGAAGGTCTACAAAACACCCGTTGTCACCAATGGTAAAATCTAAGGAGTTAAAATCTGAATTCAAATCCCTTGATATTCTGTTATATTTATGATTCTGCAGTGAACGGCCAATCAGAATGACATAATAACATCATAATTCTTACTTTTTTTCCCCATTATTTCCTATCCAGGTACATTTCACCAAATCAGACCAGGAGCAAGAGGTTTGGGGGATGCTGTTGTCATCTTTCAAGCACAAGTTAACAAGAGAAAAAGAAGTAATTCCTGCCAAAACTGCAGGCTAGAAATAAGACGTTCTCAGCTGAGTATCCAGCTCATGACTTTCAATATACATTGGCATTTTCTTACAGAGGTTGTTAAAGCTTACTGCTAATAGCCATACAAAATAGGAAGAATCCTACTGATTGTCCTTTGGGAATCACTTACTGCCGACTCTCTCTGACACCACCACACAGCCAGGGATTTGAATGGTGTCTCTTTTTTCAGATGCATTCAGGGAGCCTAGAGACAATTCCTACGCCAAGAATAATCACCCTTAAAACAAAGAGTTCAGGAGCATGTGAAATACAGGACTTTGGGGTGACAGGGGGTGAAAGAGAAAAAATATTTCTGAAGCTGTGCCCCTGTCGTCTCTCTTATCCCCAGAACCAGGCGTAGAAAGGGCTTTGCACGAAGGAGGGAGAGAGAGAAAGCTGCTCTCCACAAACACCACTTCTGTGAGCCTTTCAGACCTCAGCTCTCACCTCTCCCCCGCCCCGCGGTGGGCATCCCAGCACGGCTCCCGTGCGTAAACCTGACGTCAGACTTCAGAGCGCTCAGAATTTAACTGAAAAACCAATTTACACAGCCCTCTTCCTTAAATTCCTTCCAAATCCCCAGTTAAGTGCTAAATATCACGGGGTTGAAAATTTTGCCCCAATGTTATTTATATGTCAAGCATTTTGATGCAAAATGTATCCTATGATTGTGGAACCTCCTCTTCTCATTAAAACATTCCATGCCGCAATAAATCTGTCTCGTAGGGGCTAATTTATGTCTAAGCAAATGATTTCCCATTTTTTTATAATACAAATGTTTAGATTGCAACATTCTCCCCTCTCTGGAGATTCTGTATCTACAGCCACGGGAACAGCAATCTCACTAACACATTTTCATGTATACTACTTTCACTGTACCTTGCTCGCCAGGCCAGCGGGCTCTCCAGCCCTTGGTGAACACTTTCTGGATCCTACAAATATCCTATGCCAGACAGACATCACTACAACAGAAACAAAGGTTACATTTACGGAGTTTGCAAAACAAAGGAACACTTTTTTGCTCAGTTGCCTAGAAAGGCAATTTAATAGAAATCAGGAGAAGGAAAGAGAAAAGGAAGGAAAAAGCAGTATTTTCTGCATAAACCTATGCAGGCTCTTGATGCCGAAGGCTACGACTTCTAGCGCAAGGCGCACTGATTAATTTTAGATGCGGACTAATACNCGCCTAGAAAGACAATTTAATAGAAATCGGGAGAAGGAAAGCGAAAAGGAAGGAAAAAGCAATATTTTCTGCATAAAGCTCATGCAGGCTCTTGATGCCGAAGGCTACGACCTCTAGCGCAAGGCGCACTGATTAATTTTAGATGCGGACTAATACAGCAACACTGTTTGGGTCCCAAGGCAGACCTAACATCATGAAGGACATTCTTTGTGGGCTGATGTGAAACCTCTTAATAAGACTGTTCGTGTAACTAAAGGCAGCTTTTCTCATGCATATTCACTCCCACACTCCCTTTGCTTCAGTCCCATGTCCCCCAAACGGTAAGTCTCTTCTGGACCCCGTTATATGCAGTTAGCGCTACGTTAGACCTTCGTTCCCTACAGCAATGAGACAGCAGTTGGGCTTTTCCGTGAATCTGGCCAGCCATTCCAGCACATGACTCTTTTGGTACTAACAAAGAGGTTATTTTCTCAGACAACAGATCACAACCTCATTTTCCCTTTCTGAGCAGATTTCCCAACTAATAATAGTTAAGTATGAACAGAAAATTGTGTGGGATTATCAAGGATTTTTAATTCATTAATTTGGATACATTTTATGTGCGGAATCACCATGTGTTCAAGCCAAGGCTGAGCTAGAACCACACAAATATTACACCCCGCCTTGTTAATGCCAGCAAAGCCCTTTTTATTGCATAATTCTGCAGCCTGTCTGTAGTTTTTATTTCATTAATTTTCATCCTGATAATTGGAAGCAGCTTCTCTCCTTGCTTTTTTAAGGTTTAATGAGCTACATAACTTCATGCCTCCCACTGAGGGGCTGTAGGTCACTTTGCACTCTGGAGAACTGCAACACCTTTCCCTACTTCTCTTTTACTCTCCAGCAGCAGAAGACAATGCTTATCATCTTCCATCAGAGGTGCATGAGCATCCATGTAGGCATCAGATAAGTAGGTATGATCTTCTCTGCAGAGAAACACAAATTTCTGAGATGGGAAAGATTCCTCTCAGGGGTGATGGTGGGACACAATCCTGCAAGAGCACTGGAAGACCTGGTTTCCTCTGCTTCAAATATACCTCAGCGATGTGCTGGCAGTGGCATCTCAGGTCTCTCAAAAAGACCCACCAAGTGATGCTAATACCTGGCTTGTTCATTGGATAGTGATTTTTGCAAAGCAGTAATTTCAGCATCATCTAGAGAAATATTAGGGAAAGAAGTCAACAGAGATGGAAGTCAAAGTAACATTTGTTTTCATTACTATATGTTTTTCCACGGGAATTGCATTGAAGGAGAGATTGAAGAGTTAAATATGAACACGAGTAATAAAAGATAAGAAGAGGTAAGAGGGAAGTAACTTCTCCTGCAGCACATGACTTAATGGTTTGCAGAGAAGATGAGATGCTGCCTGTCCCTGGGCACCTCTTGATTCTGCGTCGCGATTCGGGAGCAGTTCAGAGGTCCTTGAGCAGCATCATGGAGGGAGTCCAGTTCAAAAATATTTATGCTACATTTTGAGTGTTTTTAAGAGACAAAACGTTATACAATTGGTTTCTTTTCATGTTGCTGACTGTTGCTCTTTGAGTTTCTTTTGTTTAGTTTTTAAGGGATTTTTAATCACACATTTTCAACTGGATTAAATATCCCCAGAATTGCTTCCAAGGCAAACACAACAAAAACACAAAAACACAAAAATAGGCTCTGTCCCCCTCTACCAGTTTGGCTGACACGAAACAGAGCTATGAAAATGCTACGTGCACATGAAAGGTCCGGCAACTGCACCATCTGAAATACAATTATCTTGAGAATCTTTTTCCAAGAGATTTTTTCTAACAATCCCAAAACTCATGAGATAAATGGAGATACTAACAAAATAAACTGTACAAGCCCTCATACTCAGGCCTGAAAAAAGGCATCCTAAGTTGTCCTGGTTTGCTTAGCTCGTCCTTAATGTGTTTACAATGCAAATTAAAAAGCAATCATAGCTTTGCTAGCTTTTAAGGTTGAATTACTCTGTACAACGGAAAGACCATTCGCACCAGGAGTCTCACTCCTAAAAAGCACATTTATGAAGCAAAGTGCTAAGTGACCTAGAAAAGCACACAACAAACAAGAGTCTTGTCTATACAGGAGCTTTGCATTGTACTATGGCCCATAGCTGTATATGGATCACATTGAATGGGAAGCTATTTACTTATTTCGGTACATAATTCCACCTAAGATGAGTCAATAGCCAGTGTAAATAGGAGCTTTATTACCATTTGTCACCTGAAAGAGCTGCCTCAAAAGCTGTCAGCTGAATTTGGAAGGCAAATGGTGCCCTGCACATGAAAATGAAAGCCCCTGTGTTCTCTGCCTACTCGGCTCATACATAGTTGTCATCTTTTTCCATCAAGCTTAAAATTGATCTGCCCTCGGGGCGCTTTCTGCTCCGCGTTGTGGGGGGTCCCATCGCACAAACCTGTTGGTGCAGCGAGTGCCGCAGCCTGACGTGCCGCGGTGGCTGCTGCGGAGCCGCTCGCCTCCAACGTGCTCGGCTTGGGAACGCTTCCAAAGTATGTCTTCCCCCTCCTCCTACTCCTCCTCCACATGCTTCCCTCCCGTGAGCTGTTTCTGGGGATGGGATGGGGATGGTCCCAGCCATGGCCGGTGCTCCAAGCGCCTCTGCAATGAGTTAATGGGCTGCTCCCTGCAAAAGGGTTCATCCAGACAGCAAAGCATCCCAGGCTCTATGCTGGAGTCCTGAGCGCATCCCAAAAAACCATGGAGGCTGTAAGGAGGGGTCCTGTCAAACATACACCAAAAGAAACCCATTAGGTGATGTGCAACATCCTTGGGGGGTCACACGGATGTTGAGTTTGGGGGTTCTCAGCTGGTGACGAGCAGCTGCCACCCCGTTGTCACCACCTGGTCCCAGGGAGCTGCATGAAGCAGCAAGACATGTACAAGGAAGTGCTGCCCAAGGTTTATCCCCCTTCATTTGCTTTAAAATTCGAGCTCTTTAGTGAAAATGACCATCAGAAGAGGACACCCGGTTAGGCTTTTGTGATTTCTGCTGGAAGATAAATGTGATAAAGGAGTGGAATGACTTAAAAAATTCCCTGGAACTGGAGGAGCCGCATATTTGCAACTGCACCACGGAAGGAACAGTAGCTACATTTGAGGAATCTCCACACCCTTGTTTAATTTAGTTTTTATATTTCTTAAAAAAAAAAAAAAAAAAAAATCCCAACCCACAAGCTCAGTGCTTTTGGATTAATAACAAATACTTGTCAGCAAACAGTACATTAGCTGGCTCTTGGCAGTTCATCAAAACACATCATGGAATCGAGCTGCTCATGTTTACAAAGAAAGGGAAGGGCAGGACATGCTGTATAACGGGTAGCAACTCATTCTCTAGCCTGTACAAATGGGCTAAAAGGCTCAGAGAAACCATTGCATGAATAAGAAAGAGGAAATATTTTTTCGGTTAGTCAAAATGGTTTACGGGCTGTGATTAATGAAACATCCACCCGCTTATTTGCGTTAACAATAGCAGCATCCATCAAACAGCGTGCAGGTTTCTAATTCAGGCTACTGGAGCAAGCGCACGGTGCCGCTCGAAAGCCATCTCCTCCCCCCGAAACGAAGGAGTGTCGCAAGGGAGGGACCCGGCCCGTGTTTGCAAATGAGAAAATGGGCTGAAACCACCCTCACGGACAAAGGCACAGGCTGTTTGCAAAGACAGTCAGTCCGTAGGGCTTCCTACCAGTTTTATCATTCGCCCGCAGGGTAGGACCGCGGCTGGGCCGCAGGCAGGTCTGCACAAGCAGGATCTGCCCCGTGGCCGTTGTCCCACCAGTCCCCAATCTGGGTGCCGAAGCCGCATCGCCGGTGCAGGGGCAGCTCAGCAGTAAGGAACCACAGCATCCACCATGCCCAGGAGCTCCCAGGGCTGGGCAGAGACCGGCTGCGTTTCGTTGGATGACAGCATTCAATTCCAGTGCCGAAATTTCTCCTACGTCTGCTTGGGATGTAGACATGCATGACTCGTCTGTGTTGGTTATACAGCTTTTAAAGTTAACAGCCGCCAGCGGTTTGGGTGCATGAGAGCGAGCCAGGACCCCAGCGCTGACACCGGCCCCGTGTCTGGCCTTGGGCAAGCTCTGCAATCTCCCCTTGTCCGTTTTCCTTCTTAATAGCATTTGCTTACCCATCTCATACGTACAGAGAGAGTTCGTTTATATTGTAGAGCCCTTTGAAGTTGTAAATCTCTGTGAAAATGTCAAGTGTCACTATTATTTTATACTTGGTTGGTATTTCGGATTGAATGAGAGCCTTAGTACATGTAAATTGAATGCATATTAGGAGATTTCAATTTAAAACATCAGCCAGTTATTGTAGCCTGAAACATCTTGCTCAACTTAAGATAACTATATACTTAAAGCAGAAAAGACTGCCAAAAGCCAAAGATGAAAGAGGTTAGAATAACATCATACATTGCAAAGGTGAGGAGGCAAACGCGGGTAACCCTGGAGATCAGGCGTGTAGTGGGATGGGAAAGCTTCCTCGCAGTGAGTCAAATGTTTTATTAGCTTTATCCAGCAATAACATCCCAGCGCACGGGTCTGTGTGCCATTCATCTGTGCACACAATAACCGCGGAGCGGGGCAGGAGGAGAGGTGCCGGGGGTGTTGCCCTGAGGCGGGGAGGGCAATTTTGCAGGAAACCTGCATTCCTGGAAAGGCAGGTTGGGTTGGGACATGCCTGTGCCATTGCTGTCTCCACTTCGTTGGACCCCAAACGTTTGTTAACCACCTTTTCTTTGGTAAGTGCTGGGGGATTTTTTGCTTTTAAAATGTTCGGTCATTACCGTGCATGCGTGGTGGTGATGGGAAATGGAAACAGTGCCGGAAAACTGGATTGGGCCATAATTCTACTGCCAAAACAAGGAGAAGCCGTGGAGTGGCTTGCAGCGTTTCAGCTTACTTCTGAAATCTAAATAGGTTGTGGATAATGCTCCTCCCAGCAGGTCTCTGAACATTATTGCTACTTGTCCTTTCCTGAGGTAGTATCCCAGAAAGCCTTGTTGTTTTTTTTAATTTCTGTTATAATTAAGAGTGAGGTATACGTGTTGTCCAGGAAGCTACAGTGGCATTTGGAGGGCAGAAGAGCTGCATCTGCTGTCACATCTAGTCTAGGGCAAACCTTCTTTCAGCAGGCTTGATGGCCGCAGCAAAGATAACCAAAAAGAAAATAACAAGAAAAAAACCTGTGGAAATGATGATACAGAAAATGCCCTTTTAAAATCTTTTTTAAAAAAGTGAACAAAGAAGGGCTCAGAGGGGATGGCAGAGAACAAATTTGTCGAGAGCGGTCAAGAGTTGACAACTGGATGTGAGCACCTTGCTGAGAAGTTTGGGCGCTGGGGACAAGTGTTTGCCAGATGTCTCCGGGCACACTGTACCTGCAGTTTCCTAGTTATTCCTTTATTTTTATTTTCCATGTTCCTAGCAGGACAGCTGCAATGCATCCAATGGCTTGCAGATTAATAAATCGTCATATAAACAGTCTGTAACATACCACCTGGAACAGAGTTCAGGGAACCATGAAATGTCCAGCTCTCTGTGTTCAGATAGCTGGTGGCCAGATACTCTTTGGCAGGACCTTCTCATCGCAACAGCAAGTTTGCTCTTGCCCTGTTTCATCCTCCAACAGCTCTAGAAAGTCCCCCTGCTTCTCCGGAAAGACACGGACATTCGAATGGCAGGAGAGGCTCTGCATGTGGAGCACTGTTCACATACAGGGTTACAATTTTATCCAATAATTTGGCTCCCTTTAAGCACTGAAGGGAAAAATTCTTCCTGCAAACATTTTTCCCCAGCTCATTATCCAGTCAGGACACAACCCACAGTGCCTCTGCGAAGGCAAGGCTTACAGTGAGCAGCACCTGAAGAAAACCTCTGGGAGGAAATGGGATGCAGAGAGAGGAGCAGGACCGGCTTAGCGGGCTGCGAGGGGGAGATCTGGACTGGGAATAAACCCAGTGAGCTCAGCAGAGACCACCTCTGCCCATGCAGGACCAGCACCGCCTCTCCTTTTGCTGTTGTCACCTGGAAGACCCCATAAATTACCTGGTGCTGCTATTTCCCCGTGAAGCGCATGAAAAGTGATGGCCAGCCTGACCCTAGGTAACAGCCGCTACTTCCCTCCCTCCCTGTTGTTGCGTTGAAGCACGCCGCTCATTGCTGCCGCTCCCCAAAATGGCCTGTCCTGCACCTCTCCTGCACGTGGAGGCTTCAAAACACAGGACCTGGGTGGCGTGAAGGGCTGACCAGACTTTCAGGTACCAGACAGCTTCCCTGCAAGGCAGCGCTGTCGTGTTTTGAAGCGACGGAGCCGTTGGAGGAGCAAGTCACCGCAGGAGCACCTCTGTGGAAAGCTCTCCCCCGCCTTTGGCTTGTCTTCTCCCACCGCTTGCCCAGCGTGGGAGACAACACCCATTGCCACACGTAGGCTCTGCTTGGCAGCTGTGGGATGGCAGAGCCCATCCTCTGGAATGGATTTTCAAGCAGTAGCTTTTCTTCCACTCCCTTCCCGCTCCAACTTGTGTCTTAAAGGGTTTTCTCCTTTGGCCGCCTTTGTCTTTGCGAGGGCGGCTGAGCCACCGCGCTGCAGGCAGGCTTTGGATGCTCTGCAACTGTTTTGATCTAAAATTCAAGCATGGGGCACTTTGCTGGGAGGCATTCTTGCTGGGAAGAGCAAAGGGAAATAACTGAACCTTCTTTATTTTGAACCATATGATCCGGCATGAAAATTTAATCCCTGTTGTGCGATGCACCTCTCCGAACTGGGCTGGCTGCAAAGCAACTGCGTTTCTTGAAGGAAAGCAGGGCTTGAACTTTTGGTTCCAGCCCAAAGCGATGCCAAGTTTGGTTGGCACTTTTCAAGGGAAAAATAGAGGCAGAGGAACGTTCTGAAACCTAAGCCCTCTTATCTCTGGGAAATTACATTGGCGGGTGGTTTGGATGGGCTGTTGTGCAGGAATAATGACAGTCCTTCCTTTTGCTAGCCTTGGCAAGAAACTGCGTCCTGGATCTGAAAAACCTTCCTAGCGAAGTTGATTATTATTTTTTTTCAAATGAACATGTTCATGCAAAAACAATTGCAATTTAATGAAACAGAATTTTCCAACCAACACCACCCCCACCCCCACCCCCAACCCCATTTTATTGGATAGTTTCCACCTGTGCTTTGCATTTGGGATTAAGCAGAGTTTCTCCTCTCTGCCTCTGTCTTTTTAATCCAGGACGTCTGTCAACAACTGAAGACAAATTTGCAGAGCAATTCCCAGCTGACCCGCAAGCAGTTTTCGTTTCAAATTCCACCACCTCCTTGCAACGTTCCTCTGACTAGCAGGGAAAAACGGGACATTTTGGAGCAGCAGTTCAGCAGGTAGGCAGCAGCGTGGCTGCAAAGAAACAACTCCCGGTTTTCTTTAATGGAAAATCTGGTCTTGACTCTCCTGAAATGATATAGAAGGGGGCACACTTGCAACTGGTTAGGAACGCTGGCATTTAGGGGAAAGAGGATAACTGGAAGTCATCAGCAAAGCAAGAATCAGTATAAAGAGACGTGTGGGGTTTTTTTCAAACAGCTGCAAAAATTAGTAGTTACAAAGCGTGGCTTTTATTAGATTTTTATTCGATTGGGGTATTTAGCACTTGACTCTGCTAACGAGATCGCGACAAGTGTTTCCAAATTATCTACCAAGCGAGACTTTTCTAAAACATACAGAAAAAGGCGGGGGAGGGCAAAAAGAAAAAGGTTTTATTTGCGTTCTGATCATCTGAAAAAAAAAACAATTTTCTTGTTGGACCAGAATTAAGAATTTTAATCCTTTGTAGTCAGTAACGTTCAGCAGGAAGTTAGATGCAAATGAAAATGTCTGATTGAAGTGGAAAGCTTATCACCTTCTGTTTGCAGAAGGGCCAAAATACGTCTATAATGAGGTACATTTTTCCTGAGAACACAAAGATGGAGAAACAAAAGCTTTACTGAGTTTTTAAATAATAATTAATAATCCACTGCAAAGCCGTGCAAGGAGATATTCTATAGCCAGACCACTTAAAATAATATTCACTAAAACCCTCTCTCCCACCGATGCAATTTGGTGTAGCCTCACAGAAGTGCTAATAAAAGTTCTGACCCCAGCGCTTTTTCTGATGATAAATTATTACTTTTATTGTCTTGAAATCATTTTCTGTATATTCTTTTCACCCAGACATTCCAGCTTTTTCTTTAAGTTCTGTGACAGTTCACATCACCTCTAAAGACGGGATGCCCACGCTCCAGGCATATATAATATAAACAGAACAGTCACTTTTGCTTGTTTTCATAAAAATATGAATTGACCCTTTTGCTGCTCGTTCAGTGTTACATATTTAAGGAAGTATTCTCAATTACAGAATTTGGCTGTCAGCCCTCTTCTGTATAAAAGACAAATATGTTTTTATCACTGTTGAAGTGTTAAGTTGTTAAGTTCCTTAATATTTCCTCTGAAAAGTAGACTTGCTCGATGAGATTTCATCTGAAATGTCACGGTATTTGCAACTCCTAAGATAAGTACTTTCCAAAAGTGGTCCTGCAATGGAACTACCAAAGCCAAGAAGCGTCCGGCTCAATGGTTTGGGCAAAGGAGCAGAATTCACAGCTTCTCCCGAGATGTAGGTCTGGATCTGACCTCAGTTCCGTTAACGATAAATCACTTCAGCTCTGCCTCCTTCTTGTAGTCTGTAAAACCCAGATTATATTTGCTTGCACCAACCTCACAACGCAAGTGGTGGAAGGAAGAAATAAAGTGAGAAGGGATATAAACACCTTAAATATTTTGAGGGAAAGTTTGGTCACTGAAGAGGAGGACACCATAAAATTTTGGTGGAGGAGCCAGACCAAAGCCATATATAACCTTATGATTTGGGGTGCAATTTTCATTGAAATCAGGACACGATCCACACTAGCCTGTGTTTGCAGAGGGGCTCCTGCAGCCTGGGAAACGCGGCTGTTGATCTAATGAATCACCCACGGGGAGGGCTTTCTGCTCACAGATGCACAAAGGCAGACAGACTCTGCTGTCTTTCTCCTGAAAAACATCATCACCAGATGTGGCAGAAAAAAAGCTCCCAGTTCATGAGTGAGGGAATTACTGCACAGAAATGCACAACGGCAGTCACCTGGCCATCCATATGGCTTGGCCAAGGCTCCCAGGGAAGGATCAGGATCACCCATTTGGGTGAGCAGATCCAAAATCACAGAATCATAGAATCATAGAATGGTTTGGGTTGGAAGGGACCTTAAAAATCATCCAGTTCCAACCCCCCTGCCATGAGCAGGAACACCTCCCACCAGCCCAGGTTGCTCCAAGCCCCATCCAACCTGGCCTTGAACACCTCCAGGGATGGGGCAGCCACAGCTTCTCTGGGCAACTTGTTCCAGTGCCTCTCCACCCTCATCATCAAAAATTTCTTCTTAATATCTAATTTAAGTCTACCCTCTTCCAGTTTGAAACCATTGCCCCTTGTACTATCAATACATGCCCTTATAAAAAGCACATCTCCAGCTTTCTTGTAGGCTCCCTTCCAATACTGGACAAAATATCCAGCTCTCCATGACCTCATGAAATTAAGTTCATTTGAGGAATAATTTTGCCCAGCACCTGGAAATTCAGGTAAACCAGGTGCTTCTGGATTCATAGAGCAAATTATAAGTTCTCCCAAAAATGCTTTAGCGTGAAATCCCGTATGAAAGTTGGGAATTGTCCTCTCAAATCCAAGTGTCCCAGGCTATGATGCAATGGAGGGAAGGTATGAGGCTCCTGGTCGTGGCTGCAAAATGACAAATAATTTCCAAGCTAATAATTGCTTTTGCTTTTTTGCATTCCCTGTGACCATCGTCTCCACCAACTTTTCCTCCACGTCCCTGGAGTCCTGCCCCTCACAGGCCCTTCATTTTGCCTCTTATACAGTTCTGTTCGGCCCTGTAATAAAATGGCATCTTTTATTTCGCATAGCTGGGATATTTTGTGGGAGGGGAAGATTTGGGACAAGCAGTTCATTATCATTTTAGCAGAACATGGCAATAACAACAAAGCAGGACAGCTGATACAAATCATCCATTTTATAAGTTCTAATACAGATAATGCAAGGAAAAGAAACACGTAACAGAAACCAGATATCTCAGTGGGGCTGCTACACGCCATCCGCGGCCGGGCCATTTCGGCTCCTTCAAACGTTTCACATATTCCTCGTTAGGTTTTTAGGGAGAGTCTGGGCAGAAGCAGGGCTTCATATCCGGCGTTTGAAGGGCAGTTGGTTTCGAACTGTTGAGTTTTTGCTAGCAGGCCGGTTTGGGGGAAAGAAAGGGGCACCTTCTGCTTGAGAGCCAGGCGGAATTGGGGTTTCGGGAGGAATCCAGTCCCCGGGCAGCAGAACAGGCGGTCGAGGCGGTGAAAAACAGCCGCTGCTCCCGAGCCGTGTTGTGCAATGGCCTCGTGCGATTGCCGCGTTCCCACAGGACGACAAGCCGGCCTCAAACTGGAATGCAAACCCTGGACTAAACTTTGTTGGGATTTCAACACCCGTGCTAGCTATCTCTGAATATCGACCTGTGTTACGGGCTACCTGCAATTGCTGCCTTCGTTTGGGAAGAGAATAAATAGGGGAGACTTACAGCTGCCTCTTCGTTAGCGCGCGCCCCTGGATTGTCCCAGGAAAGGGTGAAGCAGCTTTGCCCAGCTTTGCTGGAGGCATCAGGGAGCTCAAGGAGCCACCGATGGGTCCCCTGCATAAGCAGGTGGGGCATCTGTGGATGGCCGAGGGCCACAAGCGCGTCGTGTCACCACAAAGCTCCAGGCACACAAAGAGTTCTCACACACACACAGAGGAAAAATGTCCTTACACACCCTCAGTTAAACGGAGCTGTTTAAAACACCACTGTGAAACATTTGTTTTCTTTTAAACTTGTTTTTCTTCCTTCCAAAGGTCACCTTAAGTGGGTCCCAGGTTCATTTCGCCAGGTTGTTTTTGAGCCGGTATTGACTGATTGCCAAATCTCAGCCCCGCTGATTGCCGGTTTATAACAGGCTGATAAAGCCGGCTTAAGCCGCTTGTGCTCCCCCACCCCAAAAATGTCCCCTGTCATTCCTAACCCCCTCCCTCTGCCGCCTCCCACGTCCCATCCCAGCTCACTGCCCGTATCCCCTCCATCCC
>RSEF01000013.1:17192778-17237248 GCA_003993805.1 Himantopus leucocephalus
TCAGGGCAAGTTATTCTAAGTCAGTGAAAACTGAATCTTTGAGAGAGAAGGAGGTTGTTTCCCTAGAAAATGAAAAGCTTTCCGTTTCTGGACAGTCTAAGTTATATGGGTTTTGCCACTGAAGAAAATAAAAGCAATTAGTTTCTTTTCCAAGTAAAACATACGATTTTCCTCATTCTGAAGTCAAAACATTTTTAATTTGTGCTCATTTTCCCCTTCTTTTTACAAAAACACAGCCAGGGCTTTGGGTGGTTGAATTGAACGTCCTGGGGAAGAAGCGTTACTGCCCTGAAAGATTACGTGGGATATTATGAAGACGTCTTTCAAGTGAGATATAAAATCACGGTGAAAGCTAATTGTAGGCAGAAGTATTTCGTGGCAGTCTTTTTGCAGCAGTCGGGGTATCAGAGTGTCGCAGCCAAATTTCAGCTTCATTCTGCCGGCAGAGGTTTCAGGCTGTGTACACAAAGAAATTCTTCATTTTCTGTAGTGTTGCCTCAAACTGCCCCGTGTTATCGCCGGCATTAGCTACCAACAGCTGCTGGCTGCGATTTTTGTCCACGCTCTATGTTTTTGTGTAGTCGTTTTGTTGAGTTTACGAAAAGATTTGGGGCAAAATCCTGGCCCGAGTCAAATCACTGTTAAAATTTCCATGGACTTCACTAAAGGCAGCATCTCTCCACATTAGGGATGTAAAATTGTTAATAGTGGGAGAAAACTCTGGACGACGAATTTCCTCACCGGCTAGCAACGTCTTGTGCTGTTCTGAAATGCGCTGTGAGCACGCTGCAGTTTTCTCGCTATTTATTCATGATTTGAAGCTATTTTGCAGCTCACTTTGGGCACTTCTCCTTGCAGGGATTTGAGAGCAAAAGCCATTTTGGTTCATTTCATTAAGCACCTCAATTCGGGGATTTGCTTCTAATCCTCCAACGAAAATATCTCTCGGAACCGAGTTTCTCATGCAATGTTTGTGTTCATAAATTGAAAAAAACCCAAGACTTGCCAGGAACATCCACTATTATTTGCTTAAATTTTTCTATTTCCACGGACTTCTTCCCAGCATTTCCATCCCGCGCAGCCTGCCTGCGACTGGCCACAGGAGGGATTCAAACTGCACATTTGTTAAAAAATCAGAAAGTAGTTGCTCAAAACTGAATAAAAGTAAGAATGTGAATTCATCCCCAGCCCGGGGCAAATACTATTTTCTTGTTCAGATGATTATAGTAATTGAATTTTATTGAACAGCTTTTACTTACAATTAAAAAGCAATCTTATGCATAAACATCAGGAATGGGTAAGAAATAGGTATTTGATTAATGCTGGAGTGGTTTGGGGCTTACCCCGGAGTATGTGATATCGCACGATCGCATTTCTCATCGCACGAAATTTAAATCGGGTGATGCTCGGTCAGATTCCCCACCGAAAGTGAACTTTCCCAGCAGCTCCTTCCTCTTCTGTGAAATAAAAAGGGGAAAATGTCCCCTTTGTCCACCAGGTGGCACGAAGGGAATCCCTGCTGGAAACCGGCTGAAATATTAATGCCTCTAATAACATCTTCGCTGCAGGACATGGCAAGGGACTGAGGGTCCCACCAGTGCCCACGCCACTCCTCAGGTGAAAACCGCCTGTCCTGGGAGAGATAGCTTTGGCCATGTGGGTTTGGGACATTCGTGCCTGTCCCCTCCAGGCTGCGGCTGAACTTCATGTATGTGGGCTTGCAGAAAGGGTTTGCTTTGGACGGGCCAGTGGTGGAGGCACCGAAGGTCTCCACCACCCTATGGGGCACCGACAGGGTGTTGGGGGAAAGGAGGGGATGCTCGTGCCAGGGCACCCGTGCGAGAGGAGGCGCAGAGATGGGAGAGCAGTGATGGGGCGCAGAGATGGGAGAAGTGAGGAAGTACAGAAATGGGGAGCAGTAATGGGGTGCAGAGATGGGAGCAGTGATGGGGTGCAGAGATGGGAGCAGTGATGGGGTGCAGAGATAGGGAGCGGCGATGGTGTACAGAGACGGGTGGCGGTGATGGCTGATGCACTGCTTGGCCACGCAGAGATGAAACGACGTGCAAAATAAGGAGGGAATTGATACAAAAAGAGCATTTGTGGCCAAAGGAGAGGGAATTGTGAAATCTTCCTGGGGCCAGAGGGCACTGCTGTGCTTAAACTTGGCTGGAGGGGGCAGCTAATAGAGGGGAGAAGGTTTCTGGGAAGCGAGGGAGGCTGCTGCCTGTAGCAAAATATGGATGAACCATCAAAGGCAGAGAGGGAAGGAAGGAGTGGGTGACTTCCCTAGAAAGAGAGGTGAGGACAGGGGTGAAAACATGCACATCCCGAGCTCGGCCATGGGGGCTGCATGGTGGGGAGCCAGCTGCAGCCAGCTGCTGGGCTGCCCAGCTCCGGCTTGGCTCGGCGAGGCGAGGCTCCGCAGCCCCCGGCGCTCGCCTTGAGCCGAGTGTGGAAGGTTTTAGCAGGGAGACCAGAAGGTTTCTGCATCTTTGGTTATCTCAGATAGAGGCGGCCGAGTATGAAACCACAGTGCAGAGGCAGCAGGAGTGCAGCAGTGAGATGCAAAAGAGGCAAAGGCACAGCATGGGGGTTTGAGACTGGTCTCCGCCTTCTGCCATGGCACAGGCATGAAGTGTGGTACTGGGGACATCCATGAGGAGTAACTGGATGTCCTGATGGCTGGATCTGGTTGCCTTAAACCCCTACAGCCATTGTTTTCTGTACAGCCCAAGGGGAATTGAATATGCATGTAAAAGGGGAACACTTTCTACCCTCTACTATAAAGAAAAGTAGTGGAGTTGAAGTTGTGGAAGATCCGTCCCTGGAGGTGTTCAAGGCCAGGCTGGATGGGGCTGGGAGCAACCTGGGCTGGTGGGAGGTGTCCCTGCCCATGGTAGGGGGGTTGGAAGTCAATGATCTTCAACGTCCCTTCTAACCTAAACCATTCTATGATTCTATGAAAACCAGTCCCTTCAGAGCCCAGAAATGAGTCTGGAGGTAGCAACCCCTCCATGCTGGGCACTGACAGCAGCCTGAACGGACCCCTCTGCCTCCCTGTAGCATCTTTGCTTCCTGCCTGCTCTTTCCTTCAGCCTCCGAGCAGTTTCTGGGTGCTGGGACCAGGACTGCCCACAGCCACCACTTCCCATCCCACCCACCGGAGCCTGGCACTGCACGGGGCAGCCAGACCTTCATCCTCAACTGATGCTCCAGCAAGTGCCCTGGCAGGTGTCCACGGACAAGAAGAGCTCAAGAACAGCATTTCGGGAGCCTGCGGGGTCCCCTTGAGAAATCCCAGGAAGGGGGGGAGGCACTGGGGGTGAGGGGAGATCTTAGGGGAGGGCAGGAGCAGAGATGCAGCCCCAGGGCAGCGTGCAGCCCTGGGACGGGCGGCAGGAGCGTGGGAGCAACAATGTATTTTGGGATAAAAATAAGCCTGATGTGCACAGACAAAACTGGCCTGTCGCATCGCTCGGGGAAGCATCGGTCCTGCATTTGCCATCCCTCTTAGGGGCAACTGAGCTGCGGGTCGGTGGCCCCCCCGCCTCGCTGCACACGGGATGCAGGAGAGAAACGTCGGGGAGGTAGAGGGAGTAAACCAGTAGGAACCCGGCGATTTCAAAGCCATTTCTACCATTGTATTAAAATATGTTTATGTCTCGGTTCTTTATTGAATATAAGCAGTTTTCCTCTTGTATACATTTGCACATCTTCAGTGCAATCTGCTTTGCATCAGGCATTGATATATCGGTATAGTCTCTGAAATGTTAGCTCTCGGGTAATATAAATAGCGTACTGATATTAAATCTGCTTTCAAAAATAGTTACATTACAATAAATTCGAAGGACTTGAAGGTTTTTAATCACCTCTACTTAGTTATTCGGGGCTAGGCCAAGAAAGCAATCATTGCACTCAAAGAACTGAAACAGGCACAACAGAAAATTCTTAGGCACAATAATTGCTTTCTCTACAAATATTTACGCTGAGGCTAAGAAAATATTTTCGAATTTTACAAATACCCTTCTCTCTTAATTTTTCCAGCACTTTAAATATTGATCCAAAGAAATCTTATGGAGGCTGTTGCTTTTTTTTTATTTCTTTCTTTTCTTTTTTACCCATTTCAAGGAACCCTAAACGATAGAGCCGTGGGGGAGATCGCTGCTGGGGATTAGGTGAGTACAGCTCGTAGTGCTTCGCTGGATCCCAGCCATCGGCAGCAGCTCCCTCTGTTGCTTTTGCTAGTATTGCAATTTTATAAAAGCCGGAGTTAATTTGGGTGTTGAGGGGCAGTGGAAGATGCTCCTCTGGGGGGGGGGTTGTTGCGGGTTTTTTTTGTTTGTTTGTTTGCTCCCATTAAATTATTGAAAAACAAAATTCAAGGGAATACAGGTGGGTTGGAGAGATGCACAGGGCTGTGGAGGGGAGGCTGCGCGAGGGAGCGACAGAAAGAGGCAGATGCTCACGGGAGGTGCCGCGTCTGCAAGAGGAAAGGGGCAAAATACTGTACAAGCCACAAAATTAGGAGCGGGAAAGCAGCGAGCTCTGACAACGATGGTTTTGTGGCTGCAGCAAAAGGCTAGGGCAGACTTCTTAAATAACCTCCTCCAAGTTGCCTTAGGCCCTGCAAAGATTTAATATATTATTGAACTTAACTCACTTAATAGCCATGTTGGACTCAATGGAGCTATTCATGTGAGTAAAGCGTCAGTCTTAGCAGATCTGCTTCCTAATCTCCAAAGCAGGGAGAGCGCTACCTCGGGAGAGGGCTGCCGGCAGCAATTAACGCAGGAGAAAGGCTGAGCCCCGGCATCGCTAACGTACCTCTATCAGCGCCTATTAACCAAGCGCAGTGCCACTGATGTCGCAGCAATCCTGAACCGAATCAGCCGTGAGCCGTAACCCAAAATACTATTATTTTACCTGTTAAGTTATCTATATTTGCTGTTTGGAATAAGAAAAAGTGCCTTAAGTACACAGTACGCTTAAGCAACAGAACTCTGAAAAAACATAGTTGCACACTAATAGATTCTGTCACTATCATTGTTCAACTGTCTAAATTTAAAAGAATGCAAAAGCAGATGGAAAAGGTTGTAAAGAAGGCAAGAAGATCCTTCAGAAGTATGTACAAAGTGCCACTTACTCATTTTTGAAGAAAGTTTAACCCCTAATAAAATAAAAGCGAGGCAGATAAAAATGATGTGCAAACACAGCCCTCAGGTTCCCATTTATGGTAATCAGTTATATTTAAAGTAAATTAATAAAAAGCTTTGGTTTTAATTAAATTAAGTACGAGTCCATCTCTAGTTCCCAAGAAGATGAAATCCTTGAAAAATACCACACATAGCTGCACACAAATTGCGTTTTCCCAAAGAGAGCTTCAGCATCTCGAAATATGTCCTGGATGAGAGCAGTTGCATCCAAACTGGGCACAGCTAATTGGTACTCTGGAGAGTTTTTACTCTTGGCATTTGAGAAATAATGAGAATCAAAACCATTAGTAGGCAGGGAAAGAGGGTGATAGAAATGCTAGCCTGCTCTTTTCTGTCATCTTCATATTATGTTATCTCTGGGCAAGAATTCCCAGTAATTTTCCTTCTCAAGTCCAGTAACTCTATTTTAAATTATACGTGTTTGACAAACACAGCCCTTCATTGAACAAAGTTTGTAAAAATTGCTCAGGCAGATAACTAGTGTATGGAGATGATAAAAGAAGGAATTGGAGCTACTCTGTTCTTGATAGATCCCATCCTATTCATCCTGTTTACTAGAACGGGCTCACACAGACATTACGCTAAATGGAGGGACAAGAAATGTGATTTTTTTTTTTTTGGTGGCAAGCATTTTACACTTTTTTTGCATCTTCATATAAAGAAAAAATCAAATGCACGTGTGAATGTCTTCGGCCTTGGAGATGGGTGGCTGCTTAGTGTCACGCTGGAAAGCAATCTGGAAGTCAGAATTGTACTACTGTGGTTATCATCAAAACTAATCAAACGCCGGTATCTGAAAGTGTGAAACCCTTTCAGCAGGCAAATCAAAAAATGCACCATTTCTCAGAACCGAGGCAGACCAAACAAGAAATTACAAACACATGTCTGGAAGCGGCTCCAGCTCCACGCATCTCGGCGAGAAAACCGCGATGTTCCTGAAACGTGGGACACCGGCGCTCCCGCCCTGTGTGCACAGCCATCCCTCAGACTTACACGGCCCTTCCTCCGAGACCGCTAAGTGGGTCACGCTAATCCTAATAGAAACAAAACAACATCAAGCAAAGGCCTCGGAGAGAAACATCGGGGAGCAGGCTGCGGCGAGGAAAGCAGGCTGGCTTCGCAGCCTCCGTGCTCACCAAAGCAGAGGGCTCGAGCCGCTGTCCTCTTTTTTTCTCTATTTAGAGACTACGTCAAATTTGCAGAAGGATTTTTAGGGTTTGGCATTCTTCTGGGAATATGTCTCTTAGCTAACATAGAAAAAATAAAATTGTCCCGGAGCTAGAAGAATGTAAGGCTGAAAGTAGGTAGAAAAATATTGTCTGGATGTGGTTTTTCTGAGGGAGGAATATGCTGCTTTGCATTACTTGGAGAGTTTTCATTGATACGGCACTTTACATCCCATTCTGCGAACAGGCAACGGAGCGCTGTGTACACAAACCAAGAGATGAAAAATTTCCAGGGCACATTCTCAAATTTCTTTAGAAATTCATTAATTCTCAGCCATCTTGCTAACCTTCTATTTCCCACCATGGCCACAAAAGAGACCAACCCTATGTATGTTTTCTGCCTAGATAATAAATAACCTCAGCAAGACAACCAAGAGAAATATTTCAAATTACTGCGGCTTCACTGCACACCATGGGGTCATGAACATAAACCAGCAAGACTCAACTCTTCACCAGTCTCGTGTGGAATAGCTTAATGAGTTTTTCAACCCTATGAATGAAACCACTGAGTCACCCAGACCTGCAGTGCAGGATGCGCTGAGCCTGGGGAGTCCTCTCTGCCAACCCCATCTTGCCCTGTGTAAGAGGGTTGTGCTTTTATTTCTGTGTCTAGAGGCAAACTCAGGAGTAGATTCTGGAATTTTTGCACGACAGTGGTGAAATCCATGGATCAAATGCAGAGTGATGCCTTGAGCAAGAGATGGCCGGAGGAGAGGGCAGGAGTCCCAGAAGGAATGGCCGATGCCAACCTTCCAGCGTGTCGGGGCGCTTTGCTCCGAGCCATATGCCTCATCTCATGGGAAACAGTGTTTTATCTCATGGCTGGGAAGAGACAAATGGTCACAAGCACTAACAGCAATGAGCAGCACCGTCACCTCCACGAAAAAGTGCCCTTGGCTTCTAGCAGCAGCCTGGGGCTGGGTGAATTAATCCGGTTTTATTTCAGGTAGGAGAGTCCATCCTACTCAACGCCAAGTGATTACCATTAGCTAACTGCAAACCGTAACAGAGATGCAGAGAGCAAACGGACAGATCTGCAAAAAAGTGATGGAGCCAGGAGCAACTCTGCGTAATTGGCAGTTTGGTTCGTCCCTGAGGAAGTCAGACTCGGATGCAACTAAATGTTATGAAGGAAAACACCATCACAAACCATCGGTCACCTGCCTACGCTCCTTCCTGAGGCCAAGCAAACAGCAGCTGTGGGCACCGCACTCCGTATTGAAATTTAAAGCAATTTCCCTGGTCGCCTTCCATGGATGGACGGTGGCCAACCCGGCACGGGCTTTGAAATCACAACTGGGGAAAGGGCAGCGCTGAGCTGCGAGGGAGTGGACGTGGTCCGGGGTGCCAGGCACCACCCACGGACCCCAGCGCGGCGGGGTGGGCGCGCTGTCACATGAAACAGCCACATCTGCTTGCATTTCATCACCGAAATGGTAAAGTTTGACTTTAGCTTGACCTTGCAATTCACAAGCTCCAGGAAAAAAAAAAAAAAAAAAAAAAAAAAAAAAAAAAAAANAAAAAAAAAAAAAAAAAAAAAAAAAAAAAAAAAAAAAGAAAAAAAAAAAGAAAAAAAGGAAAAAAAAAGTAACAGCAAGCAGCTAAAAAGCAAGCAGGAACTGAAACAGGCTGTAACCTCATGGTACAGGATGAATTAAAACCAAATGAGCTACTTTTCAACATAAGCAGCGTCTGGGGTGATTTTGCTGAGGATGCTGCGATATTTGAACTGTTTCTCTCCGTAATACAAAATCCCCGAATCAATCTGTTTACACCAACGTCGCCTGAACATTTCAGGACTCATACCTGGAAGCCCTTTGAGAAAAAGTGTTAAAAATCCCCTCCGTTGGCAAGATGTGCCTTTTCAAAAGCAAGATTGAGACATACTTGTTTTTCAAACTTCCCCCAGGAAACAGTTGTCTAATGCTAATTAACAGTTATTCCCCGGGACCTGTGACTCAGATCCTCGCTGGAACACGCTGGGTTTGTTCCAGGGGACCTGGCCCACTGGGTATCTCACATGACTTCGGCAAGCAGCTCTCAGGCCAATATTTGATCAACATTTAATTGGTGCCGCTGCTGTTGCTGGTCCCCGGGGAGGCCGTGCTGCAGCCCCCCGCTCCCGTCCTTCCCCAGGGTCACTCCGACCTCTCCGACTCTCGCTGCCCCCCCCCCATTTTCGGAACATGCTGCAACCAAGTGCTCTGCAGACACCAGGCTGCACCGAGGGGCTCGGATTTACCAAATACACCGTGACCATTAACGCATTCACCTCCATGCCGCCACCACCACCCCCCCACCCCCCCGCCGAGTATCCAAGTCTTTTTTTCCAGCGCATCGCTATTTAGACAAGAGATCATTAAGTGTCATCATGTGTGTCGGTGGCCGGGTAAAAGAGGAGAAGCTTCTGGCTCCGCTCCAGTCCCAGTGATAGATGCTTTTCTCGCTCTGTCTGAGCTACGGTTTGGCCCCAGAAAATGCATTGCAGATTCAAAACGTGTACCAAAAATGAGGCAATGTTTTCACTTCTGTCAGAAAATGCTCGTCAGCTGGTGAGCATGTACTGGGTATGTGTATTTACAAAACCAGAACGGAAAAGTGGTGTCTGACAGCCCCTCTCCCCTACTCTCTGCAGGATCCCAAGGGAACAGACAGCTATTTTTTGCCCAGCCCCACTTTGTTAAACTTTCCTGGTAACGTTTCATTTCTGGCTCGGATAGTGTCTGCTATAGAAAACCTATTAGTGACTTCAAACTAACCGGTCATTTTCTGAAGGCAGAGTCAGCGCTACAAATATGTTCTTAGGATCTTCTTCTCCTCATCTCTGGATATACCCTGCGATCACCCAGTGCCACCTCTGACTGCTTTCCTTCATGTGCCAAGTGCCAGTGAAATGTCCCCTAAAGCCACTGGCAGCCTGGCAGAGACGCCAGCCCACCGGACCTCCCTCCTTCCACGGCGCCAATATTTAACATATGGGTGAGCTCCTGGCCCTGCAAAGGGACACGAGAAAGCCCGGGATTTCAGCAGGATCAGGATGCCACCTACTGCTCTTTATCTTCATTTGGGTGCTCCCACATTAAAAGCCAGGATTAGGAATCACTTTTTCACACCTTTGAGAAGGTGGGAACCTCACACCCACCGCGGCTGGCTGTAAGGACATGTTGCTGGGATGTTAAGCAGGAACGGGGCAGAAGTTCAGACCAAGGGGAAATACCAGACCATTGCTGTGCACCCTTTCATGCGCTGATCCCACCGCTCCTTTTCTTCTCTACCCAAATATTTGTATGACCCTTTAAAGGCATTTTCTTAGGACGATCTGACTTTTATTAGAGATGCAGAAGCCCGTGGTCGCCTGTCATTGCAGGTCAGTGGTTAGAGGCACAGGGGAGGCACGATGCTCCGGCACAGCGACCGGCTCAGCCCGAGCCGTGACCTCGGTCCAGACACGGTTAATTCTCTCCCCTCTTGCCCTGACTTGCACTGCCTGAACTTTTGCTCTGTCCTGCTGAGTCACCTTTATTCAGCTGATGATCTATGTCATCCTTTATGCAAACAAGCATAAATTGGCTAATTAATCCCTGGGGTAACCCCACTGATTTCAGTGGAGCAGCAGCCAAAGCGAAACAGGACTAACGTCTTTAATCTACTCTTTGTTCCTGTAGCACAGCCTTTGCCTTGTCCACGAGTCAAAGTAGACCTCTAATTATATGGATTTGGCTCTTAATCTTTTCTGGTCTCGGGAGATTCCAGTTGCTGAAAATTATGGATTTCACTTGGAAACTGATGAGGGTCTGTACAACATCACCCAAACGCCTTGCTGGGAAGCCGGCGACGTTTTGGACCTGTGCACCAAAACCGGTGCTGGGGACTGAGTGGCTCAGGATTAACCACCGTGCCGCCGGGAAACCTGAATTCCTGCAGCTCGGCTCCCATTTACCGCCCTCCGCCGCAGCACAGCTTGGTCGTGCAAAGCGCCACATTTGGACCTTTCTGCATCATTTCAAAATGGACTTATCGCCCAAACCACCCTTCCAGGGCAAGAGAGCGAGCGCTTTCTGCGGCACAGAAGCAGACAGGTGAAAATGGGAAGCGTCACCATGTATTTGAGTGGCTTCATGCGAAAATACGTGCCTTTTAAATCACAGTCAGAGCCTTCTCCATCAGAAGCTTTGCTGCTTTTTCCTTCCCCTATCCCATAACTTTCTTCACAGCTATGTGCAGCTGAAGGGCTTGTGACAGTTATTGTCAAAGACTAAACAATAGATCAGAGCCGTGGCCGGGAATCTGAGGGTTTCCTTTTTTTCCGAGTGAAAAAGACGAGTTGCAGCTGACAGCTGTCCATAAAAATCCTAACGTACAAATCGTATAATATAAACTAAAGAGAGACCAAAAGTACCACCGAAAAAAAAAGAAAAATGAGCTTGTTAGAACAGTCTGTATTACAGCTGTTTCCCTTGACAGTTTTCTGTACCCTAATACGCTCAACAAATTGGCAACCTGTCCTTATATATTTGCATCAGGATTCCCTTAAGGGAAATGTCTATATTATTCTGTTTTGGATAAAGGAAGCAGTTTGATATGACAGGTAGGTCAAGTGTTTCTTTAATAAAGCATATGGGTAGGAAGAAAGAAATAGGCTATTGTCAATGACTTGACAAATAGGTAGATATGCCCCCCTTGAGTATAGCCAGGGAAAGCTACTGGATAAATCACCCTTGTTATTTTGATTTAACCACTTTGTTGCTGAATACATTTTTTCCCAGAGTCCTCAATAAAGGTCATACCAAAGATTTCTTTATAGACTCTGTGGCGTGGCATTAACTCAGTTTGGATTTCAGTTCTGCAGAACGAGTCTGGACCAAAGTTGCGAAATAATTTCTGTCTCCTGTGAACCTGTGTAATACTTACATGTGACACAGGAGGATGTTCACACTGTCGCTTCAGCAAAGTTTGTCATCTCAGTTCAGGCAGCGTCTGCCACGGTGACCCACACGATGCTCCCCATCCCCTTCTGTTCAAAGGGAGCATGAACACGAACAAGGAGCCTCCTTGTCCCAGTGTGGACACGGGGATGAATTCACCCCTATTCCCAGACTTTGCACCCACACAAACGGGCTGCAAAACCCAGTACTGCTCGTTTGGTGGCTGCTGTCCAAATCCAACCAGCGAGGGTTACTTGGGACACTTCCGAGTGAAAACCAGCCCTGGAATAGGAAATTACCCCAGTTCATCCTTAAAGACACTGGGATTTAGCTAAGAAAGCCACTTCTGAAGGCTGGGGGCAATTTTTTCCCAAGGTGAACCCGGAGATCCTTCAGCCATGAAGCCACTACTAGTGAAGTTACGTGTGGAAATGGGCAAAACACCTCCAAGCCTTTTCAGCTGGTGAAGCCACTGGTTACTGGCAGCGCAGGGGTTTGGGTGCTGCAATAGCCAGGTCCAGCACGGTCACGGCGTTCTTGGGGACATCCACCCCGCAGGGAGGGGACAGATCCGCTGTCGGGACACGCCGTGGTGCCTGCAGCCCCAGAGCTGTTCCAGCTGGTCACAGGCAAACATCTGAGCAGTGCTCAAAGCCTGGATTAGGTAAATACGTATTTAGGGACCTTTTACAGCAGAGAGCACTCTCCCAATTAATTCTAAAGGCCCCCTTGGAGCTGTTAGGGTCTGTTGTGTAAACACATGGGAATGAATATCTTTTAAGTTCTTCTTCTTTACCTCAAGAATGAAGGTTTCTATAGCTTAATACCAAACCTCTGGCTTTGGCTGCAGCTTGGCGGATAGACTCATATACGAGGGGAAAAAATTTTTGGCTGAAATTTGGATAAAAATTCAGATCAAGCTATTTAAACAACTAAAAGAAAATATTGAGAATATCATCTCTGTGGACATTCTTGATTTGCTCATCACTAAGAAAATGCCAGATAATTTTTTTTTTTAAATGTTGCATTTCTTGGCCACTCGGGCAATGTTTCTGGACCAGCCCTCTCTGTGCTCAGACCCTGCCAGGCTCGGGAGGGGGGGGTCATTCTGCCTGCCCAGCATCAGGGCATCCCTGAGGAAGGGAAGAGCTCTCGTTCCTTCTCAGCTTTTTCCTACAACCACAGCCTTCCACAAACAGGACAGGACATTTTTTCACAATTCAAAAGCAAACTGGGGAATAACAGCAGCACATTGACCCATCCGTCCAATGCAGCCAAGGATGCACACTGCTATCTCAACGAGCAATGCCATCATCAGTCTTCCTGCTCCCAGTTGTTCCCAACCTGGTGATTCAAGATGTATGCCTGATCATGCCAGATTTCTAAGTGGAGATAACACAAAACCATCTTGTGCGAATTCTGATTTATCTTCCAACATTATTATCTTCTTTTTCCCCAGCATTATGTTTTTCCCAGCAGCATCAGCATTATTATTTTTATTTCAATTATTTATATATTTATGATATATAATAGTTATATATTAATAATATAATATGTTGTGTTATCGTCCTTATATAATATATTAATAGTATATAATTATATATTAACTATATTAATACTTATTATATTAGTAATAGTATTAAGAATAAAAATAAAAACTTAACTTGTATTTCTAGGTTGAGATAAATACATGTTTAGGGACTTAAAAAATATCTTCTTTGTTGTTATTTTATTCTTGCCTTTCTGTTACATTCAAAGTGATTTTCCAGCTGCAGACCTTTCTGTATGGAAAAAAGCTGCTATTCCCCCAAATCAGTATACACTGCTGCTTTCCTTATCTGCCCGAAAGCACATTTTCTCCTATTTATAACTGGGCATTCCTATACTGTTGACCCAAACAAGGCGAGGGCTGGAGCTTCATATTATCTTTTTTATTCTTCATATATGTAGAAAGCAGGATTTATGCCTCTGCCTTGGGGAAGTCACTCCTTTTCACCATACATGGTAGCACACAGAGCTTTGGCAGCCCATGTTGTGTTTTCCATATTAAGCCATACACAAGGGTAGCAAACAGGGAGCTGTTGACCATGCCCCTCACAAAAATGAGAGGCGGATGAAAAGCCGCGGCGGGGCTAGACGGTTACGTCTTGCCTTTCCTCTTTTCACAGCAACCCAGGAGGAAGACCTGGCTGGTGCTGAAGCCAACAGAAAAACAGCGGCATTATGCAGAGAAGAAGCAACACTGCACGTTTTTATCAATTATTACATTGGTTGTTGCTACACGTAAAGGAAAACTCATGTAAAGGGCAGCAACACAAAGGTGCATGCTTTACATTTTGGAAGCCACAGGCTCATTGTGCAGCAAGGCTTCTAGAAGCCTTCTTGGAGGCTTTGTGCCATTATTAATGTCATTAATGTTGTTCCCTCTTCTATTGCGACTGCCTGTTGTGACTACAAGCCATGGAAAATACAATATTTTCATCCAACAATTTCATGAGAGAGGAGAAATCAATGGTGAAGCACACGGGTCTCCTCCAAGCATGCCATGGGCACCTGGTGGGAAGACAACCCCGGGCACAACCACCCAAGACGTCAACCTGCCCCAAGAGCTGAGAGGTGACCAAGGTCTTCCATCCCTCACGTATCATCTGGCTCCTGGGCTTCCCTCTCCACCTGTACGCCCCTTCCTCCAGCGCTGCTTTCCCGGTTTGCTTTTAAACAATGCACGTACTATTCTTCAGAGAAACAAAAGGTGGCGAAAGGAGTGGAGCCTTCTTTTAGTAATCTTTCTGCAGAGCAAGATCTGAGAATTTGGGCTTCTCGGTAACAATCCCTGGAGGTTGAAGACTACAGACTGGAGTTTGGGAAGAGTCTGTGTCTTTTAATTGATGTTAAAATGTTAAAATAAAGGGAAATGTTAGAATAAAAGGAAAATTTCCTACATTGTTTGCCAAGGAAATGAACCGTGTTTCAGTTAAATGTTTCTGTTTAAACTTGCAGGTGCTTCTGGTGATACTTAAGATATTTTTGCATTTGGTGTTCCTGGTTTTTTTGTTTCCCCAAAACAAGGACTTTTGCTTCACATCACCTGGAGCAGTTTGAGTTCTGGTCACGTAAATTTCCTCATTCAGGAGCACAAAGTTCATGTGTTTGAGTTGCCCAGTCTATAGGTAAAAAAAAATGAGAAAGGAACTGATTTTGAAATGACATATTTTCTTTATTTTTTCCTTTAATGAGAACACTCTTGCTTCATTTGTATTTTGTAAAACTTCTTTTGACCACTTTTCTTTTCCTTTCCCAACGTAAGTTTCAGCCTAAACCAAGCTGACATATTCCTTTTAATGTGTTTTTGAAATATGCTTAATGGTGCTGAAAGCTAAGGAAGCTCGAATATAATTCCAAAAGCCTGAGCCCACCAGAAGCCTAATGCAAACATTATTATAAAAACTCTGCGATGGTTAGAGGTTTCGGGGAAACCTGGGTGTTCGTTAACAAAATCAGAAACGTTATCTGCGCAAGGAAAATGTGTTCTGTCGTTTGGCATCTTGACGGCCGTTCAATTTTTCTTTTTTCTGCACCCAGAAAATCTGTTTCCAATGTTTCTGCCACAGAGAATATGGAACAGCAGGAGCAGGAGCAGAAGTTGATGCGGGAGGGGGATTTAACGATTGTTATTCAGCTCACATCTCTGGCAGGCACACTCCCTCTCCCCAGATTTCTCCCGAGAAATCGGCTGAATAAAGAGCGGCTCTGACACGAAGGGCGGGAGAGAGGAAGAATATTTCTTGGACCCACATGGGACAGGCATGTGAATTGTCCACCTTAATCAATACTCCTTACACTTCCCCAGCGGTTAACCTTTGCCAAACAGAGGAGGACAGTGAGTATTTTTGCAGGTTGGGAAAGGGCGGAGGGTACGGGGGCTCCCAGGGCAGCCAGAGCCGAGCACTTGTGCCCTTCATGCCAGACCCCTTCTCCTCCCTGCGCTGCTGAGGACAGGCACTTTTAGGGAGTTTTTCACTTGGCCGTGTCATCCCCCACCCAAAGGACATGTCCCCCGACACGTGCTGTCAACACCCGCCTGCCCTGACCCAGGAGGACCAGAGCTTCGCAGGGCTGAGCATCCAGGAGAGCACCGAGAAGCCTGTTTGGGAACAACAGCAAGATTGCTTCAGTCCTCGGTGAAAGAACATTTGTGAAGAGCTGTGTCCGTGGTGGTTTTCAGGAGAAGAGCTCCGTTACTCACCCTGGCAGCAGCCCCTGCTACAGAGACAAAAATGCAGCTGGGACGCTCCGGTGGTGTCTGGTATTCTGCTCCAGGCGAGCACACATCTCAAGCGTTGCCTTGAAATGTTTGCCGTTTGCTGGGAAGCTACTGTGGTAACTTCCAAAAGAGGCAAAAGCGGAGGTTTCTCCGGATATTTTTCTCTTCCCACCTCAGCAGAGCAGGAGCGTGCTTCATTTCATCTCTGACCAAAAACCTTCTGGTCACGAATGGACCTTGGGTTTTCACGTAGTGCCATTCCTTTAAGGGAAGGAGAGCCAAAAACCAAAATAACCTTCCTGGAGATATGCCGTCAGCACAGAAATAACACAGGACTTCTCCCCCCGCCGGCCACAAAGGAAGGATTTCATTCAACGTCAGCGGGCTCCCTCCTGCATGCCTTGTGGCGAGAAGCACGTGGAAATCCTGACCGGAGCGCCTCTGCCTTTCTTCCATCAGGGGAAACACCGCATCTACATTTCACCGCAGGCACAGCACACAGTAACCGTCTCCTTTTTGGCTGTGTCGCCTTAGCGTTCCTCGAGACGAACCCGAGCAGAAGCCTGGCTGCCGGGCTGTCCTGCCCCGGCAGGTTTTCCCAAGGAGGAATGGGGTTAAGCCGCGTGTGCTGTCCCGTGTTGGCGGTGCCGTTAAGCCTTGCTACGGATCCCCCATCTCCAAAAGAAATTTGGTTTGAGCTGCGATGGGAGCAGCGCCTTTCACGGCAGAGCTGGTGACAGGATGGGGACCTTTTTCAGGAGCGTTATTTGGAGCAGCCTGAGGGTGCGAAGCAGAAACAGCCTGTCCCGCATCCCCTCCGAATCCTCCCTCGGCCTCCCTGCCTGCTTCCCACACCGCCTCGCGATAGCTGCTTTGCTATCGAGCTGCACCCCATCTGGCAAAAAAACCCAAATTTCGTTGCTTGAAATTTCACATCTAGCTATTTCAGGACAGCTTTCTTATTTTACCTGTTTTTTAAAAATTCAGAACAAACAATTACATAAAACCAAATTTTTTCCTTTTTTTTTCCTGTGCTTCAGATAGATAGGAAATGATCTTTGTTAAAAAAGATATTCTTCCTCTTGAAAAATGTGCTTAGCTGCGTGAATTCATTCACAAGAATATAAGAATATTCACCGCCACTGAATTAGCAGCAAAATAAGAAAGGAAAGAAAACCTGAACTCGGTGAACCATGATCAAGTAATCCGAGGAAATCAGCATGTTTCTCTCTAGACAGTTCAGAATACCAAATACTAAGACANCTGTAAATGTCTAATGGTATTTTCAATTCTCACCATTTTATCGTGAGTCGTCCCTATTTATGGGTGATTTAGAGCTCGGATCAGTTTTTAACCCAACAATTTAAGCTTTCATTTTTTTCTTTAATGCATTTCCAGCCTTCCTGAAAGGCACACGAGGGCAAAATGCTCAACCTTCAAAGAGGGAATAAAAGGACCTGATATGAAACATTTCTCAGCTCTGTCTCTAAGCCAAGCTCATGATTTCTGAAAGCTTGGATTAAGCAACACAGCTACATGAAAACAAAGAGACTTGAAATGATGTCGAGTGGAGTAAGCAGTGTATTTGACACACGAGGCCTTGATTTTATATCTATTCATCTTTTTTTTTTTCCATTGCTGCTTTTCTGACATTCTCTTTTCAAAGCACTATTCCAGGTTTCACAGCTTAGCACCTGGCTAGTGTCATCCAACCGCTCTTCCTCTTTCCACCTCTGACTCCGACTTCCCGCTGGGTGGATTTGGGAGGACGAAGCGGATGGCAGGTCCCGTGCTGGAGCTCATCTTCAGCCACTGCCCTCGGGCACGGAGGGGGACGACCCAGCAGCTCGCTGGGATGGAGGTGCCCCTTGGGGCTCCCCTGTAAAAGCCTTTCCCAATGCTGCTGGAGGCCGCACACTGCAGCCCAAATAATTAGTGAAAGCCCGATTTAACGCATATATTTGCTTTATTCTTTTATTATAACACAATAAGAAAGGGAGCGGGGGAATTCAGCCGTCAGCCAATGCAGCCATCGCCTGTGAGCGCTGTCGGGGCAAGCCCCGGCCATGTGGCGAAGGAGCCCCTTGTTCGGTCACGCCGCACGGATGGGGCTGATGCTGCCAACTGCTGTACGCAAACCCCATGCAAACCCTTCACTCAGCCGTGCTCCGGGCTGGGCAAACGCCCCAGGGAGGGGTTGGATGATGCCCGGCCACCTCCAGAGCCACGACAGCAGCACCGGTGAGCGCAGGCGATGCTCCCGTCAGCTCTCGATGTGCCAATGTCTTCGGCTGCAGGAAGGGCGGATGATCAGAAATAGTCCCCGATGGGGGAAAAAGGCAAAACACCATAAATCATATTTAGTCTGCTGAAACCTCCAAGTGATAAAACAGTTGAAAAGACTACTTTATTTATAAAACACATATGGAGACCTTAATCAAGCCAGGAATGAGGTCATTTCTGCCAATTAAATCTCACTCATTCTGCAGTTGGAAACAATCAAAACAAAGGCAGAATTATCAATGGCGTGTCTATGTGCTGCGGCCCCAGAAAATACCCGTTGTGCTGGGGCTACAGTAAATCACCTCTCACCGTGTGCCGGGGAGGCTGGTGCCCTCAGCTCCCCTGGACCTGGGGAGGAAAGCAGGGCTTAGCTTTTTTGCCTAATTAATGGGTAGTATTTTGAACATACGCTATCTAAGTCTTATTTTAAAGCAAAAGTCGGTATTGTAACTAAATGGCAAAAGGATAGTGTTAACTTCAAGTTCCCATTTGGAAATGGTTTATGTCTGTCCCCACTCCAGTCCCCCCAGCACTTGCCGGAGCTGTCAGGGGGAGTTTTTTGCCCAGTGCTATTTATCCAGGTCAAGGAAGTTGCGTTCGTTGCCTCTTGTTGAAATATCCCCATTATGTGTTATTTGTCCTAGTGGTGACCAAATGGTGAGAACTGCTCTCGCGCAAAATAATAAGAGCACTGCAGCTATACGCATAATGTGCTTTATTTAACATTAGACACAGAATACCTGCCAGTCAGCTTTTTAAACGGGCATGAATTGGTTGGCTTAGTGTAATGAGTGATAAACTGACAGTAACAGTACTTTGAACTCCTGTGCAAATTCACACATAAGTCTGAGACTTTGGACACATATTAATGATCCTCCCAACACCTCTAGAATTATTAATGTGTTAATTTTAATTAGGAGGCAAGTGAGACATAGGGAGATTTGTTCCATGTGGATATAGCAAGCCCATTTATCCTGAGCAGCTTGTACGCTGCTCTAATTCAAATCATTCCTCTGCCATTGCAGAAGCAAACGGTGGAGCCAAGAAATCTGCAAAAGGACTTAGATGCCCAAGCACGAAATGATGATCTTCAAACCTCCCTGACCTTGCAGCAAGCATCTATAAACATCTGTGTTTTCTACATTAAAGTTCTCCAGATGTCTAAAATTCCCAGAAGTTCCCTGCCCCTCTCTGTGCACTGCAGCTCCGGCCTTATCTCACACGTAAACAGTGTCGGCATCTGCAGAGGCTTCTCCACCCATCGGCCCTGCAGCACCCAGCCTGGCAGGCACCCTCACGTGGGAGAAGAGCACCCTGAGCTCCAGCCCTAAACCCAGCTGAAGTTTAGGAGCTGTACACAGACACCCCCTCCTCCCAACGCCTGAGGACCTCCTCCTTCTTGTGCACCGTGCGGGGGCACCATCACCAGGCGTGATATCTCATCGCCGGGGGTCGGTGGCACCAGGGAAGGCTGGACATGGGGGTGGCTGTTGCAGGACACGGGGTGGGTGCAGGGGAGCACCCACGCAACACACAGCCTGCGCACCCTTCTCTGGCAGCAGCAGCAACCCACGCGGGGCCGAGGAGCCCTTGTGGGTGCTGTACCCTGTGCAATACCGCGGTGGCAGGGGTGCGGGTGGCTCCACCCCAGCCCTGGTCTTTCCTTCACCTCTGGAGGCCAGGGACATGTCCCAGCAGGTCGATGTTTTTAACTCTTGGGGAAATGCTGGGGCCAGGTGATGAAAGCTGTTCCTGCGAGGCGGAGCCGTGACCCCAGGACAACGCACGATTCCCGCTCCCATGTGCAAATGAATGGCTGTCGAGGAGAACGCGTCCTTCCTTCTCCGCTCGCCCAGGCTTTCCTCCTGCTTGGCCTCTATGTGCCCTTGCCAGGCTCAGGGTACTGTCTCATCCCAGGGCGTTCCCTTGCTGTGGTCCAGCGTTTCTCCATGGCTCAGGATACCATCTCATCCCAGGGCGTCTCCTTGCTGTGGTCCAGCGTTTCACCATGGCTCAGGGTACCGTCTCATCCCAGGGTGTCTCCTTGACGTGGTCCAGCATTTCACCGTGGCTCATGCAAGCAGGACGAGTGCTTCATAGTGCTTTACAGCGGTGAAAAGGCAGACATAAAACCAGGCCCTACGAAGTGGTAAAGTCAATCACAGAGGCCTTGTTGTGTCTATTAGATGTGCTCTTTCAATTATACACGGCAGACACGGGGAATCAGTGTGGACACAGCAAAGCCAAGGGAGAGTCCAACACAAAAGGGTGAGCACCCTGAATCAGCACGTGTCCCGCTGCGAGACCGCACCGAGAAAATCATCTAAAGGGCTGGTACCACACTTTGACCATCAAGCACCCCTCTCCTTTCCCCATGAACCTTCCCAGCATCCAAATTTGGGTTTGTGCCATGATTTAGTGTCCAGATGCCAGACACCTACTTTGCAAGGAGGGGGCATCCCAAAAGCCAAGCATCACGAGCCAGGACAGGGAAAGCAGCAGAAACCTTCTCTCTCATGCTGACTTTGCTCTGGTGTTTGCTCACGCCTCAGGTTCGCAATCCCTGGGAGAGCAGGAGGGGAGTCCTGGGACAGAGGTGACAGATGCACAAGGTGCCCAGACAGATGGACTCTGAGAGAAGGAGCCCAAGGGGGGACCGTGCGAGTGCTGTATCTTAGCCCACCTGGTCCCCACCATTTTGGGATGAATGGTCCCATTTGCCTGATAGCTTTTAATCTGCAAGATGCACCGTTGTGTTCATCCATTCCCAGTCCTCTGCACTGCACCAAGCTGCTGCCATGTATCTATGGAGCGACAACTATATTTGGTGTTTTCCTTCCACTACTGGAGGAGGAACTCAAGACCTCTGAGCCAAATTCACAGTTTTCTGAGGCCTGATTCAAATGTTTCTATTACTTCTAGAGTTGGCAATAATTTTAATGGTCCGTTTGAATAGACAGAGTGATTCATTACAGTCTTGCAAATGGTGGATGCTTGCATCCTCAAGAAGTGACTCTTGATTTATCCTAGTGCACAACTAGTTGGCACTACACCAAAATAACATCAAACCAGTTCAGCGGGTGACTCAGGGGTTGTTTCCATTAAGCAGATCATATCTCCCTGTAAGTAGATTTGTAGCAGAATTGTACACCTGCTTTTCAGAAATGCTAGTAACTCCGGCGGGTGGAGGACCTGGGCATCATCGGAGTAGAAGAGGATTTTTAAAAAAAATAAAAATATGGTAACTCACTGAAAGCAAACTGTTCTCGTGAATCATATCTCGTTGGTCAAAATATCTGTCAGAAAGGCTGTGTAGGTCCAAGGTGGAAGCCCAGTCAGAGCCATTCCGAGTCCAGGCAGGGACATGTCTCTGCCCAACCACATACAACAACGAAAGGAAATACAGAAAGGTTAACTGAAACACTAATTCCATTTTAATTAAATGCTTTATATCAACATCTATTTCACTTACAATAGGTAATTTCTATTTCCAGGCACATTTTAAGGCTTACTTAAGCTTCATTTGTGAGGTGATTTTATTGATGTACTTATTGGTGGATTTACGTTGCTTTTTGTTCCATTGTAATCCCAAATCCAGATCAAAGAGGTATGTGGATGCGTAAGTTCACACAGAGCAGCAGCAAAACCAATGAAGCTGTGCCTGTGCTTAACCCAAACGCTGCGTTGCGTTAGGGCACTGGTACAGGAAAGGCTCTGTTCCGAATTTCCCCTTTTTCTAAATTAATGGTGAAATTGTAAATTTGGGGTGGCACTAAGGCTTACTGTAAGCAGTTTCAGATCAGCCAAAGCCGGTGTCACACAGTGTCACAATGATCTTCTCACAATAACGCCAGCACAAAGCTGGGGGGGGGGGGGGGCTGGGGAATAAAAATGGAAGGGGACGGTGCTCAGCAGCAACCCTTGAACTCTGTGCTTACGGGAGATCTCCGAACACGCTTTCCTTCTGCTTACCTGGCAAAGCCTCCTGCTGCCTGCCCGTACCGTCCCAGAATGGATTGACAGAAATTCCGCTGCTAGGCAAAGGAGAGGAGAGTTGGAAAGTCACTNAAATGTTTGAACCAGGTGCACCTAAAAAAAAAAAAAAAAAAGCCAAAAGATTGCTATTCATTACTGTATTACTGCAATTGTTTGTTCTGTAATTAGTGATGATAGGTAAGCAAGCTGGAAGTAAAGCAAATAAGAAGTTACTAAATGGAGCAGCATTCCAAGTGGGCAGAAAAGCAACAAAATGAGACCTGAAAATGACACTGCGAGGGTACGCTAATCTCTGTTCAGTTATTATTTCATTAGCACCTGACTTTCAGATCGAGGGCTTTCTGCCTGAGCGTAGCGAGGGGCTGGAGCTCCAAAATCAGCTCCGGGCTCAGGTGCGCAGCAAACCGCGCCAGGGCAGTTGCAGGGAATCAATCAGCAGGTTCTCAGTTGATGGATTAAAACAACAGAGAGGTCTTACCCCAAGTCACATGGCCAACGGAAAGCAGAGCGGTTTCCACCGACTGTCATGCCCAGAGATAGTGTTGGCATTGCTGAAGCTCTTGAAGCAGATTTGCTGTTTAAAGAGGGGGAAGGGTTTCCCGGGGGCAGTTTCTGCTGAGAGACCGAAGGTTTTTCAAGCAAACAGATCACTTTAAAAGCCCATTTCCATCGCAGATTGCGTAAAGTTTGAAAGCCTAAAACTTCAGATACGCAGAGTGCTCTCTGACATTTTACGGGGCAAAAAAGTAACAAAAGGGGAAAATGCAGCTTGGCTGCGCTTAGGAAAATATTATCTAGCAGGAGGAACTGTGATTTAAGCCTGTACTCCTGCCTGCAGCTTGCTGGTGGCTCCTCCTGATCTTACCCGAGGTTGAAAACTAACCATCCCCACCTCTCACCCTGCTCACGGCAGCCCAGCTCTCGCCTCTCCAGGAGACCAGCAGCTGTGAAGGGACCAGCAGCTAGAATGGAGATGAGAGTTGGAAGAATATTCTTCCTTAAACCAAAACCAAACCATGCTTTGGGGTTTTGAAAGCACCACGTTGCGCATGCTGCCATGCCACCATGTAATCATACCACGGCACCACGCCAAGGCCTTCCTTTGTGTTATTGCACTCACGTTTCACGTGATTCTCAATCATATTGCACATTTTTTGGGGAGGAGATGCAGGTCAGTTGTCAAAGTTATTCAGGCACTGAAAGATGCAGAGAGGTGCTCGGGTGATTTGAAGACAGTCTGGAGGAGGGACTTTTACAAACACTGATTTCCTATCAATTTTAGCTCCATCCCAAGCATACATATCCCATTACCTAGAATGCACTTCAATAGATGGCAGGTTTCTAATAGAGATTTTTAAAATCTCTATATCTTATCTTAATCTTGAAGTACTTAACTTCACACCTAGTCAACTCAGGCCCTGAGGCTTCTCAAGGGCGAGGGCTGCACCCTGATACCTCATCGCTGCTCGGGAGCTGAACAATGGAGAGGTTCAGCCTATGGAGAAACCTGCGTTGGGCAACCGTCCCACCCCACGGAGGTCACGGCAGTCACACACCTCTACCACCCTTGGATGTCGGAAGAAGGCACAGTACTCTGATCAGCATGGGACGCAGGAAAACTCACTGGGAACGGGTGTTTTCATGGGGTTTCACTTTCTTTCCCCTTTATTCTTGCCCCCAGCAAGGCATGGTCCCCAGCGGACTCCAGTGCCCAGTTTGATGGTGACAGCTATTCTGGGGTTCAACTACTTGCTTTGTTAGGGCTTGAAGAGGAGTTTCTCCTCGGTAATTACTCATAGCAAAAACATTCTCTGCAGAGTCAGCTTTGTCAGTGACAGTCCTGAAGGGTTGTCAGCCCCTCCTAGGTCACCTGGTGCACAAAGCATCATAACACGATATAATATGCCATAAAAAAAAAAAACCATCCAAGGCCCTGGCTCTATTGTGGGGGCCTTGTAATTAAATAACTTCAAATGAGCAGCCTAGAAATATCACACAAAGACCTGAAAAAAGCCCAACAAAGTGATAAGATCACTTATTAGTGCCAAACTTTTGATTTAATTATATATTCCTGGAGCCCTGTTCTCAAGGGAACTGCTTACACAACCACATGGTGAAACAAAAGAAGGGATTAAAACCTGTGGGAGAGAAGCTGGAGAATTTACTCCCGATTCACAAAGAAAAGTCTCCTCGCATCTGACCGAGGAGGACTCTCAGATTAAAGAACCAAGGAGGCTAAAATAAAAGGATTTTCTGCTTTTTTTAATGATAGGGAGGTAATAAAATACTCATTACCGACCTGAAATCGAGATTCTGACACGGCACCTCTCTCAGTAAGAGAGTTAATGTTCACACTGGGGACAGGGTGCGCCCAAAGGGCAGTGTCCCCTTGAATCACCATCTCTCAACTGGGCTTTTATTTTCAGGTGAGGCCCTTCAGAGTTTATCTGTGTCCGCACTTTGCTTTACCCCAAATGCCAGATTCAAGCTGGCTGGACGCTGAAGGCTGGGCTAGAACCAGCTCAGCCCACAGGAGGGTGATGTGAGAGAGAAAAATGCTTTAATCCATATTTTGGGACCAGGCTGTTGGCAGTGTCCACGGAGAGGAGTCCCCACCTCGGCTGTCACCTCTGTGAAGCAGAGCCACCACTGCTCCGTCTGCCAGTGACAAACCCTGTAATTGAGCAGTTAACTGTGATTAACACCTCACTCCTGCCCACACACTGAGGCTGTTTCAAAATCTTTTTGTTTTGTCCTCATCATGACATTTCTCCAATTCTTTCCTCCTTCTGTTGGCATAGCCCAAAGTCCTGTTCAGGCCATATCTTTTGCCATCTTCTTCATAGTAAACCCAAGTTATTTGCCTTTTCTCATATCCACTTCTTCCTGACTGATCTGCTTAACCAGTGCCGGCTCCCACTGATGGCATTGCCATTGCTCCTCAGTAGTGCCTTTTTGGGTGAATGCTGGTTTCTCACTCCGGTCTTCACAGGACTTTTTCCCCATGAACCCCACAGAGAACTCTTAAAACGGACCCTTAAAAATCACCTGCTCCAAATTCATGTACCTACACAGATTCAGCAAAACCTTGCGTGCTCTCTTCCAACAAGCTGCACCAGGGTCCCACCCTGTTGTGTTGCTCCAACCTAGAGCCACAGTGAGGACAGACCCAGAGAGGCCTTTCTCTTCCTTTTCCCTCTCCTTTGACGGGTTCCAACATGACAGCAGCACAAATTGTGGTCCCCTCGTTGGCCAACTACCTTGTAAAAACTGCCAGCTCCAAGCATTTTAGGAAAAGTNCTCTTCCTTTTCCCTCTCCTTTGACTGGTTCCAACATGACAGCAGCACAAATTGTGGTCCCCTCATTGGCCAACTGCCTTGTAAAAACTGCCAGCTCCAAGCATTTTAGGAGAAGTGTAGAAGCACTCTGTAGGGGTGCCAGCCACAAGCTGAGATACCTCCAGCAAGCTGTCCAGCCTTCACAGAGGGTGTATGACACGAGCGCCCCAAGTGCTCAGCAGGTCACCCCTAGCACCATCAGAAGAAGATGAACAGTGGCAGGGATGCAACAGCCAGCCTGGCAAGAGCAAGGAGCTCGGCATCGTTATGTTTGTTGGAGCCCATCTGGTTTTGCCTTTCCTTAGCAGCCTGCAACACTGAAGGTCCCAGTTTGCAGAGGGGTTGGCTCAGACAGTGTCTACTGCCCTCAGGAGCTGGTCCACAACATGACTGCAGGCAACCTGCGGCTCTCCATGCCTGCAGCAGCCAAATGGGAGCCAGCAGGCAGGTTTCAGAGCAGCGAAGCTGCAATCCTGTGATACAATAAAATGTTGTGCACTTAAAAGCTGAGGACTTATTTACCTCCAGGCTCCTGAGTCACAAAGCAGCAAGACACACAACAGGTTTTCTCCCAAACTTTAGTAGGTCCTAAAGGTGAAGAGGCTCATTACAAGGAGGTTTAGCCAGCAATCAATCATTCTTAAAGACCAAGGACTTAATAGCTCTTAAGGATCAGATCACAGCTCCAGAGCCTGAATACGCTGTCTGGAGGAGACACTTGCCTGCAAGGCGAGCGGAGCAGCTCACAGCATGGTCTGGTCGCTCCTCCCTCCCAGGGCAAAGACAGCCCCGGTACTGCGGAGATGATTCTCTGCCTGTCCAAGATAATCCTATTCAAAGCAATCATCTGTTAAACAACTGGAGAGAGGCCAGCCCACACACTGCAGATCCGAACCTGAACGTTCTCACAACCTGAGGAAGGAGCTCGGGATCAGGAAATGTTTTGAAAAAAAGAAACATCACATGAGAACTGAGAAAACCACTGAACTGCTCTCCAAAGGCAGTCGCCAAGCTACTGTTTATTCAAGGGATGCATCGACTCTTTACAAAAATGCCATTTGCATGCAGCGCAGACCCTCCTCCCCACGGAGCAGCCAAGCATGGTCCATAGAGCCGAGCACAATGTGCTACATGGGCACTGCGCTCCCGTTCCTCCTCTGCCAGGGTGGAGGCAACATGTGGCAGCCTGGCTGGGTACCACGAGGCCGGGGAAAGCTGCCGTGCTCCATCGCCAGCCCCAGAGGGAGCTCAGCACAGCCTTGTCCCCCACCCTGAGCCCTCCACCCATCCGTGCTTGCTACGGCCAGGATTTGGGCTAAAAGCTCCCGGGAAGGACCCCAGTGCAGGCTGACCCTGAAAATATCTCCCCAACACACCCATCTACGAGTAACCTTTTGGGCGGTTGTTTGGATATTTAAAGGAAAAATTCTGTGTTATGACAAACAGACAGTTTTCCCCATTTATTAAATGCTCATAATTTGTTTTAATGGTTTCTCTAAACAAGTAGACTTTTTTCTCAGCTCTTTGAGCTTTTAAATGACACAACTGTTATGTTAAAAGGGAAAAGGGTGATGATTTACATTTGGAGCAGGGCGGGGGTGGCCGGGAGGCAGAAGGACAGCTGCAACCCATCGGACGTGGCTCTCCTCCACACAGCTATTTTGTTTGTGCCGTTTCGGCAGCTTGGGTCTGTCGGTGCCCTTGACACTGGCAGCGGGCTCAGCTGCCCGCACATGGGTGGTGGGTGCTCCTCTGTGCCTGGCGAGGTGGGCTGGGATGGATCCTGGCCTCCACAGTGCTGCAGCCAGACCGAGTCGTGCTTCCCTCTGGTGCTTCCCTCCCCATGAAACCCATGGACGATGGGAAATGTCCCCCAAAACCGGAGTGAGCTTCTGCAGACCATAACGAAGCCAGCGTCCTTGGCCAATGCCAACATCTACGTGCAGCTAGAGTAATGCAGTGTGAAAATCAGACACTATTTTTTGGACTTACAGTTAATATCAAAAAGTAGTTGGCACGCTTGGCTCCCCGCATAGGTACCACGGCTAATGGAGGTCTTATGGAAATCACTGAATTATACAAAATAGCATTAACTGTACTTATGATGGACATTGTAGATACTGCTAGATCAGCTGCAAGTGGCAAACCAGATGAACAAGCTCCACTTGCTTTTCCTTTATGTATAAAATTCATCTCTTCACAAGAGGACTCCCAGCCATTGGTGCCAGCTGGAGAGCGTTTTTCACTCACCCGTCTCCCTCCTCTTAACCACTTCTCATGTCTCTGGAGATTGCTCGTCTCTCTGCGGCAAAAACCACAAGAGGACATGAAAAAAGTTTGGGTGTGCAAACCCCAGAAAAGATTTTCTTTAAGGAAGCATCTTTGGATAGCAAACACCTGACTCAGGATTTTCAAAAGCTGTAGAGCGGGTTGGGTTATCTGATCACCCACAGGTATTTGGGTGGCATCTGCTGTGATTATTTCCTTCATATGTACATAATCTGCAGGAAGCATGGAGCTATGCAGGCAGGGGACGGATTCCAAAACATATACGTGAAAGAAACAACATGTCACACTCAGTTACAGAGCAGCAAATAGGAGCTTCCACATCTCCCAAGAGTTATAAAAATCGATGCCAGCTTGAAGCTCCAGACGATAAAGCAAAGGATGCACAGAGCCGCTTGAGAGCTGATCGCCCTGCTCCTTGTTTTTCTTTTTCTCCTTTTGCCTCTGGTTGTTGTTTCTCAAAACTTTAAAATGTTTGTACAAACTTCCATCTTGGAAGCCAGGCAGAATAAACAAGAATATACATGAACCGCAAGAAAAGCCAGCAGACGGGAAAGAGGTTTCTTTTTTTTTCAGCTTATGGGCGTAACCATTGTGGCTATTGAAAATATGCACAAAAATAGCTATAAACCACACACAGCAGTCATTAAAAATTTCCACCTATCCATACCAGCAACTCAGGTACCCATTCAACTTAATCCCAAGAAAAAGTAACACTGAATCCTTATAAAATATTCAGGAAGCCAATAACGTGGATTCAGAGGAGTGAGCATTTTTCACAGCCAAAGGTCGTCCTCAAAATCTATCAGGGATTAGAACAAATTGGAGAGTCATCCCCAAAATCCCATCTGAACTTATCATCTGCCTTGGAGTACAACAGACAAGGTGTTCCATCAGGGAAGAGCACCCAGATCCTAAAAGGTAGATCCCGTATGAAAATGAAGACCTGGAGCTGACTGGGGGTTGCATTAGCCTCGAGAGAGTGAAGACTGGCTGAACAACAAGAATTCAGTTTTGCAAAAAAAAAAAAAACAACTCTCAAGCTTCAGTAATGGGTCCTGTTCCAAATCGAGGCAAAACTAAAATCTTTCCCTGAACAACTGTGAGGAAAGAATGATGCGCTGGGGGAAACTGCCTCATACAGAGTATCTCCAGCCCAATGCTAAAATACCAGGCGATACTTGCGTTTCCTACTCTGGCCACACAGAGCAAGTCTGTGAACCAGGAGGTTTGGCAGAGAAGGGGACTGCCATCCCTGTCAGGCTGTTTAGCTTTCTGGGCTTTGTATGCTTTGGAAGAGATGTTCCTCTGGTCCCAAGAGATCTTTCCAAGTGCAAGCCCNTGCATTTCTTAAAAAAAAAAAAAAAAAAAACAAACAAATTAAAACTTCCTAGTGCAACTCATTGCTGTGTTCCAAATTTTAAAACATCATCATCAAAACCCATTCCCAACCAGCTGTAGGGGTTTTACAGACCACATACAGAAATGCAACCTCTGCGAGCTGCTTCCAGAGATGGACCTCCAGCCACGCTAGGGATCTGCCCAGCCTCCACAGTCCTCTTCTGCTCACCAATGTCCTCAAATGCATCTGCAGGAGCAGTTTCTCCTGCCTCACTTGTCCTTGGTGGTCTCTGGGAGGAGCTGTACTGATGGCTGGATTGCAATGATACGCCCCTGAGTAACCACAGGCATGCACTTTGGTGGCAAGATCTCCATGTCGAAGAACAGGTTGCAACCTCATTCTTTGCGGCAGTGACCAGATCTTCCTCTGCAAAAGAAATAAGACATTTTTGCCAAGAGAGTTCCCAATCCACAGTCTAAATAGGTCTTTTTGTATCCACAGAAGCTAGCAATTATAGAAGCATTCTATTGGTAGATGTGGTGCTTGGGGACATGGTTCAGCGCTGGACTTGTCAGTGTTAGGTTTACCGCTGGACTCGATGATCTTAAAGATCTTTTCCAACCCAAATGATTCTATGATTCTATGATTTTCAGCACATAACTCAGGAGTACTAACTGTGCAGAAGACTATATGCCTTTGAGTTCTACCTGCTTTAACACATGAGAACACCACCAGACCTCTGCTCTTACATCTTCCTCAGTCTTCCTACCAACACAACGTGGAGAGAGCATTCACGTGACTGAGAGACACAGCCAAAACCAATAATTACCTCCCTTGCCAGCGTCTATTTGGACAATGCAAATGCCGTGAGCCCAATCCAAAATATCATGGGTAATCTTGGCCCTACTGATCAGTGGAAATGTTAGCCTTGGTTTCAACAGGGCCAGGTTTTTACCCATCTTACACAATCCAGTTGCTTCATACCCAATCTTCCACCCACTTGCAGGATCCAGATGGTCCTAAATGTCACTGCTAAATTTTTTATTATGTGGGTGGTGAAACACTGGCCCAGGTTGCCCAGAGGTGGTCAATGCCTCATCCCTGGAAACATTCAAGGTCAGGTTGGACAGGGCTCTGAGCAACAGGATCTCGTGGAAGACGTCCCTGCTTATTGCAGGGGGGTTGGACTAGATGACCTTTAAAGGTCCCTTCCAAGCCAAACCATTCTCTGATTCTATTATTCTAAGCAAATTCACCTCTTTCCCTAGCAGACAACATATTTACAGCAGGCAGCCTGCGATGCACACAGAGTGAGAAATTGAGTCATTGCTGCTCTGAGTGCACCATTCTTCAGCTAGATTAAACCCAGTTTATAGTAGTCCTTTTTTGAGCAAATCTATGTTAGACCAACGTTCAGTAGCTTATAAACAAACCAAAGCAAAGATGCTCAGCGCTCCTCAGAAGAGAAAGGGGCCTTTATAATACTACAGGCGCCTATCAGTAGTTAAACTGGAATCAAAGCTAATCCCTGGATTTCTAGGCTCACATGGCTATTAGGGTAGACATTAAAGTTTAATAGAGCAGGCTGTATGTGTTACAGCTGGAGTGACAGGCCAAGGATTAGCATTTCAAATTATGAGTTGTGATTGCATCCAGTTTTGAATTTCCTGTAAATTATGAGATAGCAAAAGAGATAACAGCATCGCAATGGGAAAGCCAAAATCAATGTGTAGACAAGAAAACGGTATTTTAGCCAGCAGCCAAAGTAGGGACATACAGATTACCACTGTCTTGGAAGTTAAATTAAGTGTACTTTGCAGGAAAACGGTTTGTAGATGCATATTCACAGAATGTCCGTTTTTGCAGAAACAAGAGATTCTATTTCAAGAGAACCGGCTTGGGATATGGGATACTGTTAGTCCTCGCTCTGCTGCTGTCTCACATGGGCTTAGGGGCATGTCATTTTAGGATGCAGGTTCCCAAGGGGCTGCCAGGAATTCTGTGTCCCGGTCACACGGGCTTTCACGGGCTGCGAGTGTAACTCCCCAAGATTGCCTGAAAACCTGAAACTTCAATGAGGCACCTTTAAAAACGAGAAAAATACTTCCATGTTGCCTATATGCGATGTATGGCTTATGCTGCCACTGATAAACAGACTCGTTATTTCCGAATTGAGAACATTTCCCTTCTAAAGCGAAGAACAGTGTTTAATAATAAACTAGTAAATGCACAAGCAAATAAAGATTAATCAATACTGCAGACCTCCGAGTCAGGGATTGTTCCTTCCTCTGTGTTTGGACAATGCCCAGCACAATGGGATTCCAGACCTAATTGCGGCCCTGGGGCTCAATAGCAAGCGCAGTAAAACCTGCCATGTTTTCTTGCAGCGATCATCCCATCCCGAGCCCCACATTTCCTTCCAACATTTTAGAAAAAAATAAAAAAATAAATAAAAAAAATGCGAGGATCTAAATTTATTTCCTGCTAAGAAAAAGTTGCACGACTCTTGGCTGGCTCGTGCCTCCCCTTTGAATAGCCTCGCAGAGAAACACTCTATTCTGGTCACAGACGTACACAAAAAAGCCAGCAGTGGAAGATTCACGTCGAAAGCCCAAATTAATCTGTAGTGTAATTGCACCGCCTTCCTGAGCGTTCAGCTCGTACCTGCTAGATGGGATGCAAATGCTTCACTCTTTTTGCCTGGCTTCATTCGGTTCTTGAACTGGATTTCAAAAACGGCAGTGGGTGGGTTGTGTCATTAATGGTCTTTGTGATGATGGCACCTCTCTGGTGCTTGTTAGCTAATGCTCCCCTAATCCTGGCAACAGGTCGGCTCGGTAAGCGGGCAGGGAAAAAGGCAGAGGCTTCTTCCAGCAGAAACCAATCTCATCCCTATTCCCTCTCCCCAAGCACAGGCTTAGCTTTTCAAAGTGCTAAAAACTGGGACTAAAACGCTGCGTGAGCAAAAGTCGCTGTTCATGCAAAATTATGAAGGCAGCTTTTAGAGTCGGTCTGAAAAAAATATTCACAGCATTTACAAATGCCAGAGCCTAAAAACCAGGAATCATAAATTTGCTTTCAAGCAAGTGGAGGTCCACTGGCTGCTGCAACTAACACCTCCAGCTTCTTTTAGGTCAAGCACATCTACGTTCATTCCACACTTTTGAAAACCACTCCGTTTGCAAAGCTGACTCAGTATTTATTAGGATAACCCGGGTGAGACAGCCAAACTTAGCATTTTTCGACCAATTTGCCTGTTCTGTGATCAAAGATATTTAGATGTCATTATGACTTTGGAATATTATTATCTTTGGGACAAGAAGATAAATGCCGCAGATGCCAAGTTGTTGGATGATTTAATGGTTAAATTCATTTTTTTTTTCGTCTCCACCCATTCCACAAGATTTTTGGATCACCTCCAAGCTGAGTTCATTCCAAAGTGTTTCCTCGTTTTAGTTCTGTCCTTCTGCAGAGGACTGCACATCCCAAAACCATAACAGAGGATTTGGCAAATATCACTCTCCTTGTTTAACATACTTCCAGAAACTATAGGCTAGTTCTGACTACACACAGTGTGTTTATGCAAACATATTTTATAGAGGAACTTGAAAACATTAATGTATTTTCCCTTTGTTAGTTCCATATTTTCCAGTGCCTTTCTGGATACATTTCATATTTTTAAAACAAACCAAAAAAAATTAAAAATAATATAAATGACCTGGTTTTCTCTCTTTTTACCAGGGGTGGGGGAAAAAAAAAAAAGTTGTATTTGGCCTAATATGCTGTTATCAAAGTCAGTGACCACGAGAGTTACCCATTACCTGACAAATTAGTTGGCTGGAAAGCAGTCCTGAGCCCCAGCCCATCCCCTTACACTGCACCAGAACGGAGCCACTTCTCTCGTCCCATCAGCAATCAGCAGGTTCAAGATGATACCACACAGTATTTTGTAAAAGAAAAAAAAAAATCACACTATATAAAGTTATTTTTGCTTTGGAACTTTTATTGGCCTGTAAAATATTTTTACATTTATTACACTTTTAATGAGAACTCCTAGAATCAAGGCTGGTGTAAATAATGAAAACAACACCAGTAAATGTCCCCATAAACCTCGCACCAACCCTTTGATGCTAATTTGCAGGCCTGGCGTTCCTTCCCTCCTCCCCACCGCCTTCTGCAGCGGGGGCAATGGCCCGGCTCAAAACGCAAGATATCCAACAGGAAATGCATCCCGCGGGTTTGCTGCTCCCTGCACCGGTGCTGCTGGGGCTTGGGGAGAGGAGAACAGCCCAGGCTCAACGGGGACCAACGCTGCCATCTCAGCACCCTTTGGCCACATCAGCCAGAGCATCGCTCCATCCCAGATGGCTCCGGAGACATGGACCACTGGTCCCTGTGGTGCTGGACACAGGGTTCTCAGCGTTCTGGAAAGTTGCATGTCTCTTGCTGAGTCATTTAATTAAGATCCTTAGACACGTCAGAAACTCTTGGAAGCACCTCTACACTTCCCAGGAGCTCTGCAGCAGCCAATTGCCTTTACAAATCCCAATATTTCTGGCTCAGGTGAACTTCACCCCACCAGGTGAAATCACCCAGTGCACAGCACAGGGAGGGGGTGTGGTGGGATTGGTCCCCAATTCTCACTCTCCCTCGGACACTCCAGTTTCTTTATGCCGGTGGGACCTGGAGACACCACCATACACCCGTTCAAGGGTCCATTTTGGCAGCAAAATTCAAGCTCGGAGTTAGTGCACAGGCAAAATGCAAAAGGGGATCATTCTGCACCACCTCCCATCTCAGACCGCAGGCATTCCTCCAAACACCTGTAAGTTATCTGAGTACCACCACGCTCCAAGATCACGATGACACAGGACAGAACGAGAGCACAGTCAAATTATGGATTGAGCCCAGAAAACACTTTGAATTACCAGGACACGGGACTGGACCCTGAACTTATTTCAAGTTCTGTGCTCAAACCCCCAGACTGTATTATCTCCTTTACTCTCTCCTGGAAGCCTGACCACAACATTGCTGTATGTTGGTTTAATTCCAACAGCAAAAAGCACAAGAAGCGTCTCAAACGCTGCTGATGAAACACAGATCAGCAGTACATGGCAGCGCATGATACACAGCGTGTTGCTGCGCTGGGGGCAGGAGCATGGGCTGCATCGCTGCAGAGAGCTTTTTATGATTCGTTTCTCTCCTCCTGCATTTTCCTACAGGGTTTGACACTGCAGTGTGGACCTTCCCTTTGGCACCTCCAGCTCAGTACACATGGACTAATTTTGCCCCATGGTCTAAATTTGGCCACATGGATTAATGGCTTTAAAAAAAAAACAAAAAAAAAACCAGCTCTGGGGGCTGTGTCCCCTTTCCCACCGTGGGACATCCTTCCTGAAGCCATGAAGAAATCCAGGGCTGCCTCAGCTGATGTCTTCAGCCCCAACTCCCAGGCTGCCTCTGCGCACAGCTGGTTGGGAATGGCTGCCTACAGCCAACTGTGACTCAAATTCCAGTCGCTACCAGAACTATCATTTCTGTGCGCTATCAGTTACGAATAGCACATTGGTTTTTCCTTTGCTATTTAATCCTCTCGATTCCAGGGCCAGATCCCATAAAAATTCCTTCCAGTATCTACATCACAGAGACTCACCCAAACCTTAACAAATCACTTTTTGCAGGGCTTACCAGCCCTGCCTGCTGCGGAAGGCTGCACTCACTCCAGGTTGGGTCAGTATAATTTGCCTTCCCGACTCTCCTATGACATTTCAGTTGGAGTTGTGTCTCCTTAATTCCTGTCCCAAAATACCATGTTGCAGTACAACGCTCTTCTAATGAAAATCGATGCGTCTCACCTAGGTTCCGCCGGATTTCAGTAGGAAGTGAAAATAAATAGATCTGGATCAGATTAAATATTTCAGTTTTTCTTTGGGGAGCCTCCTAGCAGGAACGATCCCTTCAACAATCAGGTCTCTTAGATGGAACTAATGATCATTTATGAACTTTGGAAAATGTCATGTAATAAAGGAAATAGTGTAAAAAGCTATGAGAGCGCATCATGATATGTCACATTACATGACATTAATGATGTAGATCCAAAAAAAACACAAATACAAAGAGGAGTTTCAAGTATGTAACTGCTGAATATGGTATTTTACACCCTCAGTGAGGTGAAGGAAAAGGATAAAGACCATCAGTGTCTGTGAGGATGAGCCAGGACATCAGATGAGCAATGTGCAGCACCGTTGCATTCCCCACGCGCAAGGTGATGATGCCAGTGTGCTCCCAGGAGCCCTGCATTCACAAAACATTTCTTTGAGGTTCTTCATCATATAGACACCAAACCCGATGCTGCCACCCTCACAACAGGGGGCAGAAACCTCCTTCTACCAAGTTAAAAACCCTTACTTTGGGTTTTTTCTTTTGTAGTGCAAAAATACGCCTTCGGTATCGTTTTCCCCAACTTCGATCATCAGAAAAGCGGCGTTCCCGCAAACCAAGACATTAGGCATTGCAAAATGCAAACGGGTTTCAAGTTGCCTGGCCCGAACCCAGCCGGAGCGAGCCGGCGGCGAGGAGAGAGCCGTTCCCTCACCAGATGTGTCCAATAAGGGGCAATGTAAAACTCAGCCTTGGTGGGATCCAGCTTTACCCTTAAGCAGTGGCAACGTTAAGCATCGTGCTCGACTTCTACGATGGGAATGCCGCTGCTCTTGCCACATAAATCAAACCCGGCTGAGAGATCAAAAACTTCAGCAGAACCAGATGGCTGCATATGGGGCAGATAATGCAAGTGTTAACTGTGGATGCAGTCCTCTTGCCTCTCTTCCAGGACAGGAGACGGAGGAAGGACCATTTCTTCCTGCAGCATCCCCCAGCTTGTGCTGTCTGTAGGGACGGGAATGCTGCCACAGGGGAAAAATTGCACGTGGCAAGGGCTTGCAGTGCGACCATGGAGGGATGCACATTGCACACTCAGGACTGGTGAATACGTGCAGAAACAGCCCAGAAATGTCCTTTCCTTGCAAGTTTCCAGCAGGAAAAATACTCAAGAAAAGCACTGGCTTTGGATCCCGCAGCACCCCTCTTCCCATGGTGCTTTTAAGGAGTCTCTGCCTAATCCTCCACCATACATGGGGCTGGGCAAAAGCTGGTATCGTCAAGGACATGCAGATCCCAAATTCCCAGGGCTGGTGCCTATCTCATAGAGTCTGGGCATCCGTCCCGCTCATGGCTAAGACAAGAGCTCTGACATTGTGGGATGTGGAAAGCTAATTAATATAAAAGCAATAAATAACAGCAAGACACAGTCAGGTAACCAAAGCATGCAAACCAGCAGGTAATTTTTAGACGGCAGACTGATTGTATGATGCTTCCTCTACCCTGCAAGGGCCTTGACATGCCAGTGGTACCCAGTGGTACCTAAGAAGGCATAACCAGCTCGAGAGACCTGTCTGTGCTCTGTGCCCAGCGTCCCTGGTGCCGTGCCACCCCTGTCTCTGCACAGTGTGGGTGAGGTGGGTGCTCACCGCGGGTCGTGCCCCCTGAAATAAAAAAAATGCGTTTGAGAGTAGGACAGCAAGACATGTATATCTGTTCCTCCCTTCCCTGCACATCTTTGTTTTGCTTCTGATCCACAGAAAGGAACAAGTGAGGGCTTGCTGCTGACATGGTGATGGATCGCTTCAGGCAGAAGCTGCTGTGAGGGATGAGTGACAACCTCCCAGGACAGACAGATAATGGCAAAAGGCCCAATTTGCCAAGCTCCGCCGCTAAAGAGGTGGAGCTGCAGTGCGCAGCATGGACCACTTGCAGGCAGTTTGATTTCAGTGGTCTCAAGCCACGGGAAAAGTATTTTCTGGGAAATGCATGACCTATGGAGAGCTTCTCCACCTACGCCTCTGCTCAGAGCAACCATTGGCAGGGACACAGGTGCATCGCACAGCGTGACCTTGTAAGAGGGAGGCAATGAGCGGTCTGCCATGAGCAATGGTTGTTCTCTCAAAGACGGTCCGCAGGAGCTCCCACTCCTTTGTGATGGCTTTAAAGCACTGCTGGCGTCCAATTCACTGTGTACCAAACACTGTCCAGACTTTTTTTAAATAAATATGAGCATCATCTTTAAGGAATGGGCGAGTATTCACAGAAAGCGTGGGGATGGCATTGATTTACTAACAGTTGAAATTCCAATTCAGATTGATTTCCATTAAACATGCCAAGGGGTTGGTTTTTTTACTGGTTTTTTTCCTGAAAAAAGATCTCCTCCATGCCATGCGAGCTCTAAGAAATTCACCACTGAAACCAAGAACAAAGAATAACTGTGCTTCAAAGTTATTTACTTCACGTTTCATTGCAGAGCTTTTTAACTTGTTATACACAGGAAATTGCTTCAAACGTTATTTCTTTTGTACCACTTTCTTCAGAAGACTGTTGAAGTCACATTAGCAAAGCAAAAACCACTTTCAGAATGAGGGGGTCTTGTCTAAGACTTAGGTGATACTAAAAAGAAAACAGAATAAATTGACCCATATTCTTTCTCTCGCCCCAATGTGTGGGCAAAGAAGCCGCACGGGAGCCCCCGGCATCCAGGGTGCCCAGCCTGCACGCTGCCCTTCCTGGAAGAGCATCTCACTTATTTGCCCCCTTTCTGTCCTCCAACCACAGCAAAACAAAACCAGGATTTCAGGATTTCAACGCAAAGCACTCTGCGGTCCTGAAGAGCTGGTGCCTGCTNAAAAAAAAAAAAAAAAAAAAAGAATTTTTTTAAGCACAACCTGAAACCGTCACTTCCAGATGTCTTTGGTCTTGGTGAGTCATCGCTGAATGTGACAAGCTGCAAAGTTTGGGACAGGTCCTGGGGAGGGGAAAACCAACAGCAGTTTCACCAAATGCAGTTGGGTACCAAGTCTGAGGGGTAAATTTTTGCCAGAGGAATGTCACCTCACCTGCAAAATGCCATTCCTGCCCTCATCACCAACCCAAGAGACCCAGGGAATGGCACCCAGAGTGGGACAGCACTGCCACCATCCCTCGCTTCCCAGCAGAGCTGCACAGGAGGGAGGCTGGTCCTTGGGGTCACCCCAGCCTGTTTCTGGGTGCTGATGGCTTTTTTCTGCCTGGAAAGGAGCAGTTTTGTTCTTGTTCTTGATTCTGGGGCAAGGAGCACATGCAATTTCCCACTCGGCACCAAAGGCAAGCCTGGAACATGGAACAGCCATGGTCTTAACAGCTCTGGGTTTAACAGCTCATTTAGAGGGAGAAGCAGCAGGTTTCTGGAATGGAAATACTCCCCCATTTCTTACCTCGCTATTCAACAAAGATTTCTGATTCATGCTTAATTCAACTCCGCTGGCACTCCTCAAAGCCATATTATCTTCAGGTCATACTCCTCAGAGCACACTTGCAGTCTGAAAACCCAAAGCCCTGCCCCAGCAGCTTTTCTTCTCAGTTGCTTTGCAAACATTTGCCATATATCACTCATAATGCTTATAACAAACGTGCGTGCTCATTTCTTCAACCGCTGCCAAAGTCATCTGCAGGGGAACTCCAGGCAGGCAGGTACGGGAATACGTAGCTTCCTGCTTGCATGGAGTTTCTTCCGTGACTTTCCTCTACAAAGTCTCATCCGTCGTATCTTGTCTTGAATTTTCAGGAACAGTCTTTGCTCTGAGTCACGTTGCGCGTCCATATGGTACAAATATACCCAGTGGAAAACAGTAACACATCTTAATTACCGCTGCCATCACTTCAGAAGAACACAGCCAACTTTATGGTAAGATCCCATTACAACATTAAACACAGATAGCTCCTGTACAGCGGGAAAGGAAGAGAAAATGGGTAGAAACCAAGTCATTTAATTGAAAATGCATTATCTGATTGAAAAAATATGTTTCTGCAGCAGCTCTTTGCGCACAGGTTAAGTTAATGAAAAGAAGGTTCCCAGCGTACATGTGTGACTCTTTAGGCGACAGTAATCAAGCCGGGGTGCATTTCCTGGGGATTGGGAGCCAGCTGAGAGGACCTGACGTGCCTCGGGTCATTAAGCGCAGCCAGCCAGTTATCGACTGCGCCAGTGTCGTTACTGCTAATATCCCTGGGCAGGAAAAAAAAAACCCAAAACCTTGGCAAGCTCAAAGGGGGAGAGTCTCCGGGATTTTGCCCCTTACGTACCATTTATGGAGCTGATGGGATGTCAGGAACCTGCATGCAAACCTGGGTGACGGAGAAAATCATCTCAGCGATGCTGCATGCATCGTGTGGTAACAACACAATTTGCAAAGCTGGGGTTTTCACCAAAATAAGCAGTTTGCCAAACTGAGGGATCCCTGGACATAATTTTCTTTCCCTGTGGTCACTGGAAAAGGGTGTTTGCTTTCACTGTCCTGCAGCCAGAATGACTCGGTTTGCTCATCCCGGATTTGTTCCCTTAAAGAAGTGCTGTAAGAGACTTCAGAAATGGCTTAGGAGAGGCAACGATTGCTAATTTAACTATGCTTTTTTAGTAAATACCAGAGTAAATAGACATAAATGTGCAGTGTTTAAATAGCAACAGCCCTAAGGCATAAGTAAATCATCTTTATCCTCTTTTAACTAAATGGTTTCTGAGGGGTAGGGAGGGTTTTGCACATAAATATGCATCTTAACAAATATTCAGCAGAACCCTTTGAATTTATGTCCTGCTTATGCAAAGAGAAAAAGGAGTCTTCCAATTCCCAAGGCTTTCAGAGACGAGAGGAAGGGTGCATGGTAGGAAAGCTGCCCTTCACGCCGAAAATAGATGTTTGCTGGTTCCAGAGTGGCTCCCAGTGAGACTGGGGGACCTGCCAGGGATGAACCATAGCGGGATGCCTCCTCGCCACGGCGTGAACCTCTGCGAGGTTGCCGCTGCTGCCGGGGAACAGTGCCCAATCTGCAGATGGTATCAGCACATGTACTCCTGGTCTATCAGTGTGAAATCTAAAATGATTCACAGCCCAAACATCACTCCTCGGGCTATAATTAAGCAGAAGTCTTGTTGCTCGTTTGCAATGGGAGTTTAGGAAGGGGAACGATGAGAGTGGGGTTGGACTCTCAAAGTGGCTTTGATGGGAACATATTCGCACCACTGTAACCACATCCAAAAATTGCAGGAGCAGTTTCTTAGACATGCAAGGCCATTTTCACCGAGCCTTATTCTTCTTTTACCGTGTTTGTACTTATCTTTAACAAAGTAAAATGATGATTCACAAACAAAATTATAATGACTAGTACTTAAGCAACCCATTTGATCCTGCAACCTCCCCGAGCGTTTTCCTCACTCCCACCACTCCCAGCCCAAGCTGGGATGCATGAGGAGGTGCAGGAACCCATTGCTGTGCAGAGGGATGCTGGCGCCGCCCCGTGATCCAGCCCCAGTTTGGGGCATCTCTAACAGAAGGATCTCCGCACGTCTGCAGAAGGTTTTCACCAGTTCTTCAAAGCGGGTCTCCGTCGTTAGCCCCAGCACTTGCCGGGGGGAGATGGTGAGGATTTGGAAAAGGAAGATCCTGGGGATTTTAGAAAGAGGACCAAGGTCATCTAACATCAAGCCTTATTTCTGTCCTTCAGAGAAGTATTTGCCACCGCTCTCTGGTTTCCAAGAGGGTGCACCATGCCTCATTTCTGCCAAAGAAATGCCACTTTTTAAAGGTCTCTGCAGGTGGCGGACAGAGACCTCTCCAGAGAGCCAACACACTGTTGCAGGATGCTCCCTCAGTCTGCAGCTGGAAGGGGACCCTCAAGGACTGAGTGTGATGAGCTGGAAGTCTACCCTTGCATGCATCCTGAGTCCAAGGACACTGGTTTCTCTCTACTTAAATTAACAAGCAGCACTAACGGCCAGGGCTCAGGGAGGGGTGTTGTTAAACTGATGCTGAGCCCTCACTGAACTGTGGTGCGGTGTGAGGCCCTCAACTGCACGTGATGCCAAGAATAAATGAATGAAGAATACGTCTCAGCTGAAAGAGTGAAGCAGCCTGAAGCTCCGTTAAGTCTAAAACTCTTCACTAATGTGAAGGGCAGCTAGAGATTTAAAAAAATGGGTGCAAGCAAAAAGAAAGAGAGGTGGAAGGGAGCTTTGGCTCATACTGTCCTCGGCTCTGGAGCACTGGGCATTTACCAGGGCTGCTGGATGCAGTCTCTACCTTGCACCTCAAAATCTGAGTGCAGCCCAATGGCCCCTCAAAACTCCTGGCGTGAATTATCTGTCCGACAGGAAAGCCTGCTGATAAATCAGTCACTGAAACCCATTTTCTTTCTGGAGTTCAGTAATTGTTACAGTTTCTCACTGTGCCCATGAGGGCTGGGTTTCTCATTAGCATCTCGGTGAGCTGAAAGATGTGTAAACAGGTGTAGCTACAGAATTTCCTACTGGGTACACATCTGAGGAGGCTCCAAAGCATAAATTACTCTTTCCAAAGTCAGTTTTAAATCATGCTCGCTAACAGCCATCTCTTGCCCTTGATCATTGCTCCTAGGATGGCAATAGGAGTTTCACATATGGTTTGAGTGAAGCGAGAGGCCTTCAATCACTCCACATCCACCTGTTTCAGATTGTGTCATAGGTATGTGCTTAAGCATTTCATTAACATTTCCCTTTTTTAACGTTAACCCAAGCCATGCTAACTCTACGCATGCGGCTAGACGCTTGCAACAGAAACGCAACGTGCATCCAAACCCGCTGCATTTCAGACACATGCCTGCAGGTGAGCAAGGAAGCTCCAAAATATTTCTGCTGAGAACTGGGTGTTTTGTCCTATTTAAATAAATTGGGAACTCCGTGGGCACATGACCTGGGCAGCTTTGAAGATCCAACCCTAAATGTACAGCTTTGGGGTATTGTATCATTCCCCCGTGAAACCCACACTCTGCTCAAGGATCTCAGCTGCGTTCAATCTTAATTTCTCCAAGGGCATATCCGTGTTCCTGTTTCTTCCTCGTCAGAGCAGAGCTGCACCCCGTTTCCTTTATTTTGTGAGGTGGGAGGGTCCTTGCCGTTTTGCAATTGCTTTAGGAAAACCAATACAGTACCTGCAACTGAAAGAGCCACCCATCGCTCTGCCTTTGTTTTACAGGCAGCAATGTTATCCAGCGGCACGGGCTCCGAAGCCCGACTGGCAGCCGAACAGGTTTTAGCATGTTTTTTTCATCTCATTCTTTCTGTCTCCTTTCAGTTGGAAGCTCAACTGTCAAAATTAAACCATCCACCTGTGTGGCATACTCCAGCGTGGCTGAACTTGATAGATCTGCACAGTTGGATTCTGCAGCAAAGATCATAGATCTGAGACGTACACATTGAGAATAGCCTACTAATCTTTCCTCCCTCCACTCCCCCCCACCAAAAAAAACCCAAACATGTGTTTTTCCTTACGGTGCTTTCTTTTCAAGGTATCTCCTGTCAGCAATGTCATGATGGGAATTCTCAGTGGAAGTCTTTGCAAAACTATATTCCTGTCATTACCTCGTGGCTTACGCACAGCATAGCACAGCAGTTGAGGACAGAAATGTGTAAAAAATTATTTGTAAGGGGGAAAAAAAAAGAGAAAACTCAGCTATGCAAGACGCAGGCAGGGTGTTACGGGCCTGAAACTTCAGCACGGCCTAAAGTGAGTGAACTGCTGTGCCGAAAAAGGAAGGGAAACGCATGAATGGTGCGGGGTGACGCGGGCACAAGCGTCCCTGTTCTGCAGGGAAGCCTGGAGTTGAATGCGTCTGCAGAGAGGTTTTGGTGTTTACGTATTTTAGAGCAAGACAAACCTCTGCACACCACTGCCCTCCTACAGGAAAACATGACAGAAATGACACAAACTACCCAAAGACCTTAAACCCCTCCTGAGAGAAACCTGGACATTCAGCCTTCTCAGGTCTGCCCTTGGAGTGAAGTGTGTTTCTCAGCCATTTCCTCCACAAGGTGTTTTTTCCGTGTTGTTTTCCAGTGTAGCTACCATACCACCTGCTATTTTATTTTAGTTGCAAAATCTGGTGCATTCAAGTCCACCTTCAAACTTATGTTACAATGCTCCACGGCATCCAGTTATGTATCCGACCTTCTTCCCATTCCTCAAACCGGGCTGTTGCCCCTTTATCTTTTATTCTTACCTCATCTGTTGAACAAATGTCACAGCCACAGTTATTAGAAATATTTGAACCTGACAGCTGCAAATACTCAAAGGCAACTATACGTGCACAGAACTATAATTAGGTGGAGCATTTAATTTTGTTTTTAAATCACTGAGATCCAGTATTGGAATCTCTGCAGACACAGACAATCAATACAGACAGTGTGACTTAGCAAGCTTTACGGTCATTTATTTTCCATGAATGTAAGGATAACTAATACGCCCTGCCTACAATGACATATATTGTGTTGCACGAGAAGGGATTTTGCCTCAGTAAAGCTCAGACCATGATACATCCACTCATGCCGACTTTAGCAGTGACACCACACTGGCTGCAGCAGTCAAAAACTACCCCTTAGTCAGGAGGGACTACAGGCTTGGGTTAAAAAATAATTAGTGCATGGTAATTACTTAGTGATTGCTGCAGGGTGCGTTAAAAACATCAGCTGGAATCTCTAATGTCACTTGAAGTAGGTATCTCTCATCACTCTTATCTTATGGAGGGTCAAGACACAGAAGACACCCAATTTGCTCAAGGCCAGCGTCAGAGATGAGGTTAGAGTCTACAAGCCCCAGCCTCGCATCTCATTATTCAAAGCAGTTAGGTTTTCCTTGGTGTTTGCAGCAAATAAAAATCTCTAATTCGTTGCGCCTGCTGCAGTTTGATTTCTCTGATCAGATGCAAGCTTCTCCAGAGCTTTGGACCACCAATCCACCACCATACACAATAAATCTGGGAAATATTTTATCTTCACCTCTCCCATGGCCAAAGAAGAGCAGAGATGCTCAGAGCAGAACCTCTCCACGTTGCCCATCCTCAAATCATCCGGATCAAACATCCCAGGAGTCCCCAGTTTCCTCTCCCAATCCAGCAGGTTCTTCTTCTCTTTGCTGTTTTCCAAGGAATCCTTTCAGAGCTGGGACACCTCGAGTAAATATCTGGTCATCTCTGCTTCTACATTCCTGACTGCTGTAGCTGCATGCGTTGCGTAATGTTACTTTGGGTTTCTAATTGTGAGATTAATTAGTTTATTTGAAAAGAATACATTCGGAGTAATAAAAGAAAGAAGATGAAGAAGCAGCAGCCTATAAAATCATTATACCCTAGTAGTTTTATTGATATGGATTAGGAGAAATTGCTGGAAGACAGAGAAAGAATCATATTTAGCTGAGGTAATAAAATTATATGAGCTGCCATTTTCATAATGTTAAACAAGACCTGAGGGAAGCTTAACTTAAAAGATTACACAGGTGGATTCTTTTCCTTTGGAGAACATGAAAGATTATTGTAAATGTCTTTTTATGCAGCCCGCCTCTTCAAACGCAGTCACAAGAAATTAGGCAAACGCTGATTTTTCACAAAGTGGCCTGACTCGCACAGCAGCACGGGGAAGGAGCCCTTATTGCTGCCTCCGCTCGAAACAGGGCAGGGGGATGCTATTTTTGCCCATCATGAGT
>RSEF01000013.1:17237348-17257612 GCA_003993805.1 Himantopus leucocephalus
GGGGGGGGGGGGGGGGGGGTTAAGATGCATCATGTGCTTACCGATCTGGGAACAGGCACGGGGGTTTTGCAAGCAGCCAGGTAAAACCTGCAGGCAGGGGTCTGTCTTCTCCCAAAAGCAGGAGCACCTACAAGCAAGGCACAGACGAGGAGAAGGAGAAAGCAATCCTCCATGCCCTCCCAACGCGCGTTGCTGTCGCTGGCAACCAGGGGGTTTAATTCATTTAACAAAGCTGGGACAAAACCTCGGGTAAAACGCACCTAAGCTTGGTTGAAATGAGTGTTTTACCCCCCAGAGACTTTGTTGCCGGGTAACCCACTTGTTTTGGGCCATATTCTGTTCAAATGCTCCAGTCAAGCTCTAGGTTTAGGTATCCTAGTCCTTGGTTTAGCAGAAGTTCAGCTGTACGCCAGGCTTGGAAAGCTAGCAAGTCTCACCTAATCTGAGAGATGAAGCTTATAATTGAAAAAAAGAGAAAACAAGGTGGAGAAAAATAGCAGCTTTTCTGTCCTGCAAGGAGGAGGTGTTCCCAAACAGTCAGTGCCCTGGGCTTGGGAATTTGTTTTGGTTTTTACCTTGATGTTCGCTAGCTGAAAGCCCAAAGATCCAAAGCCTATGATGAGAGCAATAACCATTCCGAGACGTTTATAAATGACCCTCTTAACTGTTTATGAGACATTATCTGAGGTAAAGCAGAGTAGTAGAAATAAACTTGAAGTAGGAAGAGCTGGCTCGCCTCCCAGATGGAGCATGATAAAGCACCAGTGTCAGTGTTTCTTCTCAGTTTTATGGCAGCCTTTAACTGCTTGGTGTTTAGGATTTTTTATCAGAAAACGGAAAGGAGAAGGAATGGGTCCAAAGCAAAGAGGTTTTCACAAACAATATTCTCCAAATGACTTTATGTGAGCAGATACTGTGTTATCTGGCTATCAAGATAACACCATTTATTTTTTTACTTGCCACAACAGCCTGCTACTCAGATTCCCAGTCCTGGTATGTACGAGGAATTCCTGAGCACAGCAATAAATTTTCAAAGGGATCTGGGTGACCCCACTGCTTCTTTCCTATTAGAAAATATCCTGAGCAAAGTTAATCTCTGGTCAGATTTACCTCATTAAATAGATTTCTATTGTCTCTCTTAAACAGTGTGTTAGTTTTCGGTTCCCAGATTTAGCAAAGCTCTATGAATTTTGTTCGTCTCCCACAAAATGTTAATGAATGGCCCTTGGTGGAACCACGGGAATGGGATAAATTTGTTACACCGAAAGCTCTCCTGGAAGTTGAAATTGCATAAAAGCTGCCTCATTTCTTATTTTTCCTTAACCCAAAGCATAAATCATCTTAAATCACAATTTTTCACTACCCCTTCAAATAATTTTCAACACTACTTTGAGAAAACAGGATAAACCTCAGTTGTTCCAGTTTCTTCCAATTTTAAAATGCAAGATACGAATCAAAGAGTGCCCATGCGGGACCTGGAGGAGAGGCAAACAGAAATGGAGGGCTCTCAACAGAGATCTCTGCTTTTAACCACCCGCATTAGGCAACTCTTCAGCAAGGAAGTGCCTCAAATGTGCAAAAGACTCCAAAAAAATGGTATATCAATGAACTGCAGGCATTCAGTTCTGAAAGAATGGTCTAGTTTGATATTAGAACAGAAAACAGTAAGCCATCACATTTATAAAGCCGGTGGTTGGACCCTGACTGATTTCTATTGCTTGATGATTCTGTCTTACTGCTTGTTTATGAATTAGCAGAGCCACCAGATTTACCCAACACCATTCTCCAGAGAAGAGACAATCCATCAGGTCTAGGAGAAAGAAAAAATAAATGAATACTCCTTATTGAGCTATAGCTTTTTGTCCAAAACAACCTAGAAGGAAAATTTGCTCATTGTATTGGACATATTTATATTGGATAAAAAGCTTTACTTTTCACTATTCTGGTTTTCAAAATATTATGAAAACTTTATTGAAATGGTTGTCATATTCACAGGGTGAGCAGAGGTTTGATAAACTGAAATGTCTAGATCCATTTAAATAACATTTTTCTTGTGCTTCTGCTAGAATTTGGAAATGTGTCAAACACAATTCATGAAAGAAATCTGGCAAACAGGGGAAATTTTTTTTTTTTTTAATACTTCGGAAATAGAAGACTTCAAATCATCCTTTGCACAAACAGAAGGTTTGACTTTTCCAGTCCAGCAGCGCTCACGGCACCTCCTCGTTCACGTGCCGTGAAATGCCGGCAGGAGCAACGGATGGGTGCTGGGAGGAGTGGAGCCAGGGGAGGCACTGGAAATCCTCTGCATCTTCTTGGACTGAAGCTGAAATTGGTTCATGAGGACGGAGCCAAAGAGCCGAGGAATCTCCATGTCTCGGCACCCACAGAGCCAATTTTCGGTTGGATCCAACATTGCAGGCTTCTGCCAAGTCCGGTGTAAATTTATCATCAGTTCTCTTGAAACTGGTTTTCCTCTTATCCCTAATTGATTGATTCAGTTTAGCTCCCTCAGACCGAGCTACTGTCCACAGGCAAAAGGCAAAACCGTTTCTCTTTGAGAATTTACCTGAGGATAAAGCACTTTGTGGGCTGTTACAACAAATGATGAATTACAAGAATAAAACCCCCATCTGTTCCCATCTTACTAACGCTCTCAGTCGCTTCACATGAGGTAGCCCCATGGCAGATGCTTGTCTTACTTTCCCACGGGTAAACTACATCCCTCCGAGCAGCATTGCTCCTGATTTTCACCGGGACAGCTGAGTTTGAGTGGTGACCCAACGATGAGTCTTCTGTGCCTCTGCGGTGCTGCCTGAAGTGAACTGTGTAGCACGTAGCACGTGCTCCTGGCAAGCATTGGGTCAACCGCACTGGCCACCATGGTGGCCAGGCCCACACAGCCCGTCCAGCGATGCCGGGGGGACCGGGCTGCCCCGGGGCTGCACAGCCATGCAGGAGCACCGGGAGTCCACGTCAGTGATGGGCAGGCAGGGCTACTGCTCCAGCCAGGCACCAGATGCTGGAAATCCTGGATAAATATGTAAAATCCCCTAATTCCACTGGTATAAAATTTCCAGGCAGAAAAAGAGGACGTGTCCAGGGAAACCATGCAACAGCCTGAACTTCAAGCTTTCAGTTCCAGGGATTTCAGAAAGCCCTGAATCAAAATTTCCACTAATGCTGTTTAAAAATACACCCTCCCCAGCCAGCAGGAACCCAAATGGAGAACTAAGCGTTACTTGAGTCCACAGCAAGCAAGAAGAGTCATAGCCAGGCCCTGAAGGACCAGAACGGTTTTGGGTATCAAGGAGAGGAAAGTGATCCCATCTCCGCGGTGATGGGATTTCCCTGCAGAGATGCGATCCTGCAGGACTTCACGTCTTTCCCCCACGCACAACCTCGCCGGCACACCACACATTTTAACTCACTCTAATTTCTCTCACGGTGACCCAGAGCTGCTCTATGTCATATTACAGCATTACCCTGGTTTGTGTTTGCAGCGTGTTTGACCCCATTTTTCTTTTTTGTTTTCGCTTTCTAGTTGGGTTTTTCTCCAGGTAAGAATAAGGTTCATGGAAATGTTTATGTACATGACCTCTTCAAACAGAAATAACGAGAAAGGCTCATTTCTATCACACTTTTTACCTGCCCAAGCAAGAGAGTAAGTTTTCTTCCAAGATCAGCCATCCAGCAAGAGGTTAAGAACCAAATTTCTCTAAGAATTTAAATTGCAATTCTGCTGCCCTCATTATTTACTGGTAGAATAAAACATAGCATCCAAGTGCAAAGCAGGCAATAAATCCTTATACTTAGCACAATCCCCTGCCAAGTAAACCCCCAAGATCTACACCGCTTTTGAGTACAGCCCAACGGCTGCAAACATTATTTTAAGCATCTTAGCATGTCTCCACTGAAAAATGAGGTACTTTGTTTGAGATCTGTGAGTTTGCTCGAAGCAAGCTGATGACTCTATAAAATATGTCACACTGGCCAAAGCCTGTCGCTTGGGTACCAAAACCACAATGGCCCTGTAAATGCGGCACCGAGCCTGGGATAACTCATTTGGAGCAACAACACGTTGTCCATCTCTGCTGCCTTCGACTCACTGTTAACTTGTGTAGGTCTTGCGTGAAGACATCTGCACCACAACCCTTCACATAGACTAGACATCTTTCCCGATACAGCAAAGTTAACCTCATTAAAAAGGACCTTTTTAATCAATTGAAAATCTCTTTCACAACATGGTATAACTGTACAGTTTCGNGTGAAGACATCTGCACCACAACCCTTCACATAGACTAGCCATCTTTCCCGATACAGCAAAGTTAACCTCAGTAAAAAGGACAAAAGAATTGAAAATCTCTTTCACAACATGGTATAACTGTACAGTTTCGGATCAAAGTCATCCAGCACAAGCACAGGCAAGGATTTTTGGGGCATGGAAGTGTTATTCCCCATTTGCCACTCAAGAGCAAAATGAAAGGGGAGCCTGTGTGCTGCTCGCAGATTAATGTAGAGAAGAGTAACTTGTAAAATAAAAATGGGGACTTAAAAATAAAATAGCTTGACAAGGAAATACGTGAGCTGTCTAAAATAGATTTATTTATACTTTTTGGCAAAGATCACATTTTAATTGGGGTTATTATTCACATGAGCCTGGAACTATATAATATTATCCAATAATACAGAGAATCTGACACCAAAACATGTCACAGCACGCATTATATTTGCATTTACCAGACATAGAATCCCATAAATTGTTATGTCTGATAATGGTCTGCAGTTCAATGGACAAGACTTTAAACAATTTGCAGGGGATTATGGATTTCGACATACAACATCCAGTCACAGTTATTCGTAATCAGATGGTCTAGTGGGAAAGGGAATTCAGTCTCCAAAGCAGAGCCTGGCCCAAGGCTCTGTTGAACTTGAGAACAGCACCTTCAAAACCTGGGCCACCCTCCATAACGAGAGCCTGACGGCCTCAGCTTTTCTAACGTCCTGAGGAAGACAGACCTGATCTTGATGTCTAGAGAGAGAAGGCACAAATCAGCTTCCAGCTTCAAAGATGCAAATTCCAGGATGTGCAATTTACCGTATACACGATGCTATTCAGGGACAAAGGACATTGAGATTTCATGGCAGTTGCTCATGTTTCCTATAAAATTCAAAGCTCGTACAGGAATACTCTCATGAGGAAGCAAGGGGAAATTGCAAACTATTTCCTCAGGGAACTGGGACCTGAACTGGAAAAGGGCTTCAGCAGAACCACTGCAGGACCAAAGAGCAGCAACAGCAACAGAGACGGAAATGTTCCTCGGGGCATGAGCCCAGACACCTAGAACTCCTGAAAGATTTAGTGAGCTCTGATACAATAGTCACTGTCACCGTGTTCCCTACCAGGACTGCAGTACATATGGGGCTCACTGGAAAATTTTCTGGTTCTTAAAAAAAGGGAGGGTTGAGTAATCCAGCACTGGCCCCTAATGCTGCAGGGCGGGAACTGGTTCCAGCCAAGGTGCCCTGAGCTCTGTCACATCTCTGGAAGAGGGACGCTCACCCTCCCTGGGGCATTTTTTTTCCAGGTCATGTCCAAGACCCTTGGGGAAAAACATCAGAGAACACCCCATTTTTTCACCTGCCTCATTTGATTTAACCCAGCCTGGGTCTTGTGGACCTGGTGGCTCACCAGGGCACCGAGGAGGTGGTCATGGGCAAGCGGAGAGCAGTGTCACCTTGGAGAAGCACAGATCCACTTCCTTGGCAGCCGTGTCTACTTGAAAGAGTCGTGAAATTATGGTTTCAGGCAGGAACACCAGCTCTGGGGCACGAGTGTTGAGTTCAATTGTACTGAACCTCTGCTAACGGTCATAATTAAGGATTGCAGGCCATTGCCAGGGACATGTGCAAAGAACCCAGTAAAATCCAAGTGTGTCAAGGTTTGGAAACATGTCATCTCGGAGCATGTCAGGAAAGAATGCATCTAATGGAATGAAATGGTAGAAAGGAGAAAAAGCAGGTGTTGCTTTTATGCAGATCTCTGCACACGCTGAGAACAATAAGCAAAATACTAATGACAAGATGGGCCTCTATGTGGAGATGTACTTGGAAGCGAGGACTTTAACTCCCTTAGATTATCTTCGTCTTGGTCCATTGCCTTGGAGCAGTACAGAAGAGCAGCAAAGCACATAGCCTTGAAGATCTTGAATGTCAGCCTGGACACCAAGGTTATGCTCAGTTCTTTCCAAAATCTCCACAGGATCATTATCCTTTCCCCTTCTTTCTATGGAGAGTGCTGGAAACCACTTAAAAGAGCGTGTGCTGAATGTGTGCGATCAGACCAACACTTTCCAAGTGAACTGAGCGCTGGCAACACGATCCAGGTTGAGAGCAATGGGAATTGCTCTGCTCCATTTAGTAAGAGTAGAGGAGCGCAACATCAGTAGTACAAACAGCCCTCAGTCCCACTGCCAGGAATCTCTGCAAGCTAAGGACGGAAAAGAAAGAGAGGCTCAAACGAAGCCGTGCACGCACTTGCGCCCCATGCTACGGTGATACCTGGTTCAAGCCTTTTTGATCTGTCCTTTGGGAATCAGAAAGGATGGTACTTACCGGCTGATCTTTCTCTCCTTGGGGTCTTGTTCACTGTCTGTCTTGAAAACAAAGGGGCCCGTTGTCTTCAGAGGGACCCTGCGAGCTCCCGCACAGCACAGAACAGTGCAAGGAAGTAATTCCACAGAAGTCAGCAGGTAAAAAGCACCAAAGAGATTGCAAGTTGAGGGTGGTCAACCACACTCTGTGCTTCCAAGCCCTCAACAAGTCGTACTGGCCAAGCTTTATAATTTTCATAAATCTTCTGATTTAAGCAAAGGCACAGTTTGGCTTTCTGTTCCTCAGAGCGGCTCCAAAATATAGAGAGTTATGCTGAGCAGCTTCAAATTCATATGGAAGGGGAGCTCCTGGGTTTGCACTGCGTGATGGCAAGAGCAAAGCAAGTGCTAAACACAAGCCAGTGACCTGCTTTTTTCAAACAATGGTAAAGTCATCTCGCTTGCCTTCTGCTATTCAGATTGCACCGCACGTGTGTTTGAATCCTCTGATGTTAGAGCTGATATTGTTCATTGGGACAGCACAGATTTGGGTCACGGCAGGGTTTTGAATAAAGCAACAAGAAATTAAAGTATATCCTGAGAAATAAAATACTGTATACTTTTATCATCTGAAAACGAATTTAATCCAGTATGAGAGATGCCTGGGAATACTCTTGTAACACCAGCAACAGCTACCGCAGAGCATTTTGAAATGGGATACGGTGACATTCATTTTACTGATGGGCTCCTGAGGCGAAAAAGGCAAGAAGTGACAATCCACACTCACCCCAGACAGCAACCGCATCCGGGGGCTTTGCAGGTGTAAAACCACCGCAGAAGATTGACACATCCTCCTCACCTTACCAGAGATCCATGGAAGTTTTCTGGAGCAGAAATAACACATATAATTTCTGTGGCATCAGTGATGTGAATGAGACTACGTCAGTATAAAATTAGTATAAGTGATATAAGATTAATATTAAGTCGTGGAGGTAAAGGACTTGAAATTCTTGTCTCTGTTCCAACTTCTGGCATGAAAAACAAAATGGTCAAAAAGTATGAAATTCAGCTCTTTAGCTACTTTTGGCTAAAAGTGTGAATTTTGAATAAGGAAAACGTATCTATTAAATGTTTAATGTAGCTCTTCCAAATAGTCATGGAGCCGGTGGCACTTGGGGATTTTTTGAATACCACTGGAGGTTTTTCACTAGGATTTTAAGTTTTCCTGGCAAATGGCTTAAGCGTTCACAAAATACTTCCATTACGCTGAAATGGCACTAAGGAGGAGGAGAGCATATTTGCCAGCCATCCGCTCGCCTGGACGAAGGACAGGGCTGACCTCAGCCCTGCCTGGACCGGGGTCGGTCCTTGAGGGAGGGCGCCCCCGGGAGCTTTCGCATCCCTGATGCTTCCAGTCACCCCCCCGTCTCCTTACGTGATGCTCCCTGTTTTGGGCACGCATTCAGCCTGGGACACAGAGCTCGTTTCCAAATTGGCTTCACTACCTTATTTCCTTATTGGTGCCATAACAGCGAGGCATTCCTTACGGTGCGCTATTCTTCTTTTAGGGTTTTTTTAACATTATTAATTGTCCTCAGTGACAGTTCTAAAGCATTGGTTGTTTTTTTCCTCTCTGATAAGACAAACATGTTTGAATCGAACATGCCTTGACAAATGCTGGAGATACACACTGCGCTGAAATAATGAGGGAGCTCTTTAATACAACACCACAATATGTATGGGCAAGTCGTTGCACTGGAGCAGTATGAGCTTGTCAAATCACAGTGAAACGGTATTTATTGAAAGAATAGGTACGAGGAAGAACAGCAAAAAGTATTCTGCTGTATAAACATGCAGCCGAGCAAAGCCTTTAGCAAAACAGGACACACGCAACATCAAACCATTTTCTCTACAAAACTGCCTGATGTCAATAAAATTGCCCACAATAAATAGAAATATTTTCTTGCAGAAGAGAACAATGCAAGTTATGTGCCAAATTTAGTCAGGTCCAGATGCATAAAACAGAGAGAATCGATAGCTGTCAATAGCTCTTGTTTTATTTGACTGCAAACTACAAATTTGAAACAAGCAAACAAAAAGGTCATGGCATGATGTTTGTTAAAATACAGAGGGTTACAGCAAATTTAGACAGAATTGTACAAAGTTGCACTTCCCAAACCAGTGAATCACCCACAATTAACTTGTGTGCATTTCTAATACTATTAATTTGCTAAAATCAGGAAAAGGAAAGTGTGACAGCAGCCCTTCACGCTAGATGTGTGTTTGGGCGCGTCTGTACGTAACATGGGCAACCAACTTCACAAAGCATACGGCAGCATGACTCACATTGTCAATATAACTCCCCAACTCCATAATTAGAAGGAGGTGCCAGTTTCATGCTATTCAAAGCATATTTTGAAGGGTAAAACGCTTTCTGGCCTGACAGGTGACCTGCCTGCGACGCTGGCCGGTCTGCGCGGAGCCGCGCGCGTGATGCCAGGCATTTCTGCTGCGGGCTGGCTGCGTCACGGGACGGAGCGATGCTCCACGTCCAGCTGCAAGGCTCCTCTTCCACCACCCGGGCCACCGCAGGACCAAGCCCGTGAAGCTGTGCCCGGCTCGTGCCGCTGGCACTGCACTGTCCCCGAGCGGCGGTGACAGCCCACGATGCTGCACGCAGCCCTTGGCAGGTGTTTTGGTGTCAAGAGGCTTGCAGGGAGCTGCTGCCCTTCTTGAGGGGTTAGCCACGGAAAGCGGTGAAATGGGGCTTTCCGAGGGCACGCTTTGTCTGGGGGTCACACAGACTTTTTAACGCAATGAGCGCCCACCCATGCCACCACCACCAAACTGGCAGCTGGCTGCTACGCTGGAAGGAAGGTCGGCCACTCCATTTCACAGCACTTTGGCAAGGGAGCTACAAATTTGAAGCCACCTGCCTCAAGAGGAGGTGTTGGGAGGAGGGATGGATTCACCTGGAGGGAGGTTCCTCTCCAGAACACTGACTGCAGACATTAGCCGTCCCTCAGTGGTGTACAGGTGGTAGTGTGCAGTGAGTCCTCCCAGGTTGGTTTAATTGGACCACAGGACTCCAGCATGGCCTGATCCTGCTGGATTTCTGCCTCCAGGAGGAAGATCAGCGCCCTGCAGTGAGTGCTGAGCATAAGCTGGCCACAGCCACTCTCAGGCAGGGCTTGATCTCCCCTCCCAGCCCAGCTCCCCACTGCCTTCGTGCAAGACACAACGGTCTCACCACCAGAGACACTTGCTGGAAGGCAGAGAGCATAATCTGTAGGTGACACACAATGTGACCTTGCCCTTGGGCCTCTACCTGCCCCAGCACATCACTCCTGCCACTGACAAGGTGCGTCTGGATCCTCCTCATGTGCTGAAGAAGAAGGAAGGCAAAAATCCCACTGCCGAGTCTTACAGTCCAGTGCTGGAACAGCAATCCTGGAGGGAAAGCGTCCGTGCAAGCATGGAGCCAGCTGCCCCGCTCCCACCGCGCAGGGCTCCCCGTCACCTGCTTGTTCTTACTCTTGTCGTTGCTGCAGGCGCTGCGGGTCAGGGGAAGATGATAGCTGCAACCCAACACAGAAATAATTAACTGCAGTGCACCGAGGGGAAAATACCATGATGACTGCAACGAGCATCAAGAGCCTGCAGCCTGAGGCAGCCCAGCGCGTCAGGGGAGAGGAGCAGCATCCCTGCGAGAGCTGCCACTCAGCGCTCTAATTTGTAGTGGCCGGACAGCCCTCTCCCGGCCTGCCCCCCTGTCAGAAAACAGCTCCGGGTGTAAACTTACATTGGGAAGAATTAGCAGCCAGCTTGCCCTGGGCTGGAAAGAGGCGGTTTGGGTTTCAGGGCTGCTGCTGGGTGATGGGAGCCGAGTGCGGGGGAAGAGGCACCCGGCACCTCGCAGCATCTTCCCGCGGCTGCCGAGCCCGTGGGCAATCTGTGGGAGGGCTCTGCTGCTGGGCGGGTGCTTCTCTAAATGCAGACATCCTGGGACCCCTCTCCAGCCACCAGCTTTGACACTAACAATCCTAAAAATAGCCCACAGAGTTTAACTTCTCCTCTGGGTGAGGAAAAGACTCGAGAAAATGAAAGCCATGGCAAGATAGGATCTCTGCAGCAGCTCAGCAAATCCTGCTGCCCAGGGAAGAGGGAAAAGAGGTGGCTCCTGGCTCCCTTTTCCCTGGAATGGAGAGGAGCTGAGAAAGGGTCTGGAAGAAGAAAGGCAAAGCACGTTGAAAATACAATTTGGTCCAAGCTTGGCTCCATCCTAAGAAGCTGCAGGAGATGAGAAAGGAGCACCACGAGGTGTGGGAGGGTGATGGCGTGGCCAGGACATGGGGACCGGGGTGTGTCCCGAAGGATGCCCGGCGGGGACAGCCCTGCCCGCCCAGCTCTGCAGGGAAGACTGCATCCCAACCGCATCCCAGTCAGAGCCCCTCACGGCAGAACAGCGGTGGGGAAGGGACTGGGAAGGGGGTTGGAGAAAAACAGAGGACCGTGGTAAGGTGGCCAGGCTGGAAAGCGTGGGCTGAGTTCTAAGGAGAGGTTAAAAGAGCCAAATACATATAGCTCAGCCAGGAGACGACTAAGGGGACATGATAACAGCCTACAAGTATTTGGAGGCTGTAAACATCAAGGAGGGAGAGGAATCATACATGGGGCATAACTAAGAGTAATGGGATGAGATTAAGAAAGGAAGGGTTTAGGCTGAATAGCAGGAAATATTTCCCAACGATGAAATGTGTTCGGCCGCAAAATAATCCTTCCAGGGCAGCCACGGGAGCACAGCAGTTTAGATGGTTACGACTACCCATGACTAAACCCTGGGCTATGTGCTGCCAGGCGTAATGGATAATGTAATTTCTGTCTCTGGCCTCCAAGGTTATTTCCTTTCCGTCTCTACTGGAGGAATATCTTATCAAGTAATACATGCTTCTAACATGATGTTCCTTTGGTCAGAGACAAAAGAGACTCCCAGTTCTCGGTCCTGCCAGGAGTGTCACTGCAGCCAGCGGATTAGGGATGTACCCTGCTCTGCGAGTCACACCTTCTGCCTTTGGGGCACAGTCCCTTCTCCCAAATTCCAACCAAAACAAATACAAACTGAACTTCAAAACAAAAAAGAGCGGAGCTGGGTAATTTTCCGCTGTATTTAAGTTTGCAGTTAGATAGCATGAAATGGAGAAATGTAAAAGAAATGCCAGAAAAAAAAGGAAGTGGGAGCATTGCAAGCTCACAGACAATATTCTTGTTCTTTTGCTGCCTCTTTTGTCATGAGAGGAACCTGGACCAACCTCAATCCAGCATCAAAGTGCTCCTTCAGTTGAATCTAGGAAGCTTTTGTACCACACAAAATCTGTACCCCTCCAGAAAACAGTATTTCCAGTCATTTTCACTGGAGTTTCCATCCAGCCTCGGCGAGGAAGAGTCAGTCGCCCAACAAAGAGCAAGGCATCTGGGAAGAGCCATCCATCGGGATCTGACTCACTGCATTTGCATTTGTAATTAGGGGATTGGAAATCCTCAGCAGCAGCATTAGGTGGTAACAGAACTGGAACAATATCACCTTTCTTAGCTCTTGCGAAAAGCATCAGGTGCAAGCCCTCGGCGGCAGCGGCGGCAGCGGGGTGGCAGGGCTGGGACACGCGGGCACAGAGGACAAGGGGGCAGAGCAACCACACACATGTCTCCTGAGGGCCAAAGTGCTAAACCTTCCCCGTTGTGCCGTGTTTCTCCTGTTTATTTAGAGCGGACAGCAGGAGAGCAGCACAGGTCCGAGCTCCAGCCTCCAATGGAGATCCTCAAGTGACGAGAATCGGTGGAGAGCCGGTCAGGGAGAAGTGGCATTTCTGAGACTTTGAGAGCCCCAAGGCTGGGACACGGTGGGAGGAGGAGAACTAGGGAGCTATAATAAATAAACACTCTTTAACACTGGATCCCAGGGATAATAATCCATCAAATCCTTAAGGTTTGCCCTGAGCAACTACCCAGTTTATGTACAGTGGGTTACTTCCTTTGTACAAAACCTCTCATGCATCCTTATTTCCCATATACTGTTTCACCTCATGTTATACCTTGTAATCTTGGCTTGTAACGCCGTTTAGAGTTATTATATGTCACATAAGGGTTGAAGTTTAAAAAAACCAAACCGCAGCTCGGCTCAGACGCACCGTAGCAATGGGAGGAGTGCTTATAAACGCCGAAGTAAACCTGGGGAATGCTTTTCCCACCTGCAGTCTTTAATACCAGCAATTTCTGTATGTGTGAGCCGTGACCGAGGACCCCAGCACACCAGGGAGGAGCTACGCGGGGACATGCCGCTATTCAAGACAGAAACCACAGGAGGTTTCTCATGGCAGCGTGCCGATATGGCCACAACGGGGAAAAGACCGAGCAGCAGCAGTTCTGCAGGCGCTATCGATGAAGACGACGAGGCTCTTTTGAAGAAGCTTTTCTAACATTTTACGGTGTATTAAAACTAAGGAAGGTGCAATGGTGTGAAACCAACGGGTTTGCTGCCCAGGACGGGGCAGGATTGGAGCGTGCGGTGCCCAGCCGGTCCCCGCCGCCCAGCGCACACATCCCGGCACACATCCCACCACGCTCCGGCACCGCAGCTTCTCCCACTATCAGATGTGAGTCACTGCCAGAGGCAGGATACCAGACCTGATGAACCAGAGGTCTTATCCGGTATGGAGGATCCAAACTTCCAGTGTTTACTTAAGCATGAAGCAGAATAAACTCTGGTCCTTAAAACTAAACATCTAAATGCACTCGCTAATCCGGAGACGTACAGTAAGCAATTATACAAACACACCTTAAATGTTTTTTGGCAATTTTTGCAGTTCACCCAGAAAGACGTGTCATCTTTCAAAACACAAAAATCCAACTTCCTCAAGTCAACGGGGAAGTGTTCTGCTCTTCTCCTTTGCAGGAACCGAAAGGTGAAGCCAGAAAAGCCCCAGCCAGATACATCTTCACACAAAACATCAACCACTACGAACAACACAGAGGCAAAACCACCTCTGTGAGCGGGACGTGCAGGTGGATTTTCTCTGCAGGCTGGGGGAGACAGAGGAGGATTAAAATACCTGACACCCTCCTGCACAGTGCTCGATTTTATGACCAGGAGCCTAAGCCTTCTGTTTTCCCCCATAGCCATGTGTGATCCCTTTTTAAAAAGACTGCTCCAGCCATACCGTTGAAATACTGTTCAAATACATTCGGTAAGATTTTTTTTTCATTTATTTTTTTTTCCCTGAAAACATGGGCAGTTGCTGAACTTAATGTTTTGTAGAGTAAAACCACAAGGTTTCACTCAGTCCTCATCTATAATTGTGGTAGACACTAAAAAATCCCTCGAGACTCCCAGCACACACAAAGCCAGACCAGATCCTCCAAGTTCTCTCCACACACAAATCCTCCTAAATAGCAAATATTAATATATAGTAAATAATAATTGTAATACTTAGCACTTCCCACCCATAGATCTCACAGTATTTCACTGAGCTGTATGAATGCCTTTATTCTCTTGCTCACGGGCAAATGAGGACTTCTCTTCTGCAAACGCTTTCCACACAGGTGTTTAATTTTAACCTTATACCTAGTTTTGGTGATTACGTTGTGGTCAGCCCAGTTGTTGGGAGAGCTCCAGGTTAGTCGTCTTCTGTAGATGTTCCCTCTGGGACAGCAAAAATGCTCAAGGTGTTTTTAATACATACACCCGGACAATTCATCTGCTTTCTAAACACCAAATATTTGCACCCAAACTCACTCATTTTCTTGCTCTTCCATTTCTAGGAGCATCTTTGGTTTAGTGTAGTGGTGTTTCAGCAGGAGAGAGCTCAGCCCTTTCACATCTTTGGAGAAAAAGTATTTACATCCTGCTCCGTATTTGCAGTGGCCAGAAATGCCTTCCCTCTCCTGACCCCAGGTGGGTTTCCAGCCCGGGACGGTACCTCCCGGGGGCCCAGCCCTGCTCCAGGAACCGTCCAGCTTTGCCCTGGGCAAACAGCGAATAAAAACTTGTTTGTGCCCCATGGCATGGACAAGCCATGGGTCTATCATGCTTTTGTCTGCACTGTTAAAACAGATCCGGCTTTGAAACTGTGGCCTAAAACAGAGAGGTCTCAGGAGAGAAGAAGCGTGGTGGTCTGGGCACCTTTGGTGGGATGATGTCCTCTGGCCCATGGGGAGAGCCAGGGCGGGATGGCAGGAGGAGCACCCTGTCCACAGGGAGCAATTCGAGGAAGCTCATGTGGCACAAAGCTTTTGGGAATAACAAGATCCAGCAGGTTTTCACATGTGCAACTACCAAATCCAACTTGAGCATCCTCAGCCTGGCGCCTAGCTCTGCTGTAAAACACACAAAAGCGTATAAAACGATGTTTCGTCATGTCGGCTCCGCCGGCCTCTCTCAGGCTCCCTCTGGAAGCCGCCTCTCCTTTCTGCCTCACTGAATTCAGCAGACCTCAGGGATAGGTTTGGCAATTAAAAAGGTCATCTGAATACAGCTTTGTACGGTAGGTCCATGAGTAATGAGATGCATATTGAGAAATCAGCGCAGAGTCGTTTGCATCCTCCCATGTCCCGGGAACTGCAGAGAAAGTGCAAATTCCCTCAGAAATGCCACCGCCCGTGCAACACCAGCCTGCGTTTAACCCCAGCTTCATCCACTGGTGGTGGGACGTGCTGGTGCTGAGCAGAAAGTGGGAGCAGAAGGGGGACCCCCCCCCCCCGTCCCCNCCGCTCGCCGGGTGACAGCTCAAGGCTGACACAGGGCAGCCTCTCCCCAAACGAGCACTCTCTTCGGTTTAATCTATCCCTGCAATTAGGAGGTAATAACTCTGGTGGGAAAAATGTAACAAAATATTAAGCCATCAGTTTTCATTTGTATGAAGCCCTGTGTATGCTGCCAGAAAGCGCTCTCCAATATATAGTTTCTGCCAAATAATGTGCATTTACCTCATTTCCACTCAGAGGCCAGCACGGTCACCTATAAAGATTAACGCTTGGGACCTGTGCACAGAATGGAGATGAGTTTCAGATGGATCAGCGGGCACTTAACTAGCTTTAGAACAACTTTGGAAGCCATTCATCATAATAGATGCAGCAATAATAATACAAGACGGAGAAGGTCCCAGAGGGCTGGAGAGGAGGCAGTCCCGGCTCTAAGAAAGTCTCGCTCCACGGCACTCTTTAACACGAGGAATGAAGAGCGGCCAGGCCAGACCAAAGTCCCCTCTCTTTGCCCTCTCACCGTAGCCCAAAGCCAATCCCTGGGGAAGAGGGAGGAATACAGCACACACCCAGTGACGGTCCCCAGAATACTGCACATCTCTGCCCGCAGCCGTCTCTTCACGAAGGAGCACAAATTTACCCTTAAATATACGCTTGGTCCCTGTTAAGGCCGAAGCTAAATGCTTCGCAACTGAAGGTAGACTTGAGGGTCTGCATTCTATCTATATGGGTTGGGTTTTTTTCTGCCAAGGCCTAAGAAGTTGGTTTAAGCAGATGCCAGGGTCTAACACATGGCACATAAGATCCACTATGATATTCAGCTGGTGCGTGAGCTAAGACGCTGCTGTGCTGTCAAAGCGCAGATGAATAATACTACGCACGGCAGAGTATTTGGAGTCAGATGTAACGACTACCTTGTGAGAGCAGAGGAGGCGCGTGTGTTAGTTTGAAGGTCTATGTGCCATTTATCACTTTCTCCCAAAATCTATAATGCATGGGATAAACTGCAGGAGAGATACTTGGATCGATGTCTAGACCTTAAGTAACTTTTCACTAATGCCCAAATCCCCAGGATCCTCTTCTTTGGCAGCAAGTGCTCAGACAAGATCTCTAGAAAGTCGTTAAACATGTTGCGATTTAACTGGCAAGTAAACAGCTGACCACAAGCTGCAGAACCAAAAATCCTGCTCGTGCAAAGATGAGAAATACATCAATATTTCATTGGTTGAGATTTACTCCCATTAACGTCGACATTGTATAAGGAAACATCTCCAAATGTAATGCTCGAAGAATAACAAGCAGTTTTATTGGAGTAAATGGGACCTTCCCAGTTGTCACAAACAGGGCTATAATTATTTTTGGAGGCCTGAGAGAATTAAACTAAGTATTACCACCCTCTACAAAACTTTGTTTGTTTGTTTTTTTGTTTGTTGTGGGTGATCCTTGGTTTGCAGCTTGTTAGCAGCATGTCACCAGGGAATAAACACAACCACACACACACAAAAAAAAACCAACTCTTTCCCAACATCTCCTTTCAAAGTATCTTGCACACTCTGCACGCCGCTAATTGCCGATGTACGCAATTGCTGCAGCTTTCTTTGTTGTCGCATAAATGACACCATTAGTAGTTGGGGATGCAAAAATATCGTGTTTGTTTATTACTTAAAATGACAGTGATGATAAATTCAGTGATTTAAAAGGAATGAAGGGATTTCCTTGCCACAACAAGTAATTTCTGTGTTTCCATCTAACCGCCAAGGCAGCAATGCCTCATTTTGTCCACCAAGACCAATCAGGTCTGGAGCTATCGATCCAGCGCGGCTACGGCAGCCTTTCACAGGCGTGATCAAAATGCCAATAAACTCTGCTCTTTTATAGCTTCTTCCATTCCCCTAACACCTTTTCCTGCCTTAACCTGCCCACGCCCCGGGGGGAGGTCAGGGTAGTTGGTTGCAGGCACATAAACCTCATACGACTTGCTGGAGTCACAGCAGGAGGCTGGGCAGAGCTGGAAAGAGGACTTCTCCCGCTCCTCATACTTAATTTTCCTTGCTCCAGCATGGTTGTTTTTTTTTGCTTTTCGCAATGATCCGCATCAACTCGCGGAGAGGTTTTCTAAGTGACCGAGTTGCTCTGCCTTTTCCTTCGCTGTAGTTCGTCTTCAGCGATGTCAGGCTGTGGATGAGGTTAGGAGGGACAGGCACAGCTCTGGGTCCCATCCCGCCGCTCTCACCATAAATCTGAGACATGGGTGGGACGAGAGACCCCCACTTCTCTCCTATTCCCCACTTCTTTCAGTGGGGAAAAGGAATGAAGCAGGGAGGGGACTGGAGTGTTGGAAATATTACCCTGAATGGATGATCTTGCAGGTCTGACTCACACCAACCTCCCAGCGGAGTGAATGGGAGGGCTGCTGGACTCGAATATAAAGGGAAAATTTCAGTATTGACTCCCTTCCCCCCACATGGTTAGGTCTGTCTTGGGAAGGACAATATTTTCCAAACAATTTGTCATTTTTTTTTTTTTTTCTGAGCTCTCCTCTCCATTTGGCTCCAAAATAAATGTGCGTGCACAGAAAGAAGCTTATTCTTTTACAATTTGCCTCATCTGGGAAGTTTAGAAACGTTACAATCCACTCATGTTCCAAACATCCCAGTTTCTCCCAAAGAAGCAGTGTGGCCTCTTAAACACTATTCCAAGGATGCACTAACAGGGAAGGCTGCAAATAAAGGAATGGGTGAGCCTGGAGAGTCATTTCTTCACTATATTTGGAAATATGGAGAGACTTTCTTTTCATGGATGTTTGTGATGATTAAAAAAAAAGCAATTGCAAATGTTTTTTCTGTTTGTGTAGGAACAATTTGTGCCACCATCATGCGGAATATGAGCTTGGCTGTGGAAGCCATCCTTTTGGAAACTGGGTTGGGTTGGGTTGGAGACAATTTGATGCTGTTTTGGTTGACAGCAGAAGGGTCACCTGGCGATGAGGTGCCCAGCAGTGGATGGCCCTTCTTCCCTCCCGACCCCCAGCAACACTGTGCGCTCCTCGATGTCATTTGGGCACAAGCGCCTGTGTGGGGTTGGCATCTGAATCCATCTGACACCTTCTCTGGGGGAGAAGCTTTATGATGGCCATCTTTTAAACTGGAAGCTGAAGCACTGACATTGAGACTAATTAATCCATCTGTGGATCACGCGCAAAGGAAATAAGAAGGCTTGGGCGCCTACAGACAGATTTACACTCACAGCTTCAGCTTCCACCTCATTTTAGGCACCACATCTAGAGGTTTGCTCCTACATCTTTCCTCAAAGGTGTATTTATTATTCTAGTACCTGGGGGTTGCTCTTACCGCATGGCCAGAGGTATCTCAGTCCGACTGACCTGTGTGAGTGAAGAGCTCGGACAGGCTTCCAGCCCATATTACACGTTGAGCGAACACGGTCTCCGAGGCCAGGAGGGACGGCATCGGTACATAATGTGTCCTTGCAGCCCAAAGGCCCACGGGGCAGCCCCAGCCCTGCCGTTCCTTTGCTGTGTGGTCTTCAACCAATTGTTTGCCTCTCCAGAGCTCTTCTGATCCCCCGCTAAAAACGGAGTTTGTCCTCCAGAGGCTCCTGCACAGGGGGATACTCCTTCATCCGCACCTGATCTTTATGGGGGAAGGATCTCGGCAGGTCTGAGCTGGGCTGAACGTGGGCAGGATGTTCTCAACGTTTGCCATAGTCACCTGCTCATGGTCACGACTCAAATCACTTGAACATCTTGCAGCAATTCAGCATCCTGGAGGAGTTCCCTCAGCACCCACCCAAAAACCTGGGCAAAGCCTCTCCCAGTGCCAGCGCGCTCAGCCGAGGCCGGTGCCGAGCGAGCTGTGTCCCTGCGCTGGGGACATCAGGGCCATCTGCGAGACTGGTGGGACACGGGGGCGTCTCCCCTGCTCCTCAGGCAGTCAGCCTGGGAAGCTCCCCTCCATCCTCAGCATGTAAACATCTGCTGGAGGAAGACTTTTCTCCTAATAACACATCATTAAACATTGATTTAAAGACAATCATCTTCCCTCTCTTTAATTTCACAGCACCTTTAAAACAGCTGTTAGGCTGCAGCGGGGACGATCAGCCGAACAGGAAACGCATTGTTAGCTCCTAGCATTAAAACAGTAGAATGCATTAATTTATGAGCTCCTACTCCCTCTCCAAACGTTTTATTATGTTAATATCACCTTGATGTGCTGGTAGGCCCCGGTGCCAAAGCCTCTTTCACACAGTATGTGCCATCCTAAATTACAGGCTGGGCGCCTCCTGGAACTGCCTTTGGAAAACTGGAGTAAACCAGCAAACACTAAAGTTAATATTATCTTACAGACTAACAACCAGCTAATGCTCGACATGTGAATCCCATTTACTTCTTCTCTCTATAACAAATGGCAAGTGTGGGACTGGACTGTTCCTGATTTTATGCTATTTATCTTTCTGATCCATTCCATATTCATTGTCCTTGGTTTTCAGCTACAGCTCGAGCCTCTGTGCGTGTCTGCGTGTGTGTGTGTGTGACCTGCTCTACCAAGGAAAGCACAAGGCACATCCCTGTCACGGTGTTCGCTCGGGTCGTCGCGTGACGTGTGCGTTTTTCTCTTGGGAGGAGACCTCCCAGGTGGGGAGGGATGAGAAATGAAGTGTCTGAAACTCCAGAAGCATCCCTAGAAAATTAAAATGGACAAAGGGCCTGGGGATGGGTGGGCCGGATCACCCACCTAAGCATCCCCCCGCAGCCCTGCGTCCCCCCACAGCCCTGCGTCCCCCCGCAGCCCTGCGCCCCCCCGCAGCCCTGCGTCCCCCCGCCCCGGCTGCAGCCCGGGCAGCCCTGGGGGCTGTTTGCTGCCTCCCCCGGGGTGCTCGGCGCTGCGCACCCACCTCCAG
>RSEF01000013.1:17258057-17271838 GCA_003993805.1 Himantopus leucocephalus
AAAAAAAAAAAAAAAACCAACAAAAAAAACCAAAACCGAAACGAAATATAGAAATGCCTTTAATGTTCTTTTCTGGCTGTGTTTAAGAGATCGACTAAATAAGAAGAAAAGCAGCTTTCTCCCCCCCCACACCCCGTGGTGGCATTTTGGGGAGGGCCCCACCGTTTCCCCCTGGTAATTGCGCCGTCGCCCCGCGTCCCGTCCCCCCCCCCGGCACCCCGGCGGGGACCCGGCCAAGGGGGGGGCGAAGGCGCCTTTCTTCGGGGAGGGGGTGGGGGGTCCCTGTCATCCCGGGGGGCAGCCGGGGCAGTGCAAAACCCCCCAAAAAATGTAATTTTACGGCAGACTTTTCCCGCTGCCGGCCCGGCGGGGCTGGGGGGGGGGCGGTGGGGGGGTGGGCAGCGCTCCTCGCCGCTGGCATTTCTGCTCCTACGGAATAAGAACGCCTCGAGCCGTGGCTTGGTTTGTTGGTTTTGTTTTTTGTTGTTTTTCCTCCCCAAAAAGTTAATCCTCGTACCCTGAAGACCCCCCCACCCACCCCCGCTCGGCGTGTCGCAGCCCTGGGACCGCTCCTTCCCGCTGACCCGTTTCGCCCGGTTTCCTAAGGTGCTTTTTTTTCTCTTGCTCCTCCAAATTGTCCGAGATCCTAAATTTTAAAGGTTGTTCGATTTATTTCTTTTTTTTTTTTTCCCNTTTTGGGGGGGGGGGGGGGGGAAGGCCATAATTCAACCAACGAATTAATAAATTATCTACGGCGAGGCCGGATCCGGCGGCGGGAAAAGCCATTGCCGGGGCTGCTTCCCCACCGCCCAAACGCGCTGTTTGCGCGGCCGCGGATGTCCCCCCCCCACCCCGGGGGTTTGCAGCTCTCTGCGCGGAGCCCCTTAAGCCCCGTGGGGGGGCTTCCGCGGCCGCGCAGGGCAGCCCCGACCCCGCGGAGCCCCTGGTAGTGGTGGAAGGGGGGACACCGTGCCCGCGGAGCCCCCGTGCCGGGGTTGGGGGGCTGCTCAGCGGCTTTGTACCCAACCCGGGGGCTCAGCAGAGAGGAGCCGAGTCTCCCCGGTTATTTCATCACTTCTTCTAGCCACGGGAGCGTGCACCGGACCAGGAAAACGCCTGATTTTTCCCCTCCAGTTTCCATCCGGGAAGGGATCTGCAAGCCCTCAGCTGTTATTTTAGCCTGGATTTTCGGTGTGCATTTTCTCCTGTTCCTGGAGGTAGCACTGTTAGTCCTAAATCAGACCGGCGGCCGCAGGGCTCACGTTTAGCCAAACCCCTCCTGCAAGTCCCAGTTGTTGTCGGAGTCCTGACCCTCTCCGAAACTCAAGTTTGCAGGAAAAAGCTGGGGACCAGGGACACCAGCCTGCCTGGGTTTCTGTGCCGGTGGCCATCACCAGCGTCCCCCTGCCCTGTGAACGTACCAGGGAGAGCTGATCCGGTGCTGCCGGGCAAAATTTGGGCACCTTGACACATTTATGGCTCAGGGAAAGGAAAATTCCAAGGAGACACTGAGCAGAAAGCAGCTCCTACACCTTCCCTGTGCACTTTCACGGATGCCCTGCTTCCAGCAGCCCATAGGGCTCCCCCACAACGGTTAGAGCTTGAATTATTTGGGGGGTTTGGTGTGTTTGATGCATGACTTGGGACCTCCTTGCCCAAGCACAGCTTCCTTAGGGATATGCCCTTGGAGGTGCCCAGGTGTGTGCCCCTCCCGAGGGAGGCTGTCATTTAATGGTCCCTTAGCCCCCCCCAAGGCCCCCAAGGGGGGTCCCACGTATAAAATGGCTCTCCCCATCACTCTTCGCACTTTTGGGTTTTGCACTCCCCGTGCCAGCGCCTGGCTGGTGGGTGTTTCCGCACACCGGAGGCGATGGTTTTCCATCCCTCGCCGTACGCATTCCTGCAAGTGGTTTCCAGCGCGTGAAGCTCAAGCAGGGATTTCTGAAGCTGTATCGCTTCGACCCAGCATGGCTCCAGCCCCAGCGGGTGCCGCAGAGAACCCCCAGACTCCTGCCCTCTGGTCTCAGCTTTGCCTTTAGCAAGGCGAGCAGATACTTGGAGCCAGAGAAATAGCTGAATCAAGTTTTCCATTTGTTCTGGGTGTGCTGGCTTACCTATTCGCATTTCCAAGGCAAGGCTGCCTGGGGAGCACTTTGCATACCTACCTGAGCTCGGGGTTTGCTTGGGAACGCTCTCTGGTCCTGAGAGGTCCCAGACGAGCAACCCAGGAGCTGCTGCGGCGCGGAGGCTGCTGTTGCACCAGCCCAGATGAAGTTCACAAAGACTTTATGCCTCAGACTGCCCTGTTTGTTCGAGATTAAATGTCTTCTAATAAAAAGCTGTGGTCAGTTTAACTCCAAATTGCATACTTTTCTTTATCTGTGGCCTGGAACTCAGCAAACTATGCAAAGTCCCATTTAAATTAATGGGATGCTTCAGTACTGATTTTAATGGGATTTTGTATAATAAAAATAACACTTAGAAATCCCCTAACATTTTGCTGCAAACTTGCAACAAAAGTCACTGGAACTGGGATAATAAAAATACAGGCTTTATGTGAAACCTATGAAGGGTTTGTCATTAACTTCAATGGCACCGTTTCAGGCCTTATTATTTTAGTTTACCCTTGTATAAGTAAAAATTACTTTACCAATTAAACAAGAACCTGTGACAACTTTTCTGTTCCAGTCTGGCAACTTCGATGTGAAAATTTAGTTTGATATTATCAAAACAGCCAAGATGTTCAGACTCATAAACCAGCCTGGATACAAGGACTGAGAACAAATAAAAATAAGAAACTACACATTGTTTTTGCTAAGAGTTTGCCCATCAAACAACGTTAAGTTGTTACTTCTAAAAAAAAATACTTCAGATCCTTCCTTTAATCTATCCAGGAGAACAGTTTTCTGCTCACCCTCATAGAAAACAGTAAAAACCTCCTTCAAAGTAAAATATGTTTTAATTAACAGAGCTGCAAAATAAAATCCACAGCTAAGCAACAAGCCTCCTCTGCAGCTCACCATTGTGCAAACCGCTCGGGCAAGCTGCTCTTATTAACAAGCTACAGGCTACGCTCTGCTCCAAACTGATTAAGCAGTAGGGCTGCAGGCAGATTTTCTATCAAAAATGTTTCAATGGCAGCCAGCCTTTTCTTTTGCAGCATGATTTTCTTTCTTTTTTTTTTTTTTTAACAGGAAAAAATAATTTGTTTATCCCCAACTCCAATTTCTCTAATGAAGAAAGCATATGCACAAAGATTTTATTTACTAAAAAAAAAAAAAACAACTTCCCAACAAATAAAAATTCCCATAGGAAATAAAAAAAAAAAGAAAAACGAAACAACATATGTATTTGATTTTTTTCCCTTCTTCACCCAAGCAATTTTCTTGCAAAAACCCAGGTAACGATGCTCAGTCTCTGCCAGGGATGAGCAAATTTGCTCCCAAATCTTCCCAGGAGATCAGTGGAGCTGCGCGAAGGCTCGTGCCCACGGGCGAACCCCACCGATGGAAATGAGCAGCCCAGAAGCAACTCCTCCCGACACCTCTGCTGATGCAGACCTACAGCCCACGGCAGCGCGCGATGCCTCCCCGGAATGACATGTAAAACAGCACTCGATCCCGGTTGCTAATTCAAGTCTCGCATAGGAGCTTCAGAGCTTCCCCCCCCCCTAAAAAAAAATTTCTACGCGTTAATATGCAAGAAACAAAAATCTGACTTACTATGAGCAGGGACAAAATAGCTGCTGTCCCCCAGGAGCGCAAAGCAATTTATTTTACAGGCTTCAAAGTGATACACGCCTGGGTATAGGAGATTAGCAGTGGGATTTTCAAAAGCCCTGTGTGAGTGAGGACCAGATTTTAAAAAATGATTCGGTGAATCAGTCCTGGTGTGAGATTTTCCTAGAAGTGAGTTAGGCACCTGGGATTTAGACACTAAGAGTGAGACTTTTAGAGGGATTTAGATGTCTGAAGATACAGCTAAGTACACAGTGGGATCTTTAAAAGCACCCAGTGCCTGTGTCTATCAGAGGTATCTGCTCTGGCTCCTTCTGAGGCTGCTCTAACTGCCTGGGTGAAACTGTGGGAACCCAAATCCCTTCCAGAGGCTCGGGAACCCTCAAAAATTCCCATTCTCCCTCCACTCCCTTCTTTTCTTTTTCCCAGAAAGCCTAGAAGGAGGGTTCGCTCATTTAAGAGCTAATTCAGGAAAGGACTTAAGCGCAGCAGGAAACTACCCAGCAACATGCTTCTAGGTGAAGCCCTGGTCCCGCCGAGGCCGGCTGGAGATGTGCCGCTGGCTGCGGGGAGCGGGGCCGAGCCCCGTGGGGAACGGCAGCCCTGCCCGTACCCCGCTGCTCCCACTCTGCTAAAGTCAGCACACTACAGTTGCTTAAAATCAAGCCTAAGAGTTAAGCGAGGTGAAGGAAGCGTTTCGGAGGGTCGCGCTTTCACAAGCCCGCGTTTGAAGTCAGGTCCTAAATTTAACCTCATGCTCTCACAAAGCAAGACCCCACTCTTTAAACGTTTACAGAGGCAGGTTTTCAACCTTTGAAAGCAAACCTGGAAAGGCAGGTGAGAAGGCTGGGGGCCAGCGCGCTCCCCCCCCTCCCCAGGAACCGGCTAACGCAGGCAGCAGCCCCCCCTCCTCATTCTGCAGAAGCCAGCAGCTTTCCGCAGCGTCCCCTCCAAGGCTCGGCAGCAGGGACCGGGGCTGAGGCATCCCGGCATGGGTCTCTGCCCACGTCGCCAGCTTGTTCCCTGCAGTGAGGAGAATAAAATATCCTGGGTCAGTGCAGATATTTGGAGCTGGAGGGAAGTTCGTTATTGTTTGCGGCAGGGAAGAAATCTTGCACCTCTTGCCCTGCGCTCTGCGGTGCCCGCTGAGATGGATCTTGGCCCCTGTGCTGACCCACCTCTGCGGTCCCACGGACTGATGTGGTGGTACCAGACTGGGTTCAGAACAGGACCTGTGCAACCCCTCTGCCTGGCGCGGCAGCAAAAAGGTCTGGATCCTCCCAAAGCTCATCCTCTTACCTTAAGTGGCTTTGCATGCTTTACCTCTGGGCACATCAGTCTACAGCCCCTTCCCTCCCGCCTGTACGCCCCCAGACCGGCCCAGCTGCCCCAGCCGTGCTGCCCCGTGTGATGAACGCGGGACCTCTCCCCTCGCTGGCCCCCATCTCATTGCCAGGGCTTCGGGGAGAGCGGTAAGCAGCGTTCTCCTGCGGTCCGTGGGCTACAGCTCAGCAGGCAGGGGCTGGCACCTCCACCGGTCACAGCTGCAGGGGTCGTAGTTTGAAAAAGAGAGAAACTGCCAATCTCCAGTCCTGTCCGCTTGCCTGGCCTGATCCCACCCTGTTACCTGTCCTCTCCATACAGTTCAACAAGCTCTGACAACATACGGACCTATTCATTCCACGGCTGCCCCGCTCTGTGCGTGTTCACCTGCCTTACATTTCCTCTTCCCTCGTTCCTTACCTGCCTACCCCGTACAAGTACCTCAAGCCTACATGGATGTCTGATTTAACCACTGGGTGCGTGTATCACTCTGTTGTATGTATCTTCATCTATCTGATCTCTGATCTGAGATCATAATGACGAATTTCTTACTCACTTGCACACTCTGAGCTCTCTGGTATAACTGTTCTACACAGACATATTTAATTTGTTCCTCTCTACCTTATACCCCCTCATTTAGCCAACCCTACTACCTCCCCATAGCCAATGAATACCATATAACTTTATAATACATAAAACCGACAACTCCACCTCTGACATATTTACCTAAACTTTTTTCTTTTGTTTTAACACAGTTTAGTAGCAGCTAAATGCAAATGTATCATATATTTCTATTTGTTCCTCTAAGGTGCAAGGTTAAGATTAAGTTAGAGATAGGGTTAAGGTTTACTGCTTAGAGTTAGGGTCAGGGTTTGGTTAGGGTTAGGGCTGGGTTGAGATTGGGTTTGAGTTAGGGATAGGGTTGGTCCAGCATTTAGGATTATGGCTGGGTTATGGCTGGGTTAGGGTGAGGCATGGGTTAGGTTTTGGATAGGATTACGGTTATTATCAGGGTCAGCGGTAGGTCTCAGCTTGTGTTAGGGTTAGGTGTTGGGTGAAGGGTTTTAGGTGAGGTTAGGGTTATGTTCAGACACTGTTGGGTTAGGGTTAGGCTCGGCTTAATGTTGTGTTAGGATAAGCTTTAAGCTGAGGGTTGGGTTTGTGTCAGGATTTAGAATTAGGGTTACTTTTAGGATTGATTTGGGAGTCACATCTCAGCCTTGATCGTGTAATTTCTCTATGCTTATTTCTTGTGCAAACAGAACTGTTCTCTTTCTGTCCATCTTATGACTGCAGATCACCTAATTTTCTCTCCCACACATCCCTGTAGGTGTTTATAGTTGAGTTTCATAACTCTTAGCAATCCATTTTCTCCATGTATTCTCATTTACCTGACCTCTTTGCTTATTTTGCATACATTCATGTCTCACACATCTAGTCTATCTCACATCTGCTAATCGCACTCATCCTTTCTTATAGCACTAATATATTCACCACTTCTGCTTTAGCCTGTCGTGCCTAAGACATCAATGCAACTAATGCCATGATTAACAATTTTTTTTTGCAGTCTCTTTTACACATACTCATTAAGCTAATGCCTGTGACTACTTACCTATCTGATCAATCTGATGCAAATTTGAATTAATCTCTCTGGATTTCCATAGCGCATGGTAAACTATAGATTTTCATCTTCCTCCTTCTTCCATCCATATTCATCTCTCTGCTCACTCGTACCCACTCTGTCGAGCTTCCTGGTACCCACTCATCTGTATGTGCACCTTCATCCATCATCCTGTCCGGGATTTACTCCCCCATTTAACATCCCTCTAATTCGTACTTGATCATCAGGCTAATTTCTCAACACTCCCAGCTCATGAATACTCCTCTGTCTCTTTATCTACCCAATACCTAGTCCAACCTGTTAGCTTGCTAATTGTTCCAAGCTTGTTTTTTCAGCATAATGTCTTTATTCTGTATGATTTTTGTATATAATCTATTTACTCTGTGCCCAATTTATCTGACTTCCTTAAGAGCTTTTTCTGTTTTTTTTCCCCCCCATATCTGCTCTTCTCTCGTGTCTGGGCACTTTATCTTTTTTTTTTTATGCATTTACCAAATACCTCCTTTGCTCGTTTATGTCTTGTACATCTCCTTTTTCACACTTCTCTGTCTTTGTGTTCATTGAGAATTGACAACTAGCTACGCTCTCTATGGGTGTTACTCATCTATTACTCTATTAACTACTCATCTATTAACTCTGTTATTGTTCTTCTTTTTTCTGTTCCTCCCTCTATCCACATTCCCATCATCAGTGCCCTATTCACTCTATCAGCCCGTATTTTCTGGCTGTGTTAATCATATACCTATTCCATCATTCCAGCTATCTTTCCATCCTTTTACCCAGACAATACACATTCTGTCTTCCATAAACCCATCCATCTCAATCTGATCTCTTTCTCTTTTGGCCTTTAATTTATTAATCTGCTCTGTACAAGTTTACCTAGTCAAACTTTCTAGCTAAAACAAGCTCAGTTAATAATCTCTTCAGCATATATACCCATCTGTCCAGTTTTGACTCAGCTGACCTAACCCCGGAATAGTCCCAGTATTTACAGCCTCTTCCTCCTTACATCCATTTTCCCATTTTGGATCTGTTAGTGTCACTGCTGCTGGTGTCACTTTTCTTTAATTTATGTAGCCCTGAACATCTCTACATCTCCCTTTACCTAAACATTTTAATTGATACAGCTATCAGTTCTTGTCTCCACGTATTCCATATGTCCCACTAAGTTTTCTATTATATCTGTACTTATCTACTTGCTACCTGTTATAGCTACGTACTTACAATACCTACTTGCGATAGTCCACATTTCCCTATTTTAATCTATCCACATCGCATTTACTCTGCTTAACTTCCCAGCCACCCAGCAGTTACTTTGCCTACCCAAACCGCATTTATCTGTTCCACACCCATTCAACAAACCGGTACGTGATATACGGACACCTATTTGCTCACTTTAACATGGCTATCAGGCTCGGGTGTGCTGCAATCCATCCCATGCATATTTATCTGACTAGCTAATGTCAGGTTTATGCTAACCTTTCTGTGCTTGCTTGCTTTCCTTCTTTCCTTCTTTCCCTCTATAGTTCTCATATACCTACCTCTACATTTCTATTTTATGGCAAATCCAGACAGTGCCTCTTCTGTCTACGTATTTACCCCACAGATTCACTACGCAGCCCATCAGCCACCTCACCCCTAGCTCCACTACCCAGCTATCCAGCCAGATCCTGCATACGCTTTCCGCCCACCCAGACGGGACTCGCTCTAACACAGCGTGTTCTACATCTGTTCTACTTATCCTGATGTGCATCAAGACCACGCTTACCATACCAAACCCCTGTCTTGGCTGTCTAGTCCATGTCAAATACACACATTTTTCCTCCATCATCACTTCTTTTGTATTAATATCAAATTATCCATCCTCTGCACGGACCCTGTATGTGTCTATGTAATGATACCAATTATTCTAATCCATCCATCCCCCATGTACCTGTGTATTTCTACCCATTTATTTCTGTATGTTTATCTGAACTATCCATCAGTTTACACCATAAAATCCAGCAACCAACGCATGGGGCTGTTCAGAACGGGCGCCTAACGTGCTGTCCCTCATTATACAAGAGGTAATTCAGTTCAAAGTGACTTCAGAAATAATGCTTTTGTCACTCTCGGTGACCCAGCCTCATATCCGATTGATGGGTACGGGGATACAGAGAGCAAGAACGGATATTGTCCGAGTAAATGCCATGTAACCCCATGTGTCTCAAAGCAGACATAACAGCCAGCTGCAAACAAGTAGAAGTGCTCCTGATGCGGCGGGGGGGGGGTCAAGACCACTATGCCAACAAGATGAAGAAAAGTAGGCATTGGAATGGATGAAATAACCACCTCTGTATCTCTGAAATGTGTGATTTTCATTCTATGGGACCGATTTCCAACTTCAGACACCCCCAAGGGTGTGACAGCTGCTGTTATGTAGGTACATCTTTTGTCTTCATATACATCAGGGTAAGCGAAGCGATATCAAAGGTTCCCACTTGGGCTTTCCACTCTCTCCTTTTAAGTTTGATTTCCTTTTTTTTTTTTTTGGTACTCCAAATCGTTCCCTGACCAGGCAAATCTGCACCTGCCTGCAGCTGTTCCGAGGGGAGTTCCTACACTGTAAAATAGACACCCTCCCTCTCCTCCCTCCTAGCCATCGGGGTGGGTTTTTTCAGCTCAGATTCTGGACCCTGACCTGGGTTCAAACAAGAGCCTCGCAGGGCCAACCTGCATGGCTGAAGGGGGGAAAACCTTTGAAGCCCTGAGTTTGGGAATGCTCAGACCCAGGAGTTCGGGTTGTCAGGATGCTGAGCCGTGGGACTTGGGTTTTTGAATGTTTTGCTGCTATTTTATCTATTCTCAATTACTCTCCAAAAACCAAACCAGCATCACTTGATGCCAAAAAAATTTTGGGATCAGTGAACCATCAGGTGGCAAAGGCTGCCAAGACAAGTCTGGAAGTGCATGGAGTTACGCTCCCAGTTGCCGCAGAGGGAGCAAAGCACTGGGATGCCCCGGGAGCCTTTGCTGAGTCCTTGCAGGTCGCACACAAGGCAGGAGCTGGGGGAGAGGAGGGCAGGAGTCGGGAAACCCTTGGGAAAGTGTCATAAATACCTCTCGATATTCCCCGAGATAGCAGAGCCTGTACATGCACTGCTGGCCACAATCACCAGCCTCTGTGAGAAATTGTTTGTCTTGGTCTTTGCCTTAGGTAAATGCCCAACCCAAATTCACTGATAAAAGCAGACACNAAAAAAGAAAGAAAAAACAACCCAGAGAGAGGTCTCCTTGGGCCCCCAATCAACAACAAAAAAGGCAGCAACCAGACAGCCATTTAGCGAGCATCTCAAAGCTATCTCCCGTCTGCTGGAGGGGCTTTAAAGGCATCAGATTTGTGTGTTTGGCTCAAGCCGAGCGAATTGTAGTCTAAAGCTTTTCCTTGAATTCAAGGCTGTGTTTACTGCAGTCAGGGCGAGGGGAAGGAGGCAACCCCAAAGCCCTCCCTCCTCCTCTTCCCCCACCCTGCAAGCCCCAGGCTTGAAACTTGATTTAAAAAAAAAAATACAAGATTGAATTTCAGTTTGCAGGATTAGGGAGACGACTTTTAGGGGCTGCTTGTTGGAAAAAAAGCAAAGCAAAGCAGCTGGGAGGGATTAGGCTGAGCTGGCGTCTGCACTTTCAACTGATTCAATTTTGCTCCACAAGACATTGTATCTGAGCCTTTCTGGAGACTATTCAAAGCAAATCATTTTCATTTTACCATTTGGTAAGTGATCAGAGTCTATTTTTAGTGTCTTGGAAGCGTCGGGGTTTTTCTCTCTCTCTCTCTCTCCTTTTCTTTTCTTTTTTTTTCTTTTTCTTTTTTTTTCCTTTCTTTCTCCATTTTCTTCCACAATTGTCTATCTGCATTTGGGGTATCAAGAACAGGCATGTTTGGAGGGAATGTTTACCACAGCCAGCAGCTTCAATTTATTTTATGCCTCACTTCAAGAAGAAAAGGCACCAGAGAGAGGTGGGAGCTGGCAGGGCTGTCAAGCCACTCTCTCAGCAAACCTCCCAGAGCCCAGGCTCTGCACCAGTTTGGGTTTTTTTCAGGTGATTCCTTAGGATTTTGGCAAATCCAGCCAGTTGTGCGGGGGTCCCTGCAGCCTGCGGGGCTGTTAGCAGAGGTTAGGGTCCCCGTGCCCAGCGGGCATCGGGCAGGGAGGGCAAGGGGGGACTGGGATGCAGCCCAGGGTCCAAGCTGATGTTTTTCCAGCTGATCCCCTTCCCCCAAGGTTAATTTGGCAAGTCGGTGATGTTTTGCAAAATCTTTGGTGCCTTCGCTGCATTTTTCATTGAAAAAAAACAGAAATCAAAAAAAAACCCCTTTTTGAAAAAAAGAGAGGGAGGAAAAAAAGGTCTTACCAGTTGTGGGGGAGGAAATACTTTTCCTTCCAGTTTAAATGTATTTTTCCACATTTTGATTTTTCTTAATTTCACTGTACTGAAAACGAAAAGGTTTGGATGGTGGTTTTTTTTTCTTTCATTCTTTCTTTCTTTTCTTTTCTTTTCTTTTCATTCCTGGAGCTGTCTGGTCTGGTACATTGCTCCACAAACTGAAACCCCTCTACAAAAGGGGGCACAGGCTGGGTGAGGGGTCCACAGCATCATCCTCTGGTCCTCCACAGCCACAACAGTTTCCTTAGACTTTGGGGAGGAGAAGGGGCTGCGATCCCCTCACTGAAAGTACTGCTTGACCAAGGCTCTTGCAAGCAATGGTTAAAAGCATTTCTCTTGCCGGCCTTGCCACAGATTCATTGCGTACCTTTAGGGCAAGTTATTTATTCTCTTTGCATCTTCCCTCACATAAAATGCCTGTCGCAGGGAACAGAAAATGATAAACGCTAGGGCGTTTTCCTCCCCAGACTGTGTTGCAAAATATCAGTTTGGGAGCACTAACGCCTTCCTCTGTTCCCTAACTGAGAGACGGCAGATAACCCGTGCAATATCAAACACTGCATTTCTAAATCAAAAAGCCGACCTCTGGTCGAGAGTCCTCGAGGATGAATGTATTTCCTTCTTCTATTATATCCTTCAGGATGTGTTTTTCCTATTAGTGACGTCTCTAAAGCACTTGCTTTGTGTAACAGGCTGCAGACTGCACCCCAAATCGAGTGGCTGAGTTTCTTGAGTTTAGTTTGTCTGTCAAATGGGGGTAAGGCAGCGTCAGTCCCTGATGGGCATCCCCGTGGCGGTGCGAGGCGTTTCGGAGGGATGCTGGCAGCGGCCCCCTTGGGACCACCGGCCCTTTGGGAAGTGCAGGGCCACTCACGGTGACCACTTACACTGGCAAGATGCAGCTCGAAAGGATGGAGTAAAGCAACAAGGAGGAATGTAAGAAAACCCTACCTCTGTGCCGGGGGGAGGACAGTGTGGGAAGTCCTAACGGCACCAGATCCAAAAATGAAGCCACGGGTGAAGCAGGGACACTGGCAGGGAGACCACCCCCTGCCGTGCAAGGAGTTTTAGGAAGGTTTGGTGAGATGTCTGGGATCAGCTATTCCTTAAAAACAAGGAAAAAACCTCCCCTGCCTTGTCCTTGCTGTCCTGGGCTGAGCCTGTAGCCCGGCCGGGTGTTTTAGCCAAAGCAATCCCCACCCGGCAGAGCCAGGCGGCAAGAGCTGCCGGCTATTGTAATAGCAACAATTATTTATTCACAAGCTGGAGCAAAAAAAAAAAAAATAAATCTGCAAGCAGGGGGAGAGAAGGGGGAGCAAAACACGACCTGATCTTGTAAAAGAGACCCTTAAAAAAATACCATACATGAAGGTCCTTGCACAAGCTTTTTATCAGTCTGCAGTCAGAAGAGGAGAATGCAGTAAGTGCGTGGCACACAGGGAAACGGGGGGTAGGAGGGTCTCCTCTAATAAAAAAGAATGGGTCTGAACAAAGAAAAAGGTCCTGCTCAACTGATGGTGGCAGATGGCATCAGCCCCACCATGTTCCCCTTCAATTGCGGGAAAATATAGTAAAGCAATTTAATGAAAACGCTTAAATAAGCAAACAGTGCAGTTAATTGAACCCATATGCATTAGGAAGGAAATCTAAAGTATACTGATTCATTAAGTTTTATATAACTGTAAACCCCCAGAACCTAAGACAGAGTAAGAAGCCATGATGAAGTGCCAACTAGAAGGAGACCTTCTACCCAGCTTCACTTCGATCTGTTTTGTTATGACAAGAACAAGTGGTTTTAACAAGTACACCATAAATCAGGAGTGCGCGCTCCAGCCTGCAGTCTTCCAGGTACCAAACTGTGCTGCAAACTCACATTCCTTTTCTTCTGGTAGCGTTTTTTATTTTCCAAGACAGAAATAACTGGAACTTGGACACTGTCATCTGCAGAGAAAATAAGCAGTGAAGAGCCGGTCCTTGAGGTCTTTAGTAATTTTTTTATTCAAGAAAGCTTAGCGTAGTATCTACACGACGCTCCTTGAGTCACGTCTAACTGAAAGCCACAGGTTCGTCGCACTTGGCTTTGACGGGTAAAACAAAATCCTCTCTTTTGCAGTGAGCGTGCTTCTCCAGCCGTGACCTTCTGGGTGGAGAGGTGGTGTAGACAGAAAGCTGGGGCTGGGAAAGGCAGCAGGTTTGCTGTCCAACAGGCTCCTCTCTTCCAGAGAGCTTCTGCCATATCCACAGTTAAAGAACTGCCCGTAAGTAAAATCCTGGGGAGAAAGCTTCCCCGGCCCCATTGAAGCAAGGGCACAAGTTCCCTGTGATTGCAATAAGGGCAGAACTTCACCTACACATCAGGGAAGCTTTGGAGGTGCTTCGTTCCGGATTTGCTCGTGTGATTTGCGTCTGCAGGTACCGACTTTGGTTCCCCCTTTCCCTGAGCTCTCCCTGGCTCACAAAACAAGACCTGTTGAGTTTTCAGAGAAATCTGGTTCACTGCAAATAAAAGCCAACAAATTATAATGATTCGATCCCAAGCCGTGGAAAAAACTGACAGCTGGGCTCTGGGGCTTCCAGTGATGCTGATTCGAAGTGCCATTACAGTGACCAGAATGGGAGGACACTCATCCTCAGTAACTTCGGTCTGAAATGAAGGTGACCTCCAGCCAAGAAGA
>RSEF01000013.1:17271938-17295677 GCA_003993805.1 Himantopus leucocephalus
AACCACCTGAAAATAAGCACAAAGCAAGCAAGCACCTTTTACGAACACACAAAATACTATGGAAAAATACCTTGATTTAAAACCCAACAAAGATAAAGGCACAACAGACTTCTAAGTGGGGTCTTCATAGAGCCCGACAAGCGTGACCATTTCTCGGTCTCTCCACAGGTGACCCCACGGGCACTGTGGCGTGGGGTTCCCAAGGGATGGGGGCCCCAAGGTGCACGAGATGGCCCGACCCTGCCACACAGAAGCGCTTCAGCTGAGCTGCAAAAGAGATGCAGCCACTGTCTGAAGGGAAAAGAAACGCGGGTAGGTGAGTACAGCAGCCCCTGTTTGAATTTCCTGGATGTCAGGAACAGTTAACGTGAGGGAGACAGAGGGAGAGCTGAAGTATTGGCCCCAATTCAACAAAGCACTTAAGCACAAGCTTAACTGTAAGTACGTACTTAAGTCCCTCCTTATATAGCAGAACATATGTTAACGCCTGGCTGAAGCCTGTGTTAAGTGCATGCTTAAAGTTAAGTGTCTGCTTAAGAGCTTTGTTGAATCAGGGCTGTTGTTTACTTCTAACAATTGATGTCTCCTGGAATATCCACATTTCTGGTTGCAAACCTGACGCATCTGTTTTCTCTTACTGTTATTAATAGAGTCATTCTTTAAAAAAATCCACGGCGACGCGGTCCTTGAAAAATCTCCGATCGCCGCATTCAGGAGAGCGAGGGACCAAGTCCTGAGCATTTCCATAGATTTCCCACAGAGATCCCCCCTGTTTTCCCACATACGGTGCTTCCATTTTTTTCTAGGGAGTTTAAGGGGAAGCAACAGGGTTACAAAACAACGTGGAGTCACCAAAAATACAAATAATCTGAATTTAGCTTGATTAGAAAAAAATGTGTTACCAGTGTTAAGAAACCTTGAACCATCAGAGATTGCTGGAACATAAACTTGTAAATGACAAATTATTAATACAAATGTGTGTCAAATTAGTATATATACATGTAAATAACACAAATATAAAATTGTTCCTATAAATAGAAGAGCCATGTCAGGAAATCCTGAACTATAGCAGATTATTGGAATATGGCTTAACTCCACCATCGGGAAGCAGGAGCAGCACCTTAGGGAAATGAAGATAATTCACAAATTGGGTTCTTTTCAAAGATACACACTCCCAAGGGGATCAGCACCAGTAGAAATTACACTCCTTGTTAAAATTCACTGCAGTCTGGGAAAGTGCTATAAGGATGCTCTCAGGGGCTGCCAGGACAGGTAAGACACAGAGCAACATTTTGTGCCTCTACTCAGCTTTTTTTTTTTTAAAATTGATTTTTGCCTGGTTGTTGAGCATCTTTCCTGCGCCTTGCTCCCTTTAGAAACAAGGCTGCTCACTCCATCACTCCAAGCAGCTGCTGGCATCCCCGTGGAGGTCCCGGCGTGGATTTGGGGACCCGCTGAGGCTCTGAGGTGTCCCGGGAGCATCGGGCAGCCATCCCGGCGGTGGTTTCGATGCCTGGGGCTCCGGTCTGCCGCCATCCCTCCTGGCCCTGCCGGGCGGTTTCCCAGCGATGCTGGAAACTTAGACCGCAATAGAGGGAAATCACTAAAGCTGAATTGCTCCAAGTAAGTCCTCAGCAGGGTTTGACTGGTAAATATTTAACAAGGAGAACTCCCTATCCTCTCCTGGTACGTATTAAACTAATACATTTATTTTAACAAGGGAAATGGTTTCCCCAAGCTTCTGCTCAATTTGAGCCCTTGACTTCTACAAAAGCCTCAGTAAGGTAGGCTTCCTGGGGCTCGGTAATTCACTGGGACTAAACGAGAGATGGCTCCGAGCCACGAACTTGGAGTTGGGAGGCGACAGGACCTCCCCAAGGTTGGGGAGAGCTTAGTACTGGGGTTTCCGTTCCCACCTGCCTCCAGACAGATCCAATGCCCACCTTAGGACATCCCAGCTGCCCCCAATTTCTGACCATTTCAGCCATCCCGTGGAGCCAGGTTGACTGTAACCCATCACGGTTTCCACATGCTGGGAGCAGTTCATATGCCGAGTGCTCTCCGCAGAGGCTCTGCAAAGCGACAGCTCCGTGAGCACCCATCCCACACTCCCTTGGGCCCCCAGCCCCTCCTGCTGCCTCTCTCCCCATGCTCAGTTGGAGCTGGGTGTCACAGGCAAGGATGATGCTGGGAGAGCGAGCAGCTCCCATCCCTGCTCCCTGGGCTGGTGATGCTGAGGTTTTATCCCCCTTGGCTCTGCTCTTTGGTCTGTTGAATAGACCAGAGGGGGACTGGCAAACCCCGGACAGCAAAAGTGCTTTCACTGCAGAAGATCCTCCAACATGCCCAAAGCCAAGTACTTGTCCTCAGGAAACCCCGCTGAGCCATCTCCTGATGCTTTCTGACCTAAATAGGTCACACTCATGTATGTAGCCCCATACACGGGGGCTCAGCGCTCCCCGAGACCTTCCTGCTGGAGCCGGGGCTCTGCCCCACTGCCGGGGCTGGCTGTGTCCCCCTGTGCCCCGAGCAGGACGGTGGCTGCCAGGCGAACACCGCCTCTGCAAGACATGCCCCGAACGGCTCACGGGACACGTCACCGGTGCCAGGGCTCACCCACTTCACCCGCGGGTGCCCACAAACTGCACGGCTGCTTTCCCTGCCATGGCATTGCCCTCGCTGGGGACCCTGGAGACGGTCCCATCCCTGCAGGCAGCAGGGGCTCCTGGTGCTGCCCGCCATCCCAGCCGGCAGAGCCTTTGCGGGCTGCAGGCAGGAGCTGAGGCTGCCGGAGTCTCTCTCACTCCCTGACTAAAGTTTTTCAGACTTGCCCTCAAGGAAATAAAAAGCTCTGAAAGCAACTCCCAGCTTTGCATCTTTGCTCCCAGCCATCCCATGACTCCGGCACTTCCACTCTGACTCACGGGCGAGAGGGCAGGTTCGAACAACTGTGGCCGCCTCTGCCAATGCAATTATGACTCCTGGCGTCATGGCCAAAAAGTCTCTGGGAAACTTTCCCTGCTCAGCTTACCCTGGTTGCAGTGCACCCGAGCAGCCGGGGGTGATGTGCGGCGTTCCCAGGAGGGAGGCGGGCGCTTGTAGGTGGAAATGGCAGATGCGAGACCTTGCTGCGTTGGGAAGAGCTCCCTGGTACCACAAATCGTCTCCTGCTCCACAGCCCGCGGAGCAATGACTGCCTCGGCGTCTCCCTCGGTGCCTCACGGTTAGGTAGTGCTGGGAGATCCTTCCAGGCAATGCAACATCCAGCAAAAACCTGCTTTGGCCTGAGCATCTGACACCTTTTCTCCTGCTGCCACGATCTGACATCACGTTTACGCTTCATCACCGCCAAAAACTAACCCAGGAAATGTCTCTCCAAGTCTCCCTTCTCCAAGTCTCCCTTCAGTTCTTCACAATATTTAATACGCTTCCCTTTGGGAAATGGTTGAGGAGAAACAAGGAACATTTGCAAATGTTTTCCTCACCCTCACAAGCGAGCAGAAAGCCCGTCCCCGTCCCCGTCCCCATCCCCACCTGTCCCAGCCCGCCACAGGCAGCGAGGTCTCTCCTGCCGCCAACAATATCAGCAGGAAAATCCTTTCCACTCTGTTTTTTTTCTGGGATTGTGATTCCAGCAAGTCTTACAGCAACTTGGCAGGACAGTAAATAAGAAACAGATTTCCAAATGTTTTGTTTTACCATTTTCTTCTTTGTAGCATCTAAGCCCAGAGGCTGGGGACCTAACTCCCGAAGGTCTCCGTCCGGATCGCCCATCTGCACCCGCGGGCAGTAACCCTGCGGTGAGGCAGGCACCAGGCGCGGGCACAGCCTGCCGGGAGAATATCTCCGAGGGGAGCGTGCCACGTGGACCGGCAGCTAATCAGGACAACCGACCCGCATGGGCATCTGCTCAGAAGCACCCAATTTCGATGCAAGATGGAAAACTGGCTAGAAAACAAGGCCCCTGGGGTACACCCTGTGCGGAAAATGGTAAGCAATGAAACACCCATTGCAATCTCTTGGATGTTTTATAGCCGGCTTCTGTGTTGGTTTGAGATTTTGTGTTGCTGCCTATCGCGCTTCTCCCCAGTTGCATTTTTCCCACGTGCTCTCTCCCACCTGTAAGCGTTGATGTCAGATCTGAAAACTCTGGGACCGATCCTCTTCCCGCGACAGCATCAGTCCTGAATAACTTGATCAGTTGGAACTAACCCTGGTGCATGGGCACGCAAGAGAATCATGGACTGAAGGATTCAGGTAATTATCCTTATTACGACAGAAAGCCCATTTTCAGGCCTTTTCTTAATCTCCTTCTGAATGGACTGTCCACTCCTTGAACTCGGGGAAGTACTCACTAAGTTCAAACCCTCCCCTACAATATTCCTTGCTGCTGGGACTGGCGGTGGGGATGGTTCTGGGTCTCATGATCTATATGTATCAGAGCATGGTGCGACCTACGAGGTTCATATCAAATACAGCATCCTTCTGAAGATTACCTCTTGGGCGGGACGAGGCTGGACTCCACGCGGTAGCACATTTTTGGGGATAAATTTTGAGCCTTTTTCAAGGAAAATCCTTCTGAGATGGGGTCAGCTCACAGAATAAAGGCTGTTCTCCCTGCCTGATTCACACAGGGGATGACTAAGCACACCAAACGTTCCTCAGCCCCTGTGTTACTCACACATCTTTCATCAAATGCCTTCTTCCAACACAGGAAAAAAAAAAAAAACGTACTGCAACCCAATGATTGCAGAGGGCAGCCCCTTCTCTATCTGTGTCTCACCGTCATATAACTCCATCGCTCAGGGTCTGCAGCCTTGGAGAAATGTATGTCACGACACCTCGAGGGAGTCCTCTAGAAAAGACCAGTCTCTGGTCTGTATGCAAAAGCCTCCAAACTTCTTTATCCTCATAAATTAATTTTTCTCTTTTAAATACAATGTTTCACACATTGCAGATTTGTTTTTGGAATACCTCAGAGTCGGTTAATGAGGTCAGATTAGTCCTACACTTGTTTCAGCTAGAGCCAGAGTGGCAGTAATAACAGTGAGCCGGCCTCTAACACCAACATGCCTTCAAGCGCCCCCATAATCTGTTGTGCAAGGCTGACTTGCAAAGTAGGCAGATAAATTGTGTGCATATGCATTTTGTAATATTGGCACTCGGATGAGTGCCACGGTGCAGGGTAATCCCCCGGGATCACAGAGGCAGTATTTTGAGTGAAGAGCTTCAAAGCAGAGCCTGGGTGCTGCAGGAACTGACGCTGGCTTGGGCTTAGTTCCCAACTATCATTTTCTCTACTATTTTCTTTGCTACTACAGCCGTTGCTTCAAACTCAGCTGGCAAGGCAGGGTGAAAGCGGATCAGAGGCAGTCAGTGCCACGGAGACAGGGGACCATCCCTCCTCCCTGTGCATGTGAGAGCTGGCCACACTGGGCGGGAGGACCAGGAGCTTGTCACCCTCCCAACCAGGCTACCAGGCTGTGTTATGCCTCGTGCGGGCGCCGATCAACCTGCTAGAGCCCCACAGCAGCACCGCAGATCTGCGCCTGGAAGTGCTGCAGCACGGTGGGCACAGGCTGGAAAGCGAAAATGGTGCGGACAGCTTCGGAGAGCAGGTCAATGGGTGTCCAGGAACCAGTCATGGACACGTGCATGCACTGTATGATCATACACCAGTATACATAGACAGGAAAGTTATGGTGGGCAGGGGATTATACTAAATAGACAAAGTCCTATTGAGTTATAAGACAAAATCAACATCACCCTGGTTAGTAACTTAGGAAGTAATTAAGAGCAGTTTTATAGGTGCAAGATCCTGCTGTGCGATAGACCAGTAAAACCACGTCTGAGTCTTCTGATGGACACGTGCAAGGACGTGTGTAACACACGGGCCAGGCTGGTGCCGCAGGTGTGCCTGTGCCTTCTCATCCCCACCTCCTCCGCCGGTCGGAAGGAGATCAGGGCACTTTACACGGGACCCGATGCCTCTCTCACATCACAGAATCACAGAATCTCCTAGACTGGAAAACACCTGTAAGATCATCTAGTCCAATCATTAACCTAACACTGACAAGCCCACCGCTAAACCACGTCCCTGAGCACTCTATCTACATGACCCTTAAATACCTCCAGGGATGGGGACTCCACCACTGCCCTGGGTAACGTGTTCCAATGCCTGATGACCCTTTCAATAAAGAAATTCTTCCTAATATCCAATGTCCACCCGGTCCACATTGGGGCACGACTCCACCTGCTCCGGAGGAGCACAGTCAAGTTCAAACAATGTCCAACCCCACAATAAAGGGCCACACTCCCCAAAAGCTGGACCAAATTTACAAAATTAAGCTAGGCAGAGGCTTTGCATGTCAACTTTGAGACAGCAGTGAAGGAGCGGTGCTCCGGGCGTGGGTATGCCCCACTTCCCTATGATCTGGCCACCCAGCACCTCCACACTGAACATCCACAAATGGAGGCAACCAGCAAGAGCCAGGTGTTTCCCCAGATCTGCACTTCAGGATCACACATCAGTAGAATGGGAAGGAGGCTGTTTCCAAGATGCCAAAAGGAAACCCAACAGTGGGGCACACCAAGCCATTAGGTTGTCCCTCCCCAGCTCCTCCAGCGCAGCGCGTGGGGCCAGTGCTTGGCTAAACCAGTGCCGGGGGCTCGAGAGCCAGCTCGCGTTCCCAGACCACGGCAACATTTTTACCGCGCCAGTTTAAACCATTAATAATCGTCTCTACAAACCCTCACAAGCTTCCAATGCTATGTAAACAGAAGTGAATTAAAATTATTTTTTTTCCGTCACTGTTTAAAATGGGCGACGCTTTTTCTAAACGGCCCCACGAGCAAAAAGCGAGGCGGCGGGCGGGGGGGGAGTCTCAAACGGCTCCCTGGACTCCAGCCAGGTCCCAGCGAGTACTTTATATTTCACTTCAAAATGGTCAGAGCAGAGGTTTAAGAGGCTTTGAACACAAACAGCGTTGGGTTAGTTAAGTCCTGCCTTGACCAGCAGCAAGCGTTGGAGACATAAACAGATTTCATTTGAACCAGGCTTAATGTAGCTGGGTTTACAGAGTCACAGCTGATTTCCACATACATCAGAAGCGGTGTATATTTAGGGAGGCAGCGTGGTCGGACGGCGAGGGCGGCGATGCGCGAAGGTGCCCCAGCGGCGGCGCTGACCCCCCGTGCACCCCTCGGCAATCCCCACCGCTCCTTTATCTGCAAGATGGAAAGAGCTGACCTACTTCACGGAGCAAACCTGGAATCAATTAATGTCTAGCCTGCGTTTAGGAGAGGCAAAACACTATATAAACATTATGTATCATTTAGCTTCTGAGGAAAAGCCATCGCCTGACAAAAGGGGCCTCTCCTTTCTATTTTATGAAGTCCGGTTTACACTGGTGCAGCCCTCCTGACTTCTTTGGCCTGGTCCTAATTTACACCAGCCCAAAGTGCAGGAGAAGCCAACTCACAAAATACGTTAATTTCCCTCGTTAATACGCGGGGTCTCTTTGCTGAGAACCCCCGTTTCGTATTCGGTTGCTCTCTGAGTCTCCCCAGGACAAAGCCGAGGGGCAGCATCACGCTGCGTGTCGGGCACCAGAAAGGCTGCTGGCACCTCCCAAAACCAAAGCCGCTGGCCGGAGGGCTGCTTCACGCTGCCCACCATGGGCGAAGCGGTTCAGCGATGTCCCGACACATTCAGAGCACTTCTCAAAGTGTTTCAGCAGTTCTCGGCCCAGCTCAGCCCATTCAAAGATGCGCAGAGGACATTTAAGTAGCAAGAAAAAGACTTTGTTGGGACGTAAGGTGAAGCTGAAGGNTAAGGTGAAGCTGAAGATGGGAAATGCACAGAAGTGTCCAAGGACAGGTTCTCCATGGAAAGCCAAAGCAGAGGGGAAAAAAAAAACAACTAAATCCCCCCGGGCAGGGACCCATGCCCCACACAACTTCTCCAGCCTCTGCCTGCCTCCCCGCCAGCCTCCCTCCTCCCTGCATGCTATTTTACCTATTTTTCAGGCTGCTCTGCCCATGTGCCGGACATCCCCGGTGCCGTTACCGCAGCCTATCCGCTCCCGGTCCCAGCACTGAGGCTTTTTGCCCCGAAAATGCCGCCCACGGCAAATACCTCGCTGCAGTCCTCTGCAGCTCCAGGGCTCCTATGCACATCTTCAGCACCAAAACAAGAGGCAGAGAGGCTTCTTCCAAATCAGCAATGTTTCTGGCCATCAAGCAAGGCCTCAATATTTTAAGGAGTCAGAAAAACTTGAGAGCGCTTTGCCATTCTCAGCTGGAAATCAGAAACCCATGGGGAGGGTTAGAGGATTTTACCGCTTTTTGGTTGCTATCTGTGATTGCCGGACTTTTGCATTCATCCTGAATTACTCACCAACATCACTGTTGCACTTTCCTGCCATTAGAATTTGATTTTCAGTTGAAAAAATATCCCCAGACAGCTTATGACCGGTGTCCTTTCACGCCGGTTGCTGTCCTGCGGTCTCAGACCCTTGCACACTGTTTTTTCTCAGCTTGTCTGAGCCTTTCCTATAAACGCGGGGAGGCTTAGGATTGTTTTTCACACTACACAAAAGTTTTATCTCATCATTAAAATAATGAAAACCAGGATTACCGACAGCCCGCGTGCTGAGCTGGGGATGCCTGGCAGGGTGCTGCTGTAGGTGCAGAGCCAGCCCTGCGTTTTTGGGGACCCTCTGCACCCACCGCTGCGGGGAAGGGGATGCCAGCGGTCCTGGCTGATGGGCAAAGTGACCCTCATCACTCACCCGAACACAAAAGCAGCAGGAACTGCTCCCAGTTCAGTGACACCTACAGTGGTGTGACCCAAACACAGCCAGTGACGCTCATACCTCAGTCATAGCTGTTGNAGGGTGCTGCTGTAGGTGCAGAGCCAGCCCTGCGTTTTTGGGGACCCTCTGCACCCACCGCTGCGGGGAAGGGGATGCCAGCGGTCCTGGCTGATGGGCAAAGTGACCCTCATCACTCACCCGAACACAAAAGCGGCAGGAATTATCCCAGTTCAGTGACACCTACAGTGGTGTGGCCAAAACACAGCCAGTGACGCTCATACCTCAGTCATAGCTGTTAGAGGGATTTGCTAATTCAAATAAACAAAGGTCCTTCAACCTTGGCATTATTAGCTTTGAAACCATTTCTAGGGGCAGTGTTTGCTTCCCCTGGTTTGGCTCTGTCCTTGAAGTAAGCACAGGAGCAAACCTGCACTTTGGATAAAATCCCAAGCGATGCTTTCCATGTCACCTGAGGGTGACACGTGGACATGCACGGGCACAGAGCTGGGTTACCCTAGAAAAAACAAACAAACAAACAAAAAAAGAAACAGAGAAGAAAAAGTTTAAATAATGAATTAGCAAGAAATATACACCTGGAAATTGTACATGTGAAGATACACAGGCAGTATTTCTGGAGGGGCGAATGGTGCAGGCATGGCTGGGGAAGGTCGGATACCCCGCGCCCCACCGACGGTCCAGCTCACTGGACCGTATCACACGCAGCTGTCAGAGGAAAGCAGGTTTTGATCTCATCTCTCCACCAAAAGGGTCACATCACGCATTACAGCACCACATGTGTTTCCATCATGTTGGGGAAGTTTTAGGAAGTATCCCTCATAAAACACAAAATTATTACAAACGAGAACATGAAAACCAAATTGAGCGGCAGCTCGTGCCGTTGGTTTCTCCCTAGCCCGTTTACGAGGAGCTCCTGTTAGCAGCTCTCAGCCCCCTCGTGCCGGCCGGCTCGGGCGAAGGCTTTGGGGCACAAACCCACTGCCGACAGCAATGCGGGACTGCTATCGGAAAGGCGTTTTAAAGAACCACGGAGATGAGCCCTCTGGGGTCGGCGAGGGGCAGGCAGGGCCACGGCAGCGGCAGAGAGAGCTCTGCAGAATCAACCCACCCCTCTCCATACAGATGCGTCAATAATTTTGCTTAGATACCGCTTGTGTCCGGCTCTCATTTCTTTTACTGCTGGAAGCCGTAGCATGGTAGCGAAGGGGATATTTTCTAGATGTTCCTTTTGTAATACTGAACTCCCACAGATTGTGCAAGGAATGGTCATATAAAAACTGTTGAGACTGAGAAAAACTCCGCACCCGATGTTATACCAGCAGTGCCATCAAAGGCAACGCTTGTGGCAGCCTCATGTCCAAGTCATTGGGGGTTGGAGCCTGCCCGCTCACCGCAGGAGCAGCCCTGAGCCCCCAGCGTCCCCCCCACGAGGCACCCACCCCTCTCCCCATGTCATCCAGCTCAGAGAGAGCCAACCCCCCAAACCCATCACTCCCCAGCCACTTTCCTCCCTTTCGTCATCCCCAACGCTCATTTCTCGGTTCCTGCGTAGCGTGGGGACCGTGTCGAGGGTGAAGCGGAGCCGTGCAGCCCTGCTAATCCCCGTTGCCTGCATGACCGGGAGGGGGTCAGGGTGGCTCGTTCCTCGTCATCTCAGGCATATCGATCGCCACCGTCACGGCCATCGCGCCCCGGCTTTGGGGCCGTACCTCCGTACCAGTACACCCCGTGCCGTGCGGAGGAACGGCTGCTGCTCCACCGGTCTCCTCTTTCCTTCTCCGATTACCCCAAGCCGTGTGGGTGTGTTTGCGTTAACGCTGCCAGACAAACCCAAGAGGGTTATCCCAAGATACTAATCAGCATCAGAGCACAGAAACGAGCTGCTTCGTTCAGGGATTATCACGACCCATTTCCTTAGCGCGGGTCGGTTTGCTCTGAGCTATGCCGAGGCTGCTTGCTCTTAGAAAGAGGGAGCTGGCAGGGAGAGCACCGGAGGCCCGGGCTCTAGTCCCAGCCTTGCCACAAGATTTCCAGGAAAAGGACCCGGGCTGTGATCCTTTCCCAGCCCACGGTTTCTCCAGCTCTGAGTGGCGACGTGCCTCCCTCCATCAGCGGCTGCCTGCAGCACGGGGCCAAGCGCCGGCAGCTGCGCTCCCACCCGGCCAGGGAGCAGAAAAGAGAGCAGATATTTTCTGAATTATTTTTAATCACAAATGTTTCTGGCTTATTTTAATGAAGGCTTGAAGAGGAGGTTGTAGGCAGAGCTCTGACGGCCACCAAGGACTGTGTTACCCCTAAAGAGCTTTTAAGTTTTCCTCTTCTCATGAGCTGGCAAAGATCTTTCTTTCGTGACTTCCACGATCTGTCTCAATATGCCAATCTGTTTGTAATAGCGATGTTGCAACCTGCAGTGAGAGAAGAGCATGGTAAGAAGATCCCCAAATACCATGCGAGACAGGAAGCGCCATGTCTAAGGCACATGGAGAACTGCATCCTCTGCAAGCACCCCTCCATTCACCCCGTGGGAGCAACGGAAAGATCCCAACTCTTTTCCATGACGTTGAGCCCCCTGGCTCTGCAGATTTCCTTTAACATCCTTGTAAATGTTTTTCTCCCAAAAGATCAGAGGAGAACGGCAGAAGTGCAACCCGGGACTGGCTCCGCAACGTGTGCCAGCTACACAGCAAAACATTTTCGGAAGCACCAGTCCTCATCAGTGCATTCAAAGTACCGCAAGGGAATAACACAGAGACTCCTGACAGTAACCGCAGTCACCTGGGGAACGGTGCAAAAGGGAATTTTTGATATCCAGGGAATTTTTTCTGGAGTCCAGGCCAGACCGCGGGTTTTTTACACAACGGGTACCAAGCTGTGATCGTAGGCGTGTATCACATTAAGGTTAACCTAAGACACGTAAAACTCAGCAGTCTCCATTTGGGGGATTTGTGGGAGGTTTTTCTGGTTGCACGGTTTAGACTCGCTGCCTGGGGTTAGTCATTCCCCAAACGAGATCCAGAGAAGTCCATTGCTGAGGCAAAGCACAGGTCAGCCTGGACTACTGCTGTAAGAAGGCGGCAAGTCCTCCTCGCCTCCCAAACTCCCAAACACGTCCTCCAACCCCACTGCTCCCAGAAATGTGGGATGCGCTCTCACCTCTCTCCCAGGCATGCTGAGGGGTGGAACATGGAGCCACACCCAGAGGATGGACCTTCGCTCAGGGCCGTGCACCCCGGGGGACACCCAGGGCTCTGTGAACTCCAGGACATGCCGGCACTGGGGCGCAATGAAGAACAGTGAAGAATGATGAATTTTCCAGGAGGAAATTGAGCACATTTGTGGTGGACACTGATCCCACACCAACACTGCTTGGTGCTGGGAAATGGCATTAGCCCTCCTGATGGGGAGGAAACCAGTCCCATTTCTAGCACATGTTGTATGGTGGTACCTTCCTAGACACTCAGCACTGCTCGTGATGAGACCAGCAGCATTTTCCCTAGGGAGAACAGCCTCAAAATGTCCATTTGTTCCAAGAGAATAGTTCAGTACATCAAAGTGGCATCTGTTTTTGTCACTTGGAGTCTCTCTTGTAGTCACCTGCTCCACCATTACTGACCTGTTCGGTGTGTCATCCTGGAGGTCCAGGAACAGCAAATACAGATCAATAAATGGGATGGTGAAACAAAATCCCTCCGTAATGGTGTCGGAGTGGCACAAAGTCTTTTCGATGTCATCCAGCAGCTCACTGAGACCTTCACCTTGAGTGATTTTGTGCTGTGAAAAAGGACAAACCCAGGAAGAAAACACTGTTAGCAAGAAGGAGGTGACACTTGGGACTGTCACCCTGCAGACCCCGCCACAGGCTTCACACCAGCTGCGGGCTGGAAGCGGGGCTGGCTGTGACCCCCGTCCCCAGTGCACTTTTGGAGCAGCCGGACGGTGCCAGGAGGTCCCAGGCGGTGACGGGATGGGGATGCCTGTCCCAAGGGAGGCAGCCCGGGGTCTCCCCAGAGCCCACCCAGGCAGGCAGGTCCTGCAGCTCTGCAGGGACCCCCGCCCCTGCCCGTGGGGTGGGATCCAAACCACTGACCCAAATTGGTCACTCAGTCTAGTACTCGAACTAGCGATTTTCTGGCCCAAAGGCAAGAACACTCTCAACCGAGCCATCCTGAACTGATTATTTTTAAATTACATTTTCTAAAAGCAAGAATGAGCAGAAGAGTTGGGGGAAACAGGGAGTCACGTTCCTCTAATCATTTACATTTCAGTGACAGCTTTACTGCATTTATTTCAAGTCAGCTTTGCAAAAGCCCTTGATCAAGTCGTGCACAGCTCTCCTACAGACGCTGCAGCATGAGTTTCAAGCCCGTAGTAGCATTTTGGATGCATCGCATCAACGGGCTGCGAGAGCGCGGGAAGGAGCGTGACCTCCCTCGAGCGCTCGCAGAAAGCGAGTCCAAGACACTTCTGGACAGGGCTCTTGGCTTGACGTGACCTAAAAGGATTTCTTTTTAAACTTCTCTTTGAAGTTAAACAAACTCAGACAAAACACATCAAAACCGATGAAGAGTTTTTCTCCACCTTTATAGTACTTTAACTGCTGTGTGTCATCATAATACTTTTACCTGCATATGTGATGTGCCTACCAAAAAGGCATGTAGGGTCTACAGCCTGGATTATTATAAATAATGGGGGAGGAAAGAAAAGGAAATTTTTCCTCCATGGAAAGCAGTTCGTCCACGTCGTGCCCTTTTAAACAGCATCTGACAAGATGCAGACAGTGTTATCAACCCACAGCTGGCCACAGCCCACCTGCTCCAGCGTGACTTGGTTGCTCACATTCTTCCCCTGCTTCTTCAAGATCTTCTGTTTCTTGGCCCAAACAGCAGCTGCCTTTGCTGCTCTGCAGTCCTGTTCGTAGCTCTGAGTCAAGTCCTGCCAACGCCAAACCGCAGGGATGCGAGTGAGTCCCCAAGCACCGCTCACACCTGGTGGGTCAAGACATCGGTCAAGGACACTTGGGCTTCAAAAAACCCCTGGTCCAGCCCCAGCCCTGTGCAGCAGCGAAAGGTGTTAAGCAGGACCACCTTGGGGCTGACAACGCAGAGCTGCTGGGGAGCAGATGCCTCTGGCATAGGATTTGCCGTGTTCCCCCAGCACACCCAGCTGACCCTGGCCCTGGCTCCATGTAGGGATTCATTGCAGAAGGTGCAGAGGCAGTTACAAGACCAGGAGAGCAGCTCTGGGCTAAACGGAGGCAGAAATGGGTCATGGCTGAAAGGACCTGGGTGCAAACTGTCCACCCAGGGGACCTGGGGGATGGCTGTGCAGGACGAGCGGGAGCTTTTGGCAGCTACGGACAGAGAGTCCAAGAAGAAGTGTAGAGATGACCCAAAAGGGGGACCGTGGGGACAGATACACTTACTCTGTTCTGTGACCGGGGACTTCTGTACCCAGAACGTTTCTACCTGCGNGGGGACTTCTGTACCCAGAACATTTCTACCTGCGCCAGAAGCCAACTTCTGCAAGCAGCCAAGCACCAGCTTCCCAACCAGAGCCTGCTAGCTGGTGGCACACCCACCCACCCACGCTCACGCACGCGTGCACAGAGCTCTCATGACCTGGTTTTTGGTAATCACAAGTGCAATCAACATACTGAAGAAGATGAAGTTGTCCAGCAAGATGAACACAACTATGAACACGTGGCTGCCTGTAAACCCATAATGATCCATCTCGCACTGTAAGTCTGTCCAGCCATCAACCTGCAAATGCATTTAAGCAGACCAGAGAGTTAGTTCCAAACCACAGCATAACTCACAAGCCATATGAAATCTTCCTCTTCTTTCTCTTTCTTTCTTAAAACTGAACAGTTTCTCTGTTCCTCGGAGGTCCAGGTTTAAATCAGCTAGTACAGATCTCTTTGCTGTCAGCTTCAGAGATTTCCCCCTCTGAATTTGCAACACTGGGTAGGGAAGTTTGTCTATCAAAGCACATTTTCCCAGGGATCTGGAAGACAAGTTCACTGTTGAGCTGTTCACACTCTTCCTAATGCAGTCACAGATTAATTAAAGGGCTTCTTCAGCAGCACTCCAAAATCTGCAGTTTGTCTTTGGCTGAGATGGACTGGAAAATGCTGCTGTACTTACAGTTACTAAACTGAAGAGAGTGAAGAGGGCAGCCTTCAAGCTGTCTCAGTTTTTAGTGTCTCTGCTTTTGGGATCTCCAGACCACCGTGTCCCAAAATGGCAAACACAAACATCAGCAGGAGCAGCAGGATGAGGGCATACATCACTGTCTGCATCATCTGGCCAAGAATCTCTGTGAAAACCTGCAAAAGGAAAAGCAAATGTGTGCTCCGTAGGTGAGGGAGGTGCTCGGAGGGGATGAAGGCTGGGAAGCGGGACTGGGGACACAGGAGGTGACAGCCTCCCTGGACCGCTTCTGAACCAGCTCCCTTGTATGCATCCACAGGGCTGTACTGGGAATTAAGGAGAGGGAAGGGGAAAATACCACGATGCATGGGAATATGACAAAATCCAGAAGCTGTGGCCACGCATCAGCCTCTTGGACTGGGAAATGGCCCAATGGTAAGTGCCGCACAGTGGCAATACCAGGGGCTGCTAGGTCCCAGAAGCATCACACCTACCATAGAGCGGCTTCTCACTGCCTTTGGAAATATGGACAGGTCACTAACAGTAGCAGATTCCTGTTGATAAAAGCTACAGCTCTTCCCAAGCTTCTGCATTACTTAATTAGCTGAGTAAAAATGAGCAGTGTCATTAACCCCCGCGCCTTGGAGTCTGAGCACAAACTGGAGGTCGAGCGGTATCTCTGCTGCCCTCACTGTCAGGCTGGTCCTCCCCTGCCATGCAGGATGGGCCAGGATGGGAGACAGCAGTCCGCTCTTGTCTCTCATCCCTCCATGGCTGCGCAGCTTGGGAGAGCCCTGCGCAAAGCCTGGGGTCACCGGGAAGGGACACAATACTGCCTCTGAGACCGCCTGACTTCTTATAAAGACCCACGTATGATACCAACACATACAAAATATGCTCCTGGGAGTTGATAGGAATGCTGGTTTGGTGAACTGAGCTTATCGTTGGTAATGACTTCTAGGAAAATGCAAGCGTTTCCATTAACTCCAAATCACAGAGAAAACGCCATCTCCTGCATCCCTGGTACATTCCCCTGGAGAGCAGCGGCAGCCCGGGCTGGCTGCTCCCCCGGTAACACTGCGCCTGCTAGTGCCAGGGGGGGTCTTACACAGTGCACCCATTCAAGGACTGTCCATCCATCACCTCTGAATGTCAACAGCATCTCAAGTTGAAGCTCTGAAATGCAGCCAGATGAGCTGCTCAGATGGTACCTCCTGGAGGAGACGCTTGCGCAGAGCTAGAGCAAGGGGCTCTTCCCGGTCTCCTCCGGCTGCCAACACCCCGAGCTTGTTCTGACGAGTTAAGGATTCCCATAGCATTTGCCTGAAGAATTCCCTGCTCTGCAAGTCTTGCCTGCCCCAGAAAATCACCCCACCGCGCTACGCGTGGGGCAGCAGGGAAAGGCAGCATCTAACACAGGGACAACACGTGCAGTGGCGTTGTCTGCAGAACCATCTCAGAAAGCCCAAACTGGACCAGCCCTAAACCCACTGAATTTGGTACAAATTCCTGGAGGAACCGGCGGAGGGTTTTCTCACCTCCCTGCACACGTAGGTGTCTCCGGCAGGCGCAGCCTGGGACTAGCAGGGGAACAAAAGCCATTCAACCCCCCAAAATCAGGTGACATTTTTGCCAAGTTATGTCATGGCATTGGGCAGGTTTGGGCTGTGGCACGTGGTCATAAAGAAAACCAGCAACCCAGAGCTGGGGGTGACAGGAGGGCTGTAAAATGCTCCCAGCAACTGCAGGCGGGCGAGTGCCTCCCGTGCAGGACCATCACCTCATTTTCGATTGCCAAGGCTTCTCCGGCCGCTTCAGGAACCGCCGTGGAGTCCTATGAGCTTTTATTGAGAAAGACCTTTGTGGTTCACAGTCTGCGCAGGTAGTAAACTACATCAGAATTAATCCCAAATATATTTTTAAAAAAGAAAAAAAAAGTCGATTTTTTTTTTTTTAATTTTTTTACAGAACAACCTGGCGTTTTTAAAGTTTATTTTGAAATTGAAATAAGGATGAATGGGGCCTACACTAAAACAGGGATTGCAGCTAACAGAACGTCTCTGTATGGAATACAACAAGGAAATTATTTCCTCAAGGTGGAAATTTATTGCTCCAAGGTGGAAGGCAGAGTGTTTTAAAGAGGTTTTTAATTAATAAAGGGAAACGTGCCAAGAATGTGTTGCATGTTTGAGCTCTCTGCGTTAAATACTGCTAACCTTTTGAGGGCTAATTTAGGCTTCAATTACTAAATTACAATACGCACAGAGGCATAAATAGCCTCCCGCACCTTCAGCAAAATGCATTTAGACAGCCCTATCACATTTTAAAACAAATTTTAAGCAAGTAGGTGTTGTCTCTTGGGATGCCAAGCGGCTCAGGGCACTTGTCCCTTCAGGTCAGGACGCAGAGGTGAGTACCAAACGCCCCTGGAGCTGGAAAGCAGCGGCGCGGTGGGGCGTTGCGGGATATTTATAGCATCCCTAGAACAGGAAGGGACTGTAAGAGCCTAAAGAATTTTCCTCTTTGGTATTTTTTTCCCCCCAGTAATGCCATTTTAGGCATTCTCACCCAAACCCAGGCTGCAATCTCCCAGTGGCCCCAGTCCCTTAGGTGTTAAGTCCCAGCAACTTCCATCAAAACCTAGGGTTGCATGGCCCACATTTTCAAAGGCGTTTAGTCTCTTAAACTTGCAGATTTGTGCTGAGTGGGATTTTTTTCAAAGCACCTCAACATTTTAAGTGCCTCAGGGGGCAACGGTGCCAAATCTTATCCTACAGGTTTTCTTCCTTGTGGTCCCCAGACGAGCCATCTCCTGGCAGTGAGTCCCACCAGCGCGAAGCATGAGGCTCAAACCAACAAACACACACTTACCCTGGTTTAAATGTCTCCCCATTTTTGCCGTGCATCAATTTGCTCTCTTACAACCAGCCAGACCAAACTGGAGCATCCCATCCACCATGCCTAAACCATTCATTATTTCATGCGCTTCCACGTGTCCTCCCTTCTCCCAGTGACACAGAATAATTAACATATAAAAGTCTGGTGATAAGTGAAGTTTACGATCCAAACTAGAGGAATGAAGGCTCAGAAGTGAACATTATAAGTGCCCTGTGCCCATAAACATCCCACTTCTGGTGGGCTACCCAGCCAATTAATTACACGCAGAAACACTGGCTGAGCATTCATTGCCCACATAAGCTCCTTGCTGAAAAACAAACCTCCAGAGTCGTCAGGAGAAAACTAAGTAGGAGATGGTGTGCTGGAGAGAAAACTACACACAGACCAAGAATAGGACGTGACCTATGTTTTATAGGGTTTTTTTTTCGCGTCTACTCTGCTGCAGTAAAAAAGAAATTCTCTGCTCTCCTTGGGGAAGGAGAAACAGGGGAAAAAAACAATGGCCAAGCCATTTCTTAAAAAATCAGGAATGGTTAGTTTTCACCTTTGCTCATGAGCTACTGCAAGCATCAGCCCCTCTCGTGCCAGGCGGCCCCTGACACCCGGGTACAGCAAAGCCCCCCAGCTCCTGGGCTTGGGATCCCCCCTCTCTGCTGTAACTTAACGAGCGAGCAGTGCTTTACCCTCATCCCGCTGCTGTGCTTGATGAGCTTGAGTACGCAGAGGGTCTGGAGACCTTTGGTTGTCCCCTCCAGGTGGGTGTGTGTGGCGGTGTCCACGGGCAAGACGTGGGGGAGGAAGGCAATGAGGAGGATGGCGGCATCCATGGCGTTGTAGCCGCTCTTCTAGTAGGCGATGGGATCCACGTACAGCTTCAGCAAAAGGTCGGTGGTGTAACCAGCGATGAAGAAGCCATCTGTGACCTGGAGAGAGGAGCGGGCAAACCCACCCGCAGCTGACAGACCCCACGCACTGCGCTGGCGCTTCCCCCACTTTCATATTAAATGTTCCCAACCACATTCCCCTGCCCGCAGGAACCATTTCAAACGCGAGCCAAGCTCACCCCGCTGCGATCATCGTCGCGGGTCACTGCCCAGCGCCGGAGGGTCCTGGCCGCATCCCGGTGCACCGTGCAGCCCATCAGCCCCTCGGAGCTGAGCATTCCCTGCACGGAGCCTGGTCCTGCAGCCAGAGCTCTCGGAAACCTCTGACGCTCGTGACTGGGTTTCTTGACATTAGCCAGGCCTGGCTATATATTACTGGGATATATAATTAAGGCTCAGAGGTTTGCATACAGTAGCTGGCTTGTGTAAGACAAGGAAATCAAGGAGTGTGACCAAGCGGGATTTTTCAATGTGAAAATTGAGTATTAAAAGGGTGCTTAAAACTAGCTGTGCTAAAACCGCGAGGGGGGAAAGGGCTGCCATGGAAAGGACCGAACAATTGCATTTTAAGAACGGTAATTATCGAATCAGTGAAGGCATCTGAAGCTGAAATGCATTTCCTCCAGGCCCTGGGCTGGTGCAGGCAATGGCACGGGGGAGGGCAGTGGGCTGGCAGCCACGCTGAGCCGCCGCGGGGGCTGGAGCCACATCCCCTCCATCCCTCCTCTCCTCCATTCACATGGGAGAGTGCCACCACCTCGGAAAAGGCACCCCAGAGCAACCGGCAGCGGTAGCTGGTGTCCACGGCCGGGGAGATGGCACTGATGGAGATGATGCAGATCACGAGCATCACGAATTTGCTGCTGCCCATCAGCCTGCGCAGGGAGGCACAGAGCTTGGTGTCCTCTCTCCTGTAAGAAACAACCACAGAGCTGGAGGGAGCTTTTGCGGTTTGCCATTGGTTTTTGCTGGTTTTCCCATGACCCACCCCAGCAGCTGGACCCGGCTGGAGATCCTGCTCCTGCCCGAGTCCTCCCTTCACTCAGGCTGAACTGGACCCCAACCAGTAAGTCCCTCAGCATACACATCCCCGGGGGGGTACCAAAGGGCTTTGTTCTGTGTGTACNGTCCCACAGCATACACATCCCCGGGGGGGTACCAAAGGGCTTTGTTCTGTGTGTACCTGAGCCGGCAGAAGGGAGCACGCCTTGCAACAGCCTCCAACAGATGCTGGAAGGACCTAGTAAGAAAATTGGAGGTGACTCATCCATTCTGGGAAGGGTCTGGATGCTCCATGTGCTGCTTCCCTGATCGCTCCATGAACTAGCTGGGTGCTTCTTCGCTTCCTCAAGTGACCCTCGGCACAGGCAGGAGGGCAGAACGCCGTTTGATGTCATCGGTCACTTCCAGAAGAAAAAACCACACGGGCAAGTGCCCAGACCAAGTCCTGGATAAACAACATTTCTGCATGAGCAGTATAACAAGCAGATGCCGATTATTCTTAATTTATTGGGTTTGTGTTGCTGAGCGGTTTAGGCATACACCCGCTCCTGCCTGGGGGAGGAGGTGAGCCGGGATGATGCTGCGTGGGCGCCGGGCCCCGTCCCTCCCAGCATCCCGGGCTGTTATGGTTTGAGAAACCCATAACAATTTATTGCCGTTTAGACACCCATTCTATCACCCGATGACCCCTCCCCACCCGGGAAGGGCAATCAGGGAAAAACAAGGAAACCCGAGAGTTGAAATATGAACAGATTTAATAGAATAAGATTAGATAATTAACATTAATAGCACTGAAGAACCAATATTGATCCCAATACCAACACAGAATATGCAAAGATTATACTCAGCCCATTCTCTCCGCAGAAGCTGTGCACTCCCAGCAGGGACAGCAAACGTGGGACACTGTGAGCGCTGCAGCTTCGGGAAGAAGGGAAGGGCTCAGGGGTCCGGCACCGGGGCAAGGAGTTCTCACGATCACAGCCATCACGGGAGAGAGAACTTCGCAGCAAACTTTCTAATTTATCGTGAATGTGATGTTCACGGTATGAAATAATCATGTCGGCCACCTTGGGTCAAGTGCCCGGTCTCGCTCCTCCTCGTTCCTGCACCTGATGAGCTCGAAAACATTGAGACCTTAAAACCCACATACCATAGCTGGCTATAAAGTAAATATTTTCACAAATTGAGACACTAGAGTCTTCTAAAAGTGCAGCCTTCCCAAGTATTACATGAGAAATTACTCCCGTGTCACTCAAACCAGGACACGGGGGAATATCCCGTCTCCATGCCAAGGCAGGAGCAAGCCGGCGGTGAAACGCTGCCAGCCCCGCAGAGGAGCATCGCGCCATCGTGTCACTCCAGCACTAGTGTCTAACAGCAAAAAAAATGCCGAGCGCTTCTACGACGAGGTGTGCAGTTGAGGTTTGAGGGGTTAATCCTCCTTCGTGCACCCCCCACTGGTGTGGACACAGTGCAGGAGCCCAAGCACAGACCTCTGCTCTTTCTGGGGACCCTTCCCGGGGCTCCAGCATCCCCGCCGCCCGCGCGGGCTGGCCTGGCTCTAACCAGAGGACCGCTGGCAGCCGTGCCTGGACCCTCTCCAAAGTTCGTTTGCAAACGAGTTGTCAGTTCCTCACCAAAGGGTCCAACTCTGCAACAGTTCTCCAGCGCGAGCAGCGCTAACATAAACACGGTCTTTGATGTCAGCGGGATAACTCACATCCCATGTTTGCTTTTTGCCTCGTTTCTTTAGGAGAAAGACTATTAACAATTGCCAATTTATTTCAATTAGTCAGCATCTCTGTGCTTGCTAGTCTGGACGCTCTGCGAGCACTTGTTCCAGGACACACACATGTTTGGCTAATCCCGAGGTGCAGCTTTGAGTAAGCCACAAATATTTGCTTCTTGGAGCAAACAACTGTGAAAAACTGAAACTAGCTCATGCAGAAGAACTCATTAGCTTCGGTTAATTGGCAATCCCTTCGTTAACCTGAGGCTGAAAAGGCCAGAGGAGATGCGCACACCTATCAGAAGCTGCAGAAGGCTCGAGGTTTTCACAACTGCGTTTTGCATAACTGAAAAGCGCTCGCGGACGAGGGAAAGGCGGAGCGGGGCTGAGGACCTGGCAGGCTGCGAGGCTGGGCAGGAAGGCGGTGCTGGAACGGGGATCGGGGCAAACCCAGAAATTGTGCTCGTCACCGAAAACCGGGGAGGCTGCAAGCATCCCTGACCCAGGGCCAAGCCATCTGGGGGAGAGAAACCAACAGAAAACTCCAGTCCAACGGGATCCACCCTGGGGTTTCGCTCTGCTGAACCCCCAGGGCTGCAGGTGGGGCCGATGCAGAGCCAGTGGCCACCGGCACAGCAGCCCGGACACGTCCCAGGGGATGCCGTGACCCCTCCAGCCCCATCCTGGAGCCAGGGACGTGTTACAGACAACAGGGAAGCACCTGAAAAATAACTATGTCAGTCTGTCCTTCCAGCCTTGAGAAGCAGCTGGGTGAGGACACGTCCTCGTTACCCTTCTAATGGCCAAACTGCTCCTGATAAGAGGTTCATTAAGAGAAAACCCATCTCTTCTTCAGCCACTCCACCACCACGCCTCGGCCGCCAGTCTGGGCAGCTGGGAGGAGGAGGGAGGGCAGGAGGAATCCCGGCGCGGCCGGACTGAGCCATAACTCACAAACCAAGACAGAGAAGTTTGTTTTCCAACACATTCCTGCAAGAGCTGCCTGTGGGACCCCATCCCCAGAGCCCCGGAGCACATCCGATGCCGCCGCCGCCCCTTCCAATATGATTTTTGCAGTTTACTGGACCTGAGCTCCCATTTTGGGGGAAGGAAAGGATTATTCGCTGGCTCTGATTCAGAGGCGGTCCTGTGAAGGTGTGATCTCCAGCCTTGCAGGACGCGAGCTGCGATCCCAACCACGTAGCATGCTGCAGGCATCTTTCCTCCTCTGCTCTCTCAGCCTCGAGTTTCTGCTTTTTAATTTCCTGCGGCACCGTCGGAGGGTCTCCCAGGGACGGCGTTTCCCACATGCCATGGACTGGGATGGTTGCGGGGGAGACACACCGAATTAAATCAATCTCGACGCAGGGAAGTTACCTGCAAGGAGAAGGCTGTTCTGCGACGGATTATCCAAATACTTCAAGCCGTAATCAGCTTTAAAGCAAAAAAAAACCCAAACCCCACCCAAACACTCCAGGGGAGTATTTAACCTGGTGGCTGTGGCCGTGAGCCGACCCTCGCAGTGAACACGGAATCGTGGTTAGTTTGCCAGAGCGGCACCGTCCCGCATCGGGGTGCGACCCTGTAGGGGAGCAGGCACCAAGGCAACCCCGAGAAGAAGCCGGCACAGGGGACAAAGCTGTATTTTGGGCAGCTGCTCGATCCATAACGTCACGGAGCAGCGCAGCTCCAGCGATGCCATCACCTGGAAAAGACCCAAACCCTGCGCTGCGGCTACTTTTGTTCAGAGCGGAGCTGACGATGCTCTTCACAAGAGAAGGCGCCTTCGGCTGAGTTTCCTGGCCCAAATCCAGCGCTTGTCATTAAATCCTTGCTGTATAAATTTGCCGTGAAGTTCCAGCTCGGTCAGGGAGACTGTGCATCCCCTCCCCATGCCCCCCCGGCATCCTGCACTGGCCGCACACGTGCAGGTGGAGAAGAGCTGGGGGGATGCAAGGAGGACGGAGCGGGGCTGGGTGGCTGCGAGCTGGCTGGGATGGAATTCGGGAGCTATGGGAAGGGGGGGGGCTCAGGGCTCCTCGGCATGGTGGGACCCCCCTGCCTGGCTCTGCGGAGAGCAGCGCGGTGGGCATGGTGCTGGGCTGGGGCGGGAGGTGCAGTTCAGTGGGGTTCACCAGAGATTCGGGATGCAGTTCAGAAATGCTGGGAATCCTGTCCGAAAAAACCCAAAAACCTAAAATAAAAGGTGCTTTTATAATGAGTGGAGACCAGTGACACATGGT
>RSEF01000013.1:17295777-17308779 GCA_003993805.1 Himantopus leucocephalus
GAGCTTTAAGGTCCCTTCCAACCCAAACCAGTCTATGATTCTCTGAGTGAAAGGAATCCCTGGTGCCTTTGCCAAGCAAAGCCCAGGAGCGTGCCACTGCTTCCCAACCCACGCAGGGAGCAGCAGCCGAACAAACCCAAGCATGGCCAGAGGCAAAGGCAGCACCTGGGAGTCCTGAGGGAACCCATGGGGTGAGCGGCACGATGGCAGACCTCTTCATGGCATCAGCACAGCCAGGATTTCACTTGTAAGACTGCCTCTGAAATCAGTACTCCCTGGAAAAGAAAGTAGAAGACATGTATTCACTATTTTTATGGTATTATTATTATTGTTGCACAGCAACGCTCACAAAAGGCACTTGCATTGTGGGATGCCCCAGAAGTTAACAAGAAATTGTGGCTAAATAAGCTCTGACCCAGAAACTATAAGCATTTCAAAGCCATCCTCCTCTTTTCTGAGTAGTTTTGCCTCTTTGCCGGTCAGGGATCCTCAAACCACCACATTGCACAGCTCTGTGCCATAGCCGGACCGTGCAGCTCTCCGAGCTACATTAGTTGGTGAGGATTTTTTTCCTCAGAGTATGTAAATAAATATCAATATTCTAAACCAAAGACCTCCCAGTAACTAAATACTATTTATCTTAAATCTATCTTAAAACTAAACAGCTTTGTCACATATGTATAATAATAAAGAAACAAATTACAAAGGAGGAATTTGATTTTATTGGTTTTATTCAAAGCGCACGCATTATATACCAATTTCTAACAACAGAGTTTTCCAGTTCATTGGAGACATTGTCAAAACTTTGGGTGAAGCTCGTTTCCTTTCCCCACCAGTAACAGGAGACAGCACAGCCTGGTTGTTTAGTTCTGTTCATTCCTCACAACAGTGACCATTTTCAAACCATATCGGGGAAATCCGCCTCTTTGCTGGGGAAAGGCACTTGTAAGCAAAGAACATTTGAGCACGTAGCCTGAATTTGGGTTTGGTTTTTTTTTTTTTTCGGTATTAACTTGATATCCCAAGTAGGGTTACTGACAATAAACCTCAACATCTTACATCTTGCTTCCTGCGACCAATTAGCACGTGACAGCGCACTTGCTAAGGATTAACAAAAAAATACCTTTCTTATTTTATCCACACGAATCCTTGCACGGCAGCTAGTGGCATTTTGCATCCCAAATATCTGAGAGACCACACACCTCGCATATACACCCGATATAGATTTTGGCACTCGCGTATCTCTCTTCGCGGTAGCTGGTAGCTGTGCCGCCGGTGTCATTCGAGCAATGCGCTCAGGCATTTCGGAGGTGTCAATCTCCCGGGAGCTCGGCACCCAGAGCTGCTCGCAGGGCAGGACGGTGCACGTCGGGGACACTCAGCGGCGGGACTGCAGAGCGAGAGGCCCTTCTGCAAGCTTTAAGCAGGTTGAAATCTCCCTGCCGGCAGTGGAAATCTGTCTCGGTGAGGATCATAGGATAAAAACAAAGACTTTGAAACCACGGAAGAAATTATTTTAAACCTCGTCAGTGGGATCTGCAGCTCTTGGAACAATGTTCACAATGAGTAATTGCAGATACAAAAAAAAAAAAATAAAAATAGGGTGAGCATAACTTCAGCCGAGCCCAGCTTAGCAAGAATCCTGCTAATGCCGCTTCCTCCACCGCCGGCAGCTCCCGTTGGTGCTCCGGGCGCCCGGCCAGGCTACCCCCCCCTCCAACCCAGCAGGTACGGGAGCGTTACAACACAAATAATGGCTCAATCCTGCAAGGTGCTGAGCACTGACCTGGCCCAGCCCAGCACTTAAGCACAAGCTTCACTTAATGTTGTGAACGCTGGGAGCTCACTGGGATTTTTTTTTTGCATTTGCTGGACCAGAGCTGAAGTTTTCAGCAATTGCAGGATGCGGTCCTGCATCTCAGACAGGTTCTCAAGCACGCAGCAAGACTTTTGCTGGATATAGGTGCTAGGCTGTGGGTGCCAAAAGGGCAGATGGGTTCAAAGAGCCATCGGACAAGCACAGAATAAACAGTGAAACACACAGCTGTAGCTGCTGGTTGAGCTGCAACTTCAAGGAACCATCACCAGCAGCTTGAGCTGCTCTCCCCAGCGTCCCCCGCGCTCCCTACCAGTCACGAGCAGAGATGGAGGTGCCAAACCGGAGGGGACTGACCCGGCCTGGGTGCTCTTCTGTTGTTTGAAGTGCAGAGATGTACAAATCTATCAGAGGGAAGCGGCCAGGCACGGGGCAGGCTCATGTGGCAGCTGCCACCAGCTTTGGCTCCTGTGGGCTTGGGGAACACCGACACGGGCGGGCGGGCTCCTGCTTTCATAGAATCATAGGAGAGATTGGGTTGGAAGGGACCTTTAAAGGCCATCTAGCCCACACCGCCTCCAATGAGCAGGGACATCTTCAACTGGATCAGGTTGCTCACAGCCCCGTCCAACCTGACCTTGAATGTTTCCAGGGATGGCGCTTTCATTCCAGCTTGGTTTAGTTTCTAGAAAAGGATTGTTCAAAACTAATTTCTTGCTGGTTTGTCTGTTACAGCCTCAGGCAGAGCCAGCAATGGCAAAGGACAAGCACAGGCATCCAGAGGGGTCTCAGACTAAAAGGCAAAGCGAGCTAAGCCACTCCTTCTACAGAGTATCTTGTCTCAGGGGATTTGTGAAATCAGGGTTACACGGAATGAGGGATACCATTTAAACACAAAATGTTGGTGGACACCGTATTAAAACTTTTTACGTCTTTGTTACACCGAGGCAGCAGCTTTGTCAATAAACTGAGCCAGCTTCACATCTCTCTTGGTCAGTCCACCGCAGTCGTGGGAAATCAGAGTTATCTGAACCTGTCAAAAAGGAGAAGAAAGGGGTTACAAAGCCATTTGGCACGTAGGCTGAGCAGCAATTCACCGGGAAGGCTGCATGTCTCTGTAGCGAACTCTTTCTACACGACGCTCCTGGCAAGCAGCGAGCTGGACACCCACCGCTCACGGAAACCAGGAGACGCTGTAGGTGAGGAGGCTTAACAGAGCCTGAAGTCTAACCAAAGCGAGCCCCTTCGCAGAATAAAACAGGCTTTGCGTTCTTGGGTTTCATCCAAGAAGAGGTGTCCGATTAAATAACTCATTCTTTACATTTAAATTCCACGGACGGGATTCATGAAGAACCTGGGCCAGTGACCAAGCTGCCAACAGCGGAGTCAGGGGCTCACGCGTTTTGTTAAAAACCAGCACCCTGAAGGTGAAAAAATTGTTGAGCTTGTTGCAGATTAATTTCAAAAAGAAAAACAAATGGACTGGTGCATTTTGCTATGACGCAGCTGCCTGCACGGGTTTGTTTAGACTAAGCCAGATGACAAGTTGGGCGTTACTTTGTCTCGCCTTTGACTGAGATTTTGGGAAGAGAGAAGAGGGAAAAAAAAAAAAAAAGAAATTCTGAACGTTCTGGAAAGCCGAGAAAATGATGAAGCGGAGGTGATTAGGATATTGTCCACTGATCATTTAATGTCCCCGTAAACAGGGTGACCTAAAGGGTTGGTGAGGAGGAACCTGTGCTGGGGGGAGAGGTGGGGATGTCCTGCTCTGGGGGTGGGGGGTCCCAGCCGCAGGCTGCTTGTCCACATGTCCTTTTAGTATATTTTTAGCAGGATTGGCATATATTCGTCAAATGCTAAAACAAACAGCTCAATACAATGCAATGAGAAGTATTAGAAAATAAAAATAAAGGCATAGCAATAATTTCCTCCTTCACACAGCACCTTTCATTCGAGGGCTGCAGTATACCTTGTAACCCCTGTAAATACGAGACCACCATCAGTTAGGTAATATTATAAACAAATTTTATAAGCTGCTATGTTGTGACACAGAGGCCTACAATTTTTTAAAAAAATCAAACCTAAATGGAGACTGCCAGGCTCCCATTTAGGTACCTACACATCGGCGGTCTGCTACCCTACACCGCTGGGCTCCCGACGTGTTGCGCAGAAAGGAATGAGAGCTGGGGAGTAGTTTCAAAACAGTCATTTATTCAGGTTGGCCAAATAAGAGTTTAAAGGCTTCTATTTTATTTTTAGATCTCAGCCAGAGAGGTGAAGCGACAAGTCCAAACCGTGCAGTTGGTAGCAAACAATTGCAAAGGACTTGATTCCTGGGGTCATATTACCACTACAAATATCTCAATGTGTCTTTAAAATCTCAAATCTCTTTACAAAGACACAACCTCCTTCCATTCCCCTATCAGTGGCCCCCTAACTTAACCTGCCATGCCTATAACCAGGGCCGGCGAACACCTTACCTTGCTGTAGACGTTAAACCATTCCGGGTGGTGATTCATCTTCTCTGCTTGCAGAGCAACGCGCGTCATAAATCCGAAAGCCTAAGGAGAGAAAAAGCAAAGAAGAAAATATTCCTCCACTTGCGACAACTGGCGGTGCATCTGCAAGATTCACTCCAAAATCTCAAAAAGTCCTAGAGATGCTCCAGATTACTGCACCTCAGGTTTGTGTGTGTTAAAGGAGCATTTCACCTTCTTGTGCCAGCAATGCATAGAATCATAGAACAGTTTGGGTTGGAAAGGACCTTCAAAAGTCATCTAGTCCACCCCCCCTGCCCTGGGCAGGGACATCTTCAACGAGATCAGGTTGCTCAGAGCCCCGTCCAACCTGGCCTTGAACACCTCCAGGGATGGGGCAGCCACCACCTCTCTGGGCAACCTGCGCCAGTGCCTCACCACCCTCATAGGAAAGAATTTCTTCCTAATTTCTTATGTAAATCTCCCCTCTTTCACTGTAAAACCGTTGCCCCTCGTCCTGTGGCTCCCCTCCCTGACCAAGAGTCCCTCCCCAGCTCTCCTGGGGCCCCTTTAGGCACTGGAAGGGGCTCTGAGGTCTCCCCGGAGCCTTCTCTTCTCCAGGCTGAACACCCCCACCTCTCCCAGCCTGTCCTCCCAGCAGAGGGGCTCCAGCCCACGGAGCATCACTGCATCTCCTGAGACTGCCAAAAACATCCCCTTCAGACCCCCGTACATCACTCTGCTCAATGTTACTTACTCCAGGATTCAAAGCCATTGCACGAGAGCAACAATTTTACCGTTGGCATCCAACAGCGATTTTAAACATCCATCCCAACGCTCCTCATCCCTTACTGCATCTCAGAAACGTGCCATTTCTAATTAAGCATCATGCCACGGTATTCCTGCACTAGACAGATACCGATTCCAGAAACACATCCTTTCGCATAACTATTTTGCTATTTATTGTCCTGGAGGGAGAAAGGCGGCAGGTGGGTTTGCCCCTCTGCTTTATGAGAAAATATTTTCCCTTAAAATGAGTTAAAAATACGTTTCCCAATCCTCTGCCCCTCTACTCTGCACAGCACGCTCCCCCAGGACGCAGGTTTTATCACAGGCTCAAGAAGAAAATAATAGCAGGCCTTTGCCAAAATACTTCGGAGCAAATCACTACGTTATAAAGAAAATTAGAATGTCCATGTAAATCAAGAACACAATTACACAGGGGGGCCCAAAGGGCCTCGGTGCGTGAGCGGGATGCCTCTAAGTCAGTGGGCTTTGTTCATACCGAGCTCCATCCATCGGGGCTCAGGACCTGAATTAACATGCAAGTAAAAGTAACATCCACGTTATAGTCTGGTTCGTATTATAATACAAGCTCAACAAACCCCTACCTGATTTAGGTAGTTTTTGAGTGCTAATTTATGGAAGAGAATGTATATAGCCCGCATTCCACCGAGCGATGGCCATTTCAAACAAACATGTGGTCTATGAATAACATATAATGGTTGATAATAGTTTCAAGTCTTTTTTCCTCTCACAAATTACAAAAACCTTTAAGTAAAAAAAGAATCGGGGCCTGGATGAAGTATGACTTTGTTAGTCGCTTTGCCAGTCAAATGAATGCAAACGTTATAATCAGAGAAAATCATTCCAATGAGGTTTGTCATTTGGAAATCACCAAACTGTCAGCAATTAAAAAGCTTTTTTCTTTGACCCAAGAGCATTCCAAAATTCAGGAAAACCTAACTTCCCTTGAAGCTCTCGCTTGGTTTAGTTTTACTTCGAGCGAACAATTACTTTTAAAAATTTGCAAATGTTTCAGCAGCACGCTTTGAAGCAGAAAGCTGTAAGTTGTGCGTTAGATGTTAGCAACGATTCGGAAAACTTCTGCATTAATAGTTCTGAAAGATATTTGATTTAAAATGTTTTTAGAGTGTCCATGGGCTTAACAGGAATGGTATTTCCAACACAGCAATCTATACATGGAAACGTCCCCAAAAATTTAAACCAGCAATGCATCTGCGACTACATTGCCTTTGTACAAACAAACAGCAAGGGAAAAAACACATTAAATTCATGAAAACCCTACCAGGTTCACGTATGCTCTACCAGTGTCTGTCTGTCCAGCCCAGGAACTCACCCACCTATGTACACACGCGGGTTACACCACACAAACACAATTCACTGATTGCATGACAATAATCACCGCCCCAACGGCAGACAGCGTGAACCACGCAAGCAAACGAGTCTACTAAATTAATCTGCTCTGCAGACCTTTCTTTGTGCTTTGTGAGAGCAAATCCTCTCCAACCAGCGGACCACCAAATCCTCTCCCATCAGCGGACCACCAAACCCTCTCTGATCAGCGGACCACCAAACCCTCCCCCATCAGCAGACCACCAAACCCTCTCCGATCAGTGGACCACCAAATCCTCCCCAATCAGTGGACCACCAAATCCTCCCCGCTCAGCGGACCACCATGCCAACCCACTGCCTCTTCCCCCCAAGACACTAAAAAGTCTCCAGCAGGATAAACCAGTCACTGGTCTTAACGCTGTTCATCTTGCCGAAGAGTGCTCAACTTGGGGCTGTCCGATTCATGAAAACGAATTAATTTTGGAGCTGAAGACCCCCCCCCAGGACAGGTCCCGCTGCTCGTTGCTCCAGCTGAGCACGGCCGTCCCAGCCAGGGTGATCTGGTGCCCCAGGGAAGGACGCAGCACACACGCCCGCCTTTCTGCACGCCCCACTCTGCTCGGAGACCTTCTCCCTCATTGCACGTTACCCAAAGCAACTTACTTCTTGCATTTTAGTTTATTTTAATTATACGCAAAAAGCATCTCCCACTAAGAAAATGCACCACAGTTCCACCGAGCAATTTCACCAGCGCAATCTCCATTAAGGTCCTAAATACTTCCTTTGCTAATTAAACGAATTGGAACGCTATTGTTTATGAATCACCTTTATATTTGTAGAGCCGTAACCTTTCTTCAGGAAAATACAATTGGCTCTGGAAGGAAAAGATATTTAGGTTTGATTAGATATGAAAACACTATTACATAAAATCAGTTTGGACATTTCTTCACGTCTTGAAACTTGATCGGTAATTTGGTCTAATTGGTGATCAAGGAAACTATCTTGTGATCAATTAAAGTAATTACCACATTCCGGCAACACAACCAACTTTAATTTGAGCAGGAGTCTGCACTTCTTCAACTTTAATTAAAAATAATGAAAATTATTAAGCAGTCTGCAGTGCAAGATCATTGTCAAGACTGCATTGGTGGGCAGAGTTTATCAGACCATCACACGTTTCTTGATGAAAGAGGGACAAGTACTTTACTCAAGGCAGTAAGACCCAACACAGTCTTGATTTTGGCTGTATTAATAACAGAGTTCTGCCGCCCCTCGGACACTAACGAGAACTTTTTCAGATTTTTCCTTAAAAAAATAAAAAGAGAGGAAAAAGAAAGGACCTGAGTGTTTCGTAGAAGCCATTACAAAGTCTCTCTTAACAGAGACTTTGATGTATTAAATATTATAAAGTAGCATATTAGGCAGACATTTTCAACCTAATCCTTTTAGGACATTTGGGCTAAAATAACATCCAGACATACCGGTTACTCTAAATAAATTCATCGCGTCACCCCAGCGATGGCAGACTGCGAAATGCCTGTAATGAACCACGAACAGCGCTAGAACAAGTAATGAGCGGAGCAGTTCCGCGCAGACAGGGAGATGCCTCAGGTGTGCCAGTGCGTCTCTTCCCTTCGTGTCTTTTAAGGTCATGAAAGAAGGAATGAAAAAACTAATGGTGTTTGAGTCGTAACATCACTTTTTAAATACTACCAGCCACAGCAAGTCTCTGTGAGATAAAAATCAGGGCTACTCTTAGAAGAGCAAGTTAACCTAATACAGTAAAAAGACCCCAAAAAACCTTTAAAAAAATCAGCTATCACATAATACTTCGGGACTGGCCAAACCGCTTTTGGAAGTGACAAAATACATTATCACAAAATAAGACTTAACGCGACGTTTGTTGCCTGAGAATGGGAAAACCAGGGCTGTCAGAAGCGGGAGGAAAGATGAAATTCCATCCGCCCCTCTGCACCGCGCAACGCGCCGCAGCTCCGGGAGAACCCCGGCATCCCGCAGCTAATCTGCTGTTATTCTTCCTTTCACACTCCTTAAGCGAGGAATCAATTCATCTTAATACTTTTTAAACATGCTGCTTTTGTCCAATGCTTGCCAACATTATCTTGATGAGTTATACATCAAAGGAGCACAGGTCGCTAATACATCACCCGCCCGCGAGTCCCCAGTGACGGATTACCCCGGTGCATCCCCAGAACAAAGCAGCTGACAGAACTTGACTCAAAAGTGGAGATATTCAAGAAAAACAGCTGAAAGGCTCAACAATATAACCATACGCGCTTTTTATTTATTTGTTTTAAAACGCGTACGCTATGAAGAGCGTACCCGGGCTTCTTAAATCCTTCGGACGCTCAGCCAAGGAAACCATATGCTAATCACAAATACATTAAGGTTCCTGCCTCCCATCTGTCATTATAACGCTGGAGGTAGCATTAACCTCGACCTTCTGCAGCGCGAGGGCTACCTGTCTTCCCTTCCCCGCCCACCCGGGCTGCATCTGCATCATTTATCAGCGGGAAAACCGAATAAATAAAACGAGTTATGGTGACATCGCCACACAAGGCAAGAGATTTGCTTTCACACATTTGCTTTCCATTCACCCAAGGAAAAAATACCCTCGCGCGCAGTATATCGCACGTGTTCTCCTCAGCAGTTTGACACTTAGAACAACAATAAACTCAAGTCATTAAGGTTCACTTCCAAACTGCAGAAGCTTTCACATATCCAGCTGACGTTACTCCCTAACAGCGAGCTACAGGCCAGCAAATAAAAGGAAAAAGCTCTTTAATTTTGAGCTATTTTAAGTGGTGTTTAGCTAGTCACGAGGGTCTGAATTAATCTCATGACATTTTCGGTTGTGCTCTGAAGAAAAATGCGGAGTTTATTTTATTTTAATTCTATTTACTCCATTAAGAAAGACTTTTACTTTACAGATACACAAAAATCAGCTCACAAGGCCACACTCCTCATCTGGAAGTGACAACATGGTCAAAACACAAAAAAAGACTAACCCAACGAGTACGTGGGAAGGTGATGGCAGCACAGGAGGACGGGTATTCGTTCTCAAAACCACGTGCCCATTTTGGGATTCTTCCCCGTTGGCATCATCATCCTGCCTGAACTATCGCCAGGGACACCGGGGAGCATTAGATATTTTCCTCTTTTCTTTTTTTTTTTATTTTTTGGGGGGGGACCCTGCCTGGATTCATCCCCGACATAAACCAGGGGAACACCTTCCCATTGCTCTTCCCCTTTTTATCACCGTTCCAAGAACAATGGGACTGTCCTTAAGAATGCAACTAAATCATGTCCCAAAATAGAGCTAAACTCGGATTATTCCCGTCCCCGTCTCTCAAGCAACGGACAAGCCGGCTCCCTCCCTCCCACCCCATCCAGGCAGGGGCAGCCAGCAGGGTCCGAAGGTGAACACCACTGGCAAACCACAGGTAGATTTTTATTTTTTTTTTTTTCTCCTCTTTAAAAGCTTAAGCAGCAAACTCTTGCGAATGCAGCCAACCTTCCCATTCCCCAGGCATCGCTCGGGGTTAGGGACAGCGGTACTCCCAACTCTGAAAGACGCTAATAAAGGGGAAGGATGGGAGAGGAATTCTCCAGACATACTGGCATGTACTGAGGTGCCACTTCTGTCTTCAGAACAAAATGTGAAACTAAAAAAAAAAACCCCACAACTACAATTTCCAACTTAATCGCCTATGCTTTTCTGCGTTTACAATATCCTTTTAACGTGCAGAGCTGACTGCTCGCATCCCCCATACTTATCTGCACACATCATTTATACAAAAGTGAAACGCTGCTTTGCGCTCTAAAAAAAGTTACCTATTTATATTCCTATTATAGCTGTAAACACTGCTCTCCATGCTAGATCTGCAGCGGCGTATGTGAAAACCTTTACACCATGTTCTACAAAGAACGCTGTTTCTGTCTCCCAACACTTGTTTACAATTATGTCGGTGAAGAAACTAGCTCGCCAGCTCTATATCAAACATTTTTGACAGCAAAAGCACAAACACTGATCTATTCTAAGTAGTTTGCCACTCTGTGTAATCTTGGAAAAGGCATTCCTGCCTTTGATTCTAAAAATGTTTATACTTCATACATTATGCAAATAGTTTTTATATATTAAGAAATAATGCAAGCAAAGCTCAAGTTAAATTAAATTCTTCAACAATAACCTTGCCAAAGCACTGATTTTCCTATAAAAAAAATTATTCCAATTTGTTGATCTTACATTGGATGAAACATACTGTAACAATCTTCATAATTTATGTCCTGTTGGGACACTATGATTTAAAGTAACATAATACAGACCAGCATCACTGCTAATCTAAACCACCTGACCAGATAAACAACAGTTTCCCCTTCTCTCTTCATTGAGGGTATTTCTGTTTATTGTCATATGATTTACCAATTTGAAGAACACGAAGAATAAATGGAGGCAAAGAGAAGTGGAGCTCGGAGGCATGGCCTTTCCTCAACGGGGACGTTTCTCACACAGGTACCGGTACAATGTCAAGAGCCGCAGGAGATGACAGAAGGCAATTCCAGGAATGCCGTCCCAGGAAAAGCCCAGGCCGCTCGGAAGTTTACACTCGCTCGGCACAATCTAGACCAGGTGCGGCACGAGACGCGGTACCGTCCCGATGATGCTCGAGATGCAGCTCTCCAGAAGAGGTCTGAGCCAAAGGCTTCGTCTTCCAAGCTCAACAGTGCCCTAAGCTATGACATCACTTCATCATAAAGCAGGTGCAAGCGGAATTTGCCTCATCTGAGATTCGACTGGTCTGAAAAACAAATACGAATTTTCTGCTGAGGCCACAGGACGAGGGGCTCAATGCAAGAAAAGGGACTAAGAGGAAGGTAGAGAGCACCGACCTGCTCGTAAAGCCTCCTCCTTGCTTTGCCTTCCCCTTCCCCTCGTGCTCGCTAAGTGTGCGAAATACCCTCGCACGCAATCTGCACGACAAACCTCAAATTTATCTTCTCTAAGCCTGTTTATATCAAGGTTTTCACAACTGCTGAATTTAGACCTGTTTTTCTCTTACTGGTGATAATATGAGACAAAACGTTACATCTATTACACCTTCTTCCTCGTCACATCTTGACTTTTCCAGCAGCCTCAGATCATTTCTCCTATTCTCATTTTTATTACTGTAAGTGATTGCAGCTGGATTTCATGAACAGAAAGCAGATAATACGTTCTGTGATTCAATGAACAGACTTCACGCCACAATTAATCACCTATTCCACCAAAAAGATTTATAAACTCGATGGAGTGGAAGTGAGAGAACATAGAGGTGCCTTAAAGCACTATAAAAAACTCTTTCTGTGAGTGATAAAAGTTTCAAGCCTGGACTCCACTGGCTCAATACGACCTTACACAAAGTACATCCATTTGCTTATAGGTAGATAAAAATAATTATAGTTGCCCATAAAGACTACTGCAAAATAAGTAGACATCCTAAATCCCAACCAAACCTGGAACGAGGTCCCATGATAGTTGTGATACATCACTTCATATAGAAATATTCAAAATAAATGCTTCCCCCTCCCCGCCCCAGTTCCAGTTCCTTAGCACTCTGGGTAAACATAGCCTCATAAATATTACTCTGTTTATTCAAAAATGTAGATCTCTAAATTAGATTTTAAAGAAAAAGAAGGAAAATAATCCCAGGTTTCAGGACTGAACTAGAACATGGAAGAAATCCTGCAACTGTGTAGTCAGCTAAATGTGACTCTCCACCTCCCAGGCCATTTTTGTGTGCTTTGGGCACAAATATAAAGCTTGCACTTAGGAGGTTTACACCAAATAAAATGGCTATTTCAAGAAACACGACTTTTTTAAATGAACTTTTTGCGCCCTACCTAAAAACATTAAATAACACAGCGAAGCCCCCATTAACCGAGCACCTGCTAAAGCAATCAGGCACTTGAAATAATAAACTCTCTTGGCTGAGCAACTGAAGGAACAATGATAATTTCACTTGTTAAAGCAAATGTTTGGCCCAGCAAATCAAACCCCTGGCTGTACTGTAATAAAGCCATCACACAAACCACTATAAAAATAAACTAGTAACAAGGTGCAGTTAGTGCCCAGTTCCAACCTTCCGAATTCAGGGAGCTGAACCCTCAGCTCGGGCACTCCGCGTGCCGACGGGCTTCATGCTGCACAAGGGTGCTGCCACTCAGGCAATGAACCATCCTGGATGGCACCGTGCCAGCCCATGGCACGGAATTACTGTAAAACAGACCAAACCAGAGTTAGTTCAAGTGAATGCTCCGCTTCAAAAAGGCGCTCAAACCCTCNAGTGAATGCTCCGCTTCAAAAAGGCGCTCAAACCCTCTGACTTTCGTAGAGCTCGGATACAGCGTAGAAGAACAGAGAAGTTCATTATCCCATCGCATGATGTTATGGATGGAACAGACCCGGCTACAGCAGAACAGAATACCAGTATTTTCCCCAATGTTTCTTTTTACTCGTATGCAAAGGAATGATTTCATCCTGTAGACACGAAAGTGAAGTTCACATGCCATACA
>RSEF01000013.1:17316824-17331964 GCA_003993805.1 Himantopus leucocephalus
CAGCACAAAATATTTCACGCCTGCGGAGTGAGGGTCTAAACCTTCAATTAGTTATTAGCTTCATATAGGAAAAAAAACCCCACAATCGATCACGGGGTGGGGTGTGGGGGGGCGGTGGGAGCGGGGGAAGGGCGGCTGCGCCCCGAACACGCGTGGCCGTGGCCGCCGTCCCCCCGCTCCCCCCCCCGCCCCGCCGTCCCCGCCGCCCGCTCCCCGCCCGGTCCCTCACCATGGCCGCGCCGCCCCCGCCGCCGCCGCCCGCCGCCCGCGCCGCTCCCCGCAGCGCCAGCCGCAGCCCGGCCCCGCCGCCCGGCATGGCTCCGCGCCGGCCCGGCCCCGCCTCCGCCGCACGGCTTCCCCCGGCGGAACCGAGGGCAGGGAGCTGGGTGTGCGTGTGTGTCCCCCGTCCCCCTCCCGGCGCACCGGGTAACGGCACCCAGCCCGGAGGAGAACGGGAGAGACCGCCCGCCCGCCCAGCGGAATCCCGGAGAAATCCGAGCAAGGACATCCAACCCCTCCCCTGCCCACATCCCACTAGACCAGGGCGCTCAAAGCCCCCTCCAACCTGGCCTCGACCCTTCGTTAATAAAACACTGCCTGGTTTTATCTGCAGTGATACCAAAGTTTGGTCGGCGCAGGTTCCTTTTAACAGGCAGAAGTAAAGGTCCTCAGCTTGCCAAAGCCGAGAGCAGAATTTTGCTCAGGAACAGGTTGCAAAGGCCACGTCCCCAGTTCGCCCCTCCAACACGTCACAACTATATTCAGAAACGCAGCAGAAAGCAGCAGGAACTTGCTTGTAAAAGTAAAAAAAGGGAAGGTGGGAGATGCCACCAGGAAAAAGGGAAGGTGGGAGATGCGGCCACTGGAAAAATACCTGAAGAATTACGTTGCAGGGATACAAGCTCTTTGTCGAACAACAAATCTTACGACTGTCTTTGTTTCTTCTTAGCTTAATTTGCACTCTAAAGCTTCCATCAGGGTACCACAGCGGACCCCCACCGTGTACAAATGCTATGCAATCAAATAATCCAAAAAACACACAACGTACCAGTCTATACCTTATCCAAAGTCTTCCATGCTCAGTGTAACTAAACCCCACATCAATTCCTTATGTAGCCTCAGCTGTAGACCGTGCAGCCAGCAAACACGCTAGCAGAAATTTAAATAAATCTCAAGACTGCTCTCGCTAATTCAGGCAGGTGGTACGTGCTCCAGAAGTTGCGTGTTTTTAGTCCTGTATGAAAGTAACTTAAAAGGTTACACTAAAAACCTGGTTTATTTAAAAAAGAATAAGGACAATGAATGCAATTTAATTCTACAGGAATGTGGTAAGTTATGTATACACACACAAAAACAATGAGGTGAGCTTTGGAAGTTACTCTAAATCTTATCAAGAGGTGCCACTAAGTCAAAACTCACAGAGCACCGTGAGCAAGGAAACCAGCATCTAACCCCAGCACCAAAGGTGGGAAACAACATGTCAAGAGCTGTATCACGCGCTTTTGAATTGTTATCGCTGGTATACAATGGAATAACTCATTTGAAGTACGCTATTTTTTAAAACATCTTTTTCTTCATAGTTCATTTCACTGCCCGTCAAACCAGTTTAGCAACATCACCATTCACCAACATTTTCCTTTAAAATGTTCGGGAATACATGAGCCAAAACCTGAGTATGATCTGGGTGGGCCACCACATCCCAATTCCGTAGCGTTTACCACATCGTCCGTGTAGAAGCTTTAGTTCATACATCTGCAGGATCTGTAAAAGATGATCCCCAGATTCCACCGGAGCGGAACCAACTCTGCTGCTGCGCCACGCAGTGCCACGCACACAGGCCAATGCCCTGAAAAATCTTACTCCATCTACGACGCGCAGGGACCTCTTCAGAAGACCAAAGTAGAACTGTATCACCTATTTGCATTAAAGTCCATGAAAAATAAGCTGATCAGTGCAGCTTAATAAATACTTTTTTCATTCATGTTTTTTTGTATTTGTTTTCTTACCACATTAATCACCACAAATTTGCTTTTTACAGATTCAGTAGTTGATAAATAAAGCAGATTTTTAGTCAAGATTATAAATTACAACCAACAAATTCAAGAGTTCAGTCCTCTGTCCATACAAATTCCCACTTTACCAATAAGCAGGAAATTCTGTCCCAATTTCAGCATCTCATTATTCCTGGTGTTCGTGCTCCTGTCCCGGGATCAGCCACCGAATGCTCTCCGTTCGAACAGTAGCGTACATGACAAAGCTAGCCAGGAAGAGCAAAGAGAAGAGAAGCAGCCAGTCTATGCCTTTCGTCAGAACGCTGGGCAGGGGCCCTTCCCAGTCTTCCTCGGTCACAGCCACGTCGCTTTTAGCTTCTATACCTAAAAACGAAAGCACTTGATCAACACCAGGAATAATCATAAAATACAGAGAAGTTGGTTGTATTTGAAGCTTTGGTACTGTTCTCACACTAAGGCACACAGTTAGACTTAAAATTTTGACGAGATGGTCCTTGTATGTTAACATATATCTAGCATACAGTTTACTTACATAAAAACATACTGATTTTTATGTGTATTTTCATAATAGGAGAAGGCTTGTTCTGTCCTTCCACAGCACAGCCTTGTGTAAGTTTGTGGGGTTATTTTTGTTTGTGTTGTTCTGAGTATTTCTGCTGTATTACCAAATGTAACAATTTCTGGCCTCTAAGGTCCTCGTAGGCCTCATGGGGCACAAAACAGAGCACAGTGAGCAAGGAAACCAGCATCTAACCCCAGCACGGTTTTTGTTTTGGTTTGGTTTTCTCTACAGAAGCACAGAAGGACCAGAGAGTTGGCTGGCGCTGAGCTCACAATGTGGACAGCCAGATGATGGAAACTGGAATCCTTTTGTCTCCTCCAGCACAAGAACCGAAACCCTCTTATCTCCCCGCCGCTGTCAGCCTTACATGGCTCTGGCAGTGATCCTGAGGTTCATCTGCCTTTATTCCCAAATTAAATATTTGGGCAGGAAGATGTGCTCAATCCTTCTAACACCCTCTCCACCTAAACCCCACTGTTACCCCCTACTCCTTGACAACAGCCGAATGAGTTGAGTTTCTGCTTTCAGAGCACCCTGAAATCCAGCTCACTACAGCAGCTGGTTGTATAAACCTCTGCTGTGTCTTCTCATGGTCTTCATGAAACTCATTTTAAAGAGCAAACAACAGGGAGATGAAAGCTTGGTTTGGAGCTAAAAGTCAGCCTGTTCTTCCTGCTGACACATCAGGGCTGATTTACATACCTGTTTGATTAAAAATGAAGTCTTTCAGTGTTTCCAGCGTTCTGTCTGTATGATTAAATCTAGCCATAGGTTTAGCACCTTGGAAAAGGAGGATATTGGGTACCGCCACAGTTCCAAATCTGGTTGATAAACTGGTGGACATAAAGCAAATAAAAAGCATGAAGGAAAATAAATCCACTGGAGGAAAAAATAAAAGATAGTCATGATATAGAAAGTGTCAGTTTTACTGTATTCAATTGTCCCTTTATAAGAAAAAAAAAATCACTCCTGTTTTTAAAATACACAACTTGCTAACAGGAACAAACTGATGGTAGAGCACAGGAAGTGTAAGTTACCTGCTGTGCTGAGATGCATCCAGCGCCAGGAAGCGAAGAGTTGGAAATGCTCGAGGTAAAGAATTAAAATGAGGTGCCAGACTGGCAGAAAAGCGGCACCACGGTGTGTAGAACAAGACTAATGTACAGTCACTGCTGTTTGGATTTAAGAACTCCATCAGGTCCTTCAAGAAAGCAGAAGAAAAACAAACGTGGACAATTACATATTTAACAGAGTTAAATCCTACGTAGGAATGCAGAATTCAGCAATCGATTAGAATATTTATCAAGTAGCTTCACATTGTTTAACCTTTTTTCAAACAGATGAAAAATTGTACGTAACCTTTTTTAAAGGTTGTTTTATAAGTTTATTACTTAAAAAAATATATATACATAACCATTACAAGAAACAAGATGGAAGTAGACACTGATACTGGCAGTAAGTGCCATTAACAATATCAGAGACAGACACTAATCCATGCAGCACAAAAGCTGCCGGTTCACTGCAGGTGCACAGATGAGCGACCCAGGCATGCAGACTGAGCTGTATCTCCATATTTTTCTGCTCAGAATGACACACAAAGCCTCCTTGCCCAGACATTGCCTCTTTTCAACAGCGTAGAGGATGTTACACAAGGAAATCCACTAAGTCAAACACAGAAAGAAACACGCACGCAGCGCTGACAAGGCATCTTCGACCATCCTCCCGTCTTCACCAAGCAGCAAACTGGGCGATCCGCTTACCTGAGACACGTTTAGGATCTGCAGCGTGAAGTGGTCGATGCCAGTGATGTTTCTCTCCTCGCAGTTCACTTTGGGAGCTTTGGCGTTGTCGGTGCTATTCAGCTCCTCGGCAGGCGCGGGCAGCACCGTCTCCAGCCCGGCCTGCTCCCGGCCCTGGCTGCCTGCCTGGCCCAGGGGACCTGCAGGACTGCTCCCTGCGCCGCACCCGTCGCCTCCGGCCGCGGCATCGCAAGTCCCCTTGGCGACGGCGGACGCCTGGCCTTCCCTCGCCTCCCCCGGCACCACCGAGAGCACCACGGCCTCCTGCGCGGGGAGCCCGCTGCCCAGCATGGCGTCCGCCATCTCCGCAGTCCGGTACCGCACCGGCTCGCCGCCGCCCTGCGCGGAACCGCCCCCGGGCGAGCGGGGCTGCCCGCCGGCGCTCTGCTCCGTCACCGCCCCTGCGCCGGGAAGGAGAGATCAGCTCCGCGCTGCGGCCGAGCCCCGGCCTCCCCGCGCACCGCCCGCCCCGGGGAGACCCCGCACACACCACCCGGTCCCCGGGGCCCACCCCAGCTGCCGCCACCGAAGCCCGTCGCCCTCACCTGCAGGGAGGGCCCCACCGAGCCAGGCCAGCGCCAGCAGCAGCCACCACATCCTCGGCCCGGCCCCGGCCGCGCTGCGTCTCCCCGGACAACGGCCACTTCCGCCGGAAGCACTAGTCCACTTCTGCTTCCGGCGCGCTGCTGCCGTGCGTGCTTACGTGTACGCGTAGAGCGCCGTGGGGACGGCGTGCCGCCATCTTGTCTTGGCTCGGGGTGGGCGGTGGCGGCGCTGCCGGTAGAGGCCGCGGTGGGACTGGGATGGCGGTTCCGCCGCGGGACCGGCTCTGTGGTGTTTGCTGTCAGGAGGGCGAGCTGCGCCCGGCGTGCGTGCCTCCTCCTCCTTCTCCTCCTCCGGCCGCTCGCCCTGCTGGTGTTTCTGTGGGAGAGGCCTCCGGGCGGGGGGGCAGCGCAGGCCACAGCGGCGTTCATCTGCGGGCCCCAGAAATACCGCTCTGTGTCCGTGATGCTCAAATGTGGGGACAGAAATCCGCTGGAGCTCAGAGAGCAGTGCAGGGTGACAGAATTCAGCTCAGGTCCCAGTCCCTGCCAGTATTAAATACAAATGGTGTATTTTTAAACCAAGTTTTCTCGTGTCAGCCCAGCTGAACGCACCTGCGGCATCTTCACAGCCGAGGGCCAAGTCCACTGACAACTGTACGACACGGTGTAACAAGTTTCGGTCTGCTGATGCTGCTGGAGGTCGGCAGGCGTTTCACTGTTGATTTAAATTAGTTCAGGTCGAAAATTCTTGCAACGAGGGAAATGTCATCCCGAGGACTTGACAGGATGTTATGATTGAAGGGTAATTGGGAGGGCACACAAACGCACCCTGTAATTCATTCCAAAAGCGTGTTTTGTTACAACCCAGCATTGCAGCCCTAAGGGCCTGCTGTGACCAGGTCTGCCCGCCAAAGGATTTGCTTACGTCCACCCACCATAGAGAAGCACAGAGTCAGTTTGGCATGTTTGCACGTGAAAACTAAATTTTAACCTACAGCCAGACTGGGGGAAGGGTAAAAGGCTGCAAACTAAAGGTGTATTTTTTAAAGCTAAAAAGAAAAGATGAGCTCTTGTCCATCAGCATACCACCAAGGCTCCCAGGCTGAAAGGCAAGATAAGTATTGTGGTATTTCTTTTTAGGACATAAGATAATATTCCTCCTGTCACGGAATTAGTACTTGCTTACTGTTTAATAGTGAAGCGTCAAGACTATTTGTGGCATTTTGAAAATGAAGCTAGTACTTCAACCGCTGCTACTCCCTTTTTTACCGTGTCTGTTCAAACTGCCAGCACTGCACAATGAGATTTTGCCAAAATTGTGCATCTGTCAAAAAGTGAATGAAAATTTTGACCTACAAGAGTATGAACCGTACACACACACTGGGAAAAAGCAAGGACAACACTGTACATGAGCATAAATGGAGATGGGTGTCACCTTTATTACAGAAATAGGATTTTTGTCTTTGTATTTAAAGGGGACACTTCTCCAACTGTTCTTTCTTATAATGCACATTTTTTTGCTTGGATTTTTTTTTTTCTTTCAAAGTCCCATTTGCATACGTATTAATATTGAAGACATAAAAGTCTAGAGATATAAAACATGAGGTTTGCACATAGAGAGAAAATATTTAATTACACCAGCTGACACAGACCAAGCAAGCAAGCTTGAAAGCAAAAGCCCGTAAGGAATCCAAGCTGGTGCAGATGAGTCAGGAAAGAAATGCCCCATTCCCAATTGTCCTTATCTATGTGTTTGGACAAAGCGGCATTTTCAACTTGAAAACAATTTTCCTTCTCCTGCTCAAGGACCACACGTGGTTCCCAGCTCTCAGCTCTGTGCCATCAGGGTCTGGCATCTCCCCTACTGCAGCCCTGGATGGCGTCTGATCTCAAACGTGGGTGAGGATGTTCCAAACCTTTAAAATAACAGATAGCTTTCTGGCAGCATGCTTCCAGCTGAGACACTTCTGTGGATTTAATCCTAACCATATCACAAATCAAAAGGTTTGTGCAAAATTGTATTCTTTTTTATGGTGACTGTAATAAGTAATCTGTTAACGGAACACAAATGAACTCCCAAGAATTAGAGAGAGTCAGGCTTTATCATACCTAACTTGCAACAAACATACTATCCTGGTGCTTATGTATTACAGAGAAGGTACATTTCTTACAATGCCTGCCAGTTTTGTTGCAAAACTGTTTTCAGTGGCTTGCATTTTTCTGATTTTTAATGCCAAATATCTGTTTTCAGGAAAAAGTCTAGTAAAAAAATACATTGTTTTGCATCTATTCAAAAATCTTGGACCCATTATAAAAGCTCTGTTTGCTAGGGAACAAGCTGAAATTTAGCAAAGAGGAAGATTTGCAAAATATGACGTCTTTTGTTCCACCCATGAATAAACACCAACACTCGGTGGTCATTTGTGCATCTTAGATTTCAGGAGCTAGACTTCTCCCCTCCCCAGATTTCAGTTACGCTGGGTAAGCTCCTTCACGGCAAGAGATGGAGCGAAAGAGGACATGGAGTGGGACAAAGAGGCAGCGCCAGGACCTTCACCAAGACCAAGGTTTCCACTCAGGTATAATCCTGACACGTCCTCACAGCGACGACGTTCTGTGTATTCAATAGCGCAAAGATGAGGTAGAAAAAACCACGATGAACATTCAAGTCAGGAGCACTGTGCTGAGGTCGCACAGGCAACTTAAACCTACACCTGTATTTGGGATGTGTGACTTTGTAATCTTTGTTTTCTCAGTGTGGCTGCAGTTGAATATTTTTATTTAAAAATAGGACTACTTGAAGCAGCAAATACACATTTTAGTATTATGCATATCTCAAAGGCCTATTATAAGTAATCAAACTTGCACTAATTGTTACTGTATCTTTTTACATTAATTAGAACAAACTTTTGTGGTATGAAAAAAACAACATGAAAGGCAGAAAGATTTATCTGCCTTAGATCATTTAAACAACACTTAAGAATTCCACAACATTTTTCAGCTTCAAAGTAGTTAAAAGTTAAACTAATGATTCCTTCCAGCAACCCTGCAAGATAAGCCGATATTTTTGCCGTATTTTTACCGATGGGGAAAAGGAGTCATTGCCATCCCTAGGCCATGAAGGGAACCTGGGTGAGAGCCAGCTCCAGAACGCGGCAGCTTTTGGGCTGCCAATTCTGTATGGTCAGGCCACACCTCTCTCTTAAATGTTAAACAATAAACACAGAGCCAGGGGCAGAACCCTGATAAAAATAGCATGCAACGCAAGGCAGCGAGTCAGCCCTTCACTTTTAGGCATTACAGCTTTAAATGATTAACTGTCAAGAACAATCTTCATTTGTCTTGGTCCAAAACCACACTGTGTTGAGCTGGCATATTTAATAGGTACGATATCACTACTTCACCCTGTACTATTCGTGCTACTTTAAGAGATCACACTGAGGAGGTACAAAACCATAAAAATGCCAGTCCAGCCCCAAAGCAAGCCTTGGTGTCTCATCATACACGTAAATGAAATTACTAAAAGATAGAACCGTCTTAAAAACTCCTTCAAGCAGTCCAGCTTGCGTAGCTGACACCCCAGCACTGCTAGTCTGTCAGCATGAATAAATCATGAACTGGTCCTGCCATCAGAAACTGCACCTGGTCTTGCACACCAACTGTGTGTCGAGGGATCAGCCTGCGTTGCAACTTCTACTGCTCAGTTCATTACACAGCAGAGAACACAGCAGCCATGGAAGCAGTCAGGCGACTTCCAACACAGCTGAGAAGCCTGTATTCTTGTACGATGTAACTTACGACTGACTTAGTATCTAATACCTAAGGTTTCATTACAACCAAGAAAATAATCCATTCCACTCAAGGAACCACATCCAGGAACGGATTTTTAGACTAGGACGTAGCAGACTGTAGTCGAACTCTATTCTGAACGTAGTCCATCACCTTGAAAGCCAAATATTTAGAATGACCAGAATGGCCAACACAAAAAAAAGAAAAAAAAGGCATCAGGCGTTTTTTTCAGGTAAAAGCAACTTAAAAGTCTGCAAAATAACTGCAACCGTCATTTATGACGTTACAACTCTAAAGGTATTCAGGGCCTCTGAAAGTACATGGAAGAGAAAACAGAGGGTGCTGGAGAGCAAGGGGAGGACGCACACCCAGCAGTCTAGATCGCAGCTTCTGGCAGGCAGGGCTGCCCAGCTTCCCCCAAAGTTACTGAAAAACTTCGGGGGGGGCGGGGAGGAAAAAAAAAAACCAAAAAGAGGCATTGGGTGGTATGCAGAACACATCTTACCAACAAAGATAAAATGGAATATTACTAGAACACAGGGATCTCATTAATCACAGAATAATGAATAATGACCGCCATTCCATGAAGTTTCGTTTATGAGTACTGAAAAAAAAAGTTAGCAGCTTACTATTTATATGTACAGAGCTATAACTCCTTTCCTCCACTCTTCTTATACTTGAGTGAAAGGATAAGAACAATTAAATTACTGTAACAGCATTTTCAAGTCATAAAAAAAATAAGCAACATTCCTCTATTTTCTGATACCTGACAATTCATACAGGCCCTTTGCCCTAATTCAAATATAGGGGACTTGGCTGTAACAAGCAATGCACATCTCATCCTGAAATTCAGAAAGCAAAGTATGCTGGAAGGGTGCCCTTATTTATGCAATTTAAAAATCACACAATACAGTGGCCTCCCAACTCTCCCAAATCCTGCGTACATTTTGAAGTTCGCACAGGCACGAACACACTCAGTCTACTGCAGTCAGATTCAGTTACACTTCAGGGAAGCAAGGGACAAACACAACCAGCCGCTGGATTTTAAGTGAAATCTGTACAAGGTATATCAAAACGTTCCAGTCCCAGTTCGAGTCCCTTAACTATGAGTGAGCCGTCAGGAGAACGAACAGCATTCCCATTTACAAGCGAGAAGGGCTAAGGCGCTGTCAGTAGGCATCTGCAGCCAGAATTTAAAAGATATTAAAAAAAGCCCAGAGAAAAAATGGTTAGGTTTTAAAGTATTAACTTTATTAATAAATATACATCCATATGATGATGTAAATACAGATCATGAACACTACTCCATTCCCATACACATAATTGCACACGAGTAGCTCAAGTTCATGGACATAAAAACATACACAGTATCTAGTCAGGCTTTTTACAGCAGAGGACGGGGTGCTGATACTAGTTATTTAACAGATTACTGTTTTCCCCAAAGTAAACCTGTGGAAAAGCAAATCATGAAAGGTTAAAGTATCAGAAAGTGGTTCAAATTTCCGAATACAGCTTTATCTATTTGGAAAAAAAGAAATCACAAAGAGAAAGGCCTAGTCTCTACTAAAGTCATAAATATATTTAAGCAGTGTTAAAATATATGCATTAAAATAGAGAAGAATAAACTTCTTTGTGGTCAGAAATGAAGTCTGCAGTTCAAAGTATTTATGATTGTTATCAACTGTTTTAACTGTCAACTCTAAGGATAGCGTGAAACATTATTATACATACAACAAAGAATAGCAGAGTCACAGCTAATGAAACCATCGGACAAATGACTTCACATTGCTCTGCCTTTTAAAGCTCTTCAAAACTGGGAGAGGGAGTTAAATTCTCATCTGAATTACTCTGTGTACTGTAGTTCCAAGTAATTCTTTTCACAGACACATCACTTTTCACTGACAAGGCTTGGTTTTGTCCTGACTGAACTCTGAGATCTTTCAGACAAAATTAAAATATATTCATTCAGAACAGAGATCTTTAATGGCTCTTGATACATAGTTATTTTGATTAGTTCAAACTAAATCCAAGCCATAAAGAGCATTGCTTTAGTGACAAAGCTAACTGCTGATTTTAAAAATACTATCTTTGACATTAGTCAGCCACTTCTTATGGTATCTGATTTTTTTCTGCCAAAATATGGTGCTAGCATCTTGAATATGTCCAGTGCAAGACTTTATAGTAGCAAAATTATTTGGTTTTAAAGTTTAAGTAAATGTAATCAGAAAATGAATACTAGTTACTATATGTGTATTAAACAGTGAACTTGTATACCATCATTAAGGAATAATAGCAAGCTAGTACATTTCATTTATGTATAAATAAGATGTTAGAAATTTGATAATTAAAAGGAATTATTAAAAAACAAACTTGACATTTAGATCTTCTGAACAGTGTTAACACACAACAGTGATCCTAGCTTATGAATAGTTGAATTATGATATATAATATAAAATAAGCAATTTACCTTACAAGTAATGTTTTTATACTATGGGGGGAAAAGGCCAGTTTTCCCACTGGTACTAATAAAGTTTAGGCATTAACATGCTGTTTCAGTGTTTGTCATGGAAAGAAAAGTGTGGAAAAAAAGCACAATGTATTCTGCAGATTATACATAGGAAAAGCAGAAGTATTTGAAAATTCCGTTTCAAGTTGTCTTTGAATCTCTTAACTTCTTTTTTCTTCCCCTCACTGCACGGCACCAGTAAACTCCGGTCAGATATAAAATAAACCAGCATTCGGAAATGCCCAGCAGTGCACTTCTGGTCTCCTTGCTAAATCTAGAGTGCCGAGCAGCCCATTAGACTCTCTGAACCCTTTTCTACTTTATGCTCATCATTTCACAATTGACAACGTTAATTGTTTTTTTTACTGGGATTATATTCCACCTGATATAATTAATAAACACTGTAATGAACAGAAATTGCTTAGATGATTTCATTATTTCATCAGCATACTTGAATACAAAATTCATTATACTAGCAGAACAGCGATACATCTGCATTATCTCCTGACACACAGCACAGCACCATCGAGTCGATGCACAAGTGAGAAACGGAATAGGAGCAAACAGGATAAAGAGGAGGAGGTAAGAAGTGGAGTTTCTCCAAGGTACAGTGGTGACATGCAACACGTTCCTTGCCAGCGAGGTGTGACACTCCTGCAGTTACTACATTCAGCTGAAGAGGACTGCTTTCCCAGCTGAGTTCAGAAAGAACTTAAAGCAGTCTTTTGTTGAAAAATCATCTGATTAAAAACAGCCAATACAACACAGATCCTGAGGGTGAATTAACTCACGTTAGCATTTTGCATGTGTCAGAAGTTACAGCGTTCTGAGAAAGATTGCTAAATTTCAGACTTGCGAGTTTGTTGAGGAACAGAACGTATAACTGGATTTCATAGCTTCAGCGCGAAGAAACTATTTTTAGTAGCAGTTTAGCTGCCATTAGTTCATCTATCGACTAAGGAGCCATCCAGTACAGTTGAGGTTCATTGTCTGAGTTGCCAGTGCATACACAGTTCCCCCAAAACAATTCAACACACCTATTGTAAAGTACAGCATAAAGTCCAGCTCAATATGTGTTAGGCATCACTGGAACACCTGAAGGCTTGCTGCTTTTTTCCTGATAAAAAAGGTATGAAACATGACATCTGTTTCTTAAGTTGTCATCACTGAAATCAAGAGTTCTCATCAAAATGACAGCAGGCCAGAATAGCATTTATGTTAACAAAAATTATCAGCATCATTACTCATTCAGCACAGGCTCAATTAACCCAAATTTTTCTGCTCCCCCAAATCTGCAAGCTCTATATATTCCCCCTCCCCAGATATTTGAAGCTACAAATTTATCAAAATGTCATATTATATGTGAAACAGCTTAAACGTAAACTTTCTTCCAGATGAAAGAAAAAAGCTTTAATTCCAGTAAAATAAATTTAGAACAAACAATATGCAACATTGAGGATTGATTTTTTTGAAGTCTAGATTAAAGTATTTTACACACACGCTCACACACTCTCTCACACTTAAAAAAAAAATTAAACACACCCAGTTGAAAAATGGAACATTTCTTTTGGAAGGAGGGAAGGTTTTAGTTTGGGTCAAGAAAGGTATTTATAGTTAACCAACAAGGGTTTTTTTCAGCTTGCATGCATAGATGAATTACTTTATATCTGGGGTCTAGCAGTGCAGTAAACTGCATCCTGTTTGCATCAGCTATACAGTTTGCTTTTATAAATCATGAAAATGGTGTCCTTTGGTAGATATATAAGCTTCCATAACTTAAATATAGTATAAGTGTCAAACAACGAAATAACTGTATTTCCAGGAATATCTGGCAAAACTAAGTCTGAAAACTTGGCAACAGTGTCTATTTAAAAAGTTTAATTTGTAAACATTATAGATTAATACTTTAAAAGCTATTAAACTGTCGCCACCTAAGCACAGATTTTAAAGGCAAAAACCAGCGTAAATAGCTATTTACAGATTTAAGAACATACTGTTTAATATTAACCAAGTGTGTAACTAGAATGAACAGTACTTAATTTCTTATAAAATATTTCAAATTTCAAAGAATTATTTGTGGTTTGGTATGTGTACTATTAGGCATTTCAAAATTACAGAGCAGAATCCTGTAACAGCATAACTAAAAGAACAGCTATCACCTAAAGGCAAATTAGCTTGTATTAATAAGGCGCTGTGAAGCTGTGACATGCTGTACAAATGCTCAGTTTCCTTTAATATTTTCAAAAATATTTTTGGAGTATTAGTTGAAATTGTCTTAACTGCTACAACTCCAGAAACAAGAGCCACCTGAAATCAGCACTTCAGAAAAAAGGTTGGGGTTTTTTGTTTGTTTTTTGTAAGTATCTATTTGAGGTCTGTAGAAGCTCTTGCAGAAATGGAAACCGTAGCTTGCTGCTTTCTTTATCAACTTTTCTTATCAAGTAATAACTCACCTGGCTAAGTTCCTCATTGTGGGACAGGCCACATCGTGAACCAACAGCCAGCTAATTCTGTCCTCCTTATTTCAATTATTTAATGCATAACCATACAACTAGATTTACCAGAAATTGAATGTAAAACTAGGGACATGGACATTACATAAGTATCGACACCAAGGCATATGCAACACTTCAGACTTGCTTATAAATTATGACTTAAAACCAACAAAACCCCCTTTAAACCAGTGCCTTCTCAACATTGCTTTAAGTTACTGAATTGCACCCGTAGGCTATGGCATTATTTGAATAAAAATAAAATCTAGAAACTCAGACTTAGGCAAACACTACAACAAAATGCAAGAAACATGCCAAAATTCAGAGTAAAGCAGATTAGTAAGGAGTTACTAATTCCCTCCTTTCATTCATTAGGCTGTTTCATTTTGCTACTAGTTTCACCAGCAGCATGTACTCCTCTGTTATGCACCATAGGGTAGGGAAAAGCTGCACTGCCACACGTATAACTTAGATTTGCAAGCCGTGATAGAGCTTTAATGCTACCTGGAGGTCTGCCTGGGCTGACTTTGTATCCTGCTGCTTTAGTTGTACCCAAGGGTCTGCCTGGACTTGTCTTAAATCCAGCTGCTTTGGTGGTCCCCAGGGGTCGACCTGTGCTGGTTCGGTACCCTGCTGATTTTGTGGTCCCTGATGGCCTTCCACGTTTACCAGATCGGTTGAGGTTTTTCTTTTTCTTTAGTTCGTCTTTTGTCTCTATATTCCTGCCACTTGTGGTCTGCAAGTGTGATTCATTCAACGCATCTTGTCTCTGGCATGCAATGGGTTTGTGGCTGACTGCGTGGCTGTATTTACTTTGCTGCGTGGCGTACAAGTCAAACTGATCGGCAGATCTCACATTGTCTTCGTTAAGGCAAGAACTCTTGCCGGTCCCACAGAAAGCTGTATTACTGCTGGCAACAGGGTGCATCATTTTCTACCAAAAATAAGAGAGACAAATATGTATCAATATATAATAATACTACAGCATTCCACAAGAATCTTTCAAAAGCTACCTCTGTTTCTTAAAACTAGTCTGAACTACTTTGTCTATTTTTAGTAAACAGTATTGATGTCAGTAAATTACTTTTTAAAATGAGTTTTATTAAGCTTTCACTTGAGGTTTTGCATGGTAACCTTTACACATAGTTAAAAATGACAATTTAAACCATGTATTATTCAGATAGGTATAATTAGGGAAGAGTACATTAAAGAACTGAACAAAAGCATTTCGGCAAACAAGATGTACAATATCCACTCACCCACTGTGATTTCAAAACCTTTCTAACTGAATCTCCTCTCATCCCTAAGGGCAAATTGTGCCGGAAAAATTCGGTGGCTGTTGTGGTTTAACCCCAGCCAGCAACTAGGTTGGGGTTGGGGCAATCCCATGCGCAAATCCAGGCTGGGGGATGAAGGGATGGAGAGCAGCCCTGAG
>RSEF01000013.1:17332064-17395858 GCA_003993805.1 Himantopus leucocephalus
GCGGGTCACCTGTCTTGAGTGGGTGGCAAGAAACAGGGCCCGGCCCAACACACCCTCCACACACACCCCCCACCCTCCTCCACGGCCCAGGGTGCGGCCTCCTCTCCCCCCAAGGCCGGGGCGGACAGCGGGACGGGGTGGCGATGGCGCAGGTCCGCTCCCGCACCCCCGAACGGCGCGCAGGCGGTTTCCCCCGTGAGGAGACCGGGGGATCCCCCTCAGCGGCGGGGCTGGAGGCGGCCGGCGGGGGAGGGGAGCGGAGCCCCCGCCGGCCGCGTCTCCATCTTGCCCGCCCGCCGCCTCCCACCGCGCGGAGAAGGGGCCGGGGGACGCAGGCCCGGCCCGCACCTACCTGAGGAGATCGGGGCGGCCTGCAGGGCGGCGGACGGGCGGGCGGGCGGGCGGGAGCGAGCGGCCGCCTCCCCCACACCCCGCCGGGCGGCTGCAGGGAGCGGCGCTGCGGCGGGCGCGGGCGGGAGGGCGGGGCGCGCTCCCGAGCGGGGGCCGCGCCGCGGGGGCGCGCGGCGAGCGTGCGCGGGGCGGGGCCGGCGGGGGGCTCCTCCCGCCTCTCTGAAGCGACCCGCCGCCATTTTGTCCGGCGGGCGGGCGGCAGGGCGGGAAGGCGGCTGAGGTGCGAGGCGGGCACGGAGACGTGAGGGCCGAGGTGAGGCGGGCCTGCCTGCCGGCGGCTTGCTTCCCCTCATACGATACGGCAGGGCCGCTTGGCAAGGCACGGAGGCTGGCCAGAACGACACACGGGTGAAGGACGCCCATCGCCCAGGGCCTCCGTGACAGGGCAGGGGAGCAGAGGAGGGGGTTGCTGAGCAGCAGGGCCAGCACAGGGGTGTCATTCCTGTTCTTCTCCACCTCATCAGTAGCGTTATTCACATTTGGCTTTGCATCTCGCTCTGAAGGATAAATCACCAACTCATTGTACAGTAAAATAAATCCTAGAACATGCCCCCTATCTTTGAAATACTGTAGAGGGCTAAGCATGTGCATGAAAACTCAGGATTCCCGGTTTCCATTACTTTCATTTGGATGGAGGAACGTGATACTTTTCTGTCCCGAAAGTACACGTGCTGCAATCCATTATAGAGGAATCAAGCTTTAGTACTGTATTACAGTAATGGATTAGGTTAGTTCTCTTTTACTGCTGACTTTGCAACGAAGACAGCAGCCATTTCCAAGGTTACTCATATGGGGTTGAATCCATGTACCATTAGCCACTGGCGTCTTATAGCAGCAGCCACAAAGACGTACTGTTGATTATTAAAGATTTTGCCCTACTTCATCCATCTGCATTCTAAGGGTTTATTAAGAGTGCAGGTATTGCAATGGCACTTAACTATAAAAATAAGGCTTTGAGTGGGAGCAGCAACTTCAACTGTTTGCAAAGAGATCCCATAGAAACGGGAATTTTAAATGTCCAGCACTTTTCACAATTCTGACCTTTTGTTGTCACGGTCAGTTGTAGTGCCACAATGTGACAGCCTGCTTTGTGGAGGGCTACGACCAACAGATTTTTTTTATCCGCATTTGTGAATGACTGTAACAGCAGCAGTGCCACTGTATACTCATCCAAACCTTCCTGCCCTCTGTTAGCACCCTTGGGCCGTTGCTAGACATACACCTTCAAATCACAGGGGCTAAATGAGCATGTAAGTCCTTAAATGACTGACATCTGAAAGACTCTGAAACATGTTCTGTGTTATTCACATGAGGTCTTAGAAAATAAAAGCAAGACCAGGCTAAAAAGAACCGGCAGCTTTTACAAATGGCTAATTCTGTTTTTCTAAATATTTTCCTCTCCTGCTGTTGTTTGGGGAGCTGACTGCTGTACTCCAACCCTGTGATATTCCATTTCTATGATACTTGGAGCTCTTCAGGCCAAAAATTGCTGTGAAACATCCTGCCAAGACGATGGTTCATTTTTTTGCCAGTGCTTCCTTAATGCATGCAGGCATCCTCACTTGCAATATAAGAAAGCAGCAGGGAAAAGCAGCATTTATTTAGCTTAATTTAGCAAATGATTCAGTTTATTTACAAACCTCATCTTTCTGCTGTTTTTAACTCTTGTTGGAAATGCCACTGCCAATCAAAAGCGGTAGAGCTCGATACCTGTTCGCTATCCCGTTACTTTCCTTCTAGTATCTTAGCCTGGAAGGTGGTAGAAGCCAGGCCTGGCTCAGGCTCCTGGTTTATCTAGAAGAAATCATCATCTCAACAGAATGCAGAAGTGGTCAGATAATAGAAAGGAGTGAACTTGTAATTTGAAGCAGTGAAAGGTTCCATCCCAAGAAGCTGTGAAACCTGAATCGGGCTGTTGTTGAGGCTATCGCCGGCAGACTGGCAGAGCGAGATCTAAATGTTTGACCTTGGAGCTGGATGTGCCTCTGTGAGGGTGCCGGGTCTGTGTGACTGCTCTGTATTGTGCTCCAGGCAAACCCGCGCCAGATGAGCCAGCTCCGCTGCCACAGCGCTCAAATATTAATCTGGTAGCAACAGGGTCTGGTTTCCTCATCTGCACGCTGTGCTAATAAAAAAAGGAACAAAACAAAAGGTAAATTGGACTTATGAAAGATTCCCAGGGCTGTTACTCAGGTTGTGAATCTGCTTCCTCCTTTTATTTCTCTAAAGGACTGCTCTTGCTAGCAGTAGCAAATGATTACATTAATTATCTGTAAGGTAAAAGATGCAATGAAATGCTTCCCCTCCCTACATCTGGACCGCAAAGTCCCATTCTCCTTCTTCCTCACTGGAGATCTCACTGGTGGATCCAAATTTTCAAGGAGAGGAAGGGCCTAAAAGCACAAGTTCATCCTTCTGCTAACGCAGGAGCTTCTCGCTGGTCCTTAGCTACGCAGCATGCTGAGCAAGCCGGGAGAATTCAGTACTGTAACTGCCACAACCTCCTGTCTATTTAACTATGAATTATTTGAGCTGATAATTTCTACAAATTCACTTGCTTGCTACCATGCACAGGCAAGGGAAATGCAGGTTTTAGTTAAGAGAAAGGATTTTCATTTAGTGCAACGTTTTCCTTACTCAGCAGTCAGTTTCAGAACAGTTGCCTCGTGGTATCTATTGTTCGGAGAAACATGTTTGTGATGATAAACTTTGTATTTAAAATGGCCAAAGTATAAAATAACTTAAGAATCATATGCTCACTCCACAGTAGGTTATTAATAATTTCTTAGCTCACTAAAACTACTTAGTTCTGAAATACTAATTCATTTACCTCTGCTTATGCTGGTCAGCTTGACAATTTTGTATCTCTCAGTCTGACTGAAGAAAAATATTTAAATCTGTTTCAGATGAGAAGTCTCAAAGAAGCAATGTTTGGGTGGCGATCACTCAGACTAATGGTCATTTATTTAAAAACAATTGTTTCCACTGTAGCTAAAATTATGAAAACAAATCTTCCTGCCTAGCATTGTATAAACATTTTACAAAATGTACATTTTGGGACAAATTTGAGTCCAGCTGTGCGCCTTTTATCTTTACATTTTTAGGTTGCTCTCCGCCTCCACTCCCCCCATACAGCCACAGTTAGCTGGAAGCCAGAATTTCTTCTGCAAACGCCCAAGCTCTAAGAACACAAACTTGTTTAAGCTGAGACCATATTTGGAAGAGATCTGGGTCAAGAAAAATAATCAAAGGAAAGTGCATTCCTGGAGCGTCACGTGAGAAGGAGGCCAGAACGCGCAGGCAGGGCCCGGCGCTCACGCTCAGATACAGCAAGGGGGCTGCGCACGACCTTCACGCGTAACTCTCTGTGAGTAGGCTTGTGGCAAGGGCTGCTTTTACACCAATCTTCACTCTGAGAAGAAACTCATCAGCCTATTTAAGGGCATTCAGACAAATTTAGAAAATGCTCTCTTAATAGAGGCCTTCAGCAAAGGCTTTCTTAATGGAAGTGTTCAGCAACACACCATCCATAGTATGTGTTCATGGCAGAAAATTAAAAATTAATTCTGGCAAGCTATGCAGGCTCCATTCTCACAGATACACGTACCTGCCTCTCTAGCCCTGTCACTAGTTTCGCTGAGGTAACAGCCGTTTATTATGCACGTAAACATGTCTGAAATATCAAAGTGCATTCTCTCTCCCTGAGACTCTGGTATTCGTTTACTTACTATTTTAGGAAGATCCCAAATCCAGCCTTTGGGGTTTGTTTTATATTGGGCTATTACAGTTGCAGAATTTTAGCAAAGCTTTACCTAAAGATCGTTATTTTTTTGTCTTCCACTTGGAAGACTTGAGTGAGTAAAGCTCCTGCAGATGGCACTTTGAGCCTCAGAATCTTTTATTCAATTAGCAGCCAAATGCACATTAAATGAACTGCAATGCATGAATTGTACAAGTAAAATCTCAAGCAGCCAGGACAGGGGACAGCTACAGAACATGCCGTGCTGTGATCTACGCTCTAGATTTTGGTTAAACTTTTACAGCATAAAGACTAACATGTAAAGTAGGCCTTAAGCTGCCTAGTTAACGAAACGAGGGTGGCAACAATGTGCAATATAGTTAGGGTAGTATAAAATTCTGAACCATGATTGCACGTTTTTCACGTTGCGGCGAATTATTGTTTTTTCCCCCACCCAAAGCATTGGATTTCGTCCTCATCCCCCGTTTTTCTGGCTAGGATAAAGAGCAAAACCTCTGCCCATTTGCCCACTCGTGCATACAGAGAACAGCTTGATGTGCTGATGTGGACCTGCTGGGGCCAGGACCTCAGGCTGTGGTGGAGGTTGTCATGGAAAACAGCAGCACACGCTTCCCCCTCTCTGCCTCCAGCCACTCCTGGTGTTCACCATCTCTGGTTCCCGATTCACAGACCTTCACTTACGCAGCAGTTCTCTCTCACTTCACTGCCACCTAAAAGTGCCAATGTCCTGTTCCCTGAGAATAACAGCACCTCCAAAGCATCACCTCTCACCACCACCACTGCATGATGACAACACTGCATTACTGCGGAACGCAAGGAGAAACAGTATCAAATACTTGTATCACTTACCCACCGAAAATACCACTCTTTACTCAAGCACTGAAAGCATAAGGCAACTTAGAAAGCTGGTAGCATATCACCTTGGGCAGATAACAAAACAAGCTCTGCTTACATGTATTAAAAAAAAAAAAAAAAAAAAAGAAATACAGCATCCCTGTGCTCTTCCAACAACTGGTGACAGGAATTTGTCCAGGGCAGATTCCCTGGAAGACAGCCACACTGTGATGTTTATAAAGACCTTGTCTATATCCATGGACACACTTGGAAAGCACCAAATATAACATTTTTCATTACTTAATTGTGCCTTTTTCCAACTTTTATTCTCATCTCATTTCCACTCTTTTTTCCTTGTGTATTTGTTAATTTGAGAGTTTCTTCTCCTGTTTTCATGTATCCTTCTACTGTATACTTTTCATGTATACTTCTACTGTATCCTTCACTGCAACTTTCTTAACTGAGTCTGAGCTGCATCTCATTGCATTTGTAGCAGAAAAACACAAGTGCTAGTTACTGTACACATCACCCTGCTCCAAAAAGTACAAGATTAACTGTCACAGGAAAAAAATGCAGAAGCAATGCAAGTGCAGAAAACAGATGAGCTATTCAGAAAGACAGTTTCTGAAAAATATACATTGAAATTATTTTTATTTTTGCCGGAATTAAAAAAACATAGGAATATTGACATTGCATTTAAAAACCCCAGGAAGTTAAAGATTATACATTGTTGCATTTCTGAAGTCCAACAGTGCAAAGCTGGAAATGACAAAAATGTCTCCATCATGCCTTTTTGAGAAGATACCAATATATATATGAACATTTTGAAACAAGATTTTTAAAGAAGTGTCAGACTGTCCAAACTTGAAAGTGCTCTTCATTAAATACACCAAAATCTGTCACTCTTCTGGGGGGACACTGTCAAAAGTTAGACAATTCAACAAACAAGTCGGATGAAACACATCAAAACCCAGTTCTTAACAGAAGGAAACCTGAATTATTTAAAGGGAATCATAGGGCTTTAGTTTGAGATTTCGGTTTTAAATTTTGAGAAGTGTTATTGTGTGTGCTGCTTCTCTTTGTTCTACTCAATGTATTAATATTGGCAAGTATTGGGTGTTCTTATCTTAAACGTATACTGTTAAGTTGGTATAATCATTACTTTCCTTTCCTGTATTGCAAATAAGGTACACTGACATTAGAGTAACAGACAGTTGTATGCAAAAAGAAATAGTCATTTAAATTACCTGAAGTTGAGAAAGACAAGTTGTGAATTTATACAGCCATGATGCAGGTTGTATGATTTGTCTTCACCAGGGTTAAAGCAGTATATACACAGCTGTTTTAAAATGACACATTTCTTCTCAATGTGCCAGGTAAGAAAAGCTTTCTAGAAAAGTCCTTTTGAAAGTCATCATCTTGCAAGTCTTGCAGCTGCTAGAATGAGACGATTCAAATTGCTACCGCTTAGGCTCCAGATAAGTAGACAGGGAAGTGAAATGCTTAAGAGCAGTAAGTGTCCATCATGAATACTAATAGATGGAGATGAGACCTCAAAAAGAAAGGTCTTGCCTGTCCCAGTAGCTTATTGACTGCAATGATAGTCAATATTTGTGGAATTCACTCATAAATATCATTATTCATTTTACTTAAAGCCATGTCCTAACAGTAATAAAGACGACAACTCTGGGGGGAAAAAAAATCACATTAAATGTATATATAAGAACACTATAAAAAATGGACGAAGTCATATTTCATTACAAAAGAGGTTTCTCTTTCTGAGAACTTCTTTTTAAACTAAACAGGCTTTCATTCTTATGTCAGAGAATGAGGAAAAAAAATCAAATCCTAAAATTCTGATGTTTAGAAAAAAAAATGGGGAAAACTATTTTCATTCTACAAAACATTTCAATTTACAAAACCCCAAAGAGTTTTTCTGTTACCTGGATGATAAAGACAAAATGGGACGTGAAAAGGGTAAGAAAATCTTAAAACCAGACCTCAAGTATTTCTGGATAAAATTCTCTACTCTGATCACTGCAAGACTCTCTGACCTTAGGGGGACATTTGTGCAGGCAACAAAAGTGTGTGGAGCCAGCCAGAGAGATGCTATGGATCAGGAGAAAATCCTGCCTTTATTTGGGTGGTTTATCATTTTTCCAGTATAAACTGATATGGCGTGAACCATGCCCACAATATGAAGCAGGTACATTCTAACAATTTCCAACACAAATCCCAATGTTGTTTAATTTACTTAACAGTATAGTCTGTCAGGAAAATCAAAATATATTTTATTTAATATTCTTTATGATGAAAAGTATATAAACTGCACTTTTAAATTAAATCATGCTCTGCCAAAACTGGTCTGCTTTAAGACTGGTAACTGTAGTGGAGAGAATTAAGATGTTTCAGCAAGTACCAATTTTCTGTTAAAAAATGTCCGCAAGACAAAATAAAAAATTCTTAATTTACAATAAGCAGTGTAAACAGCAAAAACAACAGAAGCCACAAAGTTTCACGCACCAGCCACTGGCAGACAGATAACTCCAAATACTCATAGAACTTTGTATCTTCCTTTGTTGGTTGGTTGGTATGAATTTTGCTGCAAACAAAGAAGAGAATAAGCACAGTTGAAAGTGAAAATGGATAAATGAATTGCAATAAAACCCCACTAACAATAGATCCACATTACATGTGAATAAGCAGTTCCTTAACAATCTCCTTCCTTTGGAAAACGTTCTTACAGGAGGTCAACAATTTTGAAAAAGAAACAAAACTATCAGTAAGGGCTCAGCAGGACAGGACCACTGGAATCGACTGCTGATTTGAAAGGCTACTTAAGAGAAAAAGCCAAACAAAGACACTGTCAAGTCTAATGTAGTATCACTGCAGGTTATTCTAGAGAAAGCTAAGGGTTCTTCAACTGGAGGACTCAAAATAGGATTCCTCAAGACAGTATCTTATTTGAAAACAAAGCACGCTGAACAAAGCTGATTATTAGCTGGATATGCTGTAAAGCTACGGCAAAACAAATCTCTCAACACATATGAAGTATTAAAATGAGGGGAATAATTCCCCTCCCCCTGGCCTGATGGTGCTAAAATTAGGAAATTTATTTGGACCTAACTCTTGAAGGGGTCTTCAGTCAAAAAGCTCTGTTAATGTGTTATCTCCATCTGCTGGCTGGCTAATAGCCGTATGTCTGGCTGATTGAACACAGTAATATATTTTCTAGGCCGTTCACAATGAAACAGTGTTTTTGAGATCTACAGGCTCCAGTCCCTAATATTAATAAAAATGTATGCCAGTGTCAACATTTGGAGAAATAAATTTCATAAAGCATAAATTAAGGCACTTTCCCTCCGCATTCTGGATATTCCACTCACCAATCTGATGAGCTCCTCTTTTATAAGTCGCGTGATTTCTGCCTTTGCTTTCTGTACAGCCAGTTCATTGGCACCTGAAGACAAAAAAATATTACCACCTTAAACGCTTTCTGTATGTCAAGCCTACAGAATAAACACTGCCAGCTATTTTCAGAGACACTGTAAAACTTGCTGAATTTCCTAAGTATTTGCTGAAGAAAACTCTAGTATCGTACAGACTGCCACAGCTAGCCTGTGCTCTGTTTTAAGAAAGATACTTAAAACAGACAGTCATAAATTACACTATTCAGAAATACCCAAGATTAGAGGTTTTCTTCCTTATTTCACACTGGCACAGAAATCTTTGTGCTTATTCTGTTGTTTTGGTTTTTTTTTTTTCTTCCTTCTTTTTCCCTCTCCTCCAAACTGATTCCATACATGTTTGCTGTTGTTCTGTGGCAGGTCAGTCTTGTCAGAAGTATCTCTGTGATTCCCATGGATCATTCGACAAAGCGTATTAAGATAAATGATTGTTTCTTTAGTAATTATATTAATTTGCAAAGCAACTACAGTGGGTCTGTAACTGAGCATCCAGACACTATGACAATAGAGATCCCATGTCTAATTACAAAACTAGAGTTGTATCTTTCATTGAAACATTTATAAAAAGAATACGTACTTTCTATAGCCAAATAAATCTTTCGTTCTCCTTCCTTGGGTTCTTTGCCTGGAGGGAAATAAGTTCCTCTGATTGTAATAGCAGCTTCAGAATATTCACTGATTCTCTGTAGCGCTTCTTTGGAGGTAACTTTCCATCTGGCAGTCTGCAAGGTAAAGGATATGGGAGGATCAACAAGGAGAAGGGCATCACACAAAACAACAATCCAAAGGTCAGTTGACATTTTAGACAAACAACAAGAACACTGCGCTGTGAAAACTGGTGATGGCATTCTACTTTAAAAATGTAGACTGAAATTTCAGCCAGGTATTTTAATGTAAGTATATTTAAAAAAGACTGCCTCAGCAAGATACAGCTATGGAAGAAGGAGAAAAGAGAATGGATGCATAGCAATACTGAAGCAAGAACTCTAAATATTTTCCAGTTTGCTACACTGAAAGTTTAACACTTGTAATTTTTTCTTGTGATTTTCTGAAGCAGCACTCAAATATTTTATTTAGCACTTTTTGTACAGAAGACTTCAAGGGCAAACATAAACTGTTAATGGCTGCAAGTACTTCCCTTTAACAAAATAAACGCTACTTATTTCTACACAGTTCACTGGTTAAAGACAAAAATAAGTAAACCTTAAACACTCCATAAATAAAGCCTAAGGAATAAACACTGCCAGTTGTTTTTCAGAACCATGTAAAAACTGTCCCAAATCTCTACCATATCCTCAAAAATACTTCATTATGATAAATGCATCCCATTAATTTAGCCAATGAAATTACTAGAAAGTATCTCGTAGATCGTTGCAACTTACTTGTAGATTGAGACAATTTTTTTGTCGTGGTGAGCTCTTGGCATTCAAAGTTAGAGGACTTTGGACGAGACTGGAGAAGCTCACGCTTCTCTAAGTAGAAGATAGGAAGAGCGATCCCCTCCAGTCCCCATTTGGTTTCTCAACTCTGGAAGGTTGAGCAAACATACCGTCTATCCTACCTTAAAGCACTGCTTTTCCAGAAGCCAACTTCGGAAAACAGCCTCTACAGACAAGTTGTATGTCCCTGGATCAAAACTTTGCCTGTTACGTATTCTCTCTACAAGAGGTACCATGTCAGCATTAATGTGACTCTGAGAAGAGTCAGATTAATGAGGAAGGCTACCCTCTGCCTATCTTACATGTGATGGTATTGAATGGTAGTGCAGCACTTCTGTAGAAAACAGCTTACAGAGTCAGCTGTCATTCTTGCTGTAGGCGACCATTTTATCTTTATCTCTGCCATCTCAGATCTGCACTGTGTTCAGTATTACACATGCATACGAGTCCCTCTCCCTCACAGAGATTTTCCAGGGATATAATGAGCAGTGACGATTCTCACTGATGAACACATCAGTGTTTCAGAGAAGATATTACAAAATATTGAAGAACAAAAAAATCAGAAGAGAGCTTTTTTTTCTAGGGCAGCTCTGCAAAAAAAAAATATCTTAAGATCTACAATTTATTTATTTGCAGACACACATATGCAAACAACAGAACAGTTACCTGTCCAGCCATTATGAGCAGGCAATGCTTTGTACCTAGCAAGTGTATCCTTAACGGGTTAGAAGCATCCTTAGCAAAACTGTAAAACCTAGAACGTGTTCTATAAATGAGAAACTGCTTAGGATAAGAGTTAAGAGGATTTCTGAGAAGGAAGTGTAATGAACTAACAACACAACAACTTGATAAAATAAGGCGAACCTGGGGAGAACCTCAAAGATAAATACAAGGAATTTGTGCTTGACACTGTGGAATATAAATCCTCAAAATAACAGATGAGGTAGACTAGAGCAGCAATACTCTGAACAGCAAAAATACTTGGGTAATAAAAAAAAGCAAAGAGCAGTACCAGTCATAGTAGTATAGCCTTTGAAATAAAATGCTGGATAGTGCCAAAGATTTGGATATGAGGGAAGTCAGTGGCAGAGGGTGAAAAGATTATCGTATGATAAGGAATTCTTGTTTTTCTGATATTCTCTGGAATATGTCCAAAGCATTGTGTATCTATAAGCTGAGAATTAATCACAGATAATGTAGTAATTTCAATTAGATATGGTAAGAAATAGAGACAAAATATTTTATTGGTATAATTGTGGTCTAAGTTATGAAAATAGGCTTTGTTAAATAATAGGCATTTACACTTGATTACAGCAAAATGGTTACTTGCCTGTGGGAAGTCATTGATCTCTAATTCTTCTTCATATCTCTTAAAGGATTCATTTTGTCCTCCATCTTGTTTCTCTTCCTCCTGCTTCTCTATGGGTACATAATTGAGCTTAGCATTGATTTTTTCAGCCAGTTGCTCTGCAATGGTCTTGGCAGATACAGTAGGAGCTTGAATTGTGCCTCCTCTCAGGATAGCATTTGTAGCCTGCTGCATCACATCCTGTAAAAAAATAGGGCCACACTGAGAACAAGGCAGCCAAAAGTCGTTCCTCATAAACCAACAAGGGTCTCATTAAAGCTATGTAATATAACTGTCCACTTAACAAATACATTCTCCAAACCTCTCTTTCTCTTCTTCCTCTCAATAACTCCCCTCACACCTGCATAGAAAAGATCTTATTGGTCTTTTGCATTCAGCTCAAAATACCTTTGCACATTCCAGACCACATTAACCTCAATCTACATGGATTGTATATCACATGGCTTCAGCAGAGAAAGATGTCCTGCAACTCTGCTAAAGCTGACAAAACCTAATTGTGTAATTTTATCAGTAATGAATTAACTCTTTGCCAGGGCAGACAAAGCATTTCCAGTTCTGTATTAAATCTGATTATCATATTAGCTCAATTACAAATCCTACAACTTGTAACTGAGTTAGCCCAGCACAAATGAGCTGAATAATGCAGTATGTTACTAGTGTGCAGAAACACTAAATAAAAAGGCAGCCACAGAACAAAGAATTGAACAACCTTTATTAAAAAANTAAAAAAAAAAAAAAAAGAAAAGGAAAAAAATTGCTCAGTAAAGAGCCTGACCTTAAAGTGGAAGGGGACCAATACTTGTGCCTCTGCTCCAAGATTCTTCTGGGCATTGATTCTCAAAGCCAGTCTTTTAGCAATTTCCAATTTTTCTGCATTCCCAGCTGATGGTGTAGGAGCATTTGATGTTCCTGGTGCTGCCATGTCTTTTACTCTTTTCTTTGAATTGAACATACTTTCAATTTGTTCATCGATCTGAAGAAAATAACAATCATTAGATCACTGCATTTACCATTTGAGCATCTCATCATCCTAAAGAAAGAAAACACTATGGTGCATTTAGTTTACATGCTTTTAAAGAAATAATTCTTGTATAAATGGTAGAGGCCTGCCCAGAACTACAACTCCACAAAAGGAAAATAGGATCTATTAATCAGGAAAAAGTCTGAACATCGTGTTTACTTTCAAGGTCACGAAAAGGAGTCTTAACAAACATTAAGAAAGGAATCTAATAAGGATTTAGAAATAGAAAAGGCTACTATGAATTTCTTTAAAATACTGCAAGTAAAAAAATGTTTGTAATTGAGGGCAATCATTCTATTTAGTTTATACAAGACTAATATTATAAAGAAAAGAATTCCTGCGACATTTACATAACTACATCTATTAAGTGTAGAATACCAGTAAGTCAGGACGAAACTGTCAAGATCTTCATAGATCTTGATCTTCATAGCTATATATCTTTTATATCACAGAATACTCATGGAATTTAACTAATTAAGTCAGTAGCGTAGGACATGGACTAACAAAAATCCATGCATTCTGCAATGTGTTATGTAACCTACTGGGGAAAAACCAAAGATACTGGAAATCCTTAAGCAACTTAAATCTTCTTTTCAGGTGCTTACATCAACAGCTGTATCTTCATCATCTGAATCTTGCAAGCCAAGAGCTGCTTTTTGTAGCTTCTTTCTTTCATTAGCCAAAGCCTGTTCCGTTTCATCAAATTTAAAACCTTTGCCAGAGAATCCACTGCTTTTTTTAATCAACTTTCCCTCCTGAAAAAAAGAAGTATTTTCATACTTAGAAGTTTAAAAGCCCAATTCTAATAGTCACAACTATAAGATTATACAAATAATTTTGAAGTTATTTATTTTAAAAAGCAAATCCTAGCACATTTAGAAAGTTCTTCAAATTTAAAAACTGAAACAAAGTGCAACAAAAAAGCTATGTTAATTCAGCAGACAGAAACAACACACAATAGGAATTTTCTGTAAGTATACATTTTAAATGCTTTTCAAATGCAGTAAAAAAACCCACAACTCTCCAGTTTTTATATCGGAAAAACTCCAAAGTCACTCTTCTCAGCATGAGCAAGATCTTCTGATGGTGAGAGCTCTAGAAATAACAATACAATTTCTGTGAAAGGACTTCATTATCTTTTATGTGAATTTTGGTAAAAGCCAAAGTGCCCCTTTATACAGTAGGCATTTCTCTATCACATACCAGATGACAATATTTAAATTCTCAAGAACAGTCCCATAAATGACATTCAATATCCCAGTCTTGAAAACACTTAGACACTTACCTTAGCATACATATGTGTTCTCAAGGAAGTCAGTGAGATGACTTATGTAAGTATACTGTGCAACTGGACCCACGTGCATACGCATTAAACCCAGACCAAAGCCTACCACAGAAGAAAGAACTACTCACAGCCTTCTGTTGGTCTTTGAAGTCAGCCCAGAGCTTCTCCAAATCAGTAGGAATTGGATTCCCGGACAATTCCAAAGCTTTAATGATATCACCAGCATACCGTGCCTGGTCCTCAGTAATGAACGTATATGCATACCCCTGGTCAAAATTAATTTAAAAGGTGATAAAGAAAAATCTCTAAAGCCACTTCATCTCTAAATTTACTGAAGCACCCTTGCACAGATGCTGTTGTTCTGGTCAATAACAGTAACCATGATATTAATGCATACACTTTTTTTTAGCAGGAACGTAGAATGAATGATGTGATTTCCCAGGAAGCTGATACAGAGGTAATCAACCACAGATGGTAGAAACTGAAGTCTTTCTTTTCAATCTTGTCATGGTTAAAAGTTTGGAAAATAAAATCTTATAAATTTAGTAGGGCACATTTCCAACAGTGAAAAACACCCAAACTTTCAGCCGCAAATGCGATTTAAATGAGCATTCATACATCAAAAGAACACGTAAGTTCCAACTTTCATAGTGCTAAAATTCAGATTAGATTTTACACATGACCACTAAAAATTTAGATGCACTCTAAAGGCAAACCCTCTTCCCACCGATAACAAACTACTCCCTCTGTAGCTATCCCTTGGGAACACCTCGATCAAGCAATAAATAAGGAAAAATTTTCAGTAATGACCAAAACAGGCAACTAATTATACACACTTTATTGCCAGCTCGTCCGGTTCTGCCTGCTCGGTGCACGTAATCTTCATAATGGTTGGGACAGCTATAATTGACCACCAGCATCAATTGTTTTACATCCAAGCCCCTTGCTGCTACAGATGTGGCCACTAGAAGTTTGCAAATTCCATTCTTGAAATCATTAATTATGCTGTCCCTGTCATACTGATCAATACCTGCAAGAAACCAGACAGTTAGTTATAAAACTCTGCTTTGAGCCACAAGAATTTGTACACAGGTCAAAACATCCTCCAACTACAAACAACCGAGAGCCTAAGCAAATAAAATTTTGATACATTCTCACTTTTACAGGCAAAATACAATAGCCAGAATAATAATCTCTTAGTCTATTACCCAGAATAACAAAACTTTTAGTTTTTCCACAACAAAAAGATGTTTTCCCATACCAAGATCCTCAAAAATTATTTTAATATGATTTTCTATTTGACTTCTTATATTCAATTGAGACCTCATCTGGAGGCTTTGTCTGTTCTCTAAAAAGGCAATAGAAATCTCAGAACAGTGAGAAGATTTTTCTCTCTTCCATTGTGGCACTAAATGAAGTGGTTTTTTACTTACTGGTTACTGCATTTTTAAGACCATTATATATAGAAAGTTTTAAAATACTCTGGGATGGACAATATTCTAAAGAGATTTCCTCCTCTTGCTACTAAACTACTTCTGTTATATTAGTACTTGATGGCAGAAAAGTGAAACAACAGCTGCTATCGTTGTGGAATCTCAAATAAAAATATCATATAATCCTCCCTCAACAGCGTTCGCTACTCTACGATAGCAAGTAGTTAGTAATATTCCCTGAGAGGTGTTAACTCTCAGTCACAACCCTGCTGCACAGAGACAAGATTTGGCATCTGATGACATCTCACAGGGAACAATAAAGAGCAATTACAGAAAACTATCACTTCTATGTCAAATTGAGAGACAAATACCTTGCCAATTATAAAGCAAAACCTGCTCAGGAAGAAATAATAATTGGTACTGTACAGGAATTAAGTAACTTCTCTTTAGAACTACTGAATACCAGTACTCTAGTCTGGAATTGTTAATATAAATCCTTAAGATTGCCAATTACCTCCATGAAGAGACAAGCAAGGATAAGAGGCTCTCATTAAATCTTTCAACAACCCATCAGCGTGTTCTTGCTTATCTACAAATATAATAACCGATCCTTTCTCCTGATAGTGTCCCAGTAGCTCCAGTAACTTCAAAAATTTGTTCTCCTCTTCTATGACAATCTGGAAAAAGAGATACAAAACCGAAGTAGAAAAGAGTATAAATTATATCTTAAGTCATTAAACACATTCAGGGTGCATACAAATAAAAATCAGGAACAGGAGATTTCTTTTTCAGGCTGTTTTCACAGCTAGTGGCAAAACTGCTGTTCAGCTTAGTGGTATAAAACCAAGTTTAAAAAAAAAAAAGTGATCACATTGCATTTGCAAATTAAGGTGTTGAGTTTATTCCGAGTTCGTGTTTAATAAGGTCAATAAATTTCTAAAAACAAAAGCCCTGTGGGTATATTGGCTTATATTCAATATTGCCGGAAATAATGTTTTGCAAGCAAATGAGAAGATAAGCGAGGCAGATGTGTGATACTCACAACATGTTGCTCCACATCAGAACAGACAACACTTCTGCCTCCGACCTGCACTTCTATAGGTTTACTTAGTATTCTCCGAGCTAGTGCCTCCATAGCTCTGGGAAAAGTAGCAGAGAACATGACAGTCTGACGATCAGGCCTGACGTTGTCTACAATGCGCATAACCTGGTTTAAGAGAACATTCCCCGTTAATACCCAAGTGCTGTAATTGAACTTCATACACATACAGAGCTGTCACCTTTAAAGTTAGGGGGTATCTGCACTACACAGACTACAGAACATTTCTTTACAGATTTCCTCTTGGGACCTAGGTGCTGGCATTGGAAGACAGGCAAAACTTGCTGGATTCAAAAGGAAGTTGAGTGGCAGTATGCAACCTGACAACAGCCCAGCAGAAATACTAAAACACGTGCAGCAGAAACCCTACAGCTCAAGAGAGAAAATAAAGGAATTTTCCTAGTTTTGGAGGACAATATAGCCTGATGACAACTGAAAGAGTCATGGATGTCCAAAGCTGCCAGCAAGTAATTTGTCGCCAAGATTTCCAACATTTCGTTCCTGTCTCCTGCACGACATTGCCAGGAGACACCAAAGACTTCCTAAGCAGGCTACAACTACTAATATGACACCTGCATCACGGGATTACATAGGGCTACAATATGGCCACAAGTATCCAAAACAAGTGTGTAAAAAGAAAACAGTATATTAAAAAAAAATCTAAGCTATATAAAAATTTATTGAAAACAAAGCATGAGAGGACAACAGAAAAATTTAAGAGTCGGTTGAACCTGTCATCCATACGCAGCACATCTTTTTGAACACTCATTGGCAGTGTAATAGTAACATAGCATTGCAAAATCCTTTAAGTGGAAAATAACATCTTGTGGCAATACCACTCATGTCATTAATTACCTGAGGCTCAAAACCCATGTCAAACATTCTGTCTGCTTCATCAAGTACAACATATGTGACTCTACGGAGATTTGTCACCCGACCTGTGAAAGGAGAGGAAAAAACACATGGGAAACAAAATCAAATGGAAATCTAGTTTCCCTCAGGAATAATTTTTTAAAAATGTTATATAGTCTCACTATCTTCTAACAAAGACATTAATTACTTTTTAAAAAAATTCACTAAAAGTGAATTTTAATGTTCTCATTTTAATCACATATACATTCTGGGAAATGTGTAAGTATGCACAAGGCCCTTTATTTTGTCAAACTCTTCTCTTGCATACCATCATAGGGCCAGAAGAACCTGTAAAATTCAGAAAACTGCCCTCGCCAAAACACATCATAAAACTAAGACTGAGATGAAGCAAGGAGCCACATCAGCCATTATCTGACAGCGCCACCTAGAAAAAAACATATTAGAGATTACAGCGCATGTGTGGAAGGCAAAGTCCAGTGCTAACTGTTGCAGCCTCAGAAAAATTCCTTTTATACATATAATCTGTAACGCTTCCTTGGAGCTAGAAATAACTATTTGAGGATAATCATACTAATTCTAGTTAACTGCTAATAATATGCATAAAACAGAGTAAGCAGTCTTTTCAAAGTGAATATATAAAGACTTAAACCTACCCAGTAACACTACTAAATTTAAAATTAAGAACCACCCCAAACTCTGGGACAGCTGGAAACAAAATAAGCAAGTTGTCTATCTGTGAACATTTTGAAATTATGATGGACAGGATAATTAGCACCCTTCCCAAACAAATAGCTAAGAGATTCCCTTTCCTGAGAAGGATTTAACTCAAGGATTTAAGAATTCTATTCTCAAAAGATATAAACACGTGAACACATTCAGTTCCAAACAACTTGGACTGACACTGTCAAATGCTCTCAGAATGGAACAGATTTTTCACATTTTCTACAACTATCACTCAGACTTGTGCCTATCAAACTACAGTAGAATTTGGTCCTTTTGGCTTCAGCAAATCGTAGCTGAATCCTCAAACTATTTTTTAGATTTAGCGCTGCATTTTTTTTAAGATATGGAATTCATACTTAAGGAACAAAATAAATATTTCTTAAAATCTACCTATCTATTAAACATCTTAACACTTTTATCCCCAAATAATAACTTTGTAAAATTACTTGGGAACAGCATTAATGTACCTACCTTTGACGATTTAAGTCTTGGAAGCCCAGTTCTATATGTCTTGAAGGTACTTTTTCCACAGAAGTTAAATAATGTCAACAGTTTAGTAGAGGTTTTGATGTGGAATAATTTAATAATAAAACTTTATCTAATAAGCATGCAATGGTTACACTAGGACAAAACCTCTTAAAGCTGCAGTGGCTCAGTTTAATCAATCTGAATATTTGATGTAAGGTCAGTTCTTTTACTTTTGAACAGTTCTTTAGGGAGGGCTTCTTTGTCTGTTGTGTTTTTTAAAACCAACAGATAAAGGCAGAGTCAGACACTCTTAAGTAAAAGCGGGTAACTGCTGAGCTACGCTAACAATAATAAAAGATCAACGGGCAGACAAAATAAGCAACTGTTATATAACCTCTATCTAAATGACTTGAAGTTAAAAAATTTGGACCGGCACATTTTAACAATGATAAACATTCTCAGAAACTCTTCAAGAATGTAGTTATTTCCTGTCCTCCCAAAAAAAGTCAAACCAATACGTGATTAAACCTATTATTATATATGCTATATATTCTCAATAGCTAGACAGTGCAGCCTGAAGAGATATAAGAAAATTCCATAAGACCATTTATCAAAATACATGATCTTTTGAATTTGTTAGAATTACACAACAAATATTAAAAATTCTCCATAGGAAAAGGTTTTCTACTCACCATTGTTAGCTGCTAACATGTCAATCATACGTCCAGGTGTGCAAACAATAATTTCAGCACCTCTTTTGAGTTCAGCTATCTGATTTTTAAACACAGTAAACAAACTATTAGAATGGGGTTTTTTTCCTTTGTGGTTTGTTTTTTTTTTTTTTAAAAAAAACATATATCACCTTGCAAAAAAGAAAACAACATACACTGTAATACAGCTGTTCTACTGACGTGAATTGTTTATGTAAAGATTTTACTTAGTAATTTCTTTAAGTCTTTACTTTCCAAAAGAGTAACTTCTGACAAGCTAAGTTACTGTCCCTTGAAGCACTTATAATAGGGATAGGACTTCTGTACAGTTAAGGGCCTACAAGAAGTGTCATATGCTGTAGCAGGGAGAACTGAAACTAAATAACCATGTTCCATCACAGATAGTCACAGAAATTCAAAGTTCTGTCGTTTCCACAAACCTGGGGGGTGGAGAGGGTGGACTTGAAATTAATATCTAAAATGACTCTAACATGCAATGTGTGATAATGCAATAAACCAAAGTTAACGTTTTCTGGCTTTTGGTATCTTGAGGGGAACTCTCATAAAAATATAGCTTCTCAATAACTTTCAAACTATCACATCCCACTAATAGTTTAATCACTGCCATGTTCAGTACATAGATAAAACAAAACAGTCAGAAACTTTTAAGGACCATATTTGAGAATTTTCAAGAAGATCAGTATGTTTAAAGCTACGTTATGTGCAAACGCCTAAGCTGTGGCTTACTACCATTCCTACAGAGAAAATCCATAATGAAGGCTGCAAATGTACTGGCTTTACGGGAAAGAGAAAGGAACTAAATTCACTGCAAAAGTAACATTAATAAAGTTCAAGAGTTATTTGACAAGTAAGGTATGCCTTTTGCGTACCTGTTCACTGATCCCAGTTCCTCCATAGACACAGACAACTCGAAGCCCAAGTGTCTTTGAGAATTTCTTGCACTCCTTGGTAATCTGCAAAGCCAACTCGCGAGTAGGTGTCATAATGACAGCTGAAAAGCAAAGCATTTTCATCATACATTGTAATATAAGAGATGTTGTTATTTACACAATAAAAATCAATCTTTTGTACTAATGTTTACAGCAATTTACCTATATGGTTTTTAAAAAATGTAATTTCAAGAAAAAGAGAATTAAGACAGTATAAGGATGGGGTGGAAATCTGGTCAAAGTTTCCAAACCAAAGGAGTAAGGTCTCCCTTCCAGATATACGGACATGCAACTGCTCTTGAAACAACATTAGATAGCACAGTGATCACAAACCACATTAAAAAGCACAGTGATCGTTAACTAAATTTAAGAAAGCCACTCATTAATGGACATCAGTAAGTAAGCATTCCTCCCTATAACCAAGAGAAGAACTCAAGACCCTTCTAAAGCATATGCTTGAGGTTTTATTTATTTAAATAGCGATTTTGAAAATAAAAGCTTTGTACCTATGGGACCTTCTCCTTCTTCTAACGCTCTCTGATCCATAATGTGTCTGAACATGGGCAACAGAAAAGCAATAGTTTTTCCGCTTCCTGTTTTAGCGATGCCAATCAAGTCACGTCCATTCATAATTGCTGGGATGGCCTGGGTTTGAATGGGAGTGGGCTTTTCATAGCCGTGTCTTAAAGAGAGGAAAAAAGATATTTCAAGAACAAAATAGGGTTTGAGAGATGTGAATCACAAAGTCATGCTGGAAAAAAATTGCATATTTGTATCTACATATACATATCAGTGCCATTCAAAAACTACAGCATAAAAATCAGCAGCAAAACCATGATACAAATGGCAGAAGGAAAAGTTCATAATTATATTTCAGTACTGAGTGATAAACACTCTGATGACTATGCATGTAACATCTACAAACATGCGCATGTTGCATTATGCAATAAAGAAAAAGGTTTTTCTCATAAACATGATAGAAGACAGTGAACAAAATCAAGCCTGATATATGATATAGTTCGTGAAGTGCTTGCTTACTTTTTGAGGGCAGTGAGAATCTTCATGGAAATACCACACTGTACCCAGGTTTTTATTGGTTTGGGGCAGCCTTTTCCCTTGACTGTAATTCCCTCCAACTCCAGCCTGTACACATTCACCTCTGAAATAAGAGTTTGCATTACAACAGAGTCAGACTTGACATTTTTTTACTGCCTTGATCAAAATATTCTTGATCCGTCCCCCTAATTTTATCACCACCAAAAAAACAGCTTTTAGCTTGTTGCACATCAATATAGGAGGTAAGTGGAAAGGACTCAGGTAAATTTTTCCATCAAAGCCTCCTAGACAATTATATGAAGTTATCAATAACAGTGATATAACTGATTCGGTGTTTTTCTACACCAAGTTGCTCCAAATGCTCTTTATATTCCAAAAGAATTTGCTGTTTCTTTGCACATCAAACTCCATCATTCTCTTCTTTAGTAGTACCCAAGGTATTCGGGTTGTATCTGTCCTTACCTTCTTGAGTCATTTTAGCTAGTTCTGGTACTTCAACATAGAAGTTTTTCCTGAAAGGTTCATATTCTATCTTTCCATGATCCACTGGTTCCAGCAGCTTCCTCTGCTTGGTCTGATAGCCAGTCAGGGCAGTCTGAAGATCAACTTCCTCCTCTTCTGAGGAATACTGTGTAAATTATAATTTGTGTGTAAGTTAGTGTGAACGGTATTCTGAGAGGCTCTGGTTTTCCATTCATAGAGGAACTTTACTCAGAAGCAACAGTTACTCCTTACCCTATTAGACCAGATACTGAAAACCCACTCTCAGTTTAAGAGTCCCAATTGTTTGTTCATCTCTTTCTCGTGTTTCTCCCACCCCTAACTTTCACCATGTTCCGTATCACTTTCTTGACTTTATGAATACTAACTAGACCAGCCTTGTCATCATTCAGAAATAACCGCTGCCATACAGTAGAAATAGTAAGAAGGAAATGCAAAATAAAAAAAAAATCCAGTACATTCAATAGACAGTGTACCACTGATTTGCGTCCCACTGCAGTCACAGTTCCAGAGGCACTCAACTCAGCTTTAAACTAGTCAAGTACTACTAACACTGGTAGTGCAGCAACACGGAGCTTAGCGTGACCTAGGTGAGCTACAGCGCTAGCAGTGCATCTAGCCTACAACGTGGGCAAGGCTGTTTCTCCAAGACCTGTGGGACAGCAAAGTACCCACACCCTTAACAACTATTCAGGCCTAAAACATCACACAATCACATTAAATACGCAATACTCTTGTTCTCCTGAAAGCATTTTATGAAGGCAGCTTGGACACAGATAAGTAATTCTGAGAAGTTCAAGTCCGATCCCTGACCAAGATGGCTCTACAAGAATCCCAGAGAATCCTCCTGTTAAAATTCAATATTCATGCTGATCTGCCATTGCTCAACATGCAAAAAACTGCACGCAGTGAAGACTAGGGGGAGATCTACTATTTCAGTGAAGCCACATCCAGCGAGAGCAGCTTACATTTATCTACTCGTACCAACTCTTCCTACTAAAACACATTTGTTATTTACAGTGAGTGTTAACAGAAAATGCTTATAAATTTGGTTGGGGTGCTGCGTACTAGAACACATCATTTGGGATAGCATTTTGTAGCGCTAGGCAGAATCAAACTCCTTTCTATTGTTTCCTAAACTGTAAAATAAGAACATTTACCTCTCATTTGTTCTAAAATAGATGTCTCATTACAATTTATGAAGTGTTTTGAGATCCATAACTTACAGCTGTTTTGGAATTAATATATTTATATTTACAAATAAATTCAGCAGAAATGTAACACACAAAGCCCATTTTTTTCAGATTAGATACATGCGACTGAACACACAGACTGAGCAGCTGCATACGTAGACACCCTATACTAGCTCGTAGGTCATTCACACATGGGATCACCAGGACTGCCTGCCCAATTTCAGTAACATGACCTGAACACACACCACGTGTGAGACACACCAGCCCAGTCATATTAAGACCAATGACAAAGCCAGACAACCTAATGCACTCATTCAGTTCTCATCTGTACAACACTGACTCTGAACAATAAAGCTGTGATGGCGACTTCTGAAAAAAACCAAAACAGTACAAGTAACAAGAAACTGCACAGAGATCAAAAATCTTGTGACCATAGTTCTGCAAACTAAACAACTAAATGTTTATCCCCTATGAGATGGAAAAAGCCCAGGACTATCCTCATTCTCATGCCTCTTTTTAAGAGACACATTGCCTTTTCATAGCAGAAATACACAACACTTCCGTTACCTCCATTGCATCTTGGTCATTCTCCATGAGCTCCCCTTTCTTCTTTTCTGACTCTGCAGCTGCCTTTTTGGTTGTCACCACAGTTACTACTTTGGTAACAGTTGGTCCGGTTTTCTACAACAACAGTTAAGAAAAATTATTGCGCTATCATATAAAACAAAAAACATACCGTATAAAATATACAGAATATTTGTACTTCTAAATGCATTATTCTGGGGTTTTTTTTCCCCCCACTTCCTTCAGTGAAATTTTATCAGAGTAATGCTTAATAAAACAGCTTGATAAAAACACCAGGAAATAAAAGTTAAGGCAAACAGGCATTAAGTGCATTTAACGTACTACTTGGTTTTTGCACTTTCTCTCCTTTTTTTTCAAAGCCAGTTTGATATTAAAACACAAAGCTATTTTTAAATGACAAAGATAAGAAATCTTAATAAGTGATTTTACCTTTTCACTCCCACCTCCACCTTTCACACTCCTCATATTGAACTTTTTGACCTCTTCTTTTACTTCTTCCATATAAGCATCCAAAGGATCTAACTCTTCATCTTCAACCTCATTGCCTTCTTTTTCTCCTTCTGCAGTTTCCTCTTCATCATCTAATACAAGCAACAAAGACAGGAATAAAACAGACAGGGAAAGAGAAAAGTGCTCATGTGTGTTAAATTGTTAGACTGCCCAAATATTACACTCCAATTTTATTACTATAACAAACTGGAGAGATTTGTATGAGGAAAAACGATGATCTCAATTGTATCTCACTTGAAGCCACGACCAGATTTAAGGCTTTGTTATTTTATAGTTCACATTCTGAAGAGTAATTAATGCTTTAAAGATAATATAATAAAAATATTATTAGGGAAAAAAGTATTTTAACTGTGATATGTAAGAAGTTAAATACCATCATCATCTTCTAAACTCCATTTTTTCCCCTGTTTCATCTCTTCAATTTCTTTTTTCAGTTCTCCTATGTTTTCCATAGCCTTCTTGCGTTGTTCTTCCCTCCATTTCTCCACTCTTTCCTTTCGTTTTCTCATTTCCTCTTCTAGTTTGTTCTGATCAAAATTCTATGATAAAAACCAACCAAATAGTGAAAATTAACGGCCACTGGCTTTAGCCTATGCTTCTGCAAACAAATCTAACTGCTATGTGAGCATGCCGTAGAACACTGGGCATCCACAAACTTCACAACAGAAGTAAATGAAAAAAACTAACATCAATTATAACATTTTTGAATAAAAATGTAGTTAACTATTTTCATTATAGTAACTGGCATATAATTTTTAAAATAATAGCAAATTAAACTTTCCTTTATTTACCAGAAAAAATATTGTAGGTCACCAGTGAGTTTCAACTCACTTTAGCCGTCGATCCATAAAAGACTAAAGAATTATCATGTTACCCTCTACTTCCAAAAGTCCTTCCAGTACAAAAGCCTGTGACTGGTTTATGCCTGGGGAGCCCTCGCTGACAGTGCAGCCGCTATTAACAAAGGAGGGTTAGTAACAACGTGCTGTTTAGAAGAGTTAGCTAAAACCGCTAGTTTGGGAATTCTTCATTGAGGCACACCTTTTCACGTCACAGAACAAGGCAAAGTGAGCTTCCCTCTCCCTTTGTTCTTTCATTCCTGCCTGGGTTCAGAGACCAAAAAAAAGTTTCAGCTCCTTTATTGACACCTAATATGTAAAAAGGAGAGGTCCTTCATTCTTGTCTGTGGTTTGCGGTCTAAGCAGTTTGAAATCTTGAATTGAGAAGAATGTTTCTTATGCCAAGAACTGAAAGCATATCCCGTGACAGGAGTCTGTGTCACTGAAGATAATACTCTCTCATTTAGTGGAGATTTTGTCCAGCTCTAAGGACAGGTTTTCTTTTGTTAATGCAGTAATCTATGGCTAACTTAATTCCTGGTTTAAATTCTATCTTTTAAGTTTGTAAGTGTTAAAAGTTTCTACCTCAGTGGCCACAGTATTTGTGGTAGCATCTTTATCCTTCTCTTCTTCTTTGTCGTCTTTGTCTTTTTTCTTTTCTTTGGAAACTTCCACACCTTCTGTCTTTTCTTTAGATCTTGATCTGAAAGGTAAGATCAAAGATTTCCTAGAAATCACAGCTTTTCTCAGGGGGAGGACACGTATGCGCTGGATGGAAACAGAACTACCAACAACCTGTACAGGTTTATGTTTTCAGCTACCTTAGAAAACACACTGCTTCCCAGAGAATCTTTCCATTTCATGGAAATATTCCCTCCAACTACCAGAAATGCAGAATCTATTGCAATCCACCAATACACATGCTTTGGTTCCATTTTTCTCATTTCTTTACAGAAGGAAGTTGCAGACCTAATTTCCAGAACACTCACAATTGATACTCTAGTGGTTCTGCAGTTTATTTTACACCTCCTTGAAGACAGCAGTCAGAGAAGAGACACTAAAAATTTCCCGTTTGTTGGATTTCTAGAGAAAGGTGAAGTGAGCTAGCATCTTGCCACAGAAGTTTGAATGTCCCCCTGAGCATACTGTACTGGCTGAAAGATATAAAAACACCTCTCCCTGGGAAAAGCTACTTATGTAACTCAAATGTAAGACGCAGTCTTGCATTTAATACAAAATCCATTTATCACAGATTTTATTATCCTTAATTGCTTCCATTTAAAGAGAAAAAGATGCATCCAAACCAAACATGTGCTAACGCATGATTAATAAATGTAAAAGTCACTTTAGCCAATTAAATCTCATTAAGCCTTTTTCATTGGCCTATTTTAACACAAACCATAGCTTATTCCAAAGGACTCTGTGAGTCCAGCTTCTCGCAACTTCTCGATTGTCATCAACCTGCTGTTACAACTTAGGGACTTCCCACTCATTTGACAGTACAGCAGTTTGTAGTTACATCTGAAAATTGCATTAAAAAATATGTAAAGGAACATGACCTGTAGTAAGTTTTTACACATTTCTAGAGTCAACATCTAAAAGAGTTCAAGATTCATCTCTTTACTAAGTCTATTTACTAGACAGTTTTATTCAATTGTAAACCCCTAAGACTAGTACTTGACAAATCCATGATGACTGCAGCACTAAGCACACTCAGAGAATTCAACAAACAATAGATAAACAGGTGGTGGTTTTACCAAAGCAGACTTTTTGAGCTTCTCTGAAATGTTACACCATATATTTTGTTTTTCTGCACAAATATAATTTAGAAAAGCAGATTCCAAATGTTATTGTCTTACATTCTTTAGAACACCTTTTGTGTAAATAATGGATGAAACATTGAGCTCAAGTACAATCAGTGGCACTTATAACAGTTTAAAATTCCTGTTATAGATGTCACCGCGATGCTGTTTGTAGATCCCCTGCTGCTACCCTACCCGCATTTTTTAAAAGCCCTGTAGGTTTCCAAAGAAATAAAGTGCTTTATCTGACAAAGGAAATGATACATCACATCACTGAGAACACTGCACTGGAGCAAATCTGGTAAGTAAAACTTACTGTTCTCCAGTAATTTACAAGTTTAAAGAAAGTTATTTATACTTCAATGTAATGCCTGTGCCAGAGAGCACCTGTACTTTATTAATTTGGCCACACATGCTGGGACACAAAACATTACTTATTGACAGTGAAACCCGAGATAACAATGAAGCACTACGAAACTTCCAGAACGAAGCTCAGTCTTAACTTTAAAGTTAACTGCTGTTTTTAGCTGCCACAACTTGGATCTTTTCCTTTCAGAGAAACGTTCTCACAACAAACCACGTTAAGACACATTAAGCAATGGGAAAAGATCATAACAGCACACTCACATATCCTCCTTGTTCTACAAACCAAAGCTTTGCATAGCTTTGCCTGATGATTCCCTCCATGCTACCAATAGTGTTATGGTATTTTGTCACTATGACATTGATTGTACTTAGAGAACACAAATACCTGTTTTCTGTTTTCCTGTTCTTGCTTGGACTGGAGGATCGAGACCGTCTACCTCTACTTCTGCTTCTAGACCGCCTCCTCTCTCGGCTCCGCGATCTTCTTCTCTCTCGGCTCCGTTCCCTTTCTCTACTTCTTGAACGTCTGCCACAGAACAAAATTGTATTTATTTAGCACGTGATCATAGTGTAATTTTAGCCTGCTACTGAGGAACAGATTGTAACAGGAATCCAACAATCCTCAAGACCACTAAGAGCTTACAAACACCAGCACCAGCAGGTAGAAACCATTCAGAAAGCAAAAACATTAAGCATAGTAAAATCCATCACGAACAACAGCAAAGTAATTAATTACAGTGGAAGAACATAAATATTCAGATAACAGGCATTTTTATCTACTTTGATTGGAATTAGTAAGTCATACCTTTGACGCTTTCTGTCACGCGATCGAGACCTTCTCTTGTCCCTACTGCGTGACCTCTCACGTCTACGTTCTCGATCTCTACTTCTAGAGCGTCTGTCTTCTCCACGCTTTCCTCTTTTGTCAGATGGAGAACGACTTCTAGAACGACTACCAGAGCGTCCACGCGACGCAGAGCGCTTCCGATAATGCCTGCATCGTAAATTCACAAAAAAAGATGAACATGAGCGTGAGAACAATTTGCAGTTAAAGGACATTTGTCATATTTAGGTGGACAGGCCAAGAAGAATTATTTATTTTAATTTCTTGGACATTTTAAATGTCTAAACATTTGTAATCATCTTGCCAAACTGATTAATATATGTATACTCATAACGATGCTGAAATTAGAGGGATTACTTGGTCAGATTTTTGTTTTGGTTTTAGAGTACTACTATAAGCACATCACGTGAACATTAGAACATTAAGAACAATTTCCTTTACAGAAATCCACTGATTTCCATTATACATATGAAAAAACAAAGACTCTTTGAAGTGCAAAATCGAAAAAATAAAACGGTTCTTTGTTGATTTTTATATAACTTTTATGCAGGTAAGCTAGGTAAATTATAGCTCTGCTCAATGGAAAAGCTGTAAATCTGCAATTAAAGAAACATAAAACCCTGAGGATATGTGACACAGCAATGGTCAGTGAATTTACAATGCTGTCATTGAAAGAAATTTTGTAACATCATTAAACATCACAACAGAAGCTTTAAGAAGTTAGCGAGGCCTGAGGGGTGTGTGATGGAGATGGGAGTCTCCTTTTCTCCCCTCATTAATGCTCTCTTATCCCAACCACACTGTGGGAGAGTAGGACTGGGAATTCTCTAGGATACTCTTCAGCTGAGTGTACAAGTCACAGAGGGACCTCAACTGTGACCATCTCCTCTTCCTCCAATTCCTGATCTTCAGTCACCACACCAGAGTAATTCCTTTGTTCACCCTCCTTAGCCCAGGACCCACAGACCCTTTCTCCTGACAAGCTCAGCAGCCAGGCTTGGGAAGCAGGAAGAAGCAGAGAAGGCAAGACCTCAAGCACCCCAGCTCCTTCCTTCCCTTCCGTCATTGCCACGCAGGGTTGTATTACAACAGTATCAGCACTAAAAATAATATAGTTTATTTCAGCACTTTGGTATATTTAGGTACCACGTACATTTGGAATCAGTACAGTAGCAGCGTGGTACCCACATACAGCCTATCAGCAGTATAACTCAATGCAATGAACATCTGTCAGCGATAGATACCTCAAATTTCTTTCCCACCTCTATCACAAAATGCTACGGGATCTGCTCCATACTTCCGCCCCTTTTCTAAACTTTCAGTTTTAGAAAACTAAAAAATTTTCTTTAGGTTTCTTCTATAGTGTGCAATAAAGCTGAGTATATAATTTCAGGTTTCAAAAGCCCCAGTCCGATGACCGTTTATTTACATCAACCCCAGCGCATGCAGCCCACCCCACCCGTCTCCACGCACCATTCACTCTCACCCTCTTACCATTTCTTCACTTTTAAAACTTTTTGTAGGTATTAAACCAGAAAATTAATACACCTTTAAACCCACTTTTACCATTATTTTTTTTCCCAAACAGAAAGGGGTTGTAATTATCAGAAGAGAAGCTGTACTGTGACAAGCAAGGGAATCCTGCCAGCTCGAGTGCCAGCAGTCTGGCGTTCAGTTCCCAGGAGATTTTGCAGCCCGAGTCTCTAACGGGTGTCCTGCTGGCAACAACTGCTGCCCCAGCTAGCTCGAAACTCATTTCGACATACCTACGGGAGTACCCAGCTCGTCACTGAATCATTAATTTGAACCCAAGGCAGTTATTAGAAGTTCAACTCATCCGCCTCTCTCAGCATCAATCTCAGTTACGGACCTACAAAGCTGTTACGGGGTAGGGAGAACTGCACGCGGGGACTATTGTGTTACAGTTTTAGCGTCAAAATCTGACGGTTAGATTAAACCAGGAGACGGAGACACATGCCACAACAGCACCTGCAAATTAAGGAGTCGGTTTAAAGCCCGACAGGTGTGAGCGGCTCCAGATCATCCGCCAGCACAGCCTCTACCCGAACCACACAAAGTACACGCTCACGGTGCCGCTGAGGTGGTTACAACACCTCATCAGGTGTTTGTATCAGCTACGAGAGGACAAAAGATACGGGATCCCGCATAAACTCAGACAGACACAAGCAAAAAAAAAAGCCTAATCTCGAAAAAAACAACCAAACAAAAAAGCCTACCCGGATAATTATGCAATTACTTTAAAACACGCCAGCAAAGGCCCGGCGGGGTCAGAGCGGCTCCGGGGGTCGCGTCCGTCGGCTCCGGCACCTCCGACCCCCCGCCCCGCCCCGCCGCCGGGCGTCTGTACCCGCGCCGGGCCCGGACGCGCCGCCGCGACCCACGACGGCTCCTCGGAGCCCGGCAGCTCCCGGGGGAGCGCGGACCCTCCTCGGACGGGGCCTTAAAGGCCGGTCCGCAGCCCCGAGCCACCCAGCGCTACCCCTCAGAGCGAGCTCCTCGCTCCCGCGCCGGGCCCGGCCCCGGGGCCTGCCGTGGCGGCCCGCCGCGGCCCTCAGCGAACCCGCCGCCGCCCTTTGTTCCCCCGCTCCCACGCAGCCACCCGCACCGCGCTGCCACCCGAGGCAGCGGCGAGCCCCGGCGCGGGTCAGGCCGGCCACGGCGGCGGCGCCTCGGCTGCCCTCACCTGGACTCCCGGCCCATGGCGGCGGCGGCGCGGTCCCTTCGCTAGACGGCGGCCGCCATTCCGCGCCTCAGCGCCCGGGACGACGAGAGGAGCGGCGGGAAGCTGCCGCCCGCCGCCCTTCCTGCCCGCCGCCCGCCTGCGGCGCCCCCTGGCGGCCGGAGGGCGCAGCAGCGGAACGGGAGGCGCCCCGGAACGGGCAGGAACGGAACGGGCACGAACGGAACGGGCTCCTGCCCGCCGCCCCGGTCATGGCAACGGCCCGGGCGAAGGCCTCTGCCCCGTCCGTGCTGCCGTGCCCAGGCGGCGTTCGCGGTGCAAAGCGTCCACCGCACACCACAGCCCCCGTGCCGAGCCAGGACAAAGCGCCGAGGAAGGGGGTAACAAATACACTTTTAATAAAAAAAAAACAATCGGTTTGGCAATAAACATCAAATAGAATTACGTACACGAACAGAGATAAAAAGGGACTAAAAGGGATTCATTTCGAGACCCGAGGTGAAGAAGCCCCTCAGGGCGCTGTGCCCACTCACCCAAAAAAAATCAGAAAACACGGTTGTTTATGGGCTGAAAAGTTCCAGGTTTGGGCTAGCGGCACCATTTCTTACACCTCTTGAGAAGAAAACCCGCGTCCTCTCTCCTCGCGTGTAAGGGCGGTGCAAGGGGTTGAGTTAACGTACAGCAGGTGGGTCAGGTCTTCTCCTAGCAATTAGCTGATGAGGATTAAAATCTTCATGCTGAGGATTAAAAACTCATTGCTTTCTGCAGATGTTAGTACACAGTATTTTCACAATTTATTTGTATTACCTTTGGGCGTATAAACAGAACAAGTGTAACTTTTGAGCAAACTCATTATTTACATATCTCAACCTTAACTTAAATGACAGCTATTTCAATTTACTGAAATTCCTGTTTAATATGAACAAATGTAAAGCTTCTGAATAAATATTTGTGCTAATAGACCTAAGTCAGAATCTTTTGCAGCCCAGCCCTGGACACCAGTGACATGATACTCGCTGTAAAAGAATCAGTTTAAAAAAAAAAAAAAAAAGAAAGAAAATTGGCAAATCAAAACATAAGCTTCTTGTTTTCATGCCACAAACAAACACATATGTAACTTAGGAGTCAGGAATGCAGTGCCGAAATTACAGCAGGAAGCTTGAACAGAAAAGATGAAGCAGAAAGCAGGGCTATTTACTTGAAACAGGCATAATCAAACACTTCTGCTCCCCCAAAAAAATTATGCAAATAACGAAGATAAACAGGTGTTTCTCTATGCTAAAAAAAGGCATTGGCCTAGATTGCCTCAAAGTCCAGATTCTAAACGGAAAACTACAAGCCGAAAATAATACCGAATTTAGCTTCAACAAAAACATTCACAGATTATCAGCGTTTAAGCTGACTTTTTGGAATGACACTTCCTTCCTCTTACTGTGCAAAATTCACATGAGATTGAAAACAAGAGCATTCGCAAGCTCGCTACTTTATCCAGCGACAGGATTCATTTGTGCTTGTCTGCTTTTTGCCCACGTGGCTGGACATCCACAGAAAAAAAAAAATACAATATTCTCCCTGCATACACAGATCTTCATGTGGGAGTCAAGTCAAAGCACTATTTTTTATTTCACTGTCACTTGTCGTACACAGGATTTAAATGGGAACGGCTACTGTGATTTCACTGGGGCAATTTCAGAAACACCCCAAAACCGTTACCGTTAATAGCTCTGTTGAATCGAAGACTGTGCACTGTTGGGTTGTAGGTCTACGCAGCAGGAGGGGAACTCCTCCACAATTAAGATCCTGTTTACATGCAAATGTCTGGTAATAAACAGAGACAAACTGCAGAAATTAACGTCATATTAAAAGTTGTCTTATGCAGTCCTGCAAGGAGCTTAAAAAAAACCCAAACGTTCCCTTTTAAGTTTTACATGCACTAGAGCAAACATTCGATACTGCAGGTTGGTTGCCAACATATACAACTTTCCTCTCATGAGGTGAGCTGTTAAAATAAAGAAAAGGCATTAGAATGAAAGCACATGTATGAGCTACACTAGGATTAGGTTGCTGGAAACTCCCCAAAACAGGCGAGATTAACAATTTTGTTTCTTCCTACTTTTTGATTGACCTTTGTAAGCAACAAGACTCTGTTGTTGGTTTTGCTTAGCTGTTTTGCATGATAATCATCAAATGAAATTAATCACAATCACAACAAATAATGTATAGCAAGGTAAGGATTAGGACAAGAAAGTGGCATGTTTCACCAACGTTCTCCAGCAGCAGCTACTTGGTTCAACATTCCAAATTCGAACAACAGAATACAGGGATTTCTTTTACTTAGAGCTTTCTTAAAAAAAATGGGAACACCACAAAATGAGTTCTTGTTAGCTATAGTCATAGTGGAGATACATATATATATATATATCTATGGTTCTGCTGAAAGGAATCCTCTTCTCTTTGTTCTTACTGAAAAGAACAAAGGCAGCTTTGTGAATGTTTATGAAGGAGGCCGAGAAGGGCATCATCTAACTAAAGCAAACAAATCGTCCACTGACACTTGCATCCTATTCTTCACATTTGTAACAGGCAGACACAGTATTTAAATAAACTGAACCAATACAACTGGCAGTCTGGGACCCTGCTCTTCCTTTCCCAAAATGACTGGATTTAAGGCTCCTTTCAAGCATTCGAACAGGTAAGAATTTAATGAAGGTTTAAACCTGTCTGCACAGTCAGACGTTAAAGGAATGCAGTCCAGAAAGCTTTAGTGTAACTACTGTGTTGAATTCTACAGCTGTCATGGTACTTCGGAACCAAAAAACAGAGTAAGTTCATGGCAAAAGATAAAAGTAAAGAAATAGACACAAAGGTCTGTGAAAACATCTCCCATTTCGCTGTAGGTGTCCATGGAGCGACTAATCACTTCTGCAGGGATTCCAGACAGTAAAAGAGCAGCAGTCAATACTGTCGTTTTCACCTTCTTCTCACACTAAAAGAAAAAAAAAACAGTATTACATTAGTTCTTCTGTTATAATCCAATTCTGCTTTACATGTCGCGAACATTGTGCCAATTTCACACACAGCCAGACACATTCCAAGTTCATCGATAAGAGTAGCAGGTTTGGATTGATTCTCTCCAGACATGCTCCAGCATTCACAACGCTTATCCTAGCTATAGATGCATACTGTGATGGATCCGCTGGAGCTGAGCGAGAGGCTGGTTAACAGCACATAAAATTCATCACGGATATCATGCCCGCTTCATGCTGGCACTCCAAGCAGACTGTAAAGCAGGGCTGTGCAGCAGCTTCTGCGTGAGTGGGAAGAGTCCCAGACAGGGGCAAACTGGGTGTAAGAAGCCAAGGCAGGCATCTCCACTGGCAGAACAGGATTAATCTCATCACACTACTTGGCAAAAAATACTGTCACTTTTCTAACACAGAAAAATGATTTAGAATTGAAGACCAACTGTTTCTTTCTATTTTAGTATGACTCCATTTGGCAGTTTTCTCCTCTGAACTAAGAAATGCCCAAAACCCTTTTGAAAGCTGTTCTTCTGTCCTTAAGATGAGGAATCCCAAGGGTGCAAAGTCTGACAGGCAGGAAAAAGTGATAGTGGCTGAAAATTTTGGTAATTTGATGATACTTGCTGGATATCTTAATTTAATCCAATCTAAGTTAAGCTTTCAATAATCTTTCTAGATTTCATGAGAAAAAAATGAAGGATAACAAGCTGATTGACCTCATCTGGGTAAAAATGCAGTAAAAGCAAGTGGAAAGGAACCACCTCTTTAAATTCTGAAACTGAATAGCTGATTTGAAAGACAGCAGAAACAAGATCAAAAAGATCTAGTAGATGAGCTAGTGCAAGTCTAAGGCTAATTCTACTGTTTTGTATTGTGACACGTCAGCTTAGAATGACTACTATGAAGTTTAGTTTTCAATGATATACTTAACTACAAAAGAACTGCTGATTTATTCTGATTTTCTACAGGTAATCTACTATTTCTTTTAAAATGCAAATTTTCCCTTTCAGCTATTGATTGAGCATGACTCAATCCTGCTTTGCACTGTAGACCTGACAAAATCATCAACCAAACAAATACTTGAGCACAATTAACTGGTGTAAATAGATAAAGCAAGTGATATAGGCAATCTCTCTAATAAACAGCAAGTTTCACACGCAAATAAATGTCTCATTTCAAGCTGCCATTCAAACTGATACTAGCAATGGAATGCAGAGCCCTTAAAACCCCAAGGACTGTTTCATTTTTTAACGAACACCCTCCCAAATTTCGTCCAGTTATCACATGCGAAACAGCTGCAGACAGAGCTGCACATGCGAAACAGTAACCGCAGAAGAGCACGGTCTAGGAGACAAGCAAAAGTTTCCTAAAGACATGAAAGAACTACCTGGCTTTCCCAGTCAGATGCTTTTAATCAGACTACAGCTAAATAAGTTGCTAGTCCACATTTTCACAGCAACTTTAAAAAACATTTTTACTAATCTGGGAAGATTAAAAGCTAGTATAAACTGTAAGCATTTGGTAAATCTTAATTCTACAGTTTAAAACAAGGGAAGAATATTTAACATGCATTGGTCCTAAAACAATACAATCTAAGCAAAAGTTTAAATTTAAAACATTTAAAATTGATCTAATTCTGAAAAAAATATTTTACCTTTGGAAAGTACTTGGACAGTCCCATGTAAGCAAGTTGTAGAGTAAGAAATGGTGCAAATATTGACTGAAGGAACAGAAAAGAATATACGAAAATTAACTTGGTTAGAAGTAATAGCTAAGAAAACAAAGAAATGTAATGCTTCCCAAGTCATAAAAGAAATTTAGGTCAGTAAAAAAATAATTTGTGGACAATAGCAACAGTATTCTTGAATACTACAAACCTAAGTAGACGAGTTACATGTCAAAAATAAGATTTTGCCTTATTTTCTTTGAGCCTAAAAACCTGAAATCGCAGAAGCGCACACCAGCATGTAAAAATGAGCCCAGTGATCCAGGAGGTGGCAGGCTCCACCAGCCACCCACCTCTGTACGATGAACTGGTGGACACCTGGAATACGAAGGAACTACTTCTCTCAGAAGACTGATAAATGAGTAGGATCTGCTTATCTTGGAACAACTATTGTTATTTTTACTCTATTATACTTTCGTAGACTCCAAACTAGAAGAGCAGTTGACTCATGCTCACAAAGACGGGAATAAATTTGCAGGGGACTTAAGCTACAAGTATTCAAGTCCTTCTGCTCCTCAAACACAACAGATCAAACGTGTGCTACTCTCAGCTGTCATATAGCGGCTGTGTTAGGTAACACAGATTCGTCTCAAAGGATTTAGAGATTTTTTTTTAGGTCTTATACAGTTGGAAATGTAAAGAGTGCCTGAAATTCCCAACTCAGTCACTACTGATAGACTTCAGCCCTAGATAAAGGGTATTTCACAGTAAGTTTGCAGCAAACTAGCAAAACAGAATAGGCTTGATTATTTCCCTGAACTCACCAAGTACTTGCACACAAAAGCCCTGACTGCGATGGCAAGCAGAGCACATCCCACCAATCTAAAAATGCGGAAAGAATCAAACTCCTCCACTGCATTCCCATTCTCTTGGCTTGGCTTCTCATTCATCAGCTGGTTCCTCAGCTTCAGAGCTTCATCGAATCTGGATAAGTACTGCTCTAATCCATGTCTAGATGGCCGTGGTGCAGCTTCAGATGGCAGTTCCCCTCTATTACGGTGACGGAGCTCACTTGTACCCTCATTGACAAGCTCTGGAGTTTTACTGAACAAGTCCTTATCCCCTTTGAGGTCTACCATGCTGCCTGCGTGGTCAGCCGTGCCTGCCATGTTACAGACAGAATCACCAAGCACAATTCTCTTGGAAACTGAAGGAATGGGAAGGGAGTTTGATTTCTCTTGCTCATGCTGAAGCTTTGATTCTGTGTGACTTTCATCATCTAAAGAAGAGAAACAGAAGTACAGAGTTATGCATACTGGCTACATGGAACAACACTTTAGACATACTGGACTGGGGTCTTGGGTTGATGTCTCTGCTTCCAAAGTGAAAACACAGATTTATGATTAATAAATGTGCTGATTATTAATCACAAAGCGATCTGACATACCTGAATACAAGCATTCCCATTTTATAAAGAAATGGGCTCAGCTGATACACAACTTGCTTGTGTATCAAAGGAAAGGTTTATACCCAGACTTCGGTCACACCACAGATGATGATAACGAAAGGGGAAGAGCACAGCATGGACCAGACTGAAAATGCCCATCAGCTTCACCAAAATTATACTCTTACAAAACTAGACTCAGCAGGCTCCTATCTCCTCTCCACCAGCCTAAAGAACCTTATGTGTACCACATGCTTTGCATTGCAGGGCTCTCTTCGGAAATGGCGCAGACACAAGACAGATGTGCAATGCCGGTTGGAAGTTGAAGCTGTCAGTCAGCAATGGAGAAATGAAAACACTGGACTTCCTTAAGCAACAACACTGCCTGCACAAGAGGAAAGACGTTGTTCCAAATACCCGGAGCAACATAAAAACCCCTGAAGATTCAGAGAAAGTGAATCACACAGAAGGAGCACTAGAGACTGACAAATGAGCAGGCAATGGAAGAAGCGTACTTTGGCACGTTCTCTGTTGTCAGAGGCAAAGCAGTGTTAACCTGCTCTGTATTGAACACACAGACCTCATCTTACAGCGAAAGAGGTGATGACAGCGAGCACAAACCAAATGGAGGGGCATGCAGAACAGGTCTGGTCCTACCACAGAGGGATACTAACACTTCAGAGTATTTTTCAGTATTCAAGCAGACTGATTCATGGCTTATAGGCATCCTTCAAAACTGAAATCTGAGAACTCTATCCTGACAGGACAGTCAGCCTCCTCAAAGTCTGTACAGAAAGATAAGTGACCTACCTATGAATCTGCAAGAAAATCCTGCATGCCAACCACAAACATTCAATGACCGATTATTATCCAAATGTGAGAAAACTTTGATATAAAAACACAACTATGACAGCAAGCAGTTACTGAATGAAAACGTGCGGGAGGCTCATCGTTTCTTCAACGAAAAAAAAACCTACTTGAAGGAAAACGACAGCTTGTGTGCTCGCTATGTAAGACCAGTAACAGGCCCAAGACCCGATCTGGGCATATTTCTGATGACACATGTATTTTATCCGCGGGTCTCTGGAGGACCGCAGAAGGTTGCGCTTCACCTAAAGCATCCCTGAAACGAACGATGGCACCGAGAGCCCAGGGAGCAGCCGCTGGGAGCCCTGTCCCACGGGGAGACTGCGGGGAGCGGCTACGGCAGGAGGAGGCCGCAGCCGGAGACGTTACCGCCAGCCCCGCGGCCGGGAGCCCTCGCACCGCCGCCACCGGGCTCACCCTTGCCCGCCGCCGGCCGGTGGAAGCCCATGATGCGGTTGATCCGCTCCTCCGAGTTCATCAGCAGCTTCCTCCGCCGCAGCTCGGCTCGGCGCTGGGAGGCCGAGAGGCCGGCGGGGACCCCCGGGGGCGCGGGCGCCGCTCCCGCCCCGCCGCCGTCCTCCATCCCCGGCAGAACAGGCCGCGGCGCTACCTCAGCGCCGCACAATGGGGCCGCCCCGCCTCAGCGCGCAGGCGCCAGAGCCGCCCGCCGCTGAAGCCAGCGCCGCCATCTCGCGTAAGGGCAGGGGAACAGGGGGAGGCGCGGGGAGAGCCCCGCGCGCGCCACGCTCTCGGACGGGACGGCGCCCGCACTGAAGATGGCCGCTCCGGATTCGGAAGTGACATCACGGCGTGAGAGGCGGGAAGGGAGCGAGGGCTGAGGTGGCGGCGGCGGGAAGCTGACTGACAGGCGCGGGCAGGGTGAGGGGTTGCGTGGCGGTAGGGAAAGCAAACCGGCAGGGACGCGAGTGCACGCGCTGAGCGCTCGCGCTGGCCAGCGCCTTCCTTCGTTTCCTTAAAATTCTGGTTTCAGTAAACCTGGGAAATCCGCCTTGCGTCCGCTGAGGAAAATCTGCTTAACCGTGCAATGTAAAAACTAGTGCAGGGTGGTAACCTTGTCATGCAGAGAGGTGACAGCGGCGTTCTGCGTAGAAACGTGAAGTATTAGAATAAGTGAAGGTTCATGTTTCTAACCAAAGTAGTATTTACCCAACACTCCCTAACTAAGAAAAACAGCAGTTAAAACGGTGGCGGTACAAAAGCGGCAGAACCCCAGCGCTGCTCACTAGGCCACGCTGAGGGAGCCGCTGAGTTCCCAGCACACAATGTTTAAGGTTCGAAGCGCGAGGCCCCGCCGGCAGAGCAGGTCAGCACAGAGGGGGAGCGCGGCGCCGGATTTTGAGGTTTTTCTGTCAGAAAAGCTTAAGTCCATCACACTTCTACCTGTGTGACAAAAAGTCATAAAACTGGGCCACAGTATTCTTCCCTTAGCTGAACAGTCATATAGCTAACAGGCATAGCAAAAGTACCTGACAGCCAAACCAAATGAACAGAGTGATGTAGATACTTACCATCAATACTTCAAACTAATTACCTTCAACATCCTTGACACTAAACGACTTGCATTCTTTAACTCACAGACTGCGCCTCAGGCACTTCAACTGGAAGCAGGACTGGCTTCAAGATCCAGCACGTGGAACTCCAAAGACCAGTGCTGGATGGCTGCCTGTAGAACAGCCAGCCACAGCCAGAGTGGTGAAATTCAGCAGCAGCAGGACAGATTGTTACACGGATTGGGGGAAAACTGTGCTAAAATTCAGCAGCAGCAGGACAGATTGTTACGTGGATTGGGGGAAAACTTTGTGCTGACAAGTCCAATTAATATTTCCACGATACTGAGTGATTTAGAGAATGACAGAATTCTGTATTCAAAAACTATTAAATACAGAGGTCAAAGTACCAAGCTCATGCATTAACTTACGTATGATGATCCAGAAGCAGCAGTGACAACAGCTCATAAAAAAACTGGCAAGCATAAGATGGAATGACTTTTACAAAAAGGTGTTGAAAGAATAGGATGTTAAATGAAGATACAGGATTACCTACAATAAAATTGATCGCCATCTTGGGAACACTGCTGAAGGCTAAATTCCAACCATCAGTGTCAGCTGGCTCTTTGAGATCACCTTCCAGCCAGACGGCAGGGTACCACACGATGGGGTACGCCACCACTGTGGGCTTACTGGGAGAACAAACCCCAAGGTAGGACTGAATAACAGTGCTGACTGACAGATGCTCTGGAGGGACAAGAAATACCAGTGACAGAAAAAAAGTTTTAGTCAGCTGGAACTAATTTTCTCAAATTCCCTCTCAGTTTGTATCACTTAAATACTACCATTTTAGCTAAAAGTAGCATTTATCACTTGTTGGTACATGGTATTTATCTCGACTGATCAAATACACTATTCTATTTTTATTTATAAGAAAGGACTGATGGACTTGCATGAGTTCTTTCAATTAATTTTATTGAGTAGCCAAATCTGATAAATTAGCACAGATAAAATAAGCATTTGCATGTGTTACAAATGACTTTTTACAGGAATAAAACAGTGAAAATTACAAACTGTAAAAAGGAGGACAAGTAAATCCTGTCTCAAATTCAGAAGGGGGAAGATTTATAACTTCATACTGAAGATCCAATGTTTGAGTTCAGAAAACAAAGATTTAATATTACAATATTATACACTACTTTACAAAATTAAATTTACTATGAGGAACACATCCATAATAGTAAAAAGAACCTTAAAATCAGATTTAATGGTCCCTTATTAACAGCCATTCTGCATCTGTGATTAAATTCTGTTAAGAAATTAATTCTAAACAAAAGTGAATCATTCTAGTTATTGCAACATAGTCTATGTGGACTTAGACTCAAATATATTAAATTAAAAACGATAATGAAAGCAAAATAAAATGGATGGTAACAATGTTGGCTGAACACTAATGTGTCAAATAGAGAAATAGTTTAAAAAAAAAGTCTTCAACTAGAAAAATAGAGTACATTTGCAGTGGTAGAGTTATCATGCTGAGATCTCAATACCAGAGCCACTCTTGCCTATTTTTGCAGTTCATCTTCAGTGTCCTCATTTTTCCATTGTAGGTAAAAATGACACATCATAGGTAGTTTGTGTGTCCATCTGTCCTGTACTGCCCTTACAGCAATACAAGGTGAACCAGCAGGCCTTTCCCACTGCGAGGGAATAAACTAACAAAGTTCGATACAGCATTTCTTCCAAAGTGAAGAGAACTCCAAGAGGGTTCATCTGATTCTTGGTTATAATGTTTTGCTCTGTAAAACTTAGAGACTGTAATTCAAAGTTGTTAGTTGCCACAAAGACTGACATCTTTAGCCATTAGTCTGGTGTACATAAAGCAATGAAGCCATCTCCAACGTTTATGTTTTTTTAAAAAAATATGGGATATAGTAGCAAAATACAGTCATAATAAGAAACAGACTTTGGGTGGGCTGTTAGATGCAAGGATGATTTTCAACATCTGAGTGATAATATACCCAAAACACAAGTTTTGAGTCATAACCTATGCAAGTGCATAGCTTCCATTGATGATTTAAATGAAGAGACCCCTTTCCCCCAGAAAAAAAAAAAAATCAGACTGTCAAAACTTAAAAAAGCCTCTTCACTATGACTAGAAACTGTGCAATTCTCTGAAAAGCTGTTCAAGTAAATATACTCCTGTTTGCTATGGAGACAGCAGACAGGGAAGCTTAAATTGGTTCTATAATAGTCTTTTCATGCTATTTTAGACATGGTTCTGAACATCAGCTTCTTGTGCTCAAGCGACAAGAACAATTTCCCAAAAGAAACTCCTCCCCTGAAGTAAGGCAACTCCTGACAATCACGTGCAGCTACAGCCTGAAATGGTAGCAAATGATTACCCTATGATGTCCTTTGACATTTGTATCACAAAATGTAAGTTAACTAGCCTAGTCACAGTACGTTTGACCACTTATAAGTGTTTTACCTGTTCAAGTTACTTGCCCCAGGAAGTAGGTTTTGCAAGACCTTTAAGTTTGTCACTATTAAAAAAAAAGGAAACCAAGATTTTTCCATATTAAACGCTTCCACGGGCATAGGGATACAGTAACTTAAATAGTCTTTACATTGGTAACTTTCAATGATAGCTTAATCTCCAAAATGGAACAATTATCAATTCACTTTTATAAAATGATTTAAATATTTTTGTATATAAATTTTCACTTCAAGTCCAATGTCAGCTTCAATCTGTAGCTCTGGCAGGGATCTGAGAGTATATTTAAAGCTTTTATTTGGTGCACACTGGCTTTGGACCTAGGCTCACTACACAGCTGCAGTAAAAAAAATAATATATATTTGAAAACTTCAAGCGTGTCTCAAACCATAAACAAATCTTCAAATGCAATATAGTATTTTTGTCTTCGGAAAAATAATTTCTTTTCCAATTTTAATGTCCAAATATTTAATGCCTGGAAACATTACGTTTGAAGTGCTGTCATACAAACTCACTTCAGAAACACAGTTGATTTTAGGGGCCTAACTTTCAGTTAATGTAAACAAGAGCTAAACAGCCGACTAAACATAAACCAAAAAATCTGAGATAATCTTCCTTGCCCTTCCCCTCCCACACCATTCACAAACTGAAATTAAAACTATTACTTTTACTGAAGAAAAACAAAGCTTGCCATCTACCTAAGTCTGCTTTTGCTGCTGACTCAGCCACTGACTTTTTCAAATGTGTCTCATATAGGGCCTGCTCCTCCCCACTATTTTTTCATTAGAATACTGACTTATTTTAACAAATTCAGCCATCTTGTCCACGTTAAGCTTACCTTTAATCCTATTAGCCATTATCCAATCCAAGCACTGGATTCTACACTTCGCAAGTATTTGTTCGTTTCACAATGAACAGTTGTTTCATTGCTACTTTAAGCATTAAGTTGAACATTGAGATGCTCTGTCTGTACTCACTGGATGCACTTAGAAAGAATTTCCCTGCAAATCATGATCAGTATTGTGAGGTTTTATATCTAGCAGCAAAAAAAAAAAGCAAAGAGTTACAGAAATATACATTTCGAACAACAAAGAACTCTTTATTTTACAAAATGTATTTCACCTTTTCAGTATTGCCTTTGTAAATGTACTTCATGCTGCAACTACTTACAGTAAAAACATGATTTGCAGCAAATTAAAGGTGCTCAACCAGTTCCAACAGTTTGATTTTTTTTTTTAAGGTACAATATTATGTAGTTGCACATTTGATTCTCAGATGTGGTCCTTTATTTGCTTTAGTTCGTTGAAATCACAGTGAGAACTTCTCATCAACTGCCTCAGGCCACAGATTTAATGAAGATATTACAAGCACAATCGTTCTTTACTGCAAAATCTTTCCTTAAAGAAGTGAGCCAAAGGCTAGTGTTTCATTTATTCACTTGCTGCTGTATATGAAGGAGGAATTCATAGTATGATAAGGCTGATTCTGTTCTGTCTTCAATCATATTTTGCAGAAAACTTGATTTCAATGGGCTGTCATCCCTTAAAAATGAAAATAAGTGTTTGAGTGAAATAAACATTAGCTAAGATGTACAGTACAATGCATTAATAAAGTCACAGGTTAAGTGGTAAGATATTTCAAGAGCTTAAGGACATATGAAAAGAGGATCTCAAATAGCCCTTGTGATCCCTCCTAACAAGTGCACTTATCAGCGTTTACTTCATTTATCTGATGTTAACTAAAGATTGTTCTGCGACATGTAGTCTTTTTTGGTCTGTGGAAATTCTAATTAGAGACAACTCATAACAAGTCATACCCGTTGTCAAATCTTGGGCACAGCATGCACCATTGTTAAAACTTCCATTAAGAAAGTTCAGTATATGATATCCAAATATGTATTGTTTAGAGATCCCTAAAGAAGAACAAAGACTGTTAAAAAACACTTACTTTATTATATATAGTATAGGAAAGAAAGGTCTCTGTTCTCTCAGCCACGAAATGAAAGATATTGTTCTGATGGATTCTGCAGTTTCAAGTTCTGGGAGATGTGTCTAAGAAGCAACAGGTATCATTAATACATACATGATATTTTTCAGAAAAAACAGTAAAAGGAATGCTTAAAATAGCCCAACTGTACCCTAATCAGGTATAAAGGAAACCAAGACAGGTGTGTTTTGTGATATACAGTTTTAGTCTAGTCTCCTTTGAAAGGGCTTGAAACTGTCAGGTGCACTAAACCGGTATCAGCAATTGGCTATCAGAAGGATGACTGAGCTGTGATCGATACCTGTTTTATTGCAGAAACCAAAGGATTTCCCACTAACCCACTGTCCTTACTGTTCGCAAGTATTCTCAGTCTGCTCCCACAGTTCTGAGAAACTTAATCAATGCCAGCCTCTTGTTACTGTGCTTTCATGGGAAGATCTATAAAGCTTTAGCCTGGAGAAATGAAATTATTTCTTTTCCTGAATGTGAATTTATAGTGAATAATAACTGGAGGGCTATTATTTGAATAGTGGTATTTTATTTCTTGTGAAAATAATACTCTGGTGGCACAGTATGACTGGTGTACGGCAAAGCAAACACGTACCATATTCTGCGGTATTGAGCCATAATTTGGAACTCCAAGGACTTGGCTGATAAAGCTCTGCCCACAGTTCTTCCCAATCCACAGAAACATTACCTGAAAGATACCCAGCAATAACAACATTAATCCAAGGCAAAACCACACCTCAGCAGTCTCCTACATATTCTGAGTTCTTAGAAAGAATGCACCAAGTAAATTTGGATACTTTTTAAATTCACTACCACTGCACAACTTACAGAGCCAGCATCCATAAGGTAAGCACCATCCCTACTCAACTTCTCCACTGACAGCTGGAGAATAGGTGGCTGAGGTATAGTTCTATCATTTATGTTAAGTGCCCCCTAAAGGAAAAAAGCAAAAAGAAAAACAGTAGTTCACATCTTGATGCATTGAAACAGGTACCAGAACGGAAGGTTAAATAAGAATAGGACGTATTACACTAAATACTGAAGCTGGACCCTTTTTCTCAGTTTAGTTCAAGTCTTACACTTCAAGTGCATAATTTACTAATAAATCTCTTAATGTTTTATTTAGAGAGGGTGTACTTCATCAACCTAATCTTAGTTAATTAGTTCTAGAACCGGAATATCAGATTCGTTATGTACAAAAGGTGTGATTTCTAAAATTATTCAGGCTCCTATATAAACATTGTCTCACTGTTCACAGAACTACTTTGACATTTTAAAACAAAGGAAGCTACAGAGGGAAGAAAAAGTTAAAGCATATGTTATACTGTCTTTTACATACATGGGATTTATAGTGCAAGATAATGACAAAAGGCAAAAAGTGAAATAAGTTAGAAAAAACCTTCCCCATCCAGCCATAGTGACAACACAGCTTCTCTCCAGAATTCATCAATCCAATCCCAAATAACAAATGCATAACGAATCAGTACATTTTAGCTACGCAGCTTTAACGTGGAAAACTTGTGAGATTTTTAACACAAATTTATTTTCATATCACACAAATCTTTGGGACCAGACAAACAGACCACGTAGCAATGCAAATACTCACCTCATCTGTGAGATTATCAACTCGGTACAGACTGGGATGTGTCATAAGCATGAGGTAAACAAGGGGCTGATTTTTCACTTGACACATGGTAAAAATGCGTTCATCTAAACGTGCGTTCGTCCCAGTTTGAAATGCTTTCTGCAAACAATCAGGCATTTAATTTGATCGTGAAAGCAAAGTGAGATAAGCTGAATTTAGCACACCGGCTATTGTTTATTTCTAACTTAAAAGTCTTCGAGTTGAGCCACAAATATTTTCTCAGAATATGGTACTTTACCACTGCTATTTTACTTCTCCATAGTTCTCTTTAGTGTTTCACATACAAATCATAGTATTCTCCTTATTCCCATTTCTGAGTTCTGGAACTTACCATGACCTTGCACCATCAATCCTTTCTAGCGAGCACTACAGCTAAGATGAAAGAATCTTGAAATGTATCTCTTCTAACATACACCTCAAAAATGCTACTTGATGGAATTTAAAAGAATAAATATTGGAGTGGTTTACAATTGGCTTCAATGTACAGAATCTTAGGTAATTCTGGATTTACAATGTAGTGCTAGCTTTTGGGGACAAGAAAACCACGCTATAGCTGAAACAAGGGCTCACTCCTCCCACTTGACTGGGTCAAACAATTATAGAGTCTTCTACATGAAAACACTCCAATGTCACTATAAACATGCTAGCAGCAACACGTGGTTAATTTCTTATCAAGAGGTATGAATCAGAAAATTCTCTCTAGAACAGAAAGGCAGCTTGTCCAACATTTAAAAATGACTTCTAATATAAGTTCAGGGAAATCCAATCAAAAATTACTTACATTGAGCATATTGTGAAATGCTTTTAAACCTTTTGCAAGAACAGCCAGCCAACTACCTCTTTGCCAGCCAGCCAGCTCTCTTAACCCACACTGAACTGCTGTGTGGATCTACATTTCCAGAAATGCACAAAAATTAGATTCTTGAAAAAGCACTCTGCCAGTACCCTGCCACATTCTCTAGGCTAGTCACTGTTTTTAGTGTTTTCCTATTCCCTTGCTTATACCACTTACACTTTTGTTTTCATATACACTTCTAAACTCCCACTTCTCAACTAGATCATTCTCCTTAATGATACTCTGTAAACATGTTCTCTATCCCCTATTGCTTTCTCTGCAGGCAAGAGCAGAAGGCCCGTCCATTATTACCCTGATATGTCTGCCCCATAAAATTCTCCAAATCCCTCCATTTTTCATAACATAACATAACAGACTCCAAGATAAAAACACATAAACCACCTGTAAAATCATACGCTATCTACTCAGGCCTGAGAAACAATTAAATAGGCTTTGTTCTACATTGACCTTTCAAGTCATCAAATTCTGGGGTGCAGAGAAATGCAATTGTTATCTTGAGAGAACTTCATCTGTGCAAGAAAAACCGTTCTCAAATCTGTAAAAAAATCTCAGTAATAATATCTCAGTAATCTGGCAAATTGCAGGAAGGCTGGTTTTATTAAACAATCTAAATCAAGCAACTTCTCCATTTTGTGTCCTACAAAAATACCAAAAGAGAAGATAGATGCTATTTTGTACATCCAAGACATGTCCTTTTACTTCAGGTTGACGTGCCAAACAGACAATCATCCTCTTGCGCGGCTTCCTTTTAACTCTTACCTGTTTTAAGAGTGCCAATACATAAAGTGGGAAGAGCCGTAGTGAGGAGGGGGCCATGAGACCAGGTTGTTGAATGCTTAGGACTGATGAACGGTAAGCAGATAAAGAATCTATCACTGCGTTGACCAACGCATCTCGAGCATCACTCAAAGTAGCAGAAACTGATCGGTCCACAGCTAAAAATAGAGTACAAAGCTCAAATAAGAAGCTTTTCCTCCCTTGGTAGGAATACAGTCACTTTTCTCATTTTAATATATACTTCCATGCATCTTAGTAAGTTTTTACTACACTATAGAGGAAGTCAAGACAAGTGATTCAGAAAAAAAGCCAGGGGCCCATGATGATGCACCAGACCAAGTCCAGGTGACTGCATACAGCTATAGTGATATTTTACCTAAGCCAAGCATTAAAAAAAACCCCAACACTCAGGTTTGCAACTTAGAAAGCACTGTTAGAATCTTTTCTTCTAAAGTTACTTCCCAGAGGATTACTGCTCAGAGCTTTAGGGATATCATCCATACATATCCAAACAAACTCTTATCATGCTTACCCATATTGGCTAACAGCCCAGTGATGGCTTGTACATCTGCCCCTAGGAAGACATCACTCAGTGTTGTAACAACTGGTAAGCACATAGTGTGGACGCGAATTCGTCTTTCACCTGTAAGAAAAGAAAACTGTAGTCTCCAAATATAACTTTTATTTTATGAAACAATACAGGAAATGCCACTGTTTACTCAATGGCAAAAAAAACCCCTTAAGACTCAATCTAATTTATCATAAAAGTGGTGAACCAGGCCATTTCCAGTAGCTTTTAAAAACAGTTCTCAGTTTCTGGGTTAAGTTTACCTATTTCCAGACCAGAACTAAGTTTCCCAAGAAACTTCTGGGTCTGAAAGAAGCAGTAACATCAACAACATGCAGTAACACATCACAGCTGTGATCTTGATATTAGATTAAGTAGTTTGTGTAAGTTACTACAACTGAATTGCAGCTGATAAATGGACACAGAGATTCATGTGAATAGTGTACTGTTACGGCAGCTGACACTACCTGTATATCTCACCTTTGCTGGATGTGTACAGGAGAGCTGACTGAAAAGAAACAACTTGCATATCAGTAAGACTCTCTTCTACTGACATTTGCACAGCATATCCCGCATCTGGGTTTACATTGGGTAACGACAACAAGTCTGTAGATCGTACGAAGAAGTTCCCATGGAAAGTATGAATGGAAAGACCTACAAGATAAGTATTGTAGTGAATCAATTTTATTTTCATAGTTGTGAAGCACAGACACCATTTAAACATCTGCTGTCACTGTCAGATGGCTCTGTATCAGAATGTTAAGATCTTTCTCAATTAAATAAAGGATCTTCAGGAAAGGTATATCTCCCAAACAGACAACTAATCCATAGAATCCACAGAGCCTAGAGGAAAGCAGGAATTTGGAACTCAAATCAATGCAGAATAGTAGTAAGTCTCTAGAGTATAGTCCCTTGTTGAAATAGCAGTCCAACAAAATCTCCAGTTTTAACCATTGTAAAATGGAACTTGGATGCCAGTAAAGACACTGCAAATACCATCTTTAATAGATGGTCTGATTCCTGGTATGGACTTTTACTTTTCTAATCTTTGTCTTTTAACCATTTAAGCTTATCTAACAGCCAAAATTCTGAACAAAACATTCCCAAATAACTGCAAATGCCTCCTTCCCCTCCACACACTCCGCACTCCCCACCCCCCGCCCCCCAAAAAAAACAAACTGTGTTCAGACCTTTGGTGCATCTTATCCTCATGACAGCTTCAAACCCAATCTTTCTAGTTAAATATCGTTTCAGTTCCTTTTGCAACTTCTCCACCTGGACTGGGTTGTGTTTATGATGGTAAGACTGGTAGTAATAGACACTACCTGCAGAATACCTTGATATACAACCTGAAATAAAACCAGCATACATTGGCAGGGTGCACACAGCTGCTGCTTTGGTCCTTAAACACACCAGTTGAATGCAATATTCCCTTTAAGTATTGAACTGTTCACACCTGCAAATAACTCTGTTACACAGTTACAGACCTGCATACAGAGCCATAGATGTAACACAACTATACGTTCAAGTATGTATATAGTTTCAGATGTGAAACAGTTTTCCACTGGCCTGAAATGACAGGTACTTTGTCACCTGAAAGTTTGGTTAAGTGGAGAAAAAAAAATGCTAACGAAGCTTACTCTAAAGATGTTTACACTGATGGTTAAAAGGCATAAAAGAAGGAAAGTATTTCAGCCGCTTATACCAGGATCACAAGAATCCCGACTCACAAAGGGAGAATGTGAAAACAGCTAGGTTAAATCAGGAAAGACTGAGAGACTACATTCTATTCACTGTCACTGCTCATCAAGGATGAATTTGCATCTTGACGCATGAGATTCATTCAAATCAGGTTCATACACTAAATGTTAATGTAGATTCTATATATGTGCCAAAAGTACAAGAGTTATGCGCCCCAAAACAGCTTAATATGACTTACCTAGAGAAGCCAAGTCAGAGTATTGTCCACTAAGAAGAAATAAATCCACTGCGACTTGTTGCCCTGAGCAGTCCAAGGCTAACTTCTTGTAAAAGTCGGTTGATGGTGTCAAATGTATGTCCTGTTAAAACAATGGAGTATTACAAAATACAAAGGAAATTCAAACAGATTAACACGTTTATTGCTTGTTTTCAGGGACACTAATAATTGATTCTCCATCACTGATTACAGTGATATCCAAAAAAAAAAATCTGATCATTAATCTGTGTTTATAGTGCTTGGTTGGTTTTTTTTGTTCTTTCTACTACTTTAACAAAGGAAGATTAGCTCAACAAGAGAACCACAAAATTAACCCAGAACAGGCAATTCCAGAACCACCTACGCATACGGAACAGGGTAGTCAGTTCTCTCAGCCTTTTTGATTTTCTGACCTTTGCTGTTGCTCTTTGGTTTGGCTCCTCTCGTGACTTTAGAGCTCCCATTCCCACAGATGGAAGCTGTGTCTGGAAGACAGAGATTCTACCTCCAGTGGGGGACATCAGTTTAAAGGCAGCCTGTAATGCAGGCCCCAGAGCGCTCTGAGTTTCCAGGGACTTGGTAAACATCTGTGGCAAGGTCCTCAACAGATCCTGAATTAGCTACAAATGAGAAAACAAAAATATTACGACTTACGAGTTTTCTTCTTTATAGAGCTGATTGCTGAACATACATAAACATGTATTAACACTTCTAATACTAAGGTAGTAAAGAAAAAGCCCTAAGAAAAATCAAGTATTGTATTGTTTCAGGTTGGCAAATGTTTACAGTAACACTGATAACTTTAAAGACCTCTTTTTTCCACCTCAAACCTGGCATTTAAACTGTAGCTGTTAAAGAGCATTAAGTAATGCAGAAACGATCAACCATATCTCAAACTGTATGAATGTCACTAGTTATTTAAGGTAGTTCTTACCTCTTTATTTTCATTTAAATTTACTAATAAGTTTTCTGGCATTGGTATAAATACATCTGGAAGAAAAAAAAAAAGTGTTTAAGTTATTTTTTTAAAAACACATCAAGCTTCCCCCAATTGTATTTGCCAACCATTATACCTATCAAAAAAAGAATACAGTATCAGTGTGTAAACCCATTTAAACATAACTATGTGGATTTCTTTTTTCTCATTAGCATACCTGTGGCTAGAATGCCATGTTAGAATAGCAATCAGGGTTGAAGGATAATCAAGACTATTAAGTAAAAATGCATAGCGAAGATTTTCTAGTGTTCATTCTGCCTTGCCCTATATAACAGAGTGAAAGGTGACTTGAAACTAGGGACAGAAGAACACGCCTTAAGCATCAGTCACCACAGAATCTATAGCAATTTACCAAGCATTTGGGATCATAAAAGAAATCTAGATAATTGTACAAATTAAACTAGAAGTTAAGAAGGCTGTTGCCATGTTTTAAGTCATGAACAGCCACAGCATTGCTCAGACATCAGGGACTTCATAAAAGAACACAGACATATGCTGCTTCTAAAGCCATTACTGGAGAGATTAATGATCTGATCTAGAAACTCACACCAGATATATTTTTTCAAAGGCTGTCAAAACCAGCGGTCGTTAGTAGATACTAATCACAGAATTTATTTCTGCATACCTTCAATATCTGAAACTATAAGCATCTGAGGCTGAGAGAGACCTTCCTGAAGACTGTAGAAATGGATTGTGCTGTCAAATGTTATGAAGCCTATTTTTGTTCTCGTGTTCCCAGGAAGCCTAAAAATGAGACATATGGTGTTCAGCAAGATGAAATTTCATTTCTGCAGGCTTTTTTTTTTCTAAACATCCACTGCACCTGTCCAAGGTTGTTACCAAGTAGTTAGCTTAACAGCAAAACTGCAACAGCTTGACTAAGTCATTTTGGAGAAAAAAAAAATAACAAAAAAGGAGCTCATAGTAGAGTCACCTAACAGATGCTCAAGGAATTTAAGAGGGTAATAAGAAATGAAAGAAAAGGAAGAAACAAGCTGCAAAATACCAAGCAGCATTTATATAAGTTCAAACAGCATGTATTTTATGAAAAGTTTATTAGATGTATGCATTCATTTCAGCAAATACTTATCTAAAATCCAGCTTTTAAAAAAGACATCATAACATGTTGTTTATTCTTTTTTGGGATTGGTGAAGCAGGAAAAAAAGTGCCAAACTGAGAAACAAGCCTCAAAATTACCTTTTATACTGATGCAGCTGTGATGGAAAAAAGACTACAGCTTTACACTATATTTAAATACAACATTGGCCATTGCTAGCCAATGCTAGGAGATTTCTCTTCTTAACAGGAAGTACTTGCATGTTGATATCTTTCGCAAGTTTCATAAGAGTAACAAAAATAGGAGATTCTAAGAAAAAGGTACTTACAAGTCAAGATTGTCTAACAACGTCTGGCAGACTGTATTCAAGTATCCTGTCTCTATTGCATTATGAGAGACATCAAACACGAAGAGGTACACAGGCGGTTGAGGTGGACGTAGCTGAGCAAAGAAAAGATTACCTTTAATTTTCAAAATGACATTTATTAGATTGGGTTTATTAATTCCACTGAAAGTTTAAACTCTATTAAAACAGCACACAGATGATGGCTAAAACTTCTAAATGCATTTGTCTCTTACTGAGCAATTCCAGAATTCTAGTTTTCTTCCAGAAGACCTACAAACACCTACATATTCTAAATAAAGAAGAACTTTGACATCGTATATGTTTAGAAATGGAGAACTATCTGAAGTTCTTCCCAAAAGTTCTCAGATACACTCCTTGAAGCAGCAATTGTTCTACTAAGCTGGAAAGCATCCTCTACGACAAGCCTTTTTCTGACTTCCCTCTGGAAAGAAAGCAAAGGGAGAGAATAACTGAGAGTAAATAAAGCCTTACCATGTATTCAGATGGAGCCATAAACTCAATAGTAGCATTCTGGACTTCAGGTCTTTTATGAGGTTCTCCATAAACTCTTGTCACAGGATTATACATGAATTCTTCAGGAACTATGCAGATAAGTTTATATATTATTACTTCACACTAATAATAGCTGTGGTGCATTTTAAAACAAATACATCAACTCTTCTGTGCCTGTTGGGCAACACTTCTTGGAGAACTACACTAGGTAGGGCAGCTACTTTGTCACCTTCTAGGGCACCACGGGTGACCACCTCAGACTGACTGTGCTTCATTACTGACACCACTGTCTTTGCCCATGGGAAACACTTCTCATGTCTCACAGCCCCAGCATGACTGACGATGATCCCCAGTACTGATATGGCCAACAATATTACAGTCTCAAAGGCGAAGGTGGCAAAGGTTAACCTTAACAGTTTAAAGCAATAAGCACATTTAAAACCTACCATCATTCACTCTATAGCACAAATTGCATTTCCATCTCCTTTGGTCTAGAAAGCTCACAAAAGGGTTAATGTATGTCCGGCAGGAACGGCATCTCACAATAGTACTTGAAGTGACCACTGGCAATTGCTGGAAAAGAAAAGCTTCCTGTTTTAAAGCATCACCACACTACAGCTATTCATGTACCGTAACAACATCATCTACACTGTGCTTCCTGGTCAGCTAGTCAAAGCAGACGTGTTGAAGGAAGAAGTATTTCTGCACCCTCACAGCACCCCTAAAATTCCTTAATAAGACGACTGGTCGGAACTGAGCTCTAATCTATCTGACTGCGTAGGTTCCCTTTTCAAGCCTCTGAAGTCTTGAATTTTACACTGATGGTTTAAGACCAAGTCCTACACCCAATACAGATCAAAAATCAGAAAAACACCCATATCTTTGAAAAAATTACTTAAATTGTGAAAAATAACAATGTTTAAAAGAGGCACTGCTAAATTCACAAAGTCTCCTCACTACGTGAGGACATCCAAACCCCTTTAACTTTGTTAATTCTTAATTAAGAATTAGTAGTAGGTTTGGTATAGGAAATCAATAACTACAACTGATATGTGACAAGATAAAGCTACCTAAGCAACACTGGAATTTAAATGTGTTGCCTTCTGTCATGCTCCAAGTGCTGTGCTGCCTCTAAGCTTCTGTTTTTTTGAGGTTTGGGAAAGGGTTTTTTTATAAAGTGAGGCTTGAAAGTTTAAAAATGGCAGGGAGAAAAATTTCAGAAAAATCACAGTGATCTGTATGGAACAGGGAAATGTCTGTTACCAGGGTAATTTTTCTGGGCCAGGATTAGCCAGCGTACTTGCCCTTCTTTTGTAATTCATTGTCCACCTCTGGACTCTAGTAACGGCATAGTTGATATTTCAGCAATTGAAGTTTTGAATATTTGTCATACCGATAAGTCTTTGAAAGGATGAAGCAGGAGCCCCAAAGGAAGTTTGGCTTTATTCAATAAGGCCTGAGTTTGAGGAATGTTAGTCAGGGTACAGCGGAACAACCTACATGGAGGACAAAGGGTTATTTTCAGAGGCTTTCAGATAATAAAATGATGGTTTCAGTAGTACAGAGCATCCTTTATATTTTTCTAGAGCTGGTGATGGTGAATTTATGTTTCCAGATACAGGATCTTCTCCAACTCCGTCAAACCATTCTGTTTTAGTCTGAGCTCGACCCATGGTACAGACTTCGAGTTCTTATGTTACTTTATACACATGCTCGTTACATAGAACTGAGTGTCACTTTAGTCACTCAAGTCAAAATTAAGCCTAACAATGTTCACAGTTGCACCAAATCTTTATATACTAAGTGTTATTTTGGAATACCATTTTAAGGTGGCCTTATATACAAATCTGAACCAGCAATGCTTAAAAAGTTGTCTTAAAACTACACAAAAATAACTATAAACAACGCCACGGTCATTTCAGGGACTTCAGAACTCCGTGGTTTCCACAAAGTGCAGATGTGCACAGTACTTCTGTAAATCCAATCCTGCTTGTTTGTATGACCAGCTTCACAAAGATGCTGTTATTTCCTTTATCTATCATAAAAGACTTGCAAAGCAGGAGCACCTGGTTACGCACAGTTTGGTTGGTCTCCTCAGAGAGATGACTTGAATAACCAACTGCCAGCCTTTTGTTTGGCATTCCATCTACTCCATTGTTTTAAATGGTTACTTCAATACAGAGGTGACTCATGGTTCTGCATTCACAATCTTTTTAGCATACCTCACTCAAGTGAGTTTCAAGTGAGTTAACTCCTATTTTGTATCTGTTCTCAATCATACTCATTGCCAGCTATACTGTAAAGTTTTTGTATTGACCTATCTATAGCTGCCTTGCAAGTGACATTTTTCCTTATACTTTCTACACACATAATTCTCCTCACTTCAAAGTTTAAACCACTTACCGCCTTTATCGTAACACAGTGAAGCCTACTTTCAATGTTTTCTACTCACAAAATTAAGGAAATACTTTGTGAAGAGTTATGTTTACAAGTAGGAATGTGTACTTGCATTTATTTTGACGAATGATAGCAAATTTATAATCTTACTCAGGACTACAGTTGAGCTTCTGGATTTCTTCATGCAAGTTTGGGACAGGAGCCTTCAAGAGGGTCGTAGGAAGAATATTTCTTTCTTGAAGAAGATTCACAGGTCTTAATCCTTCTTGCTGTAGACCCAGGCCAGCCATAGATGCAGTTAAGTGATTAGTGCCCAGGGCAGGCTAGAGTCAAATAAAATTTCAGAAATTAACACCAATTATTTGGATGAAACCCACAGTTCAGTTAAAAAGCAAACGTATTTCCCTTTCAATTTTTTTTTATTTTGTTTGTGTATTAACAGCCACTGTATTACAATGATATATTTAGAAATACTACCCATTACATAAACTGGACTTAGGCATGTAAGATAATAAGAGGCAAAAATTAGCATACATTTGCTACAAAGCTCTTGAACTACAGAGGCTTAGCTGGCAAAAGTGTTGGTCAGTTCGCTTTGAAAGTTCAGATACTTCAGCCAGCAACAGAAACCCAAGGGAAGAAAAACATGCCAAAAGCAGCTGAAAGTTTTAAGAGAAATGTTCTGAACAGATTCAAGGATAGAACACTGCAGAAAGAGATGCCACACAGCTTTTCCAAACTGGTACCAAGGTGTCAGCAAAAGCACTAGCTTCAGGCTACGTCGATCACCTTCAATAAATGGCGCAGCAAACAGTGAAGCGTAGAAGCAGCACCCCATAGATGCCCAAACACACGCCAATCGTCACTTTTCTTTACCCCCAGACATACCACAGGTAGTAATGAGATAAAAACCCAACAATCTTTACCTGGAAGTGTTTTGATCCATCTGGATATTGCAAAGCAGATGCTTGCATTCCTGGTGCTCCAGGTGGAGAAGTATTTTGGTAGCCTGGAGGTAAGGCCGGGTAAGAATACCCAACACTTCTGTTCATCTTAAGATTCGGGGGTGCAGGAGAAGGATGTGGAGTTGCTACAGGCAGATAGACAAATACTTAAAATTAATTGCTGAAGAACCGTGGCTTGCTCAATACATTAACACAGCAGGAGGGCTTTTTGTTGTTGTTCAGCCTCTAAGTGTAAACAACTGACAACTGCTGTCAGTTTTACAAAGTGCCATACTTACAGGCAAAGACGTGCTTATTGTCAATGCTTCGAATTTCGTATTTAGTTTCAAGGCAGACATGGAACCAAGTATATATGTTTGTACATAAATGCCTAAACTTCTGTCTTTCCCAGACTCTTAAAAAAACTTAGGTAATAGTAAATATTTTTAATCCAAAGCCTTACCCATGAGACCACCACCTTCTATTGCATCATAGCTGTTTTGCACTGCAGACCCATCACTGGCAGCAGATGTAGCGTCACCTATTAAGAAAGACAGTCCCAGTAAAAATTTTCACAAGTTACTAAGAAGTTGTAATGAGGTAACTTCAGAGAAACCCTACTTGCTGGATGAACATTGAGAGTTGCATAGTTTGGATCTACTTTGTTTCTGTCCCAGGATGAAACTGAATTAAATACACATCTTGGCCTCTTTCTCACACACACTGCCCCTGCTGACCTGACCTCAACAAAGGACATTCATAAAACGCCACGATCTTCTTTCAAGGAAAACAAGAGTCCCTACACTTCAGGCTGCATCCTTTAAGATTACTTTAGATTAGGTATTTGCCATAACTTCCAAGCTAATACGCAGTAAAGTGTCAGGGGACGCTTCCTCCTCCTCCGAGGAAGTGTCTGTAGGCTAGCTGCAGTTTTCAAAGTACCTTGGAATTTAGGTACTGTGTTCCTTGAAGAAGTTTTTCCACTGATAACTCACGAAAACACCAAATTCCCTTCACTTACACACTTGGTCCAGTACTGTTCACCAAACACCAACAGTTCTGATACGGTCACATACCAGTCAAGCTATAAATTCCAGCCAAGATAAGAAAAACCTTGAAATCGAGAGAGCGCTCCCAAGGGACAGCTTTTTGTTAGCTATGTCTAAATATACAAAACCAATTATCTATTGCTAAGGAGAGGAAGGTACTCAATTTACTTTTTATTGTCATTAAAATCTTCAAAGATGACCCAATGAAAGGAATTTGTATTATACGCTGACTCTTGCTAGTATGCAGCAGTCAACCTGCTTTACAGACTAAACACTTTCTCTCTCTCCAGGGCCCTGGAAATGTTTTTCTTCATTATGAAGAAAAGACTTTCTAAGCGAAACTTTCTAATGCACTTCATATGCTCAAAACTAAGCTAAATCTGAATATACTATTCTTGTACTCACACAGTTACCACATACAAGAAATTGTCAGTCTGAACATGCAAGGAACCAACAGTTTTCACAGAACAAACTATGTATGTAAAAATAAAACTGCCAGCTACCACACGGCCCCATCTAGAATGGGCACAAAAGGCAGTACAACTGCAGGTCTCTTTGATACAGAGCCCTGATGAGTTCTTAAACAATGGCGTATTTGTGCAGGGCCCACAGGAGACAGAGAAAGTCAGATATCTGTCTTCAACAGCTGACGCTTAACAGCCTCTACTAATAACCTTCAGAAAATGAACAAATCCAAGACATGTGTTTCGGTGATTTTACACAGAAGGTAAGAATAAGGTGCAGCTACATAAACAGGCAAGGAATTGCAGGGTTCACATGTTAGCTTTCCCTGCAGAATAAAACAATACAGCAAGTTCTACACGCATTATGTCCTCCACAGTAGTCAAGGATGCAGAGAAATCAGGATTTCAATATCATTTTAGAAACTTAAAATAAAAAAAAAAAAGAGATGGCAACTATGGGAGACATGGACATGTTAAACAGCACTTAGGAATCTATTTTGGAGTGTTAATTATTTTTATTTTATTAACAACTGTCAACAAGAAATATTTTACTTCCTTCCAGGACCTCACCTGCTCCTTTCAGATAAAATTATGCTGTATTAGTATCAATTTTACTATTTGAGTGTCTAATAGAACAGTGTACTTGACTTTAAAGGTTGCATATTAGAGCAAGTTGTGACCCTCAAATTCAACAAAAAAAGCAAATTATTTCTTACCTTCTCGATTTGCAGCTGAATTTAGCAGAGATTGTGTATTAGGTGGTCCTGCTATCAGTGTTGATGGCCTAATTAAAGGTGGACCACCAACTGGCGGAGGTCCTAAAGGTGGCCTGGCAGGGGGGTGGAGTGGAGTTAAAGGCTGAGTCACTGGTGGAGGCGCAGATCCTGTAGAGAGATTAACTTTTAGGAGGAATTTAACCCAGCTGAAAAAGTCACAAAAGTTGTGTTACAAATCCAGAAAGACTGAACTCTAAATATTCCTCTTATTCAAACGATAAACAGCAGAGATACATAAATCCTAACGTGTGTAGAAGGTATTACAGCTTCAGATTGGTTCTCTCATGCTCTGCTCATACTGGGTTCCTGTAGCTATTATCCATGATCTCTTTCAGCTTGTTGTGGCTATTGTTGGTAAGAATTTCAAGAGGTACAGAAAGCATCCCAACTTCAGTTACTAGGTCTGGACTTTATATAGTACAGCTCCATATAAGACAGAGAATAATGAACTAGTAAGAGTCTAAACAGATTCCTTCTGACAGGATGATCTTCTTCCACTTCAGTAATCTGATACGAAAAGCAACGTACAGATTCTATAGCTACTAAAATTACTTGGGAAAAAGATTTCACTTGGGAAAGCATCAGCAATGTGCAGTTTGAATAAACTTGCTGTGCGAGTGTGAGGTGGTTTGCTCTGAAATGTTTAACCCTCCATGTTAAAAGTCACAGGAAAGTTTTTAATTGCTTCTATTTTAAAATTCTAGGACTCTCTCAAGCCATTTAGAAACCCAATTGCTTTTCTTCCCTTCAAATAATGCCAAATCCTAAGAGCACTTCCACCCTTTGTTCCCTATTATTCCAGAAGCCAGTGTAACTGCCCTTTAACTCGAGGAAGACACCGATGTGTTTTAATATAAAAGTTAGCCTTTCAAAAGACAAGGCCAAATTGTCCAGTATCACCAGGTCTCAACACGGTACAGAAGCCTACAAGCCATACATGAAAGTATACTGACAAATTCCCCACCACACAAAATATGCAACTTCAAGATCCTGCACAGTATGGTCACATTTAATGGAGGAGGGAAACTAAAAAGGAAGGGAAAAAAAAAAATCACATCCAGTGAAGTTATCTGCTTGTTCCCTTAGTGTTTGATCCTGCAAAGCTAATTAATAATTGCTATGTGCGGGCAACACTATCAGAAATTCGAAGAGAGTCTGTGTCCGAGAGGCTGTCCAAAGTTGGGCATGCAGGCAGGGAGCTGGCAGACCTCTGTTCCAAGAATGAGCATGATCACCAAATGAGCAAAATTCATTTTAAAAGTGATCATTGTTCTACAAAAAACTACCAGGGATATTGCTCAGGAGGATTCACCATTAAATGGATATAAGAATTCTCTTATTCCAGACACTCGCCTTCATTTCATTCGGCACTTTCCAAAATTTCTCAGTATTTTCCTCACTAACTTCAAAGTACTAATTGTTTATTCCAATAAACTGCCAGAACGTGTTTCATAAATTCTGAGAGCTTAAGACAATTTAAACATCATAACAAAATTAGTCAGGCATATAACAAAAAACTAGCATAAAGAAAAATCTCTAATGAGGCTAAAAGCATTTCACAAGAAAAAATATATTTGCTCTAACATTTAAAATATTTCCGTATGCAACTCCCATTTGCATGCTCACTTAGAAAAACCTCTGTAACAACAAACAGCAGTTTGGCGAAGAGAAACTTGAGTTACTAACTTTGTTTCCGTAATAATCACAAGTTACATAATAGAGCTATTTAGTGTTAGAAAAGCTTTCACCACTGTATATACCAGCACACAAGCAGCAGGAACAGAAGTCTCATGCTCTCAGAGTGCTTTCTGAAGACTGACAATTATTATCAGGCAGTGAAAATTACAAGTTTGGAGGAAGGAAGCTTTCCATTCAACTGGCCTCTATTTCAATGGCATAGAACGCTTTTTGGTTTTCTTTTCAGGCTGCGCTCAAGTTGTTTGCATTAACCTGACTGGTGCCGTTCTGAGAACTACCTGTATCAAGTGATTACCGGACACGCTAACGAGTTTTAAACTGTGAAAGACCACGCTCACTAAGGAGGACTATAGTTTTCAACCGTGAAGTCCCCACTTGACTGAAGCATGCCCATGCTCCAACAGCCACCCCAAGGAACAGTGAAGGTCCCAGAAACAGCATTACCCACACACAGCTTCCCGCAACAACGAGACACCATTGAGGAGACACCTGCTTCAGCCAGCTGAAACGCCTGACCTGCGCGCAGAACTTCCATTTCTAATGCACAGGAACCACCCCGGTATTTGTGATGTGCATTTTCTCAAAGTATCTCCTTTGACAACCTCGTTCCACAAGCAAAATGCTGCTGCAGAGTCAATTCTATATTCTTATTTTAAAAAAGGACGCTGAGAAGCGGGCATTGGCAAAATATCAAAAAGTTATGGTTACCTGGCTTCATGTAGCTGTTCTGAAGCGGAGGACCTCCCGGAGAAGCAGCATATTGGTAACTTCCTGGAGGATTTGTATTTCCTGATAATGACGACGGCGGCTGAGCTGACCCTGTCCCTGTCACCTGAGCCAAATGGCTTGTTTGAGACCCAACGGGCTGACTCACAGGAGTCTGGCTGTACTGCCAGTTTGAAAGCACTGGTGGGCTAGCTCCAGGAGGAAAGCTACCAGCAGATGATACAGCAGCTGAGTTTGGCAATGCAGGCAGCAGCACTTGTGGAACAGGACCTGTTTGCTGTACTGGTGACCCAGAAAAAGGTGCCACTGGTGGTCTATTGAGAGTCTGCCCAGGTCCTTGATAATTGTTTAATTGAGAAACATTCTGAGAGCCGCTATAGTTATACTGTCCAGAAGGCTGATGTGGAGGAACCTTCGCTGGCGTCTGATGCGAGTATGATCCTGGAACTGAAGGGCTATATCCTTGGCCATCTGATGAATGCATCAGCTGATTTTGAACAGGACCTGGAAGAAAAAAAACACCAATAAACGTTTTAGAAAGTCAGTGTTGTGTATCACTTCTGAAAATAAGAGATGTTCCTGGGAATCTCTTTTCTTAGAATTTTATTAGTCACCAAGCCTCTTTTTGGTGTAAATGACAGAAGTACTGCCGCAGGCGATATGAATTTACTAGTATTTTGCTATCAACACTTAGATCTCTGTTTTATTTTACAGTAGCCTCACAGCATCTAAGCATTCCAGTGCCTGAGCGCAATCCATCCTCCTGGACTGAAATTCACACACAATACTATTTCTATCTTCAGAAACACCCAAAAGCAAGCCGACCAAAGAGGAGCGCTCTCCCACACAGCTGGCAGTAGTACAAGCAAGCAGACTGAAAGCGGAAGCATCCACTACGTAACAACTCAGTTTCACTTGATGATTGACACCAACTTCAGCTTACGGCAAAGACACGGACAGCCAGTTTCAGCATAGGTCACCATGCTATTTCTCAAGTGACAGAGTTAATCTATGAAAATTTCTGCAGTTAATTTTAGTAAGAGAACTATTCATACACATACCGCTCACGTGAGCTGCCAACTGGTCACAAAGATGCAAAGAAGGGTGATTTTATCATAAAATAATTCACCAATCAGGAAAATAAAACTTGACAGGTTAATAGTGCTTTTTTTATGTATTTGTTGGTTGGTATAGCTGAACTAAGTTTTACTCATTTGAAGAAAAAAAAATAAATGAAAAAAGGCTAATAACTTTCCAAACAGTAAACAACACTGGCAAAAGCATCATCAGATTTCTGCTTTAGACGGGAACACAAAGAGACAGAATACCGTGAGATTTCCAGTGCCGTAAGAGCTCCATCAAGAAAGCTACTACCACAGGTTGTTCGTACCGTTGTCACAAAATGGACATTCTGAAGGGAGACTATAAGTTTTCAGGTTAAACCCTTCTGAGCAGAATACACTAGATAATACATGCCACAGCCAGCCACGACTCCTTAAAAATTCCTAAAATGCTTCCCAATGTTCTATCATTTAGTTTAGCCAGTCGCATTGTGGCTCCCCCCGCCCCCCTGAACACACAGTTTGAATACTGGAGACATTCCCCATGCACAGTTATATATCTGAAAAGCAGAAAAGACCCTCCTCATGGTTTAGAGCTAAGATTCTTTTCTTTGCAACCCTGTACTGTTTTCCAGATTGCTAGAATTACTTCAGATTTGGACAATTTTTTTGAACTTAGATAAACGAAAGTATTTAATTTTCCAGACCAGAAACGCCTGCAGGATTCAACACTTAAATTTTCAAAAACATGCCAGAGAGATGAGCTTGGAGAGTGGATATATATTTACCATACAAGTACTGGAAACAGTTGCCACCAGAATGAAATCACAGAATCTCATTTAACAGTAAAACAAAGACAGCTGGTTTCCTATTGAAACACTGTAGTTAAATTTCAAAAGGTGGGGAAGTTCGCATTTCCAAGTTAAAATAACTTTGAACTCGGGCACTTCTGCCAATAAATTAAGCTAAACACAGAATACACTGAATTACTGAGTTAAGACAAATACCACACCGGTCATTCAGCTCCTCACTCCCTAGAAAGCCTTAGGCTGCAGTTCACAGCCAGCTGTTACTTCACCGAGTATCGTACAGATCCATGCTAACTACAGAGCCAAGGCAGTGCTACAGCGCCGGTGATCTCATCCTCACTGCCTCTGTTATCTGTGCATAAAAAGTACACACCACATTATTCTCCACCCATTAATCTCAATATGCTACTTGTCATTCAGTTAGGAAATCCAGTTAGGACCCTACTGTCCTTACAACGCTGCTCATAAATCTTAGTAATTAATAATTCTCCAAAATCAATGGTGTCGAAACAAAAAGCTTGCAAACACAAAAATGCTAACAATTATGACTCACCTTCGAAAATTACCCTGCAGTGTATCAGATGGGTTTTCAACAATCGATTTACAAAATCCATTGTAAATTAAACTTGCTAACTGTAAGAATGATGAAGAATTCTTACGTGACGCCAGGCCTCCTGGCTGCATGTACACTGATAGAAAAACATTACTATAAGCCGTACAAAAAATACAGAACAAATACAGGTTAATTTCACAACTTGATTATTCACCTTTGAGCATAACTCTGTAGCCCAGGCTGAAACTGGAGTACTTGGACTGCTCTCTTATGCACCGTTTTCCTTGCTTGAGGGATAAGTTTGAGGATAAAGCAATGGAAGTGACGTGAAACCCAGAACTGACTGAGTTGCTATTTTCTATGGCACTTTGCTTTTTAAAAGAAGTGGAATTCACCACAGCACGATGTTCCAAATTTCAATTTTTATTTTTAAAGTCGGGAGCCTTGTCAATAGCCTACCTGAGGTTCAGGTTTTCAAGACAAGCCTGCGTAAAGCTGCCAACAAAACTAAAGCAACAGCACTGTGGGGCGCAAACCCTTTCCAAAGGGCTTCACAGCCCACAGAGAATTCTCAGGACTTGCTGTTTCGCCGCTGCCAGGTACCCACCTTGTCCTGACCTCTTTCCCAAGGCCTGGAAGAGAGCACATAGGCTCTCCAGCTCTCCCCAAACGCTGCTGCTGGTTTCCTGCACTGTTCTGTGAAGCCAGGAGCCAACAAGGAATTCAGCGTAGGCTGAAGAGCTGGACCACCTGCACGGCAGCAAAACCACCGACGCTCAGAGCGGAAATAAGTTAGCAATGCAAGAAAGGCCACCTACTTCACAGCGAAAGGCACCTCTACAGGAACACAAGGTCATTTAACATTTCTAAGAGATCAGGAATGGCACCAATATATATGTGAAGGTTGCCTGATGGTTTTATAACACGAGGGGTCAAAATATTAGCGCGGGAGGCCAGGAGTCAAGTCATATTTTCTGCCATACAGAATTTCACTGTCGCCTACTCCGAGCCAGTTACTTAGTACATCACTTTCACCAGCTGCAATCTCTCCAACCTCCAGGGAGATGCAAGGATAATAAACACACTGAAAAGCTGCATCCCAACCGAACCGCCGTGGGATCGGTCACCACCAGTGCCCACTTCAGCTGACTCTGACCCCCGGGTCTCCAAACCCAACAGCTGCTAAAGCATCTCATGCCCTCAGAGTGCCATGCGAAGGTATCACATGAGGAGAGCAAAACAGTTCTAAAAGAATTGTTTCTCCTTCTTGTTTGCACTTCCTATCTGTTAACTGGAAAGCAAATTAGTAACCTGCAGTTAAATGAATACAGAATACTGATCCTATTAAAAGAAAAAAAAAA
>RSEF01000013.1:17404454-17421983 GCA_003993805.1 Himantopus leucocephalus
GGGGGGGGGGGGGAAGGGGAAAAGACATTTTTATGAAGATGACAACAGGAATAAGAAATTTTATTTTCACCCATTAAGAAAGCATTATCACATGACAGCAAGTGTGTCAGAATTGTCCTGGCAATGCCATTCAGGACCTATCAGCATGATTTAGCTGGGGGTATGGGTGAATGTTACTCTTTGTTAAAATAATATATGAACCAACAGAAAAGAATTCATATGTATGCTAATTACGACTATTGACATAGAAACGAATTTCTCTGTAATATACCCATTGAGGTCTGAATTTCCTTTTTGCCTCAAACAACACTTTTGTCATAATTGGAGGTAGCTGAACAAACCAGCCTCTCTCCAGGTCCATTTTTTAGAGCCCGCTGTCTGCACTGTACCCCTACACGTCCCTTTCCACTGCCTGTGAGCAAAACTGCCCCTTTGCTGGGGCACAGTAAGCTATACTGGGCAAACTTTAGTCCTGTTTTGTTGTGGTTTTGCTAAGATAATATAAATGCATTTACATGAGTGACACATTTACATCAATTGTGTGCCTCTCCCCCTCCGGCTAAACATCCCATAAGCTGCACGTGTACACGTGGTGTAGCAGGCACATGAGCAAGTGTGAACATAGTTTGTACTAGTAGGAGAACGTGGATAAAGGGCACTGATAAAGTGCACGGTGGAGCTTGGCTGGTCTGTATTTTGTACTGTGACTGTAACACTTTGTTCCTGGGAGCAAAATCATCTCTAGTGCTAGAAATGAACTCCCACTGATTTAACTGATTATTCATGAGGTTCTGCTTTGTTCTAGGACTGTACAAGAAATCGGGCAAACTAGTGTTTCTTGGACTGGACAATGCTGGAAAAACTACGCTGCTGCACATGCTTAAAGATGACAGACTGGGACAACACGTCCCCACGTTACACCCCAGTAAGTTAATATTGCTGGTTCCATAGCTAGAAAGTACTTAAAGAATTGCAGGAAAAGCAGGATCTGATTACACATTATAAAACCAACAGTGTAAATGGGGAGAAACAAAGGAATTTCTGGGATTCCAATCTGTAGATGAACAGTTCAAGTAATATTCAGAAAAATGTGTGTAGGATAGTTCGATGTGATGTATTTAAAATTGAGGAGAAAACCAGGGAGAGCGATGGAGCTGAGAGTCTAGATTACAGAAGCTGTGGGGGCTTACAGTGTTTGGGAGAAGCTTCTCTGCGTAGCTGGAAAATTACCACTTATGTACACTGTTTTGGGTTTTTCTGGCGCAGAGGTTGCTGTGTAATTGTTATCCTGGTAGTTTCACAGGAGAAAAAGTTCAATACAGGTTAAAAATGTGGACTGGTGAAGTCCATAAGGAGGTGAGAAATTGGGAAAGGATGTAAAGAGGAGAAACCTCAAAGGGCATTGTACATGAAATACCATCTTTTTGGCAAACCAGATGCCAGAGCCAACTGTTTGTGTAGTGTGTAGGAATAAGTAATGTGTGAATATTCTCTGCTATTCTTAACATTATAGATAATTCGCACGTGTTTTAATGGCTAATAGCATTTTGTTGTTAAACAAATGTGTCATTGATTTTGAGAGAAAATGTATTGCTCTGATTTGTTTCTTGAGTAACAAAATACTGAAAAGACCCAAGAGAGAAAGTAGAATCTACATGCTAGAAGGTTAGACTGTTCCAATGCACTGCATAATCTTCCCAGAGAACATAATTCTGTGTATTTCTAGCTTCAGAAGAGCTGACAATTGCTGGCATGACTTTCACTACCTTCGATCTGGGTGGACATGCTCAAGGTAAGAGAATACATTGACTTATTTCACTGAATTGAGTTAGGGTTGTCAGCATTCCATTTGTTTCGGATCAGAAATGCGACCCTGCTGCAGAGACCAACTTCCCACACTCTCTTTGACAGTATAAAAACCATTCAGTGCTCTGTTGTTGGTGTCCACCAATTATCGCAAATCTCAATGCAATTTGGCAAGAGCTGTAGTAGAGCATAAATTTTTGACAGATGTCTGTATTTTGAAGAGGGTTCTGTACCGTGAATTGCTTATGTTTACCTTTAAGCTTTATGCTTCAAACTTAACGTTGTTGCGTAATTTTTGGGGAAACACTAGAAGTTCCAGTACATCATGTGGGATAGATACAGTGGTGATAACAGGAAAGGGAATGATACTCTTGCTCCATTATTTCAAGTTTCATAAAACATAAAATCGCATCCTGCAGTTTGGCAACATAAGATAAGGCTTAAAGAAAAACCACTCTGTTGCTTCTTAATTACTGATGTGCATCACTCTGAATTTTGGAATAATTTCCTTTTGTTTTTAATTCATATCTTCCCTGTAGCTCGCAGAGTGTGGAAAAACTATCTGCCTGCGATTAATGGCATTGTGTTCTTGGTCGACTGTGCGGATCATGAAAGATTGCTTGAATCAAAAGAAGAACTTGATGTAAGTTTAAATAAGTTTTCGAAAGTTTTAATTTTAACTTTTAAGAAATAAGCAAGCTCAAATTCCCTGTATCCAACAGAGCTCTGCTGCCACCTGGACATGAGTAGTAGCAGTTTGACCTTTTATATTCTAAATCAGTTTCTCCTCCTTTCTCCTTTCCTTTGTAGTCACTAATGACAGATGAAACTATTGCTAATGTGCCTATCTTAATTCTTGGTAACAAGATTGACAGACCTGAAGCCATTAGTGAAGAGAGGTTACGAGAGATGTTTGGTCTGTATGGACAGACAACAGGAAAGGTAATGCTCCTTTTTTTTGGTGGCTTTTGTTTTTGATTGTGTTTTTTTATGAGGGAGTTTGTTTGCCTTATTTATGTGTTGACTCCAGTTCACTCCAGCTACCAAAAAAAAAAGTTTTTAATTTATAAAGTACTTAGTACATAATAACTGTATAATGAATGAATTGTGGAGTCGTCTTTGTGTGTGTTAGATGCATCTCTACTACAACTCTTCTACATCATGTTTAATGCCACGGTTTTTCAGAGAAAACTTAATTGTGCTTAGGATCATTTTTAGTACTTCAGCTTTCCTATGCAGTACTTCAAAAGGCTGAGCAAATTTCCAGAGACTGTAATTCTAGTGAGAACTGTAAGAGAAAACTGGATAAAGTGTTTCAGTAAGTGACTTATCTCATTTAAAGTGCAGACTTGGTACAGTTTTACTTAACCTGTTGACCTAAAGCTTAGAAATAGATTTACACCATTGTAGAAGTCGGAGTTTGTAGGTTCTGGGGTGGGGGGGAAGTTCCAACTGGCATTGGTAGCAACAAGGCAGACTTGTATTATGGAACTTTGTGATACTTCGACTCTTTTTAATTTAAAGTAAATACAGTGCACTACTTGTAGGAGACGTTTGGATACAGGGCTCTAGAAACAAGGTGCTTGGTTGTCATTNTTGCTCGGTTGTCATTTGCCCTTGGAAAGATACCTCTCTGCAGCTGACAAAGCTGTTCCAGCATGGCTTCCGTCCCAGCTCCTGTTAGATGCCCAGCAGTGTGCCTCNGTGCTTGGTTGTCATTTGCCCTTGGAAAGACACCTCTCTGCAGCTGACAAAGCTGTTCAGCGTGGCTTCCGTCCCAGCTCCTGTTAGATGCCCAGCAGTGTGCCTCTGCTGAGGAGGGCGCCTGGTTTTGTAATTCCTCTTTTCCTCCAAGAGTATTTACTCTTAGATGCTTCCCTTAATGTTCAGTGCCGGTCAGAGGTTAGGTTGAGCAGGAACAAGTCTTTACCTTCTTTTCCATGTGAAAGAGAATTGCACAGGTTAGTTTTAGGATAGGTGTAATGGGCTATAAACAGTTACTACTGACTTTTTTTTTTGTATCTTGCCCTGGTTTTTACAACACTGCACGTAGTCTATAAAGTATAAATACCATTGTGAATCTCCAGTTGAGCAACAGCTCTATTGCACTGTGCTGATCTTGGCAAGCAAGCAACTTTCACTCTTGCTATGGTCAGTCCTACAATTGGTAGCAATTGTGTTTGTTTTTTTTTTTTTTAATCCATTTGGAAAGCTGTTAGAAACAGAGCAGGGAACTGTGACTGAAAACGGAGTATAAGCTCTCAAATCCTCTGTGCACGTGCCTGCTGTTGCATTCTGGTTTCATGTACTTCACCCTCTCCAAATGCGGATGCACGTGAAAACATGCTCGGTGTATTTCTCAAGTGACCCTAATCTTAGTAACATGTACACTTTTTAGGTTAATTTATCTTCTAAAATTCCGGTATCCAACACAAGTTAAATAGTGGCATTCCACAGAAACAAATATCTGTGTAAAGTAGCTGTCTTTTCATAACGACGCTCTAACTTGGAACGCTTCTGTCTCTCTGCAGGGCAGTATACCACTGAAAGAATTGAACGCAAGGCCGCTAGAAGTGTTTATGTGCAGCGTGCTAAAGAGACAAGGCTATGGAGAAGGCTTCCGTTGGATGGCACAGTACATTGATTAATGCCAAAATCGCATCAGTACATTCTGTCCCATGTCTGAATATTAAGTCTGCTCTTTATTTGATCACTCAGTGTACGTAACTTGAATTCATTTGACTGTTTAGTTATAAAAATATACATTTTAACTAATTATATCATGTATGCTAAATTGTAAGTGTGAGGATTGAAAAATTGTTTCAAGCAAGTTTAAGTTTAAGTACCACAATCTGTGAGCTTTCTAATCCCATGCAACATTCTTTTGCAGCTTTTAATTTAACAAGTCTCCGGCACCATTTTTGGTCAGAGCAACTTTCCAGTACAGTATGTTTGAATGCACTTTTTAACAGCTAAAAACTATGAACATGTGAAAAATATTTAACGCTTATGTTAAATTTTTTTATGTACTTTTTTGAAACTGGTTTTATAACTTTAGAGTATATAACCATCTTTCAAGGAATAATAAATAATTAGCTGATGGATAATTGCATGATGCCTTACGGTTTTCAATAATATACTTTCTTATGCAACGTCATGCAATAAATTTAAATCCAGTTTTTGGCAACTTTAATGGAAAATGTTTCATTTTAATGTGTCTTAACTAGTGAGGCTGCCTGATGATCTGAATATGTGGGATATTTCCTGAAACACAGAAGGCCACAAAGTAGTTTCATTGTATGTTAGAGTAAGGCGTTTTTTTCAGACTACCAAATTGCACTTATTTTACGATTTTGCGTAAGTAAAAGAAAAATCTAATCCAATGCCCTTATAACCACCACCTTTAAAAAGTACAAATAATGTAAATCAGCTGTGCCAATGTAAATCTTGAACTAATGTCAAAAGTGGTCTTACTGTACTGGTCTCTTGACTTAAACCCCTGAAGCCACATGAAAAATACAATTATTTTTTTTTTGAAAAAATTAAGAATACCATTGCACTAAATATTCTGCTCCTAACTTAATTAGATTTGGGGTTTGCCAGAAGATTTGCCTGTGAAATTGCCAGGAAAAAAAAATGTTGCCATTGCTGCTTGTGAAAATTTATCAGCCCACACCTAATTTGCCAATTTTATTTTTGGTGTTTTGAGCTGGGACAAGATGGATTGTTTTCTGTGGTTTTGCCCTGAAACCTAGCCAGTGTGGCAGCTGCTGGCTGCCTAGGTGGCTTATTTCTGGGGTGAAATTTGGTTATCTGCGGTCTTTGTTTCCAGAGTTCTGACTGTTTTTCCCCATCTTGGAGCGCGTTAGTTCCTGGAGGAGGAAGCAGGTTGTTTTTGAAGAAGGGGTGTTGAAGCACATGTGTCTGTCAGTGTCTTGTTGATGCTGGCAGACATGGCCATGGAGCTGTGGCTGGGGTTTCCGTGTGCTGGGCATGTTTTACTCCAAGCTGTCCAGCACAGGTAGGGTTTCAGCCCTGCAGTCACTGTTTCACCGTAATGGCTTTGAGTTTCACCATGTAGTTTGTTTCCCCATTATAAGAGTACAAACTGCTGCAAGTGTTTTTACTGAATCCTTTTTACTTACTCTTGTAGGTCTTCTCCAAAATACTTCAGGCCTTATGTTTCCAATATCCATGGCAGAAAATGTATTTCTGACTGGTTTGATTTCATAAATAACTTTCTCTTGACCTGCTGGGCTTGAATCTCGGATTTGAAGCCTGTAGGCTCATATCAAATGAGACCTTTTTCCATGCGCAGATCTGAACTTGTGTGATTGAATATTGATGATCAGTTCCCCACAGTCGTAGATTGTGCATCTGAATAAGGTGAATAATTAAGAACCTAACTAATGTAAACTGTAACTGAAGTTATTAATGCACAGTCATATGCAAAGTGTTAAGCCTAGTTTGTGCATGGAGGAGTTCAGAGTGACGGTATCGGATAGCTTTTCCAAAAGACCAACATAAGAGAATTGTGCATTTAAACTAGTGCTCAGCTGTAGAGTAGTGTCTCTGTTGTATAAATCAAAACTGGAGGTAAGAAACAGCCTCTCACCAGCATGTGAACAATATGTGAGTCTTTACGACCTACAGCTGTTACGCAGGGGACATGCCTCTTTTTTTTTTCTCTAGATTTTTCTGATGATGGTTATAATGCGGAGAACAACAGCTAAATCAGTAGATGGTGTAAATACTAAAAATGCTACTTGCAGTCACACTGTGGTGTTAATGTGGGAGACTTGGGACTCTGTTGCCTGCGCTTATGGAAATGAAGCTGGAGGTGGAGGTGTTCTGTTCTGGAGACCACTTCCACGGGCTGAGCCATGCCGTGGGCACTGAGAGGTCCTCTTCACCCGCTCTTCCAACCAACTGTGAATAACATTAGCAGTAAGGGAAGGGATTATAGTATTAAGAATTAAAAAAGAAGGGAGGTGATACTGCTTTAGAAGTGTGTGTTAAGCGTAATTCTTAGTATTATGGAAATATTCAGACTTCATGTTTCCTACTTGAGGATGCTAGTTTAAATGTGGTTGTAATAAGGGCATGAAGAAATCTGGACCTTGTGTTTACCCACCTGGGTATCGTAACGGTTCCCCTTGTGGGAATAGCTGATCAGCACTCAGTTAAATACACAAATAATCTCACTCTGTTTCATTTCATTCAGTAGAGGAAGTATCTGTCTTCTGTAGTTTACGTTCCGTTGTGCACATGAATGTGAATGGGTGTTGTGTGTCTTTGTGTGAAGATTTCATTAATAGACAAATACACTGATGAAAGTTTTTCTGGTGGTTCTCATCCCCCACCCCTTCCACATCTCCCCAGTCATTCATTTCTGGAGGCTGCTTTTTCCTATGTTTGTGAGCAGTCATACTTAACTTAAAAAAAGCAACATTCACATTTGGGTCTGACTTCTATGAATTTTTTTTTTTGCACTCTTGACTATGCAGATTTCAATTGAACATCACTTTAAAGAATGTGAAAAGGAAAACCCATTAATAAAGATGTTATTTATGAAATGTCTCATTTTGGTTTTGCATCGCAACAGTTCTTTAAGAGAAACGAATGCAGATTTCTAAGATACTAATAACTACTTCTGACAAAGGGGCCTGTAACTCACTGCAGTGACCCCATACGCTGCCATCTATGGGTTGAGAAAGGTTTATTTTGCTTGGATTTAATTAAACTTGAGGTGTAGTATGTAGTGTGTAACTGAGAGGCATTGCTGTATTTCAGTCTTGGTTTAATAAATTTTTCAGTGACAGTTGTTGGCGTTGGAGATGGGAAGCATCCTTGAACTTTCTCACTTATCCTCTGGCCAGATCAAGGTTATTTCATGAATATTTCTGTATTCAGTGTTCAGGTACTGTCTGTGATGTGCCAAAGATGACCTGTGGCATTCGCTGAAATACAATACCTGCGTGCATGTGAGCTTTGTAGTATTTTAATAGTTGGAATTGAACGTCAAAGAGAACATTTGACGTCTGCTTACTTACAACTAAAGTCAGGTCAGAAGAATGGTGGTGGCGGTCTCCAATCCCAGCGAATTCACAGGTCTGCTTGAAGTCAAATTGTTCTTCTCTTGTTTGTACTGTCAGAGTATTTGGTTGGTAACAACCAAAGTCCAATATTTCTATAGACTACAACATGCTCAGATTTAGTATATATAACATAATTGTTAATTACAGACTTGGGAGTTATCTTAAAAACAGCCTGATCCACTGGCTGTCAGTGGGGATGCATAACTTATTTGCACTTAGATAAACCACTTCTTGCACTAGCATCTCGGTGGGGAACTGAACATTGTCTGTTTTGAAATGTGAGTGCTCTCAATGTTTAAAAGTGTAATTTAGATAATAAACTGCAGAAGAAAAGCTAAAGATGACAGTGTTCCTAGACGTGTTCTTAATGTGGTGTTTGTTATTGTTATCCCATCCCATGCTTGAAATTGAAGTATCAGGAATAGAAAATAAAATTCTTACTGGAATTTGAAGGAAACGAGTTTTAAACAGGTAGTTCTTGTCAAACTATCAAAACCAGGAAAAAAGTGTGCTGACTCAGGACATGGTCTAGTAGTGAGTTTGGGCTTTTTCAGCTGGGTATAATAATAATTCGGCTTGTTCTTTACCAGGGTTTCTGCTCATGTATGCACGGAAGCAAATCCTCTACTCGGAAAACTCTTTGAGCATGGAAAAAATGTTTCCTTTGTTGCAATTTTTAAAATGAGATGGAAGGATCCGATCCTACAGGCAAAGGACGCTGCCTTAGAACCCGGCTGCCCTCTGGGATTTGTGCTGTTGGTGGGACTGTACTGAGTGCGCCGCCGCCGAGTTTAGTGTGTATCCAACAGAGTCCACTCATCCCTGTTTGACACAGCCTGTGGGAAAGTGTATTAACCCACTGTCATACAGAACTGTTTTCCCATCCTGTGTTCTCCTTAGTTTACATTTATAAAATCATTTCTTACTTGACTGCTTTTGAACTCGAATTAGAAATTTGTTTGGTGGTGAGCAGTTACGGTAAAATAATAATTAAAAAAAAAGTATTCCTTGTTTTCCGTATGCCCTATTTCTTACGGCAAGTGTCCTGTCACAGTAAGAAATGTTATAATGTTATTTTAGAGCCTTTGATGCCTTTCACTCCAGGATCTCGAAGCTTTCTATCTGCTAATGCTGCCTCGGCATCCTCATGCGGCGGAGGGCTCCTGTTGTCCTTGTTTAACCTGTGACAAAGGTGAGGTCCGGGGGGATTAGGTCGTACTTGGTCACTGCCTGAATAAGAAGAGCTCTCGCAGCAGCCACCAGCACCATGGAATGAAGCGATGCCTCCCCTGGGCTGGGCGCTGTTTGCCCATGTCCTGGAGCGATGACAGAAGCCTTCATCACGTGCAAGATACTGCAGATACTGCCCAAACCGCCTGTGAATCAATGGCACTTTGGGTCACCCCCTCTGCCTTCGCAGCACGAAAGCCGCTCCATGCGTGTGCCATTCGCTATCAACTGTTGCACCCAACCACGGCAATATTGATTAGGTAACGAGTTAAAAGAACAGCAGAAAAACTTGCAATGCGTGTAGAGTGGGTGCGAAGCTTGGCTCTACTTGTATTTTCTGATTCTCTTTCCTAAATGTGCGATGTAAATAAACGTTCTCCTTGTAAAAGGAGAATTTAAAGGCACATGTTCAGTATTTGGGTTCAAATGCCTGGTTTTGGCCTGGACAAATAAGAATTTGCATTGTGTGGTCACATTTTTGCCCCCTGGCAGGTGGTGCTTCGCTGTGAGAGTGGTTTGAGGAACTCCTGGGAGCAGCACGAGCTGGAACAAAGCCCCGGCAGTGGTGTGGGGCAGAGAAGAGCTGCTGGAGACCTGATCTTGGCCGTTTAATGATACTCGAGCACCCAAACCCCAGAGTGGATGTAGCGGGTTTGTTGACAAGGGGTGTGCTGTGGGAAGGTGCTGGGTGGGGAAGGGCTGGGATTAGGGTGTGCGGGTGGGGAAGCTGAGCTTACCCTGTCCAGAGGATCTCAAGCGGTTCAGGTTTTGCAGCGCACAGGACTTCTGAGCAGAGGAAACTGCTTTTCAGTGAGAAAGTGGCTCTTGAGAGGAAGGCTGGAGTTTTTTTTAAGTTAAGGGTTTGTTAAAATCTTTGTTAGAGGTCTGTTGGAAGCTAAAAGCTTTGCTAGCGGCAGGAGGAGGGGGTCAGCGCTGGGGACCGTGGCGCAGGGGTGGTGGGAACATCTCTAGGAGATAGTTGACCAAGTTCCCGGCTGTGCAACGGAGAGAAGGGAAAAATGAATTGGGTTGAAAAACATCCTCTTGCCAGCGAGGTAAGAGGGAGAACGATTACGAACAGGGCTCCGAACGCTGCTCTGCCACAGCTTGTTTGTGGGCTGACCCCGGGGCTGGTATTTGGAAACGCCAGTGCTTGTGTAAGCAAAGGGGAGAGAGAGAAATTAGGTAGTGATAGGAGCCGTATTGCAATCAGGGTGCGCGCTGTGGTAAGGCCGGTGTTTGTCAGCTTATTTTGAAATCCATCCAGTATCCTACAATTAAGCCGGGTTTTGCAAAGTCCCTGAGAACTCCTGCTCCTTGGCCGACTGGTCCCCAAGGGCAAAGCCGACTGGTCCCCAAGGGCAAAGCCGAGGTCACTCCTTCATCACCTCTGACCAGAGAGAAGCACGAGCTGCAAAACTTAAACCCGTATTTTAAGCACTCTCATGCCTGTCGGCACTCGGAGCTGGATTTTGAGTTCAGCCTATAGTTTCCAGCCCCAGTGCCTGAACGCCGTTTTCTCTCTGCTTGCTTAGAGCAGGGTTTTGGTTCAAATTCAAAGGATTTGGAACTGAGAGGAAGATCCCTGTATGCGCCACATGACTCTTCTATTCCTTGCGTGCTCTCTCTGTATGTATGTAATATAGCCGTACTATGTAAAAATAAATGTATCCCTATATATACACACACAAGAGGTTTAAAATCCGTTCAAAATATTATTACTGCGATGCATTAGCATGAAATTGCAGAGGATGTTTTGAGAAATCCTGCGTTCACAGGAGGTTTTAAAGGCTTAAAAAAAAAAAAAGCAGGAGTTTGCAGTAGAGAAAACTAAAAGCTTTTGCTTTACTGGCGAATAAATAATTACAGGAGATGCTGTGGGGGCAATTCAGATGTGCAGGGAAAGCAGCTGGAGTGCCGGGTGCTGCCTGGAGACACAGCGTTTAGGCAGAACAGAAGGAGGCAGAGCTAATAATATAGTTTTGCCTTTTTTTTTTTAGAGCTTATGCTTTGTAACTGGCGTCTGAGACACTTTTAGCATCGGTGTAAAGAAGTTTGGGTGTTCCTACAAAATGAGATATTTACTTGAGCGTTTTTAGAAAGTGTGTCCCGTGCGCTTGCTCCTGCTCACCGCTCGCTGAGCTCAGCTGAACATCTCCTAACGAAGGTAGGTCGATTCGACACTTGTACCTGAAAATTTGTCTGTAAAGAGAACTTCTTTTTGATTTATAGTCCTTTTTTTTTTTAACTCCTCGTCTAGTTCTCCATCTGCTATTATCACTTCTGTAATATCGTTTTCTTTCCTAATCTGTAATTTGATTTGCCTCCCCAGTTTAAAAAACAATGAGACTTTTTATCCTGCCGGCTGTTTTGAGGAGAGCTCCTCTTTAACAGTTTGATGTTCAGAACCCTGGGGAAGAAAACTTTAGGGGGGCCCTCTATCAAAGAAGGAATCCTGCTTGTGTTTTCAGAGCCGTAATCAGGCAGAATGCAAGAGAGAATCAGTAAAAGATCTACGCGTGTTGTTTGCCATTAATGTTTCGGGAGAAATGAGGAAAAACTAAAAGAAGTTCCAGTCACGGTGGCTGGTTGAAGTTCACGGAGCTGCTGCAAGTCTGTCTGACTGCAGCAAAGAATGTGTAACAGATCCTCACGCATGTGACTGTGGGATGGAGTCTATTTCTGTCTCCGTAAACACGAAATTATGAAATACGCGCCATGGAGATGGTGCTGGTGAAGTCCTTGTCTGACCTGGTCGACTGTCATTGGACCTCTCCGGGAGTACAAAGTGAATTTGCACTTTTTGCAGAACATCATGCTGCTGGAAGATGTCTATTGAAGGGGAAGCGGGTCAAGCAATAAAGCAAAGAAACCACCCCCTGTGTTACCAGTGAGAGGGAGGTGCTGTGAGTGTCTGTAATATCTCGCACATCTTGTAGACATAAAAGCGCTTCACAGAGACAGCGTCGAGGAAAAAAAAAATCACCAAAAATCCCCATGTTTTCCTTTGTACAGTCCAGATTTGAGATAAATTCTTGTTAAAACACTTGTGCAGCTGGGGCTTGGATCCTTTCTGTGAAGTTAAAAAAAAAAAGGAGGTGTCTCAAGATTGCAAGAGAAAGGGAAAAGTATGTGGGAGAAATGGACCATCCATGCTTTGCTCTTGTGCTCGTTAGGTGATACCAACGGTGACCTGCATGGTACAAGGCTGTGGTGGGGAAGGAGCTGGTCCTGCCCCGAGGTTTTCTGCTCGATAAGGCAATGCCTCGGCCGTGCCCTCCCCTCCTGCCGCTCCTCTCCAGGAGATGTGTCCCACCTGCACTCGCTGTGACCATCCCTGGTGCCTCAGCTCCACCTGAGCCTGCATCCCAGGTGCAAAGTTCAGGGATGTTCCCCACCCCAGATGCTTAATTTCTCCCCCAACACCCAAGGGTGGCCATAAGTCTGCCCTAGGGCAGTGTCTCCTGGTCCAGCACCAGTATTCGGCGCAGCTCATCACTGTACGAAGGCGGAGGCAGCCTCCTCGGGATCCGGAGCCCGTTGCCAGAGGGGGATGAGCGGGCAGGGAGCGGGCTGCGTGCTGGGTTGTGGGGCAGGAGCTGGCTGGGACAGGCAGGAGCCTGCCTGTGCAGGCAGATGAGCGCTGGCAGGTGGGAGGAAAAGCAGAGCCTATCCTGGGGACTGGGCGAAATAGTCATTCGAGGAGGGAGAGCGAAAACATGGAGGAAAAAATGACCAGTGGGATCCTGGATTTACTGAATTGCTGGGGTTTTTTTTCATTTCACAGAAAAGGCACTCGAACTCCAGCCTTCCTGCAGCAAGAGCCTGAGCAGAGACTCCTTTCGAAAACAGACGGTGGCCCTCCATTCACACGCAACGTCCCCAAAGCTCCTGGAGCAGCACGTGCCTTCATCTCCCTCCTGTGTAACGTAGCCCGTAGGGCACGTGTGGCAACCCTGTGCCTGCTCATTTATCTGTCTCCGTAGGGAATAATCTGCTCCCAGTCCTGGTCTTTGGGAAGTTTGCGAGGTTTTTCTGCTAAGACTAAAAAATTAGGTGAAGTGGAAGGAGCAGCATCCCCCCACAAAGCCTTTTCCAGTACCGGAAAGGTCCGTGGTGGGAAGCTGTGCCTGAGGAGGGGGGTCGATCAGGAGCCCAGGCTGGCATGTTACTGCTGCTCAAGAGCCGAAGAAACCCCCCAAGCCCCCAGTTCAGCCCATTCCCCCATGCAGATACGTTCGTGCTCCGTGTTGCCTGGCTGGGCAGCTCTGTCAGCAGTCAACTGTTGGTGACCGCTGTGGAAATTTTGGCTGGAGAGGACTTTCAGACGGTTTTCCTATGAGCCTCGTAAAGGTAAACGANGACGGTTTTCCTATGAGCCTTGTAAAGGTAAACGAAGAAAGGATTGGTGTAGAAGAGCAGGAAGGCAAAACCACCTAAACTCCGTGAAATTTCATCAATAGGCTATTTGCTGTTAGAGAAAACCAGGAATTTATGCCCCATGTTAAGCTCATCGTGGTGTGCAACCCACTTTTGGGGGTGCTTAAGAGCAACCCTTGTAGTTGCAGGTCTGGACATTCTTTTTATACTTCCCACTGTTTTTCAGGTGATGTTCTTGCGTTTTTCTCTGCCTCAGACACGACTGTGAGCGTTAAGGCTGCTCTGGGCTTTGTGCCATCCTCCTGCCCTCGAGATGAATCTCAACCCAACTGAACCATGGTGAGACTTCGCTGGAGCACGCTGCCGGAGCTCACAAACACCGCTCCCTCTGCCTCCAGTCGGCGGAGATTTGAGCTGTGATTTACGTCCCGTAAGAAAGTGCTACATCGTATATTTTAGGGTAAGGTGCTGAGTATCATCCAGTCTTGACAACTGTGGGATTTAGAAGAAATAATGCATCCAAACTCTTCACTTTCTTTGGTTTTATTGATACTTAGTCGCAGAAGTACACAAGGAAAGTTACCGAGGTCTAGGTGTGTAGGGAAAGCAGCATCAAGCCTCCCATTTTGCACCTTTAAACTCTAAGGGCTCGATTTCGCTCGTGTGAAATTCGCTCATCCCTCGCATGCTGCTGCTGGCGCCGCATCCGCTGGGCAGGGGGGATGGATCTCTGCGTGGCGGGGGGGAGTCTGGCTCTGAAACGGACTTCGGCCTGAACAACTTCACGAGTATAAAACACTTTGACTGGGATTTCAGAAAGTAAGTTACGGTCTGCGCAAGAGCTTCAATGAAGTGCATAATTTGGACGGTGGTCTCCTTTCCCCCGTGAATTCTGGTATATGATGTATTTCTCGGTAACGAGTAGTTGTGTTTTCCACCTCATGGCAGACTGGCTTCGAGAAACGGGGTGTTTCCAGGTATTTCCGCGCTAACATTTCAGTACTTGTCTCTCCTTACAAGTTTTTGTATTTGTATTTAAACAGCAGAGAGACTGTCAGTTAGATGGGGTTCCTGTAAAAGACGATTACAAAAGCAAACAGAACGATGGCTCCGGGTTCACTGGGATGCAGGAATGAAATAAGGCTAAATGGGGATGAGTCAATGCAGCGCTGAAGTGCCTATTTATTGGTAAATAACGGCTGCCGCTGCCCCGCTTGGAAGTCCGCGTGCCCCCGAGGGGTTTGGAAAGCGGTGATGCAAACTGATGAGTCACAGTTTAGAACAATGGTGTCTTCATGTGAAATGACTCAGGATAAAAGGAAAACTGGTTTTTCAAGAAGCCGGAGCTTATGAAATGACAAAAAGGAATAAAAGAATAGGACGTCTTTAACCCTGTGTTGAAAGTATTAAAGTCTTTTTCCCAAGAGTAAGGCGGTGGTTGTGGTGGATGCCCGAGATCAGCGGATTAGAGCTTGCCTGTTTTCAGTTAGTTTTCCACTTTGGGAGCGCGCATGCAGATAACCAGGGCTAAAGAAGATGAATACGCTGTGTACGGGTGTTAAATATGATGTGTATAACGGTGTCCCATATAACGCTGAATTGCGGCCGTCTGTCTGCACCGGTCNCGTCCCATATAACGCTGAATTGCAGCCGTCTGTCTGCACCCTCCTCCCTATCCCCGTCTCTCTGTCCCGTCTGAGGGTGGTCCTGCTGAGCGGGGCAGCTCGGCTCTCCGGCGGGATGCTCGCGGGGTGGGAGCTGTCTCGGGCCGTGCGTGGCTGGACGTAGCAGGGGTTCCCATCCCACGTCTGCAGAAAATGCTGCCTGACCTCCCCCCTTACCCCACCACGGACCCAACAGCCTCTTCCCTGAACGAGGAGCTCTGTTACGTATGATGCTGTAAAAATAAGATGTCCTCTTTATTATAGATAGCTCTGTTTCCTCCAGCGAGGGTGGAATATGCCGCTCTGTAGTTTCCATGGCCCCACAAATATCCATTTTAGCTATTCTGTAAAGTTTTATTGCAGAAATTATCACCTTAGCAATCTGAATGCAAATATGTACAATTTTTTTTTTAAGGATTTAATTATATCAGAACAATTAGGTAAAGGGGGGGGCAAGCTACAGTCTGTCAATAAAAACACAGTAATCCGCTTAATCCAGCAAGCCAAAAAAAAAAAAAGGTTTATTTCCTTTCTTGTGCTACATGTATTCACATGATGGGTAGTGAATTTCCCAATGCCCTCCCTCAGCCCTCTGTGTCCTGCACCTTGTTGAGTTTGTCTGGAGGAGGAGAAAGCTCAGGTCTCGCCCAGGGCTGCTGCCATCTCCCCACTACCACTGGCTTTTATTCGGAGCTTAAGTCTTCACTTCAGCCAGCTGTGCCCCCCCGGGAGGTTCCCTGCTCTCGCTGCTTTCCATCCATAGGTGGCAGCAGGCTTTAAAATCTTTAACCTCTCAACATTGATGGGGTTTTTTTTTTTTTGGAGCTCAGGGAGTTGTGCAATGATCTCCAGAACTTTGGGGCACGGAGCTGGGGTAAGAGGAATGAGTTATTTTCGAGGAACAAAATGTCCTTTGCAGTTGTTCACTGGATTGCTCTATGAAGACAAATAGCAGAAAACTCAGGGGTGTACCAAAGCAAACCCTTGCAAAGAGGAGCGATTTTATCCCATAAGTTACCCAGGAGAAATGATGTGGTGAAGAGCTTTCCCTTGCAAAAGCACGTGGACGCAAAAAGTCGCATCTGTGATGCTGATTTAAGCCCCTTTGCTCAAATTTGCTTTTGCGTTTTGTGTGTGTCTCTGCCTGCATTTGGGGATCTCTCTTCTCTCCCCCGTGGCGATGCCTGGCGGCTCTCCGGGTCAGCCTCAGGTGCCATCACCAAGCCAGCACGGTGGGGACACGGGGACAGCTTGGGGCAGGGCTGGCTCCTGCTCTAGCAGCATGTGGAGTATGGTCTGCTCCATGATGATAACCCCAGCTGTGAGGGGTGCTCGGGATCTCCGGCACTCGGGATCTCCATCCCGGTGCCTCCAGCTCCAGCAGCATCCCACCACGGCCGCCCCAGGCTCGGCGGTGCCGTTGGCCAGCCCTCCCCCAGCACCGCCATCCCCAATCCCCTTCTGAGGATGGAGCAGGTAAAGGATGAAGGTCAACATCAAGCTGTCTCGATTCCCAGCAGTTTTCGGTTGTCTCCCCTGCTTGTGGGTCCCCGCTAGCACTGCTCGGCACGTCCCGGGGAGTGCGGTGCCACCTGCTGAGAACGCCGCAGTGACTCCATCTCTCCAGTTTGTCTTTTATTTTCCTGTGCCAGGCTCACCCAAACAGACCAGACGGTGTTGACGAGCACCAGCCAAATGCTGTGTTGGCTGCAGGCAGGGCCGGGAGGTCAGCGGGCTCCTTGCGAGGCCGGGTGAGGAAGGCACTCATTTGGAGGAGGCAATGAGTCAGGGCTGCCTCCTGGGGTGATTAATCAAGAATTTGTTAAAGCGTGTCTGGGCCACGGGTGAGAGAATCTCGGCGGTGGGTACATGCTGCTGCGCAGGAGCAACACTGGCTAAGGGTGAGGGGAAACCCTCCGTTATCAGTCATTGTGCTTCTCCTGCAAAAATTAATCATTACTTTAATTGAATGAGATGTTCTTCTCCACCTGCCCATTAGCGGATGAGGTGTTGCAGGAGCAATGGTAATGACTCACTCGGAGACCACAAAGGTGGCAGGATTTTTGACAGGCAGCAGAGCAACCCTAAATGAAATCTTGCAAGCTGAACCTGGCGCTTGTGAAAATTAAATAGTAATAAAGTGATAGTTAGGGTAGCGCTCTGTGACATGGCCAGGAGGGGAGGCAGCCGAAGGGGGAGGAGAAAGCCTGGGTTTATATACAGAGCTCCTGGGGCTGTCGGCTCCCCCGAGAGAGGGGGGACAACCACAGACTGGCAGGGGTCGGAAGGGACCTCTGGAGCTCAGCCAGTCCAACCCCCCTGCCAGAGCAGGGTCACCTGGAGCAGGTTGG
>RSEF01000013.1:17422083-17448600 GCA_003993805.1 Himantopus leucocephalus
GGTGGGTTTGGCAGTGTTAGGTTGATGGTGGGACTCGATGATCTTCAAGGTCCCTTCCAACCCAGACGACACTATGATTCTACGATCCCCACGGCCCCTGCTCCGCGGCAGAGCTCTGAAGTGAAGCACGATCGCTTGTTTACAGCCGTTAGCTGGCACTGCAGCAAAATTACCCCTATTTTGACACCTCTCAGAAGCTAGCGGTGATGAGTGACGGCTCTTCCCGAGGAGCAGCAGCTCCGCTCAGGCTGCCGTTGACAGTTGCAGATGACAGGAATATGAGTGCTTAATTATTATATAATTAAGTCGAAGTGATCATCTTATGTCTGTTTAGCGTCTAACATAAAATGAGCTGGTGATCTCGGTCTAGTTTGCAGTGGCCTTTTGTTAGAAACCACCAGCGTGCGGCATGCGAGTGGGTGTTGGTGACCCGGGGGAGAAAAGGGGTTGGGGGAGAGGGGTCCTGCCTGGCTGGTGGAGGCTGCATGGGTGACTGTGCTTCTGGTGGGGTTCTACCTGGATTTGGGGGGCTTTTTTCCTTCCCTGCTCCAGGAAATTCCCAAAGAATACTTTTCATGTCTAGATGGCTGAGAACAGTGGTTCTTCATCCTTTGTAGCATAAAATGCAGATGTGTGTGGGACGTGGGGGTGTCACTGTGCAGGCGGTGGCTGTCCTGGGAGCTGGGCTCGCTGTGGTCCTGCCTGGCCCGAGGTGGGGATACCCTCAGCCTCCCTCACCCTCACTGGTCCCAAGCACCCAGCAGGAGGGCTCCCAGTACCCAGGAACACCAGCAAAAAGCAAAATTATTTGCAAAAAAACACTATTCAAACCACCAGCTTCTTGGTAGCCCTCCAAAATCACATTTCCTTGGAAGCAGAGTTCAAAGGATGGTCCCTGTCCAGGACGAGCACCTGCCTTGGCGGTGGCTGACGCCACACATTGTGACTGTAAAGGACATGAGTCAAGACCTCTCCCCCTTCCTGTGTGGAACCGGATTTTTCAGCCTTAAATTCTATGAATATAGCTTTTCCTGTAAGATATTCAATGTAGTCGTGCCCGCAAGATACTCTTATAAGGCTAAAAGACCTTTTCATTTCAGGTAAATGTGGATGCTGGCACCGGTGGGATGCTCAGCCGTAACGCCTGAAGAGCTTCTGCACCCGCAGGTGGGAGCTGCGTAAGGAGATGCTCTTTAATCCGGCAGCTTTGCCGCAGTTTTGCTTTTTGGTGGTTGTTGATGCCATCCGGCCTTCTTTTATTGTTTTTCTCTCAGCAAGAGCGGCGTAGGAAACGTTAGAACAGGTGTTAGGCCGTGTTTGTGTTTTAAAGGCATTTCACATTGTGGTTCACATCTGCGTTAGGAAAGCCAAAGAGACGTACTGCAGGTTATTGTGGGGAAATTTACAGTTTAAGCATCGCACTTAATAGAAACCCCTTCTGCTCAGGCTTGGGCTATTACGGTATTATTCCCAGCCTCCATCTGTGCCTGCTGCTCCAACGCGCTGAGTGCCTGCAATTACTTCCAGAAGAAGTTCAGCCTCTGTTCGAAAGCACCCGTTTCCCTCTGGCTCGAGCTGTCCGCGGCTTTCATCCGGAAAAGATCTCAAAGTGCTTTTTTGAGCTGCGTGACTCTGAGCCGGGGGATGCGGCAGCTCCCGGGGGGGGGGGGGCCCGGCTGCCGGGATGCTCTTTCCCCCATCAGGCGGGTGATGCTCCGTCTCTACAGCAAGTGCCGCTTTATAGCTATTTGCACGAGTTCTCTGCGTAAACCACATGGGTAAGTAACTGCCACGCAGCTAAGCAGCATTTATACCTAACAAGGGCCCACAAATTTCAGTGTCTCCCCACCCTTCCCCTGTGGTTTGCTGCATCGTTTGCTGAAATAATGGTTAATATGGAGCGCAACAGAAGTGCCGAAGCTGGGAACCCCTCCACGTGCACCGCAGGCAGCGCAGCGGGCGGCGGGATGGTTTCTTCAGCGTTTCCTAAGCTATCCCAGGGGGATGAAGCCACTGCGCAGGCACTCGGTGTGATGCCCTTGGCAGCTTTAAACCAGCCGAGCGGTACTGCGCTTCCCAAAAATGCTTTCCCCAGCGCTGGGACATCTGCCCGGAGGTGGCAGTGTCCAGGCTGGAGCAGGCACCAGTGGCGCGTTCATCAGGAGCTTTGCCAGTGACCTTGCTGGACCTCGTATTCCTGCAGAAAGGAGCAATTCCCACGTTCTCCTGCCACAAAAGCTGTTCCCCTGTGCACAGCCCTGCATCCCTCTGGGTCACTCCCGCTCCTGTCCATCCTGGGGGTGGTTAGACTGGGCCAGCTGGAGTGAGCTGGGAAAAACGCTACCCACAGCAGGCTGAGTGTTGCTTTTTCTGAGGGTTTTATTTATTGATGGATTTATTTTGCCAGGTCCAGCCTAGCTCCCCACTCACCGGCTTGGCGGGGGGGTGAGCCACCGGGATGGACGCATGGGGACAACCCAGTGTCATTTGGAGGAGCAGCAATGGCCCGCCTGCGAAACTGGAGTGCCACTTTGCCAACAAATTAGACTTGAGAAGTCGTAAAATTACTGCGGTAACATCTTCACACTGTTTTCATCATTAAGCAAAGAGCACTGCATGCACAGAGCACGGGGAAGCTGACGGTCCTCAGGCTGCAGCGATGCTGAGCATCCTGGTGTGCCTCGGGGGGTCCTTGTCCCCATCGCTGTCCTTGTCCCCGTCCCCGCTGCTGGGGTGGGAAGGTGCTCAGCAGGGCTGTGCTGCCAGCGCAGAGCGTGTGTGCAGCGCCGAGGGGAAGCTCTCTTGGAGCAAAATCCCTCTCCACCGCATCAGACCCAACACAAACTGCGTGGAGAGCTGCGTGTAAATCAGGGAGAGGGGAGATAAGCCCCAGTTTTTCTGTCTGAAGCCAGCTGGCCCAGATCAACCACAAAAGAGAGAGGGGGAAAAAAAAAAAAAAAAGCCTTCTGAAAAGCAGCATCCTTTCGAGCAGAGCTGGTGGCTGCCGAAAGTGGCGGCGGGGGGAGGAAGGAAGGAGGGGGCCAGGCGCTGCCGGGAAGCCAAACACGCGCATTTGGGCTGGCTCTCTTCAGCGGCGTGTGGGCAGAGCGCTGGGATCCTGTGTCTCGGTTGTGCAGAGATGACTCATGCCTTTCGCGGGGAAGATGATGGTCTCGGTGTCGCCGAGCGATGCCTTCCCCTTCCCCAGCCAAAGGTGCCAAAACTGCGCCAGGATGGCCCTGGGGAGCAGAAAGGCTGAGCCCTGGCTGGGGCAGGCAGCACCGCAGGCTCCTCGTCTCGGTTAGGAAGGGGATGTTATGTTCCCTGCCTTGATAATTTGGGGTCGTAACTGCATAGAGCGGAGCGGGAGCCGGGCATTCCCCCGTGCTGGTGAGCTGCAGCGAGCCGCGGCAGGGCTCAGCCTCCCGTGGGGCAAAGCCAGCGTGCGGGCTGGGGAATTTGGGCCAGTCATTAGAAGAGCAGCGCTGGGGGCTGAGTCGGCCGCAGCAGCGTTTCAGTCTGGGCTTTTCCTTTAGGTTTACGTTTGACGGTGTCGCAGGATGCGAACTGAATTCCTCCGCGGAGGAGCTGCGCCTGTCAGTCCTCTTGCTCGGGTCGGGTCCCCGAGCATCCTGAAAGGGGCTGCGGCACCCGCGGGAGGGCGGGCAGGGGGGACTGGCTGTCGGGGGTCCCAGGCGGTGAGCCGGTGTCAGCGCTCTGCAGCCTCCCCGCTGCTTCTGCTCGCGGGTGCGGGTGCAAGCCTCCCCCGGGTTTCGGTGTTTCGGGTCCCCGTCCCCCATCCCCCTCCCCCTGCTGTGAGTTTCGTTCTGACTTTCAGGTTGGAATGAGTCAAAATCTCAGAGCGAAATGTAGACGAAACTGCCGTCTGCGGCACGGTTTCCGCTTGTGCCAACTCAAGGGAGCATCCTCGGGCGGGGGGACGGCCCTGCACCCAGTGCCGTGTCCCACGGTGGGGGGATGGCCCCGGCCCCACGTGCCTTCCCGGGAAAGGAAAAGAGGCACAAAGGGAAGCCAAGGGATGGAGATGTTTTGCCAGTGAGACCTCCGCTCCTGCCGCTTACCTTCAGAGAGCTGCGAAAGCTCATTCGAGCTGGGTTTGGTCAACGGCTGAGGCTGGGGGATGTTTCAGTTGCTGCTGGGAGCTGACGCCGGGTTCTTTCCTACTGTTCGGTACTGAGCTAATTCCTTGCTTATTTACCCCGGTGGTACTGCCCTTCAGAGCTGGGCAGGCCCCAGTGAGCAAACCATTCCCCGATTCCCTCATTTCCAACAAATCCCTTTCATCGATACGTACAGAACCCAAAAACGCAAAATGAGTTTGTAAATGCGCGACGAGTTGAGTGCTGCCAGCTCCCAGCACCCCATCTCTTCTTCAGCAGCCAGCAAACACCACCTCCAGACCGGGAAATCAGCCAAAAGGTGATTTTCGTGAGGGTCCAAGTGTGTTTCCTTCTGGCTAGAAGGCGGTGATGCCCTTGCCTCGCTTGGCCACGCGTTCGTTAGCGTAAGGTAATTCTGGTTGCTCAAGCAGGCGGTGTTGCCCACTTAATTTTAAGGAGATGGGNTGTTTCCTTCTGGCTAGAAGGCGGTGATGCCCTTGCCTCGCTCGGCCACGCGTTCGTTAGCGTAAGGAATTCCGGTTGCTCAAGCAGGCGGTGTTGCCCACTTAATTTTAAGGAGATGGGAATCCTTAGCTATGCCAAAGATTTTATGGAAGTATATAAAAAAAAAAGCCAGCGAGCAGTCTCGTAAGCCGGTAAATGGCATCCTATATGCCCCTATTAGAGAGCAGAGAGTTACAGGGAGGTTAATATTTCATTCGGGAAATAAATCTGCTCTTACTCTGTGCAGTCCATAAAAGCAGCTGGGCCCGAGGTACTCCCTGCAGATTAGCGGTCCCCAGGTGCCGGGAGTTCAGAAAAACCAGAGCCGCGAGGCTCAGGCTGAGACGTACCGGTGCCATGTCGGTACCTGCCCTGCAGTATTTCACCGGCCCCCAAACAGACCCTGCGGCAGCGGCACCTCCCGGTACCGACGCAAATATATTTGGTATCTCTAATTTCTCCTGCCTCCTGTGACCCTGAGTCCATACTGGAGCTCCCAACCTCACCACTGAAATCCCCAGTCTCTGCTGGAGCAAGAGGCGTCCCCGCTGCGATTAATACAACGGGCGCCAGCGCTGCACCCCTCCAGCTTCGCCTGTGCACGGTCCCGGAGGAGCTGGGCTTGGCTTACGGCGCGGATGGGGCTGTTCCTTGGTGATGAACCATCCCCAGGGTGATGTTCTCCCGTTGGGTGCGTTGGCCTCTCCTTTCCGCACCCGGAAGGGAAAGCAGAGCCGCTGGCAGAAACCGGCATCGTTGGTGCTGAACAGAAACCAGAGAGGAAAGAAAGGGGGGGGAAAAAAAAAAGATGTAATGATTTATCCAGACCATTTCCCCAGAAATGTAGGAACAAATATTTTTTCGGCATCTTGTCCAGACTCTGGTGTAGTTTTGCTGAATGTCGGGGCGTTGGGCGTTTCTGGCAGGAGCTGCAAACGCGCCCATCCTACCCCTGAGCTTCCCTGCCCTTCACACCCTCTTCCAGTCCAAAACAATCCTCTTGGTGAAGTTTGCAGCCTCCAAGAGTACGTTTAGTTTTGCTCTTAAGGCACCTTAGCCAAAATTTGCCGTCTCTTTCAAGAAGTTCAGAGAAAACCACCACGAAAGCTGAGCAGTTTACCATCACTCTCCCGTTACTTACCACCAAACCCAAACGCAACCTTGCAAGCAGAGCTGCAGAAGGGCCACTTCCACACAGGCTTTGCTGGGTTTCCTGGTGCTTTGGTGTATTGTGCGCTGCATTTAACGGGCTCTTTTCCAGCTTTTCTGCTGAGACACTGCCAAGACCCAAAGGGGAGGTGGGCAGGGAGGGGGCGAGCAATAAAAACACCCAGAGCCAACCTTTTTTTCCCTCCTTGCAACTGCTATAGTTGTCACATGGGAAACAATCCGTTATCTTTTCTCTCCATGTACAACAACCCCGAATACTCAGTGAGTATTTGCCTTGTCCCGTACACGTGTTGACATTTTTCATCCTTCTGTTATTACAGATGCTGCAAAGGCAATAACCCTGAAATGTCACAGCTGCAGATTTGTATCGCACAGATAAGACGGTGTGGTTAAATAAGGAATCACTCAACATCTAAACATGAGGTAAAAGACAACAAAATCTGCAAGAACAACAGCGTACAGCACCTGCGGGGTTCGCATCCCCTCTCAACCTGGGAAACTTTGAATGGCCCGAGATAGATAAACTAATTTAACTGTCTTTTAAAGTGCTGGAATGTATGTAGAGCTCAGCCCGACCAGGCTTGGAGAGGAAATCATCCCTCTGAGGTTTAAAGCTGATCTCTGCTCCTTGCTTTGCTCCCAGAAGCGTTTGGTGAGCTGTTCAGTGGAGATTTGTAAGGGACAGGCTGAACAGATGAGTTTACAGGAAAGTTACTCCTCAGACATTTGCGATCCCTGTGCAGGGACCACGCGGTGGGTCAGGTTTGCACCGTAGCTGGGCTTCCCAGGGGACGCCGGACGCCGCGCTGGGTTGTCGGTGCCGCGCCGAGCACCCGGGCAGCTCTGCTGCTCCCGACCCAGCGTGGTCGCTGCCGCCCGCGCTGCTCGGGGGCTTTTCCCCAGCACCCTCCTGAAGCTTCTCCCTCCTCTTCCTCAGAGAAGGTGATGGCCTGAGCAGCCACCTCCCGCTCAGCTCTTGCTGGGCACCGCGGGAACACTTCATGCTCCAAAGAGATTTTCGGTTTACCTGCAACCACACACCGATGCCGAGAGCAATTTATGTCAGCACTGCAGTTAAGTCTTTTCCCAGCTTGAGGGGTGTCTTCAAGTGATAATTATATTTAGTTACCGCTGTAACACGTGCTGGTGGCTGGTTGCTCCCACACCAGCTGCGTCCCCGCTCCCTTCCAGCCAGCTTTGCCTTTGCTGGATGGAAGGGAGCTGGATGGAAACACCTTTGCAGGGTATTTCCCAGCAGAGCTGCTCCCTCAGCTAGGGATGGAGGGACCAGGTTTGCCGAGTTTCAAAGCTCAGGTCATGTTTTCCAGCCGCAGAAGACAGCTGTGGGCCGGAGGTGGCAGTGACATCTCCCTTGGTGTCAGGTGGGGCAGTTACTTCAGCCTCACCGACTATTTTCTAACGCTTGGGATGGAAAATATTGCACACGCGTGGCAGACAGGCTGATGTTGAGAGGCGGCTGCGGTTGCCGTTGGTGCGGGGGAGGCACGGCCGCTCTCGGCTCCGGCTGTGCTGGTGCCATGCCGTGCCCACGCCGCTCCCAGCCTGCGCTCCCGGCGCTCGGCTATTTATAGTGCTTCTTCCTCCTGGTGTATTTATACGAGCCAGTGTTATAGCTGTTGTCTAGCACGCGCAGAGGGCTGGGGAGATGCTGGCAGGCTTCAGATCGGAGGAGTGACCAAAGTCCTCACGGCTCGGCACGCATCTAGCTCTTGCCGTGCCAATAAACGGCGGCGCTGCTGCCCCACGCCCGACTGTGTGCCTCGGCATCCCTGCGCCTCAGAAAGCCTAAAAAATCAGCCACGAGTGCCTTTTGCTGCTAGAGAAGAGCTGGCGCGGAGGAGGCGATGCTCGGGGCGCAGGGGATGGGTGTCCCCGACCTGCTTGGCTCCGCGCTGCTCTGGATGGTGGACTTAAAAAGCTGATTGGAACCAGCTCATTCCCCGCGGGTCACCAGAAGGAACCCTTCGGGGGGGCCTGGCCCACCCCGGGGCTATGTGCTGGTCTCTCTGGGTGCTGAGGACTCCTGTGTCCCTTAGGATGGCACGCGGCTCAAGCTGTCCTCGGGAACGCGCAGCACAAGGACTGGCATCCTTGCTGCTACGCTTTATGCCCCCAAACTTAGTCGTTTTAAAGCTGGAGCTGCGAAAATTGCTGATTTCCCTCTTTTACAAAGGCTTTATTGATCCTGTTTGCTTATTAAGGGCAGGAATTTATCCCCTGCCTGCCGGTCCCTCTGCGCAGCGTGAGTGTTATTTGTGGTATCCCACACAACAAACACCTATTTTTAGCAGAGTGTTCTTGGAAGGGGGTTTGGTACCTTGTTTTCCGCAGGGAATTTCTCTCGCTTGCAGGGTGCCCGGAGCTGCTGGTAGTGCTCCAGCCTGCACAGGGGGACGCTTGGATGGAGGCAGAGCACGTGGCAGGTCCAGACCCGCGTGGACGGCTGATGTCCCTCTCTGATGGCAGCAGTGTCCTAAACAAACACAGCATCTCCCTCCTGAGAATCGTTTTCCCAGGAGTTATGGCTGCAGATGCATTATTTTGCTTTTTGACCTGCCTGCTTCCCAGGAAAACCTCCGTTTCATTGATCAGACCATTTCAAGCTAATTGCAGGTCTGCTAATGACCAAGCCCTAACAGCAATATTTTAACCTCTGCGTTTTCTCCTAGTGTTCAGTGTCAGCATTATAAAGTACCACTTTAAAATACAAGCACAGCCAGTCAATTATTTTAATCTTTATTACATCTCAATGTACAGCAGCTACTCCCAAGCAAAAAACACTGTATCTGCTACTCAGCAGAGCGGGTTTGGCTGGGAAATACTGTCCCACCACTTTTGGGGACAGTCCATCCCATCACCGCACGCCCCAGCTGAGCTCACCGACACCCCCAGGGCTCATTCCTGGGGGCAGCCACAGCACAAACAACACCCCCACCATCCAACTCCTGACTTTGGAAGGGGGCTGTGTTCCTCCTACCTCCTAATTCCCCTATAAATTGATTGACCATTGGCACAATTTATACCCCTGTGCCGACAAGGTCCAAGATCAGCGCCTGTGACACCCCCTTGAGGGTGAGGGACGGATACGGGCAAAGCCATGGGCTCACCCTGTGCCCCCCAAACTGCTTGGCTGGGGGCTGAGCACCTCCCCACCACGACCCCGTGGATGGTCTCTGGTGTATGGGGCCACCACAGGAGCAGAAAGAGCCGCCCTCAAGCAAAACCAGCCCCATCTCATCACTGCTGCTTCCCCACGCTAATCCTCCGTGAAAAAAAAAAGGTGCCTGGTTAAACCCCGCACGAGTCTATTTTTAACTTGTGCATTAAATGAACAGGGAATGAGTTTGTCAAGTGGAGTTTGGGATGTGCAAGACGTCAAGGCAGAGGCAGCGCTTGTGAAACCCAACTGGTTCAGCCAGGGTCAGTGTTGGCTGGAGCGGGATTTTTCCCTTGTTTTGTGGGTTAGTCATAGGTTTGTTTATTTTTTAGAGGTTTTTTTTTTCTTATTCATCTGTCGCAATCACAGCAGACACATCATTTCACAGCCCTACATGGAAATCCAAGGCCAAGAAACTATTTTTAGCACACAAAATGTCTCCCCTAAATGTATGAACTTTGGAAGAGTAAATATTAAATATACTCTCGTCACATTAGAGGCGTTTATGCAGAAGAACAGCACCAGCGGTTTTAATGGTTAGGGGAAATTATGTTATGCCAGTAGCACTTAATCAAACACAATAAAACGACATCTTACTGTAATTCTTTCAGGATAAGTTGAGGGGAAATTAATTCATTTTCACATCCGTCGATGATGATTTACTGACACTGGGGCATATTTACCCCATTAGTATTTATGGTGGCACTTGCAATCCTTATGCAAAACATATAGGGGATAGCCTAACATTTATTTTGCAATTAAACCGAAATGATTCCTCGCCTGCTCGCTCCCCATCGGGGCATTCAGCACCATCTGTGATGAGGGTACTATAGGAAATCCCCAACACTGGGAAACCTTATGTGCTATAAGAGCCTATAAATATATATTTTTTCATAAGAATAGCTTTCTGTAATTTTATTGGGGAAATACTTCTCAGGCTGGGCTGTAGAAGAAGGACGATGTGGTGCTGCTGGTGGAGCCCCGGTGCCGCAGGGCTGGCTGTCCCCGCTCTGCTGGGTGCCTGGAAAAAAGGCAGTGACCCCCATGGCTGGTGGCTTGGGGACCGGTGCCGGTGGCTCTTGCCTGAGCCAGAGGGGACAAGCAGCGGGGCACTGCCCAGGTTTGGGTACCCGGGGTTTGGGTCCTGTCCTCACGGAGGTCCTCGCTGCAGCTTGCTCCTGCAAGAGCCAACGGGTTGGGTTAGGAGCCGCTTTCCTAAAAAGAAGGATGCCAGAAATACGCAGCCAAGCTATTGCTAGTGGATTGGTTTGTCATCGCGGTTATTGTCTCTCCTTGAAGTGGGCTCTCTGGGAAAGGAGGGGACAAATGGAGGCGACGTAGTCTTTTTAGTTACCCAAAATTTTCTTCTCTCTTCCTTTACTTCCAGGCATTTGGGTTCCATTTCCCACACCCATTCCCATGATACATCCAGCCGGACCATCCCAGCCACCTCTGGTCTAATACAGGTGCCAGAGGCTGGGATGCTTCTTCCCAGGAATTTGCCTAGCTCTTTCTTCCATGAGACTCAGATATTTTGGAGACAAAATCCTTGCTGGTTTGTAAGGACGCTGTCCCACATTCCCCACGTCAGAGCTCCCAGGCCTGGCCGTGCTGTGTGCCATCCTCCCTCGGAGGTTTTGGGAGTATCCCAGTGCCGGGGGCATTGCCAGGGCTTGAGGGGTAAATCAGGGGAGTCAAACCAAAGGGGTTTTCTCCAACCAGGAGCACGGCGGGCTGGCCTCGCTCCCTGCTTTATGAAATTGAACCCTTTACTATCTCCCTGCCTCGAACAGGTGAAAAACTTATTACAGAAGATGACTCTTGAACCGGCTCTGGCCAGACGGGTTCACGCATGATGCTGTGGGCGTCGCGCCTGCGCCGTGGGGCTCCGTGGACCAGCCAGGAGTTTGAGTTCATCACTGGGGTGCCTTGGGCACTGCGAGCAGTAACACGGCCCAGTAATAAAATCCTTAGATTGTAATAAACTGATCCTTTGCCTTTTCATTTAAGAGCGAAATATAAGGCCACGGTAGTTTAAAGGTGGATTTCCTTCTCTCCTTCCCCCCCCGGCCCCGAAGACCCATCTCAGATTGATGGTTTTAGTGCCGTCTTCACTGCGCACTGTGATTTCCCTGATTAATCGCTTTGGTAATAAATTGAACAAAGTATGTCTATTAAATATCTCGTTTCCCTTCAGCAGCTCGGGCACTTGGTCAATTTTTACAGGAAAAAAAGAGTGCGAGGAAATCCAAAAAGGTAAGAAAAAAGCCGATGGCCAATGACTCCTCGATGACTAACTGCCCGCCCAGATGAAGTGGCCGCACACTAATGGGTCCCACACCTCGCTGGGGGGTTCCCGGCACCCAGCCCCACCACCCAGTTCCAGTATGTGCTGAAATTAAGTCACAGAATCCCAGAATCCCAGACTGGTGGGGGTCGGAAGGGCCCTCTGGAGTTCACCCAGTCCCACCCCCTGCCAGAGCAGGGTCACCTCCACCTCCAGCTCCAGCTGGAGAATGGCTCCAGAGTGGGAGACTCCCCCACCTCTCTGGGCAGCCTGTGCCACTGCTCTGCCACCCTCAAAGGAAGGAAGTTCCTCCTCATGTTTAGATGGAACTTCCCATGTTCAAGTTTGTGCCCGTTCCCTCTTGTCCTGTCACTGGGCACCACTGAAAAAAGACCGTTCCCATCCCCACTTTCAGTATTGATAAGCATTGATGAGATTCCCCCGTCGGTCTTCTTTTTTCTAGACTGCAAAGCCCCAAGTCCCTCAGCCTATCCTCACAAGAAAGATGCTCCAGTCCCCTCACCATCTCTGCAGCCCTTTGCTGGACCCTCTCCAGCAGTTCCCTGTGACACCTCCCGAGCCGCCCGTGCGCGTGCAGGGAGACGTGGGTCCCCTTCAAGCGACGGTTTTTGAAGCTGCCTGGGCGAGCCCTGCCTCTCGCACCACGCTCGGCAGCTGGAGGTGCGATGGAGGGTCAGCCCCGGCCCCGAACAGCAACGCATCCCCGCGGTATTTTGGATTTCACAGCTCGCTTCCTCTCCCGCAAACAGCAAATGTAACGGCGTGTTTCCCCGCAGGTTACGCCGGCTCCTGGTGCAAGAGGCTGCTCCTCCGAACCTCCCGTCTCGCAGAGGGGCTTCCCCTGCCTGTTGTGCTCCAAGTCTGCAAAACGAGATTTAAATCTCCACGAGAAAGGTTGTTACCCTGAATCACAGAAACTTTCAGGCACGGGGGACTTTGTGAGCACCCTCCTGCTTGCGCTCTCCCCTCCGGCTGTGACAAATGTCTCCAGCCGCGCTCCCCAAGGGCTCGCTGAGGTCTGGCGATGGAAACGTACATGGAAAGGCAATGGAAATTCGGAAATTGGCTGTTCAACGGGCAGACAGCAGGGCCGGACCAGCTCCGCGTCCCCACGCGCATCCCTTGGGATGCTCCAATGCTCCGCTCTGGTCCCCGGGTAAATTCGCTCTGTGTGACCACGACACCGACACGGAGGTACACAGAAAACACTGCTTTATTGACTGCATTTGCCAACACATTGAGGAATGCAAAGGGTTCTTTTCATAAGCAATGGGCCATGGTCCCAATGTGTATTAAAGCATACACTGTATCTAAACAGGATGAAAATAATGGCAGACGGAGCTATTCCAAGGCAACACAAATAGCATGCATAATACAGTCTCACACAGAACGAGTTTGATAACATTATATTGCTTTAAGGATTAACTAACATGGAAAATGTACAAAAAGGAGAAATAGGTTTTTGCATTAATGAAAAATACATTTTTTCTCTACAAAGGAATTTCTAATACAAGAAAATAAATATTGCAACATAAGCCAAAAATAATTTAAAATTGCTCTTTTCAATATATTTTCAATATTTCTCTTTTATATTAACAAATGGCACATCACGTTCTTTGAAACAAAGAAAACAGAAGGGTTTCTCCTCCTGCGACATTCATATCGTTTCCTGTAACTGATGTGAAGTGGGTCTGTTTTGTATGTGGAATGGCGCAAACCGTGGGGGGAAAATTTCCTTAAAGAACAACCAAACCTCACGCCCTGCCCTGCAGCAGCAGCATCTTCCCGCTGGCGGCTGCTCCCGCATCCCGCTCCCGCGTCCCGGCTCCGTTCTGCCGCCCGCCTTGGGGCAAGCTCCGTGGGACAGCAGGCATCCAAACCCCCTAACATAGGCGCGAGCGAACAAATAATTAAAAAAATGGGGTGTGGGGAAGATGGGCGTGTGGAATCGGAGGTGCCCCCGGGAAACCCCGCAGCCGTCGGGGCTGGGGGTGATGTCGGGGCTGTGTTCCATGATGGGAGGGCGTGATGCTATTCGCATCCTCATCTCAACGGCTGCTGCTTCCCCAGGGAAACCGCCGCTCTTACAGTGCAAATGTCGATTCCTGCAGTTTATACATCTTAAAAGACAACATTTCTCTACTAAAATAAACCCTTTTATTTATTTTTTTTCTTTCTATTCGTTTCAAAATACATTTACAGTAACATCAAAAATATTTGCCTTGTGCATTTTTCTCTCCTGAACGCCAGGTTCCCCCGCTCCGAAGCGAAGTGACGGCAAGGACGTGATGGGCAGAGGATGCTCCAGGGTGGCTACAGCCGTCCCGCTGCGGTCCAGCCCTCGCGAGAGCCCCTTTTCTCCTCTCTTATTCCCCCCCACCCCACTCTTCCCCCCGGGTTTGACGTGCCCAACCGGCCCCCTTTAGCTTTCCCCACCTAAACGCCATCTCCCGATGGCCAAATACGATGCCTGATGTTTTGGGAGCGTTTCAAACTGGTTTATTGCCTGGTGCTGGCGGCGCCGGGTTGGTTGTTCTTTAAAGTCCCCCCCTTTTTGCTTTCCTGTACTGAGAAGACAAGTAGTGCAGAAGCTGATGAATGGAGCTGTGTACAGTGAAATTTGTGGATTGCTTTTTTTTGTTTTTAACCATAATTGAGTGAAGCACACGGAAGCAAGATTCATTAAAAGGCAGCATATTGATTATTGTTATGACTCTTATACTAGGATACTGTAGCTAAAGCTAGCAAGCCTGATAAGATAAACTAAGTCCTATTTACTGTATTTAACATTATCTGAACATACTGAGCCTTAATTAATGAGCAGATTTTCATTTCCAACCTCAATGGATTATGCTAATTTATAACAAAGGTGGTTCCCATTTTGTTGATTTTCTGTTGGTTGGTTGGTTGGTTTTTTTTCCTGCTAATAACCTGTGTAGCGTTTTTCCCACCTGAGGAAGATTCCTCCCCCAGGCACGGTCAGTCTCAGCCGGGTTCGTGTCGGGCTCAGCCAGGGCTGGGGGCGGGCGGCCGACGCGAAGCCCCCGCCGCTCGCCATGCCTGGGGTGAGCCGGGCTGTCATCGCTGATCTTTGCTGCAATTTGATCACTAATAAGGACTTTGGAAGGCTGATAAAGATGATCTACTCTAAAACATCGATCGGAGGAGTCTCAGAGTTTCAAAAGAAAGCTCACAGTGAAATGAGCAAAAAGCATCGGAAATCAAAACGGCGGGATGCGGTCTCGGAGCAGCAGCATCCCTCGGAGCAAGCTTGGAACCTAACGCCGCAGCAGTGTGTTATGAGTGTGTCTTTAGTCCTTTGTTGCTAAATAACTTCCAATTTTTTTTTCATAATGACAAGTTTCCGGTTTCTGGCTGTGCTGCTTGACTGTCAAAATATTCTTTGGCATCCACAAAATTCTTTGACTGATTGGTTTGACAATTGCAAGGTTTTTTTGTTTAGTGATGGGTTTAACCGGTTGCAGAAGTGTCCCAGGTTTGGTTTTTTTTTTTTAGTTTTTTTTTTTAAAACATTTTTTATTTTTAAAAAACAACAACAACAAAAGTTTCAGTGAATTCCTTTTTTTTTTTTTTTGTTCCCTGAGCTCACACTGGGGTCACTCCAATAAAACACGTAGCACGACTTAACTGTGACCTTTGAAGCCAAAACCGAAGTAATGGTGCAATTAAGTGCAAACATGGAAATTCGCCTGACTTGTAGGTAACATGGGCTTTTAAACAACATTTAAGGCTTATTGGGGACATTTTATGCATTAAATTATTGTAATATTTATAATGTCAGCTTCTGTGAATCACCCTCCCACAACAAGTCAACAGCTTGTAACCAGGATTTAAGAATAATAATAAAAAAAAAGGATGGGGAGGAATAAATTCACCATTTCCATTGTAGCGTTTAGTAGGAAAACAAAATGGTGAAGGCAAGCGTTTCCATTTCCCCTCGCTGACGGTACGTTTACCCTCGGGGCCAAGCGTTTCGTTGTGCAAAGGGGATTTCAAAGGTGCCGCCCCGGCACGGTGGGACCACGGCAGCCACGGGAGAGAAGCGCGGGCAGAAAAACTTCACTCAACCTCCCGGGTTAAACCACCCCCGACTCCTCGCGGTGTTTTTAAAGGATGCTTTTCTCCTCCATCCTGCCCCACATTTCCATTTCCCAGCTTGCCGAGAGCTGATCGATTCACCTGAGTAAATCACTTCAGTTTTGCTGACGACCTCAGCGGGGCGGAACGCCGGCCGCATCCCACGGGGCAGAGACGGGGAGAAATTTTGCATCCTGGCCCCGGGACGGATCCCAACCAGATGGAAAGGTGAGGGGAAAAATAATGACTGAGGCTTCTTTTTTTTTTTTTTTTTTANAAAATAGAAACGCAACGTTGCTCTCTTCCACCCCAAGCGCTTTCCTCCAACAAGCTTTTTGTGCTTTAGTCATTATTTATTTTAGTATCGCTTATTTTGCTCCCTCGTATACGCGCACGCAGGCGGGTATTTATTTCCCCTCCCGCAGCTGGCCGCTACCGTACCCTCCGCTCGCTCCCTGCTCCGGGGGCAACCGTCCCGGGCAGAAATCTGCCCCTCGTTAAATAATGCCCATTAATTAAACTGTCATCCCTGCAGAAAGCACGGGTACCGGCACCCTCCGCCCTCTCGGCACCCTCGGCATCGGTCCCGCCGGGCGCCGGCTCACGTTCCCGGGAAGTGGGGTACATCGGGGAGCCGGGGAGGGACCACTACTGTCACGGTCATCGATGTCGGTGAAGCTGAAGCTGGATCTCAGGCGTATAGAGAAGAGAAAGACAACAGTGCCGAATTTCCAACTATATACACATATTAAAAATCCCCCTTGCTGTGATACCAGGCAGGAATTGGACATGGCAGTTGTAACTGGGTTGAGGCCTCGTCGAGCCGGGGCGGTCGGGAGGAGTTAGGATGCCAGGATGCTCATCCTGACGATGTCCTCGCCGGCCGCATCCAGCTGGCCCCGCTGCGCCCTGCCGCCGTGGGACTCCCCGTCCGAGTCGCTCATCTCTGCGTCGGAGAAGTAGCCGTCCGTCTCGGCGTCGAAACGACGCAAGGGAGCTCCGCCGGCGCCGTCGGGCTTGGGGGGCTGCGACCGCCGAGTCCCTCGGCTCTCCTTTGGTAATTTGAACCGCACGACGGTTTTGGGGCTACCTACGGAGTCAGGCACTTTGGCCGCGGGGCTGGGCTCCGGCTGAGCGCAGCGCGGCGTCTCCTCCTCCTCCTCCTCCTCCTCCTCCTCCTCCTTGCTGGCGCAGCCCCTCGCCCCGGCCGGAGGGTGAGTCTCGCCGGCTTTCGGGAGAGAGCCCTTCTTGGCCGCCTTTTTCGCCTCGCCCGTCCCTTTGCGGTCGGTGGGAAGCTTCGCCACCCCTTTCTCCGACTTGCTCGCTCTGGAATCGGGGGCGAAGGGCTTGGTGGCATCATCCGACAAGTCGCTGGCGTTGTTAGTCCAGGGCTCGGAGCTCTCCGGGTGGCTCCCACCCACGGCGGGGGGGCTGCTCCTGGGCAGCTTTTTCTTAGTGTTCGTTCTCGTTTTGCTTTTCACTCTCTTTGTGGCCTCGCTCTGCTTGAACGGGGACCTGAGGGAATGGTCCATCATGAAGCTCAGCAAGGTCTCCTCGTCCTGGAGGAGCTCCTCGGAGAGGCCGGGGGTGCTGTCCTCGTGGTGGGCGTTGTTGAGGGACCACTCGCTCATCGCCATGTTCTCGGCGGTGATCTGGACCGACTGCGCCAACCAGCTGTTGAAGAAGGTCCCGTCGATGGGGAAGGAGGTTGACAAGCCTGGAAAAAACAAAAGGGGAAGATTGCCTCAGAAGTCAGGAACAGCCGCGCTGCCCTTCGACACCACCACCAACTTCACCGCAACTCCCCGGCACCAGAGAAACGCTCAAAAGATCAACCATAACGCACCACAGCAGGGCACAGAAGAGGGCTTACTCCAGCGCTAACGCTGGATTTGGGGTCCACTGAGGTCACAGAACAACCCGAGTGATCCCCCACATCCAACACTCCGCAAACCTCCTCGAATCTAACCAGAGCATCTTTCTGCAGCGAAGATGCCGAGCCCCAACCCACCCCAGCGCGGGTGGAAAACACATTCCCGTGCAAAGGCGGCAGGACAGACAATCCAGGTGCGAGCCTAAAAATTCAGCGACTGCTCCCAGAGCAGGACTTGTGCCCAGGCCGGGGGGGGTGTGACAGGTTCCCGAGCCAGGCGGTCAGCGGGGCGATGGGACCGGTGCTAAATCAGCGTGCAAAGGCAGGGAGGGCGGGAGGCAGGTCTGGGAACATCTCTGAATACTCGGAGAGGTGTGAAAACTGAAGAAGAGGCGCAGAGATGACAGGCTGGAATGGAAAAAGCTGAAAAACTTCCTAATAATTATCTCTGAGAGCGAAAGCAAGCATTGTGGGCCGGGCTGGGTCTAATTAGCAACTGGAAAGGCGCATACCTTGCACAAGCACATGCACTTTTAACCCCCGTAACAGAAACGCACAGGTTCAACACCAGAGCTGGTTTTGTGGATGGAGGACAAATTCCGTTCCATTTTTGCTTTCAGGTAAGAGCTTTCGTTTTAAAGCGCTCAGTCTAGCAACAGAAGGGGGAAAAGAGCAGTGGGACGGGCAGGGTGGCTCATGTCCGCAATGTTTGCTGGTCTCGATGACAACTTTGCATCACCCTCCCCTGCGAGCAGCGACAGGGGATGTGACGCCAGACTTCCACGCGGCGTGGATGAGCGACCACCGCAGGGGTGGGGGGGGCAAACAAAACACCCTGCGCAATGCCAGGGCTGCTCAAGGGCGGCAGGAGCTCCGTCAGGTTGGGTTCCCCCTTGGAGGTGACACTGCCAAGGTGGCAGTCCCACACCCCCCGGCAGGTCACCGTGGTCCTTTTGGAGAAGCCGGGCTCCCACCCCGGCAGCAGCCCAGCGCAGGGGAGGGGAAGCAGGAGCAGGGATGAGCTTAGACCCCCAGAAACTCTCTGTACCCCCCCTCCGGAGGCTTTTATAGCATCCCCAGACTGCCTGAGAGCCTCGTGGGACCGCTGTACCCACGGGGCAGCTGAGCACGTGTGAACTCATCACCTCCAAACCCACATGCTGGTGGAGGTGACAGTGCCGGAGGAAGTCGAACAAAAACCCAATTCCGTGTAAAAACCATATGCAGTTGTCAAGGCTCATGTCAAACAAGACTTTTTTGTTCTGGTTTTCTTACTTCCCCCCCCCCCAGCCCCATCTGCTACTGAGCAGCTGATGGGGAAGAGCCGGAGGTGGGTGAAGCATCCTCAGAGCCAGCCTGCATCCCCGCATCCCCCGAGCAAACTCAAGAGACCAGCCGTGCTTTGTGCCTGCCTCCTGGATGCTCCGGGACCACCGGCACGACTGCACAGTCCTGGACAGTATATGCCATGAAAAAAGCACAGCCCGGGTGCTGTATTCACCGCCGGTGCACAGCACAGAAGACACAGGGGATCAGCCCTACTGCAGGGTGGGTAAGTCTGATTTTATCACCGGAAAGCGAAATCACGCTTCGGCAGCACATCAGCACAGGGTTTTTAACACATTCTCCCAATCCGGGCGCAAGCCCTGGGGATGCTGGGGCTGATTTTACACCCCCTGCCCCGCCAGGGACCACGTCTCCGATGCCATCTCTCCCCTAGGACCTCGGTAATTCAGGCTGATGCCCACAAGGGAGAGATGGAAGAGGCTCCCACGGCTTCGGGTGTACGTGCAGGAGGGATCAGGGGCTGGGACTCTTAACCCCGCTCCCTGAAACAGGGAACCTCCAGCGGTACGGGTCAACTCTGCGCCCATAAAATCAGACTTACCCAGTTGTCCCAACACAGTTTCGTTGACTGATTTCCTTTTCTCTTTCTTCTCGGGACTATTTTTTCTACCATCTCTTCCTTTCCTTCTCGGGTCACTTTTCTTACCCCTTGTCTTCTTCCCAGTTTGTTCTGGCATTTTTTAGAAAAAAAGGAAAACTCCGTGTGAGACGAGGCATCAGGGACGCTGCGCTGAGCAAGTTCCCCTGGGGCACACCCCCGCGGTGACGACCTGGACCAGACCTGCAAACAACTCCAAGCCAAAGGGAGAACAGCGGCCACTTTTTGGCCAACTGTAGGCTAAGGTCTCTATATGTTAAGGAAATCTGAATCCCGTAGGTTATATAAAAAAGAGGTTTGGGCCCTGGACATGAAGTTAGCATGGCCGTAGGAGCAGTCCCACTGAAGGCTGGGGACTCGCTGGAGACTCTGCAGCCACCGATGTGTCCTCCCGGGGTGCTCTGGGGTGAGGACCTGTGGGAGCCGCAGAAGGGAGTAACCCCAAACCCTCCTCAGACACCTTCCAGGAGACATGGGGACCTCCAAACCCGGCGGTGTGTCACCCATTACCGACAAGAGCATCTCCTGGAGGGAGTCAGCTGCAAAGCATGTTTGACGGCAACGCTACTGGCAGTGTTTTGAAGCAGACCTTGATCTGATTTGACCTTTTGGCGATAGTAACTGCTCACACTCGTAATGGGGGGGGGTGAAAAAAACCCAAAGCTATAAAACTTAAGCAGTGTATTGAGCATAAGTAAATGGAGTAGGAAAGATGACCAGCATTGCCTACGGAAAGCCAGGGATGTAACTCTTAACTATATAGACACTCAGCTAAAAATCAGTATTTCCTAAATGGCTTTGAACTACTGGATTTATTCCTCTTGGGTAAACAGGACAAATACCCTATAAAAGTACGACTTGTATTGCCAAGCAAAATACTTCAACAGTTCTTACTTACTCCGTTAGGTCATTCTCCCACAGAAGTCCATGCTAAAACGTCTATTAATTTCCAGAGGGGGAAAGATCCTGCCCTTAAACCAAAGTGCGGGTGGCTGACGGAAGCGGAGGCGAGACACGCGGTTTTTCAGAGTCTGGCCCCTAGGCTGAACCTGCGCAAGCCGTGCGGCTATCAGAGCAACGACTTTAAGAAACGAACCGGTTTCTTGTGTCATCCAGCAGCAGACCTGCAAACAGCCTCAGCAGAGATGCCGTGGACTGGATGGGTCCGAGGGAATAACCTCTGCTCTCCCCTTGCTGCGGCAGTGGAAATGTACTGGGCGAGCAGGGGAGGGAATTCGCATTGCACCTGCCTGAGTCCGGATTAACAGAGGATTTACAGCCCTGGGGCTGCCACGGCAGGAACCCCTCCTGACCAAAGGACTCACTGGAAGAAAGAAAAGCAAAAGCAAAATGGGTATTTGCTACGTTCCTGCCAAATAACTGGAGAAAGGCAGACACATTTTTCACTTGGCTTACAAAATAAAAACCTAACTTCGTTCAGACAGCACAACGTGGCTAAAGAGAAACCCGAGCAGTACTTTTGGAAGACGAACCTGTCAAAATACTAGCCGTGCTTCAAAGCCAGACAGTGTTTACCTTCCACTCCGTGCAAGAAAAATACAGGGGAGAGGCGGGTTCGTTTTACACAGACAGTTCTCACTAATTTTATTAAAAATCTCCTGCTTAAACGATCATTTGCCAGCAGGAAAAATAAACCCCTCCAGTTCCGAGTTTTATGTGGGAGCCATTCCAAAAAAAACTTTGTGCCAAAACCATCTTTGGAATAACCCCAACAGATTTCGGGCGATGACTACTGTCACAGCAGTTAAAAACTGGCCTCATCCAGGCAAAATAACAGAGACTTCTTCCTTTCTCCAAGAAACCCCAGGCGTGCGGAGCAGCCCGGTTGGGAGCTGTGGGGAAGGGATGCTACAGGAACCGTCCCCCCACTTTCAAACCAGTCAGCGCTTCGTAATGATGGAAAACGCAGCAGTGAGTTATCCACAGCTTTGGTCCCACTGGGCGCTGAGCATCTTTAGCTCTAAGCGTCATCAACTGGCATGGCATGGCTTAGCGCACGCGTGGGCGTTGGGAGCACGTGGCACCATCGGGGTCTATAATGGTGCGTGTTCGGGATGGGACCAGGGTGAGACAGCCAGGAGCTGAGGCAGAAAATCAACGCGACGCTGCTTTCCAAGGCTCTGCTATGCGCTGCCACGCACGGGTGGCATGGGCATGGCTGTGTAGCTGCCGCGGGAAGGGCAGCCGGAGGCTGAGCCCTCCTCTGATCTCCTTCACACCGGCCACCCCTCCGTGCCGCGCTGCCGCCGGCCCCAGCGCCTGCTCCTGCCTTCGGGCCGGTCCCTAATGTCCCCCTGGCATGGGAAGGACCCAGATGCTCAAACTCCCTGGAGATCCCAGGGCCAAATTCCCGCAGCCATGCCCCTTCCCTGGCGGCGGCGACTCGTGGGAGCCGGGTCCCAGGGGCAGCAGTCCCCGCTCAGGCTCAACCAAAAAGCCCATCCTGGGAGAGATGAGCAGCTCAGCTCGGTCAGTTCAGAGCAGAAAATGAACTGGCAAACACCGACCATTTGGGGCAGGAGAGCAAAACATCTGCACCAAAACCTGTGAAGCAATCCCCCAGCCTGCACACCCATCGCCGCCTGCGTCACCCTCTCACCGCCGGTTTGTCTCTGATCACTCACCTTTAGGCAGAACAGACATCACCGTAATGGCACTCGTGCTTTTCCCCGAGTACNTGAGTACACACGTAACATTTTCAGGAAGGGCGATGGCACAGCGCTGGCACTCGACGGTGCAGACAGCCCCGAAACGCAAGTGGCAGAGCCCCGACATGCCGGGGGGGGTCCCGTCTCACCCGCCCCAGCCCTCCCCAGGAGGAGCTGCCCACTCCCACCCCATTAGAGAGAGGGTCGGGCATGCACCGGCAGTTGGACTCCCCAGGGCATTCCGGGGAACGCAGGTCCCCAGAGGCATTTCCAGCCATCTAACGCCCCGTTTGCGAGGGAGGTGAGCTCAAAAAGCTTTCCTGGCAAACTACCCTGCGCCTGTCTCCTTCTGAGAGCTGCAAATGCTAAAATGGGTTCGCCCAGCTGAGCTGAAGAGCATCACGAGGTCCCCTGCGATCCCTCAAAACCCGCAGCGCCCGGCAGCAACAGCGCATGGCATCTGCCTTCAGGATCTGAGTTTGCTGTTTTTGCCTTTTACCCATCCGTTATTCCCGAGCTGGACCTCCCACCAGCAGCACCACTGCTGGGAGCACCACCAGGCACAAATTCCCCGGGTACCAGGGAACGGCTCTTGGGATGTGCAACGTGGGGTCTCCGGTTGGTGGGACCAGCTGGGAACACCATTTCACCCAGGCTGGTGACCCGTATCGCTGGTTCAGCGAGGACGTACGGAGCAACACACAGTGTCACTGATCTGTGTCACAGGGACTGAGATTTACAGGACCCACATCTCCCCGGAGCAAACCCTGGGGTCCCGGCCACTCCTGCCCCACAGTGCCGCCCGCCTCCGGCCATCGAGAGGAATTTCCACAGGCTCCGAGTCACAGACAGCCCAACGTACACGTTTCTCAGCCTCCAAAACTTCAGTCAAAGGAAACTTTTGTCAAGGAAAGCTCAGCCCAGACGGTTCCTGAAGAAACCCCAAGCATGTGATGGCTTCAAACGCAACTCCAAAGCCACAAACACAACAACCGTCGGAAGCGCCTGCCAAAGCGCCAGATGCTGCTGCTGGAAAAACTGTTCTGCAGCCACGGGGTTTGGTCTGCGCTGCCACCGAAGGGAAAGGAGGAGGGAGCAGGAGCTGTGGGCTCCGGCACCGCTTGTGCAAAAGGGGGGGAAAAAAAAAATAGGACAGAAGGAAATCAACTTTATTTCGGTTCCTTACAAAAAGGTGCCAGAGGTTTTGCATGCAGCAGAGCGTGACGTTCCCCACTAACAGGTATGTGGAGCAGAGAACTGCAGCTGACCAGGAGCTGGTCTCTAGGAGCAACAGACATCCCACCAGCAGCTTAACCTTCGATTCTCGACAGAGCCAAAGGCATCTGCAATGAGTCCAAAGCGAGGGCTGCTGACCCGTGCCAGGGAGCCAGCTGCCCTGGATCAGCCCCAGCGCCAGCAGCCCCATGGCCAGGATTCGCCATCTCCTCCCAACCAGCTCCATTCTCCACAAAAGTCACCGAAACGCTGCCTCAGCATCACCACCTAACTAAACGCTTGGTCCTTCTGACCGGTCCCATGAAGAGGTCACTCAGGGTATGGCTTTATTGTGCGTTTCTGAACAAAACCGGAGATGGGCAACGAGTCAACGTACAAACTGCGCTTAAATAAACCCCTCTGCAGGGGAGGGGGCAGCTCTGGTTCCCGTGGGGTGGGGGATGAGGCTTTGGGCACGAGTCTTTGGCTTCACAGGACAGCAGGGACATCATCTGCGAGAACAATCTCTGGTAAGCGGTACTGACCTGGGTAAAGATCTTTCTCAATAAGCTTCATCTGGAGATGGAAGATCTGCTCCTGGAGTTTACAAATGGTGTGTTTCATTTTCTCCCGTCTCGTCACCATGTAGCAGAGATTTCTAACCTACAGAAACACAAGAAACAGCGTCTGGTTTAGGGCAGGGCTCGAAGCGGGTCCCCGCAAGCTGCGTCGCTGCTTCTGCTGCCCAGGGAAACCCCCGCTCCCCGGGACTCGGTCCTCTTCATCTCCCCATCACCTGCGCCGCACCAAAACCCCTACCAGGGCTCTTCAGATGCGCCAGGAGTAGAGGTGAGGGCTCCTCATCCAAACTGTGTAATATATATGGGACAAAACCACGCAGCGAACGGTTCAAAGCCTAAATGTGTCTGTTCTGGCTCCGACAGCCGAGACCCCCCCGGGGGGGCATGAGGAGGGCCGGCCAGCTTCTCCAGCACGCTCACTGGGCACACCACAGCCCTAAGGAAGCACGGTATCTCCAGACACGTGGCTTTGCTTTTACCCCACCAGCGCGTCGCTCTTGCAGCACCAAGTGCCCCTGCCGGTACCTGCCATCGTGCCTGGGGCGCCCACCCCAAACCGGAGCAGCCGCCTTGGAAACCCCAACCACGGCTCCACCAGCCTCTGCCCCGGCACAGGGGACAGCTCGGCCACCACCGCTCCCAGTGCCTAGGGCAGCAGCGAGCTGGGACCATCCTGCCCGGGGGACTGGGGGTCCGAAGCCCATCCGAGGCAGGGGGCCATGTAGGGTGCCGCACGTAGGGCAGTCTCCCTCCCTCTCCTGCCTCCTTCTGAACCTAAACAATAAGCAAGTTAATCCTTAACTTCTCCCATCAAAGGCCTGAAGGCACAGGCAGGGTTCGCACTTTGGCATTGGGGCTTTTGAGGGCACAAACTCAGCCCGAATAACACAGCAGGGCGTCAAAACGGGGCCGAGCGCGCTGCTGGTCTGCCCCGACGAGTCAGGATTAACTGTCAGCACTTGTCGCAGCACAGCCTTTAACTCTGCTGGTGATACACGTCGGCGCGCAAAGTGACCAAGACCCCCAAGACGGGAACAGAGCCGGAGGAAACAGGCAAATGATTTTGTGATCTCACGCGGGTACGGCAACGGTGCGGACGCACAGGCTGTTTTAATCTCCTGTTAATTTTCACAGACCTATACGAAGAAGTTAACGTCTCTAAAGGATTTGGAAAGCCTTGGAAGGGAAGATGCTGTAGGAGGAGCATTACAATACAGTTTTCTGCGAAGGGCCAGCAGACACACAGAGCCCCGAGNGAGGAGCATTACAATACAGTTTTATGCAAAGGGCCAGCAGACACACAGAGCCCCGAGCAGCCCAGCGTCACGCAGCCCAGCAGCAGCATCGCACACGTGCCCTGTTCACACCTGACGTAGAAACCTGCACAAAAAAAAAATGCCAAATGCTAAGAGGTAACTCGGTGCCCTGCGTCAATACGCCACTTCTCATCTACAACCTGCTCCTTTTGCACGGCGGGAGAGACCCTCTTCCCGCAGCCAGAGCAGGGAAGGGGCACGGCTGGGATGGAGCCGCAGGTAGGAGGCTACCGATCCACTGAGCAGCAGTGCCTTACAAACAGAACAGAGCATAGAAACTACGGCAAAACATCCAGGTGATGCTGGCCCAGGGCAGCAACCATGTACCGGTGTGGCTCCCCTGCCCCAAATCCATCCAGCATCCTCCCCTCCGCACGGCTACTCACACTCGCCCCGCATCTCCCTGAAAATCGCTGGCGAGTTTTGTCCCAGCTGATGAAATTTTATTAACCAAGCGGGAAGCCCTACACGCAAACAGCAAAGCACGAGACATAAGAGCTCGCACGAGCTACTGCAGCAGCGGTTATACCCTGCTCGTCACACAGGGCTGCTGATCAACGCCCCCGGCAGCCCCAGACGCGTGTGAGACCCGCTGGCATCTGCCTCGGGATGAATTTCAGTGCCGCGCTTTTTGCCAGCCCGGCGTAAGGGCGGCCGGAGAGCCGGGAGAGCCGGGCTCTGTCACCATGGCTGCGGTGGGCACCGAGGCTTGCGGAGGAAACGGAGGGTTACGGCTGTGAAACCGAAAATGCTAATGGCAGCTAACAGGATTTGACAGCGTTTACTCAGCTTCCTGAGGCTGTGCAAGAGCAAAACTGCCTCTAATACGGTACGGAGGAGGTGGCCTGAATGGAGGCACGGGCAGTGATGTGCGTGGGTATGTCCACGCTCACGCGTGACCCTGATGTTTCTGATTCCTCCTCCTCCTCGTCCTCAAGCCCCTCTCCGCGGAGGAAGGTTGGGCTATTTCCAGGCTTAGGGGACTGTCCCTTTGTGCCTCTCACAGTGACAGAGCAAGCCAGGACATCGTCCCCATGCTTACCTAACGTCTGCCGCCAACAGCTGTGAAGGCAGCAGGACGACTGTGGCCATCCCCTAACGGCATCAATCTTACCTGAGGACAATTTAGAAACACTTATGTATATGGGAGAAAAAGCCGCTCTTTTTTTTGTTGAATCCCATAGCCGTGACTACAAAGCAGGGAGCTACATGCTCTATCTTCCCTCTTTTTGTTCTGGATTGGAGAAAACATCGAACTAAAATTTCTTTATGAGGAAAACAACTGCCTCTGGCAACCCGCATCTCAAAGTGTTCGGTGGTACCTCTTCTCCGCGATTTGATATTCCTGGAAGAAAACACCACTTGGGCTCTGCTTAGAGACTGCTGGTATTTACACACACTTACACAGCTAAACACCACCCAGCGCTGCCTCCCCCAGCCAAGCTTAGATGCTGCTGGGAAAGCCTGGGAACTATAGTTTTTTGTTAAAGCTAACTTAAACAGCCAGTCCTTGGAAAAAGCCTTAAAAAAAAAAAAAAA
>RSEF01000013.1:17460357-17471871 GCA_003993805.1 Himantopus leucocephalus
GTTATTCCCTGGGGGGGTCCGGAGGCGCCCACCCCAACCCCATGCACCTCAGCTCCCCCAAACTTCAGAGCAATTTTGCCCATACCACAGCTGAAACACAGAATTTAACTATTTTAACCCAAAGGAGCTGGGCTGGTGCCGAAGTCACAGCACCGGGTCTGGGAGAACCACCAAGCACATTCCTTTACACAACACCGCTCTCCGTTATAATTGTTTCTGTAATATCGCAATTTATGTGGCATGAAGGAGCAATATTCTTCTGCTAAATGAATTCTCAGCTACTCCTTGTCGCGGTGTGAGCCGACTCGCTGCGTGGGGAGAAAAAAAAAAATAGGTGGAGAGCCACCTTTCACAAAACGGAGACCAATTTCTGACTAAACTGCGCTCCACTAAAATCAATTTACTGAAACAATAAATCCTTTTACCCTGTGGAGGATACCTGGAGATAAAACAGCTCATGAACAAACAGTCATCAGGGCTGCAGGCTGTGCCATTAGCTGATTCCCAAGATACAAATCTTGGAGCCTATTTTTCAGTAAAAATATATATAAACAGGCAGAATTACTGGGTTTTTTTTTAAATAAAAAAAAAAGAAAAGCACTTGTGAGATGATGTAGGCTTGTCTCTTAACATCTTTGAAAAACCGAGAGTGAAAGGACGCCGGCTCCCTGATGGGATAGGCACAGCACGGGCACCACAGGCTCCCGAGATCTCCTTCCAGCCCGCCGTCCCTCCAGCTCGCCCCGGGCGAGTCCCTTCAAACCTGCCCCCTTCGGCTCCTGCCTCCACAACGCTGTGCTGAGGATGCTTCCCCCCTCGGAGGCCGGGAGAATGAAAGCGAGCTGAAGGTAAAAAGCCCCGGCCAGATGCTCAAACTGAGTTTAGGCACTGCTGCGCAGAAGGACGCTTTGCGAGAAGCACAATTTGCCTCTGAGTGAGGCCGGGAGCTGAGCACCCACACGCTCAAGACACCCGTGGGGACACCGGCCACCCCTGCCCCGGGCTGGGTGCTCCCCTGGGCATCCCGGGTCCTGTCCCAAACCTCCTTGGCAAAGGTCAGGGGATGATGGACAACCACCCGACCACCAGCCCAGACCATCTGGGACGCCCGCAGCCACCTCTACCCCATCCCCTGCAGGCACACAGTGCCCGGGAGATGCAGCAATTGTACATTCATCCTTTATCAATGTTATTTATAAAGACACCCTTAACGTAAAGCGCGACCAACAAAACAAACCGCGACACGCAACCTGCGCGAGCTGAGCATCCGCAGTGAAACTTCCAGATATTTTGTTACTAACACAGCCTGCTAATGCACTTAAAAGATTTACAGGAACCAATTATCACCCTTTCTGCCACCCACCGACATCAATTATTGCTCAAATTTAAGATGATGACAAAATGGTTTAGAAGCCACTTTATAAGCTGCTGTCTCTCTCCAGCGATGCTCGGCACTGACAGAGCTGTCCTGGAGCACTCCTGATGAAAGCCTCCTCGCTCCATCCAGCAGCAAAACTCCGAATATTGCTGGAAACTACCGCAATTACCGCGAGGAACTTATGGAAATAGCAAAACAACGACTTGACATAAAAACCCATCGTGCTGAAAAACGTGGAGGCAAAACGTCTAAAGCTTCTCCCGCTGGTTTCCAACCCTGCTAATCTATACGTTAACACAGCCCTCCCGCAATATCTGTTTATATAAGGAGTTAAATAAGCTCAGCTTATGAAGTCGGGGTATCGACACCTACATTAAGAGCAACAGCTCGCCAGCAAGCGCGAGCGCGGCACCTGCCTCCGGGCAGCTCAGGCGAGTCCTCCTCCCATCGATACCCACGGCGTTAATCCAGATCAACAGCGCTGTAATTGAGAACAGCTTCCAGCCCTAAATCTGTCCCCAAGATACTTCTACGCTGCACATCGGTACCTCCATGAAATACACCTCTTGCTCGTAATATCCCACCAAGGGGTGGAGGATTTTTCTGGTTTCTCTATCCAGGCACCGAACCGCTCTGCTGCCAAAATGATTGCTCGTGCAACCAGCTTATCATCTCGGCAGAGAACAAAGATTTCAGGCTACGCACGGATGTTTGTTGTGGGCTGCAGTGCAGACGTGTTATAAACCAGCTCCAAGCTGGCAGGATCTCTTCGAAACAAGAAAAAAAAAATTATTTCCAAACAAACAGACCCAGAATTATTAATGGGCTAAGCTTTCTCGAGCGATGAGCGGCAAGCGGGGCCAGCCCGGGCGCAGGGACATGGTGGGGTTCCATCGCCTGAGCGGTCCTTTATGGCTGTGAGCTGCGGGAAAGACACTTGGAAGGTGGAAGCGGGGCTGGTGGTTAAAAGGAATGGCTCTCACTACAAAAAGGACAGACCTCTGCACATCCCAGGGTTGGAGGACGCATCCCTGCGGGGGGACGGCAGCCCCGGGATCCCCTGCATCGGGGGATGGTGGTCCCCATCACCAGGCTCCCTCCGGCTGGCTGCACCGGCAGTGACTGGGGCTGTGCCTCTGCCGTCACAGCACGGCGGGGAACCGTGCCCAAAGTCATTAAAATAACGGAAAAGCTTCAAATGACAGATACTGGGGGGGGCCCTGCACGGCGGACGGAGCCTGGCCATGGTGACGGGCACCCCAGGGTGGGTGGCAGCTGCGCAGGGACAGGCTCTGCCCGGGGGCTGCCAACGTGCTGCCTCGGCGGGGGGAAAAAGGGACTCCCCGAATCCTGAAAGGATGCGGTGGGATGGGGGGTAGCCTCGGCCAAGGACTCCCCGGTGCTGCAGGGTGGCCAAGCAGCCGCTCTCCGAGGCGTGCGTTTCACGGCAGCCTCTGCTCCGTTGAGCACATCTTCCCCGGGGTTACTCCACCGACTCCGGTTTATTCCACGTCTACTTGACCAATCTCACCTCCGCCGAGGGAGGTATCATCTCATTAGTACGCAGACATATCTCAAGTATGCAGTGATGAATTCCCCCCGGAGCTTCAAAAGCAATACATGCGACCTTTGCGTGTTCCTGCCATAAAATCCCAGGAACACCTCCAGCTCCCAAGATAGAACCTGTGGTGGGCATATGTGAGCAGCATACACCATATGGATTAAGTCAAGGGAATACTTAGAAACTGCGACTCTGCCTTCAGCAAAATTGATTCCGGCAACGTTTTTAGCAATTTCTTGAGGATTTTCCCTGTGTTTATGAAGTGCCGATCACCGCAAAGGGATCCTTCAGCCTTGGCCTTTGAAGTCTCTCTAGCCCCACTCTCACAATAGCTTCGGATTTAGTGGAGATCACAAAATACAGCATAAAAAGTTAATATTAAAACGAAGACTTTCTGCTAAAAGGAAAGGCCTGTGCTGCCTGGAGTGGCGTACGCATAAATCTGGTTCAGGGTTTCATTCAGACCCCTTCAGAGCCACTTTTTTTACTATCTCATATTGCAGCAGCAACAAATAAAACATTCAGGCATGCTTAAATATTGATTTCATCTCTAGTGCACAGAAGTTCCTTACACAGTACGTTTCTACCGAGTACAGTAACGGCTACTGAGGCACCTTACTGGGGGGTTTAAAACTATTTAAAGCTGGTTTATGTGTAAAACTTTTGCTTTTCGGAGCAATTCCACCTGATTGGGAGAGGAGCCAGCAGAGCGCAGAGAGCTGGAGCTATCTGGAGGTTTATCTGATCTCGGTGATAAAATTCCATCCCTGGGGTGACCTAAAAAGGACTGGAAAAGGCATGTGCTATGTGCTACGTGGATCAACGCTGCGCTAACGGCAAAGCGAGATGGGATGATCTCATAGGTGTTTTCCAGCTCTCCTCCCCGCGGCTCCTCAAGAGCCAGTCAGAGATCAGGCTCCTTCTTTGTCGTTAAATATTTTGGCAATGACACATTGTGCCCCTGGACTGCCCAGTGACAACAGCTCAGCTAAACACCCAGGAGGAATTTAAACTTCTGCATATCTCTTGATGCTGGGAGATAACTCCTGACTTCTCTGAATAGGAGGAGAGGCTGCAATTCTCCAGTTAAGTCATGTTAATGATCTCAGAGATTAGCGAAGCTGGTTTGGAAATCTCAGTATGTCATTAACTGTCGAGGGCTTCCGGGAGAAAAACGCTATTTATGGACTGCCTTCAGACCGACCCCGGCAGGCGGCAATCATCTTCTGCGTCGGGTGGTGAAGGGCACCCAAATCCCATCCCCACTGCGCCCGGCTGCGGGGCTTCTCCCAGCTGGGAAGGAGAGGGAGCAGAGCCTCCGCTCCGGCACAGCGCAGGAGGTGTGCAGCGATAGTAACAGCTTTCCTCTACGGGCACCCAAACCCCATCACTTCCACGGGTGGGAAAATCCATTCCCGAAGAAGCCCGTTGCCCGCGCAGCCCCTGCGGTCCAGCCCCCCGCCCCCACCAGCACCCGCCACGGCCGGCGGGGGAGATGCGACCGCGGTCCCGCAGCCGGCAACACCAGCACCCATCCTGCTCCCTACCTGCCAGACCCCCCGCTCCCCGCGGCGCCGGGGGTGGGTTATTAATCAATGCCACATGCTTTCCCTTTCAAGTCACTGGAAAAAACGCACTAGCCTAGAGAAGCCGGGAGGACTGGGGGATGGGGCGAGATATCGGAATCCTTCGGGATGAAGCCATATCCGCAGTGGATTTCACACGCCAAACGCTGGTTTGCAAAGCTACTCTCTGCCCAGCGTATTTAAGGCTCAGCCAGTAATGACAGCGCTCTTTCAGCAACAGAAATGGGCTGGAGAATCAGCTGGCGGACAGCGAGGCTCTGCTGAAATCCCCCGGGTTCGTTATCCCCATCGACAGTCGGTTATTGCAGGAGGGCTCAGGGGCTCCGTCAGAGACCGCGGTCCCATCCAGCCCGGCACTCCACAAACGCCTCCTAAGGACCTTCCTTCGAAAAGCTGACAAATGACAAGGAGCTGGCGGAAGGAAAACGCAGCCCGCTCAAAACTGCGCAGAGGGTCAGCGGCAAAGCGCCGCCTGCGTCCCGACACCGGGTTCAGGGTGCGCTCGGTGGGATGCCGCGACGTCAGCCCACCCAACGCGCCTGCAAGGAGCGGGGCTACTGGGGGTATAAGGCTGGGAGGATGCTCGAGCTCCCCTCCCAAACCCACCCCGCTCTCTCCCCCAGCACGCTTCCACCCGCGCCCCGACGGCACCCGTCTCATCTCAGCCTTCCAGTTATCCATCACCACGGGAGCTCCACATCTGAAAGCCATTTAAGACATTGCATTTGTAACCTAATACTTTGCAGAAATAATAAAGCGAGCCAAATTTAACCCAAGTGAGCTGGAGAAGCCAAACCTCTGCCCGCTGTCTTTCTAGAGACTTAGGAAATGCCTACAACGGGGAAGTGGAAATACAGACAACCTTTCTCTGGAGCCCAGAGACAGCCCTGATGGCCACCCAGCTGTGGAGAGGGAAATGCAGCGGGAGACACGGTGAAAGGACAGTGGAGTCAGAAGGACGTCCAGGGTGGTACGAGCTGGTTTCTTGATGCGGTAACGGCAGCCGTGCAGCGTTAGGAAGTGTGGGTCCTCTGTAAGGCACCCGAGCGGGACCCAGCCGCTCGGCTTCGCCCAGGAGCACCTTCTGCTCTGCCCACGGACTTGACCTGTATCTCAAAACCCGGGTGTGCTAACGACAGAGCTGAGGCTGCTGATACAGGACCAGCTAATGAGGGCAAAGCTGACTGCGATTTGCTAGTGATACTATGGGCTCCACGACGCCGAGATCGCGTGAAAGCCAATATAGAGGACACGTGTAAAAGAGAATTGGCCAAACTCTAAAAGCAGCCTCTGAAACTTTCTTGAGGTCCCGGAGATCAGGGTAACAAAATCTTGCTTGTAAGTCATCAGTGCATCAGAAGAATGGAGATCTTCTGCAACCAAGATCAGCCAACATGGTGGCCAAGTTCTGAGCCCGTTTATGCTCCACACAAGCTTAGCGAACTAAATCTTACCCCAGTCGTACTGAAACTCGCCGCAGCGCTTCGCCAGCAGGCTGCGAGACTCAGCACAACCTTCCCGCTCAGCAGCGCGCGATGCCGCCTGCTCAAGCGCTTGTTAACGTGCTTCGTCTCACCCCTGAAAGACCTTCGCGACGGGGAACAATGCTTCCCGTAGGCACGCTTCTGCTTCCGCTGACCTCGCAAGGTGAATGTTTTATTGTGTTGTTACTCCTACCTGCGCAGCAGCAGCCACACCACAGCAACCCTTACCTAACAAGGACTGGAAAATCCCTCCACGGTCTGGCAGGAATACACACCCACGTGTCTGTGCCAACAAATCTGCCCAGCAGACCATGCTAAGCACTAGCGCCAATAGTCAAATTCCAAGTTCAGGTACTTGCACTCAACCGAAATGCGCTAATGGATTTTAAGAACGTGCAGTGATGTAACAGCAGTGATGCAGGCAACACCACGCTGTCATAGTTAGAGACACCTGGGAAAGGAGAGACAACCCAGGACGTGCAGTTCGGAGAATGACACATTCTGTCTAGGAAATCCTCTTTCCTCTGAATCCATCTGCCCGGTTGGCTACAATTGGAGAAACGTTGGAGAAATGCTTTCAGCTGTGGCCAGTCAAAGGAAGAGGAGTCAGGGTCAACACATCCATCCTGACCAACACCTCCTCCTGCAGTACAGATGCTGCAGGGATGAGTACGGGAGACGACGATGGTCATGCAACCACAGCACGGTCCTAATCGGGGGTTGGACTAGATGATGGGGGCTGGACTAGACGATCTCCAGATGTCCCTTCCAACCCTGACCACTCTGTGATTCTGTGGATCTACCGGTTCTTCTGCAAACCAGAGCCCTGCTCCACGGGACACGNTGCTCCACAGGACACGCTGCGCTGTTCATACCATCATCTGGTTCACTTCGTTCTTCTTGCACCACATGCCAAAACCCCTACGTGAGTGAGAGGGACTGAAATGCACTCAAAAGCCTGCGCTGCAGCAATCCTTGTGATCTCCTTTGGAGAACTTGAACAAAAATTTCTTCTTCAAGGCCTTTTGTTCCACATGATTACTTAAAAAGACTGAATGCCCACTCCGGGATGCCCAGGCAAGGAGAAAAACAACAGCAATACTCACCCATCTCCTTGAGCTCCATATTAACGAGTTCCAACCAGCAAGCATCGAGCTCATCCAGGTCATAGCGGCTCACTCCTTGCAAGTAAGTCCTCGTAGCTTCCGAAATCTCGGAGCCAGGCAGGCTACTCGGTGAAACCTGTGAAGGCGAGTTCTCCAGCTGGGGTATGATCCTGGAAGGAAAGAAGGAGAGGTTGAGAAAGAACTACAACTTGCAAAAGTGTCCCGTTTCTTGCCATGGAGGGTGCGACCACTCCACGTACAAACCTGACTCTAAGAAGGAAAGCAAGCCCAGCAAAATCAAAGGGGTTTTGTGCGTTCAGTCTCATCTCCCGTGCCTCGGATGCTCTGACAACCACAACTTGGACACAAGCACTTTCCCAGAGACGGCTGGTCTGCGCACCTTATGTGATGGTTTGAGTTGAGACGCATCAAAACAAGCTGATTTTCAGAAAATGCTGAGCAAAGCCCAGCTGCCGGCTCCCCCTCCCAGGACCTCAAACCCAGAGTTTGTGCTTTTCCCAGTATTCCAGAGAAAAGCGGTGCAGGGAGGTGGCAGCACGGCTCCGGCATCGTGCTCGCCGCCTCGGGCCAGCCCGCATCCCACCGCGGCGTGGCTCCGGCTGCCACTGGGCTGGCCATGGCCACCCGCCTCGGGCTGCCATCAGGAGGGGAAGGAGCAGCCTGGGAATCGGGAATTTGGGTTTTGGCCTGTGCCTCCATCTGCCTCAGCGTATTCTTCCCTGCAGATCGGTGGCGTAACACCAATCCCTTCAGAAATAAAACCGGCATCAGTGCCCCACGCAGGCTTTACCGCCGCAGCTCATTCTTCCTACACACCCACTGATGCTTTTCGGTACAAACCCGCCCGTGCCCCGCACGGTTCCACGCTGCAGAGCGGCCCCGGGGGAGCACCGAGCGGGCGGCTCTGTGCCGGGCTCCCCGCAGGAACACGCCTGCTCTTCAACAGCTCTGCAATTCCCCCTCACACCATGAGAAATGAAGCCGTTTTTCCACTTTGCGTGACTCCTTTCTTCCTCCCCGCCTTGCATTACCACCAGCCTGATGGCAGCAGCCTCCTACGTGTTTGGATTCCCGAGTCAAATAACTCGACCTACGGCTACAGCTGCCGGCATCAACCCCACGTTGCTCCCCCTGATGTTAGAGGGCTGTTTCTCCTCATCAGGGCTCACGGAGAGCCTCACGCAGCAACAGCACGTTAGGGCAGAAATATCCCGTTTGGGAGAAATACCCTGTCCTGCCTGTGAAACGGGGAAATGCGATGCGGAGAGCACGCGCGAGCACAGGATCGGGGCTATTATGAATAGCGATGCTCTTGCTCGGAGCCAGCGGTCCTGCCAGCGCGGGGGGACCGTGGCACCAACCCATCCCTGCTCCATGGCCGCGAAGGGGCATCCCACACGCTCTGAAAGGCAGGATGCGCCCGAGCCATGGGATAAACGCGGGGACAGGGCTACGGCAAGGGCTTCTGCTCACCGCTGTTGTCTCCGCCACGCTGCCGACCCAACTCCTTCCACCCTGCAGGCACGACGGTGGCACGCAGGCACTGGGTTTGGCACCACCACACGTTCTGCGCCCTGTGAATATGAGGCTCTTTGCCCAGTGGGTAAATTTAAGCACAACGCTCTGTCCTAGTTACACTGGGAAACATGAGCTCAGCCAGAGGCAGCTGATCGCCTTCTCCCCGCCATGCCCTGCCCGAAGCGCTCGGCAGGAGCAGAGGCATCCGTCGAGTCTCTCCGGAGGTCTCCAAGGACTGGAGGAAGCTCCAGCTCTGCCAGTGCTTCCCCTCTCGCCTGACCCGCGATCTGACCGCAGGAAAAATGAGTTATGGTTTGGCGACCAGAAGCCGTCCCGCTTTGCTTGCCGCCCTCTCCCCGACGACGCAGGCAGCCGCGGCCGGGCTCTCCGCTTCCAGCCCCGCTGCGCCAAAGCTGACCGATGGGCTCACGCTGACAGCCAGTCCCAGCACGGGTCCGTGGCAACTTTCCTTTACCTACAGCAATAGTTTTCCCATTCATCTACAGATATTAACTCTACATGAGAAAAATGAGGTCCAATGGATACGATGGTCCAAATACTGATGGCAATGACTCCTCCAGCCATTGACTCCTCAACCAATTACTGCTAGTTTACTGGGGCACAACAGAGACCAGCTCCTGGTCCTGGGCTGCTCAGAGATGCCCTCTGTGCAGGAACCCCACTCCCCCAGAGCCCCCTTTGCAGGCGAAGCGACCCCCAATGTCAAACCCGCTCCAGCCAAGCCCCTGCCACCGAGCCCCACGGCTGCCTGCCGCCACGGGACGCCTCCAGCGTGCCGTACGCTTCGTTGCCGCATTCGCACTGTGCCGACCAGCAATTTGGCAGGCTCGGCAACGGAGAACATTGCACGGTGGTCTGCGAGATTTGTTCTGAGCGCTCTCTAATCGCAACCACAGGGACGGGAGGGAGAGGAGCCGGCTCATCTGCTGCAAACTCCCCGCACAGAAAGCCAACAGGCGCTGGCTGTCAGCTCTTCTGCCTTTTCTTGGCAACTCTGCGGCAACACGCATGACACTTGCCATGCACACGTCAACAGTGTCGCGCGTAATGACATGCAAGCAGAGGACGAGCTGGAAATGAAAAGCAGCCTGCGGTGCCAGCTGACAGATCTCTGCGAAGTTGGGAGCTGGAGCTCGCTGCAGTATTTGCACAGCTCACGTTTCCCCCCCCCCCCCCCCCNCCCCCCCCCCCCCGCCACCCCCCCCAAATACCACCTCCCGGCACAAATGTCAACAGAGAAAGACACTGCAAAGCAACAAACAAGCAAACAGCGACCCGCTGCAGCACGTCATCCCCTTCCGAGCAGCTTCTCCGCCGTGCAAAGCCGGAGGAGCCAACCCCTCCGCTGGCACCAGCGCCAGCTGGGAAGGCCGATGGCCCCTGCAAAACTTTTATCCGCCTTCTGTCCCCATACATAAGTTCATGTCAGAGCATCGAGTGCCTCGTGCTCTCTGATGGGTCTGGGGCAAAGCCATCATGTCCATCACGTGGTACCAGATGTCCTGAAGCGTGGTACCGGATGCTCGGAGGTCTGGAAGCGCCAAGGGAAGAGATGCGTACACAGCTGCCCTCGGGAACGGGACCCCACCTGCCTTGCCCAAGGTCGGGAACGAAATCTGCGGCAGGGCAGGAAAATGAACCCGGAGTTTCTCTGGACCCACACACATAGTTTAATTGCTGTCCTCTGCAGTCATGGCCATTGGAGGCACTTCCAGAGCCACCAGTAGGAGAAGCAATAATTTGGGAAGGAAACATCAAGAAAGGGATTCTTTTTGCCTCTTTTGCCTTACTCTCCCCACCAGTAAACTGGAAATAAAGATGTGCCCCAATGCCTTGAGGCCATCGCCAAATTTCAGTTCAGGGTCTGAAAATAACCCCATGAAAAGACAGTTCTCAGTCCCCAGATTTTAAAAGGAGCTCACAAGAATCTAGGAGAGGGCTTGGGGATTCAGTAACGCCTGTATTTAATGCAGACAGCAGTAACGATGAAACTAGGCATGCTCCGATCAGGCTTCAGGACTGTCATCGACGGAGCTCCTGACCCCCTAAAACATCCAGGAGTCACTGGTGCAACGTGCCTTGGTCCAAGAAGGACTGAACCTCTCCATCCCACGCGCCCGGGTCCAGCTCGGCTTTGCGAAGCCGCAGGTCTGGGTGGATGAGCGGCACTGGGCGCAGTGGGCTTACAGGAGAAAGCTCAGAGCTGTCGAGAAGAAAAAAAACAACCCTCCTCCAACCGCGATGAATGTTCCCCTTGGAAAGAGCCGCCTGAGCAGGCAGGGGACGGCTCCGTAAGCCCTCGTTAAGCCGAGTTACACAAGCACAGCCGGCGGCAACAGGTGACAGTCTGACACAGGGCCAGCCGGGGATGCTCGGGGCGGCGGGAGAAAGGAGCCGCTCTTTTTTGCATAAAAACGCAAAGATTAATGCTCGGTGTGCATACCACAGGGACGGACTGAACAGGTCATTTACCGCATTGACAGCTACGGAAACGCACTCAGCTTGATACGGATGCTGACGGTGATGGGAGAAATCTCGTTATCTGTAATGCGGTACACACGATACCGCCCACCGAGAGCGCAGCCACCGCCGTCCCGGTGCTGCCGGTGTGCAGGACACAGCGCCCGGGCCGGTCAGCCCCGATGTGTGTGTGCAGCCTCTGCCTTCTCCCTGCGGGTATCTCCTGGGAAAGGAGTTTTGCTGAACCTGATGCTCAGAGACAGGAGACAATTGACGCTCCCCGGTCGTGCAGCCGCCTGCCGAATGCTACCAAACCCCCCGAAACCTGGACTACAAAATCATAGAATGGTTTGGGTTGGAAGGGACCTTAAAGCTCATC
>RSEF01000013.1:17483375-17499245 GCA_003993805.1 Himantopus leucocephalus
TGGCTGACCAGCCCCTCTCCGAGCCTCTCCACCACCTATCTGTGCAATCCTCCGTATCGATTTCCAGGTTCTTGGACTCACTCACAAACCCCTCTAATAAAGTGGCCCGGCAATCTCACCGCCATTCAGCTCCCACTTTACGTGCTCTGTCAAGGACTCGGCTTTTCAGCTGACTGCACCGTAGCTCTGCGCCTGCGAATTACCCCCTTAGCCCCAAATACCGACCCGAAAACACCAAATCCACATCCCGCAGTAACGACTTTCCGCTCGTACGAAACCAGCGCCTGAGCGAGAGCCGAAAAGCTGTTATCTGTTTGGGGCTTTAAATCGAAACGAAAAGAAAACTCATCTAGCGCCGGGGTTTAATTAGCTTTTAAAGCTGCAGCCAGCCCAGGGAGTGCCGTGCAGGATGCGGCGCAGACGATCGCACCCGGCGAGGCGGCACGGCCTCGGCGTCCCCCGACATGGCCACGCAGCCGGGGCCGCTGGACCCAGGCGCCTGCTGCAAACCTGCCCGGCTGAAAACCGGCTCCGAAGGGACCGGGCGGCTCAGCCCTACGCAACCACCCCCGCCCCTGCACAGGAGGCTTTCCCAGCCAGCAGGAATTGTCTTACCCATTTCCCCCTCCATCCGCACCCAGCCGACCCTGCGGCTTTTAGACCTTGCTCTTGGGGCAGAGGGACGAGCTCCCAGCACTGGGATGGGAGGCGCATCTTGTTCATAGACGTAAATGCTTGTGTCCCCAAAGTTTTAGCAAAAACAAATCTTTCCAAAGCACTCTAACACTGCACAGCACTGGTAAGAACTGTAAGAGAAACGAAGGCCGTTGTTCGAAATCAAGCGCACGCTGGAAAGCGCAACGTGCTCGCGAGGGAGAGGGCAGGCAGGAGAGGTGGGAAGGGACCGGCCGCAGCCCGCATCCAAAATCTCACATTGGAATCTGTTCCCTCCTTTAACCCAACCGATCCGCAATCCTCCCCCGACGCCCTCGCATCCGCCGCCGCCACCGTGCGGGGTCTCGCACCGGCGACCCCTCTGCAGCACGCAGAGCATCGCTCCGGGCCGCAGCGCGTCGCCGCACCGGGCACGTGGGAGTGTTTTCTGACACCGAGATAACAGGTTTTCTTTAGGTTTTGCTTCAACCCCCTTTTTTTCCACCGTCCCAGCAGCCGTGTCCCGCATACCCCCCCCGGCCATAACCCCCTTCCTCCATCCACCCCGGGAGCAGGGGCGTCCCCGGCTGCCTCGTTTGCAGGGCTCCCCCCTCGCTTCCAGCCAGCGCTATTAGCCCTTCACTCTCTCAAGCATAAAATTGTTTGTTGTAGCTCATGAGTCACAAGGATTTTTAGAGAAAGAGAAAACAACGGGAACAATGGGAGCCCTGGGAATAGTTTTGGGTTGTACAAACTGTCTTCTCATCAGCTTGAGCCGGCACCTCCGCGGGCGCAGCCCTCGGCTGCCCGGCCCCGCTCCCCTCCCGCCCCCCCGGCCCCATTTCCCTGCCTTTATATCACGTTTTTCCAGCCTTTTCCAAAACGAGCCGAGCGGCGATATTCAGTAGCGAGGCTCCGAAACGTGGCAGTGCCTGGTGTGTGTTTGTAAGCAGCGATATTATCTGCCTGTGGGGGAAAAAAATACTTACTCTCATGTTCATTTGGGAGCCAGCCTGCTATCGCTTCATCTAGTCTTGCTTCCTCTCGAAATGCTGAATGTTAAAGATCCAATGAACAACAGAATTTAAAATAGGAACAAGAAGCATTTTTGTCTGGCCCTTCTCAGCATTCAGAAGACAATGGTATTAATCTGTTATCCCCACGCCGGCTTGGGAAAAGTGACAAAGCCACCGCAGTCAAACCTTTCAACAGAGGCGGATTTTTCTCCCCATCCAGCCCAGTAAAAGCATGTCCAGTCTTGCTTGGCCACACTCACAAAAGCCCTTCTTCAAGCGCGGAGAGCCCAGGGACTAAATTCACATTGCACTGGGCCTTTATATACCTACCGCAGGGAAAAAACCCAAGATATAACGCACCAGGAATGACTTTTTAGAAGGGAAACTACGATGCTTGCTAAAAGGGTTAAATCCTTGTAAAGAGATATAAAAAGACATCTTTCAAAGCACGGAAGTAGGATCTAAACAAGGCAAGCAGAAAATAATGTAAATTGTATAAATTTGCGGTTTCCCCCTTCATCTTGAGCCCTGCCCGCAGCTGCGGTCCCCTCGTCTCCGGAAGATCCGGGATGAAGGAGAAGGGCGACGAGGATGGCCGGGGAGATGAGCAGAGCGGAGCCGAGACCGCGCGGGGCTCTCCAGCTCAGAAAAGGGGCGGCTGGAGGGCTGGCAGGCAGGTGGTTTGCACAAAAAAAAAAAAAAAAAAGCAGGGTTTCCCCCCGCCCCCCAGTATATTTTAGCAGTGCAACTCAGTGCGGGGCAGCGTTGTGGATCCCAAATCGCTCAGGAGCTCATGAGCAGCACCGCGGCTGCGGCAGTGACTCGGAGGCAGCAGCCGAGGGAGTCCCCAGGCCGCTGACGGCTGGGAGCTGGCAGATAGAGCCGGCGACTATCGTTACACACTTGCCTTGTTCTTCTATTCTCTCCTTAGAGGCTGACAACTGTTCCCTGTCAGGAACAGGAGAGAGGGCTTGATGACTGCAGTCTAAGCAGCGCAGCTTGCGCTCGCATCCCCAGCAGCCCTATAGCCGGGGGCAGGATGGCACTAACGCGCCACTAAAAGAAGCAGAAATCCATACTTTAAGCACATTTTCTTCCCCGCTGCACATTCAGCATCCAAGACAGGGAGGACCCAAGCGAGCATCCCCCCTCCCTCCAGCTCCCGGAGCGGGGAACACGACCAGCATCTCCTCGCAGGGCTCCTCGGCCGGCGGTGCCCCGAGGACGGGTACCGGCCACCACGTTCCATTTGAAACCAGGTTGAGAGGCAAACAAGCTCTTACGAGATTAATTACAATGACCAGACTGGTAGACTGCTATCACTGCAGATGCAAGAAGCCGCTGGCAGCTGCCCACATCCATCCTGCGCCTACGGGCAAAGGCAGGGCGCGAGAGCCATGCCCGTGCCCGGGGCACCGTCGGCATCGCAGAGGGGCTCTGCCCCGAGGTCTCTGCCGCCCAGGCATGGGGCAGGGGAGGACGACCGTCACCTCTGCAAGGGAGGCAGCCGAGACGGAGGCCTGGTGCCTGGGACACGTCAGGAGAGCGCCCGGGCAGAGCCCCGTGACAGGCACAGATAAATATAATCACCCTCCCTGGCAATGGCCCCCTTCGCGGATGTTTACAAACAGCTCAGTACTTTTCCATGTTAAGAAGCTTGTTTTTCCAGATGCCTTGTATCGGGTGGTTTTTAATGTGTATAGTTAATCCCTTCTCACAGAGTCTTTCATAATAAACATCACCCCCTGACCCGGCTAACAACTCTGTAACACTAATGCTTTTGATTTTTTTATCTCCTGCCCGCGTTGTCAGGGGGAATGCAGAGAGCAGCTCCCACAGAAACACGGACACCACTTCAAGAGGGGCAGGAGAGCTCGGCGGTTCCCCACGCACACAACCCCCTCCTGTTCCTCCAGCCCGGCCTCCGGCATCACCGCCCCTCGGGACGTGCCCGGACCCTCTCCACCTGGATGGAGGCTCAGCTCTTGACAAAGCTACGAGCCACGTGTAAACCTGGGGTTTTGAGTTACTGTTTGAAAAGGCTTCTCCAGCCCCAAAATGTTTGGGGCAGACTGAGCAGGCGGGTTCAACATCTGATAATACATTCATAGAATCACAGAATGGTTAGAGTCGGAAGGGACCTTGAAGATCACCGAGTTCCAACCCCCTGCCCTGGGCAGGGACACCTCCCACCAGCCCAGGTTGCTCAAAGCTCCGTCCAACCCGACCTTGAACACCTCCAGGGATGGGATTCATCACGCTCTCCGTGTCGCCCTCCCATGGTTTCCATCCTCAGTGAGATGGAAAGGGATCGCAAAGAGAGAGGTACTTCAGTACTTCATGTGAAGTGGGTTTGACAGTGGTGTGGTTTAGGTATTACACTTTTTGGTACTTGCTCCAGCAGGACACGATGTCCATCCCAGTCCATGCCTGAAATCCTGTAAGAAATCCCCTGGGACATGCCAAAACCTGCAGCATTTCAGAGATGATGGGCAGAGGATCCAGAGCATGGACCAGACGTGTTCACAGGTGCTCACATTAAGAGAAGTTGGGTCACTCCTGGAAAAGTGTGGAAGACGCCGTTGTAGAGGAAATCCATAAATCAGCGCTCACCGGAGCGAGCTCCAAACCATCACTGTGCACCGCTATGGGTCTCGGACCTGCCGCACGGTGCAATCCTATGTCCAACCCCAGGGACACTCCACACTCTCCTGACCCCCGGGTTTCATCCGGAGCTGGATTCAAGCAGACCCGGGTGCCAGCAGCCGCGGGGGAGATGCAGGGTAAGGGGAGTAAAGCTGAGATCTGGACCGGTCCCATCTGCTCAGGTTCCCACCACGCTCTTGTAAAAGATGGTTTGTCAGCTTGAGCATCCTGGCCAAACTCCAACTTGAGTAATTACACACGGCCTCCCCAAATTCCCCTGGAGTTTCAGTTCAAATATGCCACCGAGGTTCACTTTCTGTCCCAACTGTTGCTAAGCTGGGCACTGTTAAGCTTTTGCTCCACTCTATTTGTTCCAGAGCTATATTTCACTGAGAACCATCCTCTGGGCGTAATGGAGCATGAAGCAGAGGGATGAGCCCGGCCTCCGTGGTCCCACATCTGGCGTCTCCCCGGGTGCCGTGGACTAAGATCCAGCCTTCACTCCAGCTGTTGTAGAGCAGCGAAACTTCCATCTGGGTCTGCAGGTCCTTCAGGAAGGTGATAAAGCTAACTCATATTAAAGACCAAAGCGTGTCTGTACCAGTGATGCAGAAAGAGATCTCCCGATGCAGGCTCTTTTGGGGAGGATTTTACTGGGCAGCAGCAGTGTGGCACGTGTGGCACTGCCGGTGACGCGTGAGTCACATCCTGGCACATCTGACCAGGTTTAACGCCGGGTATTTCCGCAGGGCTCCTGAAGGCACCTACACGGCCAATCCCACACAGACACGTCGGGCACAGGGATGGGCGGTTATGTCAGAGAGGCGGTAACGGTGTCCAGGGAGGAGGAGATAGATGCCCTAAATGCTTCACTTTCTCAATGGGGAATTCAGCTGACAAAATACACCCCCTCACCCATATCAAGGGACCCAGCTATAACCAAAAAATGACATTACCAGCCCTAACACACAACTTTCCGACAGCCTTGTCAGCAGCCAGTGACATCTGTACCCCCGGTGCTTCGCTCTCTGGAGTGTTTCTGATTACCTCAGCTGGTAAAAACAGCTTTTCAGCCCCTCTCTTTACCCAAGGCACAAGCAACTCGAACTTTTTAAGTCTCTGACCACTGCCAAGACATTAGACATATCAATGTAAATCTGTCACAGCAATAAGAACCAAGCGCAGCTGTAATTCAGGCAGTGACCACAGGAAAACCTCAAAATCTCTACTCAGCTTGAGGCAAAGGGAGGATGTTAGAGAGGTTTGTGCTTACCGGGCCACAGCCCCAGGAGAAGCGTTAACGTGGGGGCGCAGGAAGGAGTTTACAGCCTGCGAGACGGCATTAGCCATGCCAGCTTCACCTGCTTCTAAACTTAGCTCTGTTTGACTCCGGACTCAGGTCCAGAGGAAAGGGAATGTGAGAACAATGTCCCTCTGGCTTTGCTCACGCTGCTCTTGAAACGAAGATGACCACCGCTAAACACTGCAGTTGCTACAACAGCAGCTCATGCCTAGTATAGTTTCCACGTCTAGTGGAAATGTATCCAAGGCACGCAAGGGAAAACAGGGCACAGCATCGTCCCTTCCAGCATGGTCCTTGGGAAACGCCGCTCCTGCCGACCCCGGCCCAGACCCTGCATCGCAGAGCTGGCAGGGGTGACCTGGGCATTGCCCCCCTGGGTGGGCAGCGCTGCCCGTACCAGCAAGGAGTGAGGGGAAAACCCTGCAACAAGGTCAGACACCGACGGCCTTGCCTTCATGCCCTTGAGCCCCGTGACAGGAGGAAACCAACACAACATAATCTCCAACTCAGCTGTGCTGTCTCTCATTTCACGCCTCTCTGTACCTCCCACTTACTCACCGGGAGGAGCCTCCACGCCACCGAGCCACCCTCCCCTGGCATCGGTGCTATGACCTGTGCCATTAACGAAAGGGCAACCAGGTGGGCACCCAAATCGCGGAACCTCAGCATGTGGCCATCTCGATACTGTAGGACCTCCCAACCCCACCAAACTCAACCTCTTCCCCATTGCATCAACACGGATGGAGTGGGCACAAGGACCCCAAAAGAATGAGCACAAGGACGCCAATGGAATGGGCACGTGGACCCCAATGGAATGGGCACGCAGACCCCAATGGAATGGGCACGCAGACCCCAATGGAGTGGCCACAAGGACCTCCCCACCCTTCATCCAAGATGCCCACCAGGTACCTCCACCTGCTCCATCCCAGCAGAGCTGAGCAGGAGGCTGAGGCTGGCACTGCTGGCAGGAGCTGTGGCCCTGCAGCGTGGGCTCTGGTTTCTTGGAGGATGCCCTATCCCGGCACCCACAGCCAGCCGGAGGCACGCTGGTTGCCACCACACCTGGGCAAGTATTGCCCTGGGGGAAAACTCTTTCTTTGGCAAAAGCCTAAAAGCTCACGTACCTCAGAGGGCTTCTTCTCCTTCTGCCGTGACCAGGTAGATTTGGTATTCGGAATTTTGGAGCATCTGGAGGCGGACGTGGTGTGACCTGCAATGAGGCAATAGAGACAGGTTACCTAGAAAAGAGGCAATTTTTTGTCCATACCTTTGTCACCAGCCCAACTGCCACTACTACAGCCTCAACCAACACTTTGGGTCAACTTTAAGAGGAGACAATACCTTGACAGGGCATTATTTTTGCATATATCTCAGAGTACTTCACCAAAACAGATTAATATCACTTTCCTGCTGCTAAAGGTGATGAAAGAGGGACCTCTGAAATTTAAAAAAAACTGTTGTCAAATGCAGACATCAGAACTGCAAACCCAAAGTCATGAGTAAGAATGGCTTCTACGAGGGAATGAGCCAGGGCTCACGCTCCTGGAATCAGGAATCTATTGGAATCAGATAAGGAGATAAGACTAAAAATTTTCTATCAAGGATGCTTACAGACAAGCCCCTGAACTCGAGGACTTCCTCTGCTCGAGGACTTCAGACCCCATGGTCAAAAATATTGACCAAATGGGGTAAAACTCCTCTGCCCGTGCCAGGACTAGGAACTTCCACGCCTGTGTGCGGTTCAGCATCTAGCGGGAGCCATGCAACAGGACACACCAAGCGAATGCACTTTACAGTTTTCAGTAGTAAAAGAGTATTTGCTTTGGGATTTGGGATTACTTTACTCTGGGAGCGTTATGAATGGACTCTCATCATCCTGACTGGAGCAGTATCATCACCACCGCTACCACCTCCACAAGGCGAGGGCAGCCGAAGCCTGAAGTGTGCTGGGATCATTATGTTATGAATCTTTATCTCCAACCCATAGGTGCTATTATCACTCCTACTATCACCGGTTAAAAAAAAAAAAAGAACAGCTGCATGTATTTGGCAATAATAAACTAATTACTGGAATCTTTTTATAATAATGATAATGGTTGGGTTCTTCTGTATAGCAGGATCACTTCGGCTTCCACTACATAAAAATGTACTGCTGGGGGTGCAACAAATTAACTACCAATAGGCTTATTGACTTCATCGTTTGATGGCCAAATAGGAAGAAACACCACTTTGCACATAAGCAAATGCTGACCACAACAGATCCGTGCATGCCAGGACTTCAGAAGGGCTCCGGGCCGGGAACTGAGCTTGCCCGAGGGACCGGGGCTGTCCCCAGCGCGGTGGGAGACGTCCCTCCCTCCGCCAGCTCAGGCAGTTGAGTCCCCCGTGAGCCGAGATAACCCTCACATGCCTATTTTTGCTCGCGGGGGAAGAGGCGCCGGTTCACCTTGCGCTGTTTACTGGATAAACCCACTTTCCTGTATTTCATAAAACGAAGACCAGATTAGATGGCATCGGTTCCCAAAGGACAACTGGTTTACTTTCTGCCTGCGGTGTCAGGCTTGATGTCACTAAAGAGGGCTCCACCTAAATGCAATTTTTTTTTAATCATTCCAGTATTTAACAGGACCGAGAAGGCAAAGCCCTCCGGGAAACGCCGCTTTACTCGGCGCGGTGCTCAAAGCATCTCAGCGGCAGCTCCGCAGTTGACACGGCGAGACGGAGTCACTAATTTCCACCTTGCCCCCTCTTCTCAACCTACACCGTGGTGCTACAACGAAGGAAACTTAAGATAACGCGCCGCTACCATCCTTTCCTGGCGGGGGCATAAAGGAGGAGGTCGTCGCTTTGTTTACAATTATCCTGCAGGAGAGCATTTGTCAACAGCTTAACTATCACCTGCAGCATAAATATCCAAGCCCAACAGAGATAAGGCCACGTTGTCTAACACCGCGATTAAAGATGCCTTACCCCGGCAGGGCAGAGCAGCCAGCTAGCGCCGCTCGGCTTGGTAAAGCCTTTTGAGCATCTGGGAATTAGGAGACGGGAAGTTTGGAGCACGGCTTCCAAAACAAACCCCTTTCTGGCGACAGAGATGTTTTATTTTGCGAGAAGTGAGCGGCGTTGACAGAGCTTGAAACGCTTTCTATAGGCGGGGCTCAGCCCCCAGACCCCCCTCCCAGGGCTCCGGCAGGACGGGGGTCCCCTCCGGCAGCCGAACAGCAGGTTCCCGTCGGCAGTAGCGGTGCAAACTCCGCTCACGCTGACAATTTTTTTGGCTAAAGCTGTGGGAACGGCAGCCAAACCCAGCACGATCAGCCTTTCCATAACCCCCTGTAATCTCCCCATCATCCTGTTAGGAAAAGGCCCAGAAGTTGAGTGTCTTTAGTGAAGTCCCTTTTCGTTCTCGGATATCCAGCAGCCAGATCCCGTAAAGTGTGGAGAGCAAATTCCCAGCACGGCCCAGATGAAATTACTGTGACATTTGTAAGAAACCGAGAGCTGAATTACTGAAATTCGGAGAAAACTCCCGAGCCCAGACAAGGGATTAGACGAGCGCCTGGAGGGGACTGAACACTGAGGCACTGCGGTATGTCTGCAGCGGGTGAAACCCTGGGATAAGTGGGAGAGGAGAGCGCTCTATTTATAGCCAAAATTCAGCACATTTGCACATGTTTATTGTTGAGCACATGCTTCTGCGCTTCCCTGAATGAGGATGAAGTGAGGTAGATGTCGAAAAGCAAGCGTGGGCTTGCAAGCTTTGCTGGCTCGAGCCTTATCCCTTTTCCCACATCACTCTTCAGCTCACAAGAAGGGAATAAGGCGGCTCCGGTTTTACCCTGACTCCAGTAAAAACTTCCCTTTCCCCCAGCACGACTCACTCAAGAGCTAACTGGTCTCGGGCTCACGGGAAAGGATAACTTGTCTGCAAAGGGTGTTTGCTTCGTTAGCAGCTTTGCAATCAGCAGCTCTCCCCGGCCCAGACTCCTCACACGAGGGAGACACTCTCATCAGTTAAGAGGAGCCACAGCCGCGCGTTTAAATTGATATCAGCTTGTTGCTGCTTTTCCGACAAACCCGGCCCGGCGCACAATTCATTGTGCGGGAGACTTCCCAGTAAATGCAGCTTCCTCCGCTCTTTGCAAAGTAATTATTCAAGCGTTTTCCCTGCTGGAGGTGAATCGCTTAGTTATCTCGCTCAAAGCCTTGAATTAAAGGTCTTACTGTCAGTGGTGTCTGAGTTATCACTGCTGATCGAGTACTTGCGTCGTTTTTCTTCCATCTGTAACAAAAGAAATTGAACATTACACTTAAGGCCCAGGAAACTCCTCTCAGCACCAAATCGCTGTTATCTCCGAGTATCTGCACACCAGTTATCCCAGCACCAGCCAGTACTCACCCTCACCACAGACAACTACCCAGAGGCTTAAAAAAGGGAAGAGAACAATCCTTACAGGGCTTTTTTGAAAACTTTAAGGGTGTCAGTGTTTCTCTACCAGCTTTCCCCAGCTCCCAGGCGGAACGGTGAGTACGCTCCGATCACTCAGCTTTGCACGGCGATTTGCCTATGCAGGACTCGCAGCCAAACGGCCCTCCCTCTGCAAGAGCACCATCCCCACCGGAGGATGCCCCACCACAACCGGAGGATGCCCCACCACAAACGGAGGATGCCCCACCACAAACGGAGGATGCCCCACCACAAACGGAGGATGCCCCACCACAAACGGAGGATGCCCCACCACTGACCACAGGGCTGTTGGGATGGGACAAAAGACAAAAAAACCCATCTGGGCTGCAAATTTGAGAAGTGCAGAGACAGAAGAATGGAAACCATGCGCCCTCTCAGTATGTCTGCAGGGGGAAGTCCGAGCATCCCGGAGCTGAAGAGGACCCCTCTGCACCATGAGATCGGGGTTTTACCCTCTGACTCATCTTCTCACTCAGGCGATATCTACTTCTTTTAAGAGTTCTGGAGTACCCATCACACAGCCAAGCCTGCACCACGCTTCCCATCACGCCGAGCTGTGCCGGCACAGCCGTGCAGCCCCCCCCAGCACTGCAGCTCCTGGGCGGGAGCAAGCGGCTTCTGCACAACTGCTGGGACTTCTCCATCCTCTCGGAGCCAAAACCACAGCAGTGGGTACCACCGCAGCGATTAGGAGGCCAGGAGAGCCCGTTTCAAGCTCGGCTGCTGATTTGCTTTGTGACTTTGAACAAGCCACAGAAGCGCTTGAAATCAGCAGGTTCTTCTGAACTCACCCCTCGGGAACCGAGCGCTCGGGAGCTGAAAGTCAAGTGCCTGTACCAGTAGATGCTACGGGAAAGAGAAGGAAGGGAAAGAGAAGGAAGGGAAAGAGAAGGAAGGGAAAGAGAAGGAAGGGAAAGAGAAGGAAGGGAAAGAGAAGGAAGGGAAAAGAAAAGAGGGAGGGAGATAATAGGTTTTAACTTTTGAAGATCCAGTTTAGGCTGGTGGCTGATCAATGTGGCCCCCAATACAGGGCTTTGGGCGCTCTGGATGGAAAGCGCTACCCACGGACCAGACAACTATCCGACAGGCTGCGAGCTAAACTACGCCCGCAGGAAACAATGTTAATCTCGTGGAAATCTTCCTAGTACTTTCTGAGATGTTTTTGTAAGAATTTTGTAAGAATCTAAGGGTGTTAACATGGCACAGACACTACTGCTTCCGCAAGTGGTAAGTGGGAACGATAATCCCCCCCTGGTTTTGCGTGGTTTGGCCGCAGCAGGTACCAGCAGCACGCAGACCAGGCAACCAGCTGGAGCATGCCATTGCCCCCCAAACAACAGGAAAAGTTCCATATAAACATATGAAACCCCTGCAACGCCTCTACTTTACAAGATACCTGCTATGTTTTATCACACCTTTATAAGGGATAATACTACAAAGTATCATAAACATTTAACTATCAGTGTTGTGGTACGGCATTGCCCTGTCAAAACATGATTTAAAACGTTCCTTGAGAATACGGCAATATCAATACTTTCCCTCAGTGGTTCAAGGGGAAATGGATGTTATTAAACCAGCCTTGTTCCCAATAGCCATTAGATTTTGCTTGGAGAAAATGATATTGAAGACAGCTCTAACTGCAGTTTACTTACTTTTTTTAGCGGAAAGTCTCCCTGAACATTTTAAACTGGTTCCTACTGGTTTGAAGTGGCAAACGGGCTTTTGGAGAGCAAAGCTGGAGCTATGCTTTTATCGATTCTGGAGTTCCTAGTCACAGCGATTAACTAAGCCGAAGCCAATGGGGAAAAGAAACACCTGAGCCAAAGCAAAGGAATGCTACCCATACCCGGGGGAATTTCCAGTGTTTCCCATCCTTGCCTTTACGGCAAGACAGCGTCACTGACATCGCGCTCCTTCCCAGGGAGGGGAAAATGCGTATGATTAACGCACAGCACAGAAGTCAGGATGCAGGTGCTGATATCCACCTGAGAAGATGCACTGAGCATCCCTCTAAGTGAACTCGGTCCGTGCATCCTGTGAACCCGGTCCGTGCATCCTGCTCCCGCCCTACACAACACGCTTTTACACGCTCACTATGTAACAGTATGAATTTATATTCACGTACAGAAGCGCTTCACACTGCAGGTACGATAGTGGCCCTACCTCAGCAAATCATTTTGCCACTGTTTGGCAGGATCCAAGACAGCATCCTCTGAACCGAACTGCCTTCAACTGCTCTGAATGAAACTCTGGCTTGAGCAAAGTACGGACATCTCCGAGCGCAGCAGCACTGAGGGGTAACCACCGCCTGGGCAGGGGATGGTGTTACCTCCAACAATGGCACACAACAGCCCACAAGGGACTGTGGGCCTGAAGGGAGCGAAATTTGGAGCCAAAACCACAGAGCTCAACCAGAACTTTTCATAAAACGGTTAACTTCCCGGCGGTGCCACGAAGATGCTGTTTTCTGAGGGGCTCATCTTCTTGAGCAGCCAAAACAGTAGTAAACCGCATGGCATTTAACAGAGGAATTTACTGTTAGAAGAAGGGTAATTGGGCCATTTCCCCATCCAGAGCACACAGTTATAAAGTCTGATGATGGCTGGGGGAGCCAGGGGCTCCGACACCCCTCGTCTGGCACCCGGCGCAGGGGGACCCACTGCCCTCATCCCTCCCACGGAGCAAGCGCTCAGGAGCAATTCGGTTGGTGTCCTACTAAGCAATTTCAAGTCTCCACAAAATACCGTCTCTGCTCCAAAATTAATCCTTTGTTGACATTAGAAGCTAATTTCACCTTTAACTGACCCATTCCCCGCATGGCATCATTATTACAGTCATAAACAAATACCAAAAAAATTTGTAATACTTTGAAAAGGTCACTCTTAGGTCAAACTTGGCCCAAAATCTAGCTTTTACGGAGCCAGGAACCAAGAGAAAGGTTTCTATGTATGCTTGCTTAAAAAATTCAAACAGAAACAGATGTGGGTTTCTTTTATAAACAAATGAACATCCCCCTGAAGTGTCTGCAACTCCCATCCACAGGCATAGCCCTGCGCTAATGCCTGGAAACCCGAAAACGGAATTGCTTGCAAACCACCACATGTTCAGCATTGCCTTTGTTCAAGCTGAGAAAGGCAGATAAATGCTAAACCAAAGAAGATGATGGCCCTCCATCAGCCTAAACAAATGTAAATCACTAGGGCCTCGGACAAATTAGCCACAGGATTGGCGGTAAAATTGAGATGATGGCCTGAGGCTGTCCGCTCCTTCCTCGCAGCAGGGGGGGGCTGAAGAAGAGCTTTTGGAGATGCAATTTTGCCCAGCCCATGGTAAGCTGGGAGAAGGGAAGGCAGCAGTGCTCTCCATCACACTCAGAGAGATGCGTGCGCCCAGGTCCTGAGCTCCTGTCCCACCCGGGCACCTCTCCCTGCACGCACGAAACCAAAATGCCTCGATCCAGCCTTTCCGCCAACAAACAACCGCTTCTGCCCAACTCCTCGCCCTCTGCGAACCCTTCCAGGATCCTTCTGCTCTGGGGAATCCGCTGATGTTTCCCAGCTCCCCGCAAATACCAAGCCCCCGTGGGATTCGGAAGCTCCTGGTGGCACCACAGCACCGTTGTGCCGGGGCTGTCTGCAAGAATGAACCATTCTGGATTGTAGCAAGCAAACTAGAGAAATTCATCCATGCCTGTGCACGCAGGGAACAGGCACAGAAACCTGCAGAAGTTGCAGTAAAAAAAAACAAAAAAAAACCAAAAAAAAACCCAAAAAACCAAACAACAACCAACCACCATCAGTATTTGCTCATCACCTCTTCCCAGCGCTCATCCGCACGCTAAGGGATGCGCCGCGCTCGGTCCCCCCTGCGCCGTCACCTCTGACGCTGTGACAGTTGAGCAACACCGGCTGAATTCTGCGCTCTGTTTGTGAGCTGCAATGAGACTGCAGAAAACCACTTCCCTGTTTGTTCTTCCAGCCCAGAAATAGGAACACAAACAGAACATAGTGCCCCCAGCGGCACGCACACCGCTCCGGCCAGCCCGGACCCCCGCTCCCAGGGACCCCCTGTCCCATCGCTCCCAGGGACCCCCTGTCCCATCGCTCCCAGGGACCCCCTGTCCCACCGCCTCTGCCCGGCTGGGGGATGCGGAGTCCAGGGGCAGCTCATCCATCCTTCCCCTCCGCGTTAACTATTTCTTCGCTCTGTCTAGGAATACCAGCAGGTTGTTAGAAAGTGTAACCAGAAGGGCGGTGGGCTGGAAGGTCCCCACCTTTACACCTTAGGAGGGATGTCCTCAGCAGATTGGCTTTTCTCATTAACAGTTTTGGAGCCAAGCGCTGCTCTGGGAGGCTCTGAGAGAGCAGTAGCATCCCCCGATGCAGGCACAGCCCCCCCCAATTTCACCATAACAGAAGAACAAACTTTTTGACCGAAGGATGCACGTCGGCTGTGCCAACGGACCGTCAGCAAACCATGGGTGCACAGCCCTTACACCTCAGGGGAAGCCGCTCTTGCTCTCTTCTTAACCTCTCCGGTAACCCTGCGCACCATCAATCCAGAAAGGCGCGATCCTGGGACCCAGGACCACTCCATTTTCTGGGCAGCGGGAGCCTGTCCGTGCCAGCCGGGGCTCGCCTGCCCCTCCGCCTCCTCCACGGGCTGCTGGCAGCTCCAACCTCTCCAAGCAAAAACCCAACTGCCCAGGTGAAGAAAGAGCCATTCCTCCTCTCCTCCACAGCAACTCTTATTTGCTGTCTTGGCTCCCTGGGGCAAAATTTAATCTCATTGAAATTTAAAACAAAACAAGCCCTCGTTTACTTCCTGTGCTTTGCCTTTTTCCACATCTACAAGGGGATTTTTGTTTTGTCTTTACTACTCACATTTATAACTTTGCTTGCCTCTTCTGACTTGTTACCCTCTAATTATCCTTTTTTTTTTTTTTTTTTNTTTTTTTTTTTTTTTTTTGTCCTTCAGCAAGCCCAGACAGAGCACAGGTAATCGGAAAGGTTACCGCGGGCACTCGGGGCCACCCCCGCCTTCGGGCAGGAGGGAGCAGGCAGGGACACAGGGACACAGGGGCTGCCCCATCCCACAGGTCCTCAGCATCCGCAACTCAAGAGGAAAAGCAACAGGAGCTCTGGGCACTCCGAACTTTGTACCAAGTACCCAGAGACAGGCAAAGACCAGACCTTATTTAAAATACCTCGGCTTGGGGACCACCCGTCCACCAACTTTGAGAACTTGGTGGCAAACACCATCAGCAGCCACCGACACTTCAAACGAATCGCATCCCCCTGCCCACAGACCCAACGTGTACCCTCCCATCCTTTGCTCCAAGCCTTCATTTTTGGACATCAGCCTCAATTTCCCTAGGAAAAACAAATTTAACCTTTGATTTAACCTTTCTGCAAGCTATTTTTACTTCTATCTCAAGCTTATTTTAACCTCAGTAGCCAATAAATGCTTAAAGGTCAAACACCATTCCTAAGAGCCGGGCTCCTCACCCCTGGGAGAAAGGCTGAGACCATTGATATTTTTTTTTATTATTATTTCTTCCCACCACCGCCCCCCCAAGCAAAAGCCCCTCTTAGAAATGTCCCAGCGGTAGGAAACCTGTAAGCCAACAATTTTCACTGTGGGTGCCGAGAGAAGGAGCTGGGAATTTTCCCTCTGAATGCCATCCTTCCCACTCAAAAAGCGCTCAGGATGTACAGGTATGGAGATATATATATATATATTTTTTTTTTTTTCCTTCTCTCTCTCTAATTGCATCCGAGGTT
>RSEF01000013.1:17499345-17513372 GCA_003993805.1 Himantopus leucocephalus
CCTTTTGGCGCCATATTAATGACGTACTTAAAATTTGCCATTTCTCCTGCGTCAAAAAAGACGGTTCTTGCCCATCGCGGGGAGGGTGGGGGGGCGAGGTGCGGAGCCGCCCCCTCCACACACACACACACACACACACACACACAAACACACACGCACACACACACACACCGCGCGTAGCAAAACTTCCGCGGCCGCGGGGCGGGCCGGCGGCGTGGGAACTGCCGCGGAGGCTCCGCGCTGCTCCGCGGGCCCCGCGAGTGGCAGATGCGGCCGTAGCAGCAAAGCCCCCCGAAGGGGGAGGGGGGGATGTCGTGTCCCCCCCCCCCCCCCAAAAAAAAAAAANCCCAAACTTGGCAGAGTTTCCGCGGAGAGGAGCGGAGCGGTGCGCCCCCCCCCCGGGGGGTGACCCCGCCGTGTGCTCCCCAAATGGGAGCTGTGGGCTCTGCGCGGCTCGGGGCTGCCTGCAGTGAGCTGTCGCCCCGGGATTAAAAACGGCAACGGAGCGGCTGTCGAGATAAATAAACGCTTTCTGAAATTAAAATAATAATGATCGGGTGGTGCGATCTGGACAATGTACGTCTTAAACTCTTGGAGGCCCTACAGGAAAACAACCTGCAGAAGTTGTCTTGCACTGTTTTAAACCGTTACTGCAGAAGATTAACGTTCAGGTTGAAGACGGTCTTTCAATCACGACCTGCCATCCTCTCTTAAATTCGTTAAGCCGGTCAGCTCTACAACTGGTGAGTTACTGGTTGTTAAACCATTGGGACCACAGCTGGAGTCACCGCAACTGAGGCAGTCAGATGCTCCCCACTGTACAGCCCGCTTCTGCCTCCTTATAATTTGCCAAACTTGAATAAATTAGGCTGCAACTTTCTGCCTTGGCAGCCTGTGCTGGACATTTTCCGAACGCTCCAAGTCCTTTGGCTCTTCCAAGGATGAAAGCAGAGGAGGAAAGGAGCATTGCTTTGGTCATTCTTGGGCTTGTTGAATTTTTTTAGGACTGTAACTCTGGAAATAAGGTCTTGAAATTTACCATTAGGGAGCCTCTTATAGGCTTTTAGATAAACCCACCCAAATTAGTCATGTTATTGGGCTTTGAAGAAGAGCAGCTCCGAACACACAGCAAAACCGTGCCTGATTCCGGCTGCTGAAGTCCCTCAAGATGCTGCTCTTGGGTGCCCTCTGGGCAGATGCTGCTCTGGGGTGCTCAGAGCGGCCCCCCCAGGGAATGGGAAACTTCAGCCCCCAGTTAGAAAAGCCTTTCCTGGTTGTACAAGAGCAGTGGGACCCGTCAGCACGGCCCCTTTCTGTCGGTCCCCAGCAGCCCCAGGTACCTCGGCAGACACCGGCCGCGCCGTCCCCGTGCCCAGCAGCGTTTGCTTCCAGGAATCCCTGTGGATCCTGCCCCGTCCGTGCGCACAGGCTGCGTTAGGGGATGTTTTGAAGGTCACTGTGTTACCTGGTCAGAACGTCAGAAGTGGCCAAAGTGGGGCACTCTGAGCCAGTTGACGGAGACTCTCATGTATGCGTATTCTAAGGCAGTTCTTAATTACTTTGTGACAATCTCTTTTCCATATGACACCGGCATGCCACGGACCTGTTCCCTAAGTCAAAAAGGAAACAAATTTTGGCCAGATTCTCATCTTATCTGCCGAATCAAAACCTGTCCAGAGACCGATGCAAGGGCTAAAAGACAGTGACACAGTCTGACAGCGACAGCAGGATAAAACTCTCCCAAAGAAGAGGATTGTCTCCTTGCCCTTGCCCTGGGCTTGCTTCGTAGTGCTAACAAAGTCATTAAACAAACTTTTTGGGTGCTGACGGTTGTATTGCCCACATCGCTTGTAACCTTTAGCCTGAATTGCTGACATCCATCTTCGTACAGCTGGACGCCGTGGGTGCTGTGCTTGCATGTATGAAGTGCTGTATCGTGTTAAATGCTCTGAAAAAGCAGACATTACGCTTTTCAGATGGAGTACCCTGAATTAGTCAAAACTGACCTCAATCCATCCATGTGTCACGCTGACCCATCTTCATAACGGGTGTTTGGGGAGGATTAATGAAGGTGCTGAAGCACTGATGCAGCGTAGTGGAAAGTCCCGTAGAAAAAGCCACGAGGAAATTAATAATTCTGTCTTCAGAGGAACCTGCCAACGACCCTGCTTTGGTCCTGTAGAGCACTACAGCCTTACGGCCCTTCTGGCCATTTCTCCAGCATTTCTGGACCGCTAAAGGAGGTCACAGCATGTCACAATCCAGGTACGCGCATCAGTTCTTCGGTGCAGACGGGGTGCGCACAGCAGCTCCGCAGCATCCCTGGGCGCAACCTCCGTGCATGTGTGCTATCCAGAAGACGAGCGCCTCGTTCCGCTTTGCAAACCGCCCACAGGAATATCAGAGCTGCATTTTCTACTGCTGCGAAATCCCAAAGTGGTCAGACGTGGGAATCCTGTGCTGAGCTAAGGCCTAGGATCGTGTGCGGAACAACAGGAACACGCCAGCATCGCGGAGCTCCTCGCTGACCGTCTCATGCGCTGCGCGCCGTAGGACGCAGAAGAAAAATGGTATCCTATCAGGCAATTAAAATCTTGGTCTGCTTCAACAAAACTTCCAGTGGCAACAAGAAAGTCCGACATTTCTGCATTTTGAGTACTTTCCCGGGCAGTAGCGGCCACACGCTTAACAGATTTTTGGCTACCATGTATGCACACTTATACAAAACTTGCATCCAAACGCATATGTGTAACACGCACATATAAAATATACAGAGATAACACTTGACGGGTGGTTCCACAGAAAGGTCGTGTATATGATATATACGATACTCAGTTTACATAGCATGACATTTATGTAACATTTATGAAGAGCTCTGACAGGGTGTTGTCAGCTGGCATTTGCTAAGAGAAGAAATAAATCTAATAATAAAAACAAAAAAAAGCATTTTGGAAGAAATAATACTGCACAAATCCTCTAAGAGGACAGAATTGTCTACACAACAAAGGCTCGGCTGATTGATGCTAAAATAAGCAGTTATGCAACAAGTAAGAAATACAATCTCCAGGGAAGAAACCAGCAGTGTTTTCCTTTCATCTTCATTCACCGGTGCTTATTTGTGCATACCTGCAAGAAAAATAGAGGCAGCCTTTCCACGATGAGCACGCAAGTCGAGTTAACAGATGGGTTTGAGCGAAGGACGGAGTCTGTATGAGCTTTGCGCAAGTTCTGCAGAGTTCAATCCCGTCACTGTGCCCCAAAGCACGGCGGAGCTCTTGCTGCCGCTGCCATCCCCTCAGGGCTGCTGCCACGCTTTGGGGGAAGGCGGTGCTGGCACCACTAGGTCTGAACGCGGTGATTTTAGGGGTGAATTGGCTCAGCCTAGAGCTGTGATTACAAAACTGTTAAAGCAACTTCAGGAGAACGAGCGTACCAAAGAGTTGGTGCATCCAGGCTAAGTTTGCTGCTTGGGAATATTGCTCAGGCGATGGAGTGTCCCTGCCAGCTCCACTATGGTTAAAACCGACCCCGTAAGCAAACCCTCATCACTTTATTTATGAATTTCGGATGAGATAATGGTTTTCCACTTTGAAAAGAAGGCTCCCTGCTATAATATTTATTTTCCATAAACACTTCGGTTTAATAAAACTTCTCGACATGACTTGAGACCAGTGAAAACCTCGGTGCAGACAGATCTCACGGGAGAGGAAAAGGAAAATCCAGTGGCCACGTTGGCATCAAATTTGATTGCTGTAGTATGGTACCACCAGACGCACAGATAGAACAGGTCCAAGGGAGTGCGAGTGGGCCCCAAATGCAATGAGAAGTCAATGTCATAGAATCATCTAAGCTGGAAGGGACCTTTAAGATCATCGAGTCCAACCACCAACCTAACACTGCCAAACCCACCACTCAGCACGTCCCTCAGCACCACCTCTGCCCGTCTGTTAAACACCTCCAGGGACGGCGACTCCACCACAGCCTGTTCCAATGTTTGGTAACCCTTTCGGTGAAGAAATTTTTCCTACTATCCAATCTAAACCTCCCCTGGTGCAACTCGAGGCCATTTCCTCTTGTCCTATCCCATGTCATTTTGAAGACCCTTAGAAACAATCTATTTAGTAACGTTAGCTAGCGAGAAACCGGGAGGAAAGCTCAGCTCCCAGGCTGCAGCATGCCTGTTCCTGCAGTGATGCCCGCCCGGCCCGAAGCTGGGCGCTGGAGGACCACCACAAGGCAGGGAGATGTTCTGATGACAGAGAGCTCGTGGAGATCCTCAGAAGGCACCACACAACTTGAAAAGAGTGCAGGAGACACGTGGCTGCTAATTTACTGCCTTAGATACTTTCTTCTGAGGCCTCTGGTAGCCAGAAGTTGTCAAAATAGCCTCGTGGCTACTTTAATTTCTATCAAGGACCAGAGCAGTACATGGCCATTCCAGGAGGGGAACACAGAGATGACGAAAATCTTGCTGCGTCCGTATCCCCGATAGGGTCATCCAAAATCCCAGCTCTAATCAGGATGTTTCGTTTTTATTAAAATACGTGTTAATTTGGAAAGTAGTAAGCAGATGCAGTAGAAGGGAAAAGAACAAGCTCTGTTCTAAATTACAGTAATAATCACTCCCATCTTCGAGAATGAACTACTACAGAAAGATCAAGGGAGAGATGGCTGCTGTGGTCATGATATAAACTAATCCCTTTTCTTTCTCATTCATTCTGCATAATTCTTTTCCTCTCTGAAGCTAAGGAAAAACACTATACTTACAGGAGAAGAAAATTTGATTTGGCAGATCAGTGGATAGTGAGATTTTGTTTGCAGTCTCAATTACCCTCAGTAGCTAGAAATTTGGTATCAAAATAAACTGTAAACAAACAAACAAAAAAAGTAGATACAGCATTATAAATGTCCATCCCTTGATGGATAGCTCAAAAATTCTCTATGTTCTAGCAACAGCTGCTTTAATATCTTTCAAAGAAATGGCAGCCTCTCTCTGTCTGAAGGGATTACCTTTAAGGAATGCATCTGTAAGTGGTTTTGTGCAAAGATGCTCACGTTCTTACAGGTTTTGTGCAGTGATTTTTTTCTGCCAGATTTCAAGATTCCTTTTTTTTTCTGTTGGTTTCTCTGTTTTCTGTAAGCTCACTTCTATTACAAAGCACACATAATACAGCACACGTTCTATCCGGTCCCCAGACTGGACGAACTGGGGCTTTCAAAGGGCTCTTGAGGGTAGATTTGGGGAAATGGGGACCATCAGCATCAGCTGAACAGCTCGAGCGCCGCTCCTGCGACAGTGGACCTGCTGAAGCTCCTCCTGCTTTGGACGGATCCTTGGGCATCGCAGCAGACTCCCCTGCAACACACTTCCCCACTTTCATCCCTTTGCTCCCTTTCTGTTGGCAGTTCAAGCTTTCCACGTTGGACACGGTGATGGGATAACGCAGCTCCTCGGACCACTTGGAGTTTCAGCGTGAAGACGTTTGACTGCTACGAGCAAACCCCATAGTTCTGAGTGATGGACGATGAAAATAGAAGTACATTTAGAAGATTTAGAATAGTTCATTGGAAGGGACCTACAAGGATGATCTGGTCCAACTGCCTAAGTACCTCTTCTCTCCCTCGTGAAGGACTATCCCAAAGGCAGGACGTGCCGTGGCAAACCCTCATCCTGTCCATTCCCACCGCGCGATCCAGGGAAGGATCCACCGCGGTGTAAAAGCAGTCGTGTTTTACTCCCCTGAGGAGGCCAACAGAGTTTTCCTCCTCCCGCAGCTGCCCTGGCATGGGAGGAGGTTAGCACCAGGTGCCAGCGATTGTCTTCCCACCTGCAGATCCCACTGCATCACAGAACAAGCAATTACTCTCCCAATTATAAAAAAAACCAGAGACAGTAAAGATCTGAGTCACAATTCAATGCGCCATTTGAGTGAACGGTACATATGCTAAACAATACATGCATCAAGACTGCATTAATCCACATTTTATATGGATTCCCTCTAGACATTCAGTTTATAACCGAGTTGGCTATTTCCCTGTATTTCTCTGGAGTTGGAGGGTGTGAAAAAGACATTTCCATTTCATTGACTAAGTTCCCAAGGGGAGAGTTTATGAAAGTGCAAGTGCATAATTTACTGCCTGACAGGATAAAGATGGTATCTGGTTTTAAAAAAATAGTGTACCCTGAAAAACAAAATTGCTAGAACAGACATTTGTTTTCCGTAAGTACCATATTTTAGAAGCATTTAATTTAGCTTAGAAGCACTGTTAAAAATATATGCATTGTAAATTGCAGCTGTATAACACGATATTTATCAGATAATGTCACTGAATAGTCTCCTGTTGCAATATAAATGCCAAGGCATTTATAGAAAATAAATGTTGAAGTAGAGAGCCTTCTTTTCAAAGTGGAAAACCATTATCTCATCCAAAAGTCATAAATAAAATGATGAGGGTTTGCTTACAGGGTCGGTTTGAACCATAGCGGGGGCTGACACAGACACTCCATCGCCTGAGCAATGTTCCCAGGCAGCAGACTTAGCCTGGATGCAGCCAGCAGCGAGGGAGGCACGTGGGCCCTGGGACTGGCGACGACGCTTCAGAAAGACCTAAGAGTAGCCAGAAGGACAAATCAGCTGCGAATGCATTTGAGGAAAAGAGATACGGATGGAAAGTGAGGGATTTCTTGAGATACTTCACACAATATGTATTTCGAGAAAATTCATCGGGTCTGATTACAGGCAGGACCCAATACAACATGGTCAAATACCAGATTTTGAAAAGGGCGCCCGAAAGCTGGTGCCAAAAGCCATGTTTAGTCACATAAATGCGCGATCTGATTTTCGGTGGATGGAGCACCTGGCAGTTCCCATTGATTTCTTCAGGGTCTGGATCAAGTTGTGCATGTGCAGCACTATTTATTAGCACAAGGTACAAAGGGCTATGAGAGAGGGACGGTAAATAAGATTTTGGATCCAAGATCTCCTCCTTCTGCTCCTCTGAAGTTTGAAGACCTTATCCAGTCTTTTCATCCCCCCCTAAAGGGGCTCCAGGAGAGCTGGAGAAGGACTTTTTACAAGGGCGTGTAGTGACAGGATGAGGGGGAATGGTTTCAAACTGGAAGAAGGGAGATTTAGATTAGATATTAGGAAAAAGTTTTTCCCTGTGTGGGTGGTGAGCCCCTGGCGCAGGTTGCCCTGAGAAGCTGTGGCTGCCCCATCCCTGGAGGTGTTCAAGGCCAGGTTGGACGGGGCTTGGAGCAACCTGGGCTGGTGGGAGGTGTCCCTGCCCAGGGCAGGGGGGTGGAACTGGATGATCTTTAAGGTCCCTTCCAACCCAAACCATTCTATGATTCTATCATCTCCTTGCTGAGCAAGCTGCGTGCCACATAGGCAACTGCGTCCCATCCCATGTGCTTTTTGCACCACAGGACCATTTCCTGGCATCGCCAAGGCTGGAAAACACTGCTCCGACGTGACCAGGACCTGCCCCGGGAACTGCCTCTCCCTTGCCGCTGAAGCACGATTGCTGGAGGTGCGATGCTCATGGCAAGTCGGGAGGAGCGGACAAGGAGCACCCACCCCACTGAACGCCTCGGAAATAATCCTGCTAATTTAATTTCAGTTATTCTGGATTTGACATAGCCAGATAATCCACATTTTATGAGATTTGTAATTTTCAAATCATCTAGAGGCAGTGTTGTTGGGAGCAAAGTCTGCCTGTAAATTCAAGAAAGCTGCAGTGATAACATTTATTTTGTTGTGTCTATAAAGCCAGAATGGCCACCCTACAGTCCGTGGGCATGCAGTCATCAGTGCCGGCCTGCGAAAATGAGGGCATCTGAATTTTGGTCACAAATCTAACTCTCTTCTGGTTAACTGTGGAAGCCAGAGTGGGTTTGCCACCCTCAAATGCCCCCAAGAGCAGCCACTGAAAGTGCCTTAGCTGAAAGCTTAAGCACTGTTCTTCTAAAAGAAGGAATGGGATTCCTGCAGCCATCATAAATTTATCTTGTAGTGGTTCTGCTCCTCTTTTAGCCACTTCTTGGATGGCTCCTGTGGTGTATTGTCATCGTCTTCTTCCTCTCTCTATTTTCTGCCTCTGCTATCCGCTGCATTTTTCTTTGGACAATGCAGTCCACTGATCTTCTTCAATGATCATATTCATATCAAATTGCCGGTTATCCGCCTTTCCACCCTCGCTCACCTCCCTGCATTGCGGAGCACGCTTCAATCTGCCCCATCACATCACACCCCCGGCACCACAGGCAAAACTGGGACTGGATGTGCTGAGCTGAGCCGAGTCCCTCGTTCTTCTCACCCAACTTCTTCCATCCACTCTCCCGGTCAGAGGAGCAACACACGCCTCGCACGGCTCAGCTGATATGTTGTCAAAAGCGCTTTATATGATGAATGATACGATGAATGGCGGAAATATGTGTCTCAATTAACTTTTACATACAAGAAAGTGGCTGGCTGGATGACTGGATGGATGGACAACTGATTCACTGGCTCATCAGCCATGGAGGGGAGGCATAACACACCAGCAGGAGGGGTTTCTGGGCCACATTCAGAAGAGAATACTTCAGTACTGGTAGCTCCTTGCAGAGGGGATCCCACATTGAGCATTGCCCTCCTGTGAGCGTGGAGGACCTCGAGGTTGTGCACTATATTTGTAAAACATCACGGCAACGAGAGCATGAAGACTTGTTAAATCATTGAGTCCATCGTCTCCTAGGAGAGGATTACAGCCCCTCCGCAGAGGACGTACCAACTGTTTATTTGAATTTACCTTTGCCCTTTGAATACAGGCCACTCTTAACTAGTACTGAGCAGCCCCACATCTGTCTGAGCCGTTTTCTGGTGAGCTCCATGGATGGCAGACAACCATCGAAGCAACAATTCCTGCATGCCAGGACTTCAACACGTTGTATATGCAATGCATACCCCCTTTATAGTGGTTATAATCTTCAAATCAATCGTACCTGGCAGCGGAAGTTTAACGTTAATGACTTTCTTATTATGGATGGAAAAACCTTTCAGAGCTAATGAGCAGAAACAAGACCGCTTAGCTCCTACCTGAGGAGGTGACTCCACGGTCATGACCAACGCTTGGAGCAGAGCTGGAGCGACGCTTGCTTCAGCACCGCAAATCCAGAGGGGTCGGTCTGGCAGGCTACGCTGCCTCTGCCTCTGGAGCTGCGACCCGAGTTCAGAGGGGGCTTTAAGGATCTCAGCTCATGCCCACCGAGCAGCAGGGAGGAGGCAGCGCGTTACCCATCACGCAGCCATCGACTGGGATGCGTCACCCTTCCCCGCAATGCGAGCTGGGACTGCGGTCCCGGGGGGGAGCCTTGCCCTCCCCAGCCAGGGACAGCTGCCGAGGTGTGAAAGGAGCGGGGGGGGTCAGTTTAATTTTATCTTGACAGCCAGGAGAAAACAGGACCCAGCCAGTTACATATTTAATTTCCAAGCTGGTCCCGCAGGGCAGAAGGAGCGGGTGAGCCAGGGAGGGTGTGCACCCTGGCTGGAGGTGCCCGGGGGGGTGGTGGCATCTGCCCTGGCATACCTTGGGGAGCAGCACGCCGCAAGCCTGGCTGCCGGAGGAAAAAATAAACAAATACAGTGAGTCACAAAGGCAAGCGGCATATGACGGGGACAGGTACTTATGCAAATAGACTGTTAACACCCAGCCAGACAGAGCTGATAAGCCTCCTAGGCCAGCTGGAGGCTTCTTCATCCTGCTGGGGGGAGGAGGAGGAGGACAGCTTTAGGATAACAATAGAAAAACCAAAAAGCAAGAGCAAGGCGGCTCTGGGAAAGGTTGCACAGGGCTGCCCGGCTTTGGTACCAATCTGCTGCGCCCTGCCACGCCGGCGTGTGGGTGCCGGGCGGCCACGCTGTGCTCTCAGCCATCACCCGAATGCTCTGCTTCCAGAAGCATCCTCCCACCCCAGTGCGGGGTAGCGTGTGCCGTGGTGCCCATCACCGATACCGCCGGGTACCTGCCAGCACGCATCTCCCTGCGTACTCGAAGCAGCAAGGCATTCACGCAGCAAGGTGGAAAAGTTTCTCCATTTCGTGAGGCTGCAGCCCAGGGGGTGCAGAGGGGGATGCTTTCCCCCATCCTCCCACTGTCCCCATAACCCCCCCGACAGGAGCATAAATAAGAGATAAATTATCCTTCTGCGACGCTGCTGGGGATCCCCCAGGAAGCTTCAGGTCTGGCCTGGCTGGGCTGCTGGTAATCAGATAGAGGGGGTTTAAAATAATCAAGTCTAAGCAGCTGAAATCCAAACTGGAATAGGTAATGGGGTCAGAAAACAAGCGCTGTAGCCGGCGGGCAGCCGGAGGGTCTGCGGAGCCGGATGGACGGGGCACCACGCACGCACTCGGGGCAGGCTGCGCCAGGAGCCGTGGTGCTTCTTCAGGCTGCTGCCCAAAAACCAGAGTCCCCAAAGTCACATGCTTTTTCTCACACTGGGAAACCTGCGTGAAAAACCCCACGTGTCGTAAGGTTTTTATCTCGGAAAGGGTGGTGGGGGAAAACACCCCACCCCACAGCCAGAGACCCCCCCAGAGACCTGGGTGGCTCTTTCCCCGCCATCGCACCCATCACCACAAGCCTGAGTTGTAGAAGAAAGGGTTTTGCCGTCCCAGAGCTCCGTTAGTCCCCAGGGCTCCAGCCCCAGCGCTGCCGGCAGCTCAGGGGACGCAGGACACCTCCCTGCTCCTGCGGCATCACCACGCACAGGCTCCCGGTCCCCTGTGCCACGCTGGCGCTGCCGACACCTTCACCTGCCTTACCCACGGGCAGGGAAGAGGGGACAGAAGCACCAAGGAAAGGGGGATTGCTAAACTGAGGGAATATTTGTTTCGCCCGCCACTCACATTTCCAGCTCTGTTACTGACGTAATGCTCCAATGGTGAGAAGCCAAAGTTTGCCCTTCCTGTGGTATTCCCTTAGGAAAAAAATATTACTGCAATGTAAAACTGAAAATTGAAACAGGCTGGTGATTGACCAGAGAAAATGCCTCTCCCTTTTCCCTATTCAGTGAGGCGGAGATGAATGTTGTGAGGTTTGAAAGAAAAACTGAAAAAGCCTTTAATTAATCCCTGGAGGCTAAACTATGCCAGATATGGACAGGATTTCTCCTCTGCCTCCTTTTTGGAGCAAGAACATGCTGCTGTCTTCTTGCTGCAGCTCTTTCTGGGGATTCTCCTGTCCCCAGAGGAGAATCCAAAGCATTTTCCGAAGCCTTTTTTTGGGGGGGGAGTAGAGAGTGGCTGCCAGGGAAGCCCCCCCGCTGGTGTCCCAGGGCAGCGAGGAGGCCGGGAGCCCCCTCCGGCATTTCCCAGATCAACGCAAGCTTTTGGAAGCTCCTACCTGCTGGGAGGAAACTTTCCGAGTTCAAGGTCAGGTTTGTTTGTCTTCCATCCTGACAGACACAAACTGTTATGCAATATTCAGGAAGTCACTTTTATCAGACTCGATTCAATTTATAAGATTAAGAGCACGGAAAAACAAATACTAGTGCTGGATGGAAAGTGCTGGCACTAACCAGACCAGCGCTTTGTTTGTACAAAGCCTGTTAATAGGGTATCTCTCATTTCCACAAGTCAGTAGGGGCCAGGATACGGAATGTGCTGCTTTTTATAGGGGGCTGGGGATGATGAGAAAAATTAACCCTCGCTTAGAAAGAGCAGAAAATGTAGCAAAGAAACAGCCCCGGCTCAGGAGCATCCCGTGACGTGAAGCCAGGGCTCGACCCGCGGCAGACGGCAGAGGATTGGAGCGGCGCGGCTGGCAATACCCGTGCTGGCCGGCTTTGCTTGGATATAGCTCCCTTAGTGCCAGGCAGGACCGTGGCTGTAATACAGGTAAAGGCTCTGCTCACTAAAGGGAAAATAATGAGTAAAAATGTAGAGTATGTGCAATTTTCGCAGGGGTCGGCAACAGCTGGCCCAGACCTTGTGCAGGATATGCACTGGAAAAATGCACTGGAGAAAAGAAAGTTTAACTTGCAGAGGGAAAACTCTACCAAGTAAGACCCAGGCTGGCCCGACGTCTGCTCTGCGAGTCCTGAAATCTTGAGAAAAGCAGCAGGGACTGCAGGAGCGGAGCGTCGATCATCCGTCCTGTGGGGCGGAGGCTCGTGCCAGAGATCACATCAGCCACAGTCCAGAAAACAGATCTGCCTTCTTGACACTTTTTCCAACCAAGGCCCTTACAAAGATACAATAATCACTATTGAGACTAGTTCAGACCAGTGCCTTCTGTTCGTATATAAAAAAACCTGGAAATCTAGTTTCCAGCACTGTGAACTCCTTAATTCAGTACCACGCACACCTATATAGAAATTATACACAAAGAAAGTTAAAGTGTAGTAATAAGGAGCTGTGGAGTTTGATAACAGCTAAGGAAAAACCCAAGGTTTGAGAGAAAACTTTTAACAATAGCAAGATTTGCAAGTTCAGCTATGGGAAGGGCCACAAAAACTGAGCGCATGCGATGTATCTGCCTTTTATTGACTGCTTTGTGGGGATCTGCATTTCTCGTTGAAGTTAGGAGCTGCAGACTGCACTCTGCGTTGATTTTGATTATAAAGTGGTGGTAATTAAACCTCTGGAGCATTAAGTTACCATTTTAACCAAATGCCTGCATTTTATCTTGATGGGAAATTGAGAGCGAGATTCAGATTTTCACAGTAAATAAAAACTGTTGGCTGTTTCACAGATAATCTGTTTCCTCGGTTTATTTATGAGAAAATCCTCCTGTACGGTTTCTTCCCCCCTTTTTGCAAACGCACACGCTCCTCGAGGAAGCTCAGCAGCAGCACTGCCAGCTTCTGCACGCTGCTCAGCTTGTAAAATAGTAATTACAATCATAATGTGGCTCCTTAATAAAACGCTTTTAATCCAGGGACCAGCATATCCTTATCTCCATGTAAGAAAGCAGAAGCACACAAAATTTTGCTCCGGTGACAGAAGTGGCCAAGGCCGAAGTCAGGAATAACCCAGCACCCAGGTTCACCGCCTGACCATCAGCTGTGTCCACCGCCTGGCTCTGAAGTAACGATCTTATCTGCAAACAGATATGCAAATCTAGTTTGTTCTTAGACTCAGTTCTGTGATGGCAACCACAGGTCTGTGTCACTGCACACCCGTAGCTTAGGAATTGGGCAAATACGGCCATTTCAGGTCACGTAGATACAGGCTAAGCATCTAATGGTGCTTATTTTCCCTGCGTACCACCCCGAGCCCACTTGAACAAGCAACCTAAACAGGTGAATCCCTTAAATCCGCTATTTTATTGCGATTAACAGCGATATATCGATGGAGTAAGATTCAGTTACTCGGCAGCGCTAGCAAAAGGCTGCAAGGCTGCGGCGTGCGCTGGCTCCGTTTGGTGCAGGCGGCGGCGTTAAGTGCTTTGGGAGATCAGTTATTCTGATAATAAAACAGTTGCTTGTGCAGACGATTGGGCTCAGTCGCTTTCAAAGCGCAGCCCTTGCCACAGAGGCTTTCATCCTTTGCTTTCGGAGCAAAGTGCATCCTCCCTGCCCAGAGCAGCAACAGGTTTACCGCAAAATACTTGCAGCATTTGATGTCTGCAGAGGCAGGAATTACTCACCCAGTTGCTTCTTATGCAAATGCGCTACCGCGGCTGGGAGAGCGGGGTGAGGAGCCTGGGAATCGAGGGCTGCTGGAGATGCCCATCCATGAGCGTCATCTCTAAGTCCAAAGCAAAGACCGGCCGCGGGGCTCGTTTGGGGCTGTATTTCTCAGCCGGTAGTCTTCCTGTAGATCTGAGGGTTGACGTGCCACTTTAGAGCATCAGGAGCTGGTGGGTACCAGAGTCTGAGGCTGCATCACTTCACCTTCATCATCCTCACTCCACCTCCAGCCACCTGTTGAGTGGAAATAACGCTGTCACAGCACATAGGTGTACATATGTGGAGAGTTCTGCAAAGCATCGGGAGAGCTCCTGGCTCACAGGAAAGAATTTCTTCCTGATATCTCATCTCA
>RSEF01000013.1:17522193-17534340 GCA_003993805.1 Himantopus leucocephalus
TGGGGAGCTTCTCATCCACCAACACCCCCAGTGAATTGAAGTGATGAATCCAAATAACAGAGGGTTTATCACAGATTGGAAATTTGAAGCTAAATTTCAATAGCCACTGCCATCCACCGCTTGCTTTTATATTTTCAACCATTTCTGCTGCCTTTAGAAGTAGAGGAGCCCACCGCCAGCACCTGCAGCCCTGCGCCGTTTGTCTCGTGGTTAGACAGCCGCGCGCTGCTCGCCTCTCTCCCCCCATCGGGTGCAAATCCAGTATTTTGTCTGGGGTTCACAACTAGCTGTAAGTAACAGTCTCCTGTATCCTAACATTGGCGCTGAGCTTTGTCAGAGGGGGGAAAAAAAACCCTCTTTTATGGTTATTAAATTGTCTATCTAAAGTTAAAGAATGTGTTGCAACTGAAATGCTGATAAAAGCACTAAATGCGGAGCTACTAATACAAAGCTATAGCAGCAATTTAGCTTGCTATCGCGCAGTAAATAAGACTTACCTGCTATTCTTTGATCAGCCTTTTTTTCCGTTAGGAACTGCATGTGTTGACAAATTGTGTCACCAAAAAGATATTCAAGTCTTTGATGAAATAAGAGCTAACGTGCATGTGCTAGAAGTTTAAATATGCACCTAAATAGACCTCTGTAGGATTTTGCATCGCTGGAGCCTTACTTGAGGTGCGTGAGAAAGGGCTGGGTTGGTGGTGGGGCGATTTGGGGCCGGTGTCCTGCTGTTGGCCAGGAGCAGCCGTGGTGCCCTCAAAGCCCCCCCCTGAGCCCCACGCAGGCTCTGAGAAGTGTTTTAACCGGAACACCGGAGCTGTAGCCAGGTGTGGCTGATTCTGCTTTGGGTTTGTAACAATAAACCGGCGATTTCTGTAAATGAGTGGAAATGGACATTTCTTTAGAGCAGAGGCACCTCGAAGAGCGCGGCGCCGCGCAGTACTACGTTGTGGTGATGGCTGGTTATGGGTGAGGTTTGGATCCACGGCTTTAAGATGAGAACTGGGTGAAACTTTATTATTAGAATGCTAGCAGCAGTGCTTGAAGGGTCAGGTGGAGCTTAGACACAAGTGTTGCTCAAATTCCAGGTTTCTGAACCGTTTCCCAGAACGTTAGAACCGAAACCAATAGGTTTCCACGTCTGCTTCTTGAAAAACACGACAGGAGTGCCAAGTGAAATGAGATGCCACAAACAAGGGTAAAGTGTAAAGCTGGAAAGTGCGGATTCGGACCNGAAAAACATGACAGGAGTGCCAAGTGAAATGAGATGCCACAGACAAGGGTAAAGTGTAAAGCTGGAAAGTGTGGATTCGGACTTGAACTTCCCCAGAGTCCGGAGGCTTTTAGGTCCAAACACTTCATTTGCTGCGTTGCAGGGTGTGAGACAGCCCCTTGCACCCTCCCTGCTCTGGATCCCTCCCAAGTGCGGGACGGAGTAAAGCTGGGACTCTCACTGAGGTCATTTTTTAGATCTGATGTAACTAAATCACTCTGCGGCCCAGGTGTCTAAAAGCTGGTTCTTTCCTAACTATAGGCAGGTGATTGAGATTGGCTTTTGTCAAGTACCCGAGGTCTCAGACTGCAGCCCACCGTGGTCCAGCTGGCTCCTTACCCCATCTCCAGGAGTTGCCAGCTCCAGACGCTGCAGAGGAGGACACAAGAGACGCAGTGGCAGGCACGTGCGCAAAAGTCTGTTCCCCTTGATTATTTTTTTCCCCCCAAAGATTTTATTCTAATACTTAGGGACTGTTTAAATCTCGATCTTTGCCCAGGCTGTGGCTCTGGATATACTCATCCGCACGGGACTCTGCTCTGTCCTCGACTGTTGCTGATTGATGAGCATCCATGACCTCTTCTAGCACATCTAACAGCATGACTTTTCCGCTTCACCTTAATGAGCACTAATTAACCACTAATTAATCAATATTACAGTTAAATTATCTTTTATATAGAAATATATTCAAATTAATAAGAATTAAGCGCAGAGGAATGACATGGAAATCTTTAACATACCTTTCCAGTGGCTCCAGCACACAATGCCTCTGAAAAATGCAGCTGAGGTGTGACGACAAAACCAAAGCTACTGTGCACAAGGTGGGTCTGTACTGCCTAAATGTCCCTGGAGAGTCCTGGAGTCCCAGGAGACTGTTGTCATGGCCTGGGACAAACAGCAGGTGGAAAAGGGCAGACTACATTCCCAGAAGGGCAGAGGCTGTGGCTGAATAACTGGCTTGGAGTATGTGCCAGAGTGGATATTGCTGGGGTTCCGAATAAAATGTCAGGTGTAAAATGTTACAGGCGGGAAACCTGAGTGCGTCACTTCACTGGAGAGGCTGAGGCACTTATAAAAATCCTATTAGGAAGTCTTCAATGTCCAAGTAACTTCTAAAAAACTTTCCAAATAGTTAATATAAATGAGGGGTTTTTTTAGTAAGTGCAAACTATATAGTCAAGACTAGTATTTCTCTTGCCTGTAACTGAAATACAGAAGACCAATCAAATAATTTTAGAATTTAGCTAAGTGAGGGGGACACTCCAAGTTAAATGCCCCATTTTGTAACATGTCAGAACACGGTCACAACAACCCTGCGAGCCTCACTTGCCGAGGCTGTTGCTGGAGCGCGTCGCTTAATCGGATTCTAATGCATTAGGGACCAGATTTTTTCCTGGTCATATATATGTGAATATAATACTGGGGATGATAATTAAATTCATCACTTCCGCTGGAAGTTGCCTGTTGACAATTGTGATTTAGAGGTTTCCCTGGTTTCTAAGCGCATCGTGGTATATACAGTTTTCATTCTTTGCTGCCCCTTCCCCGGCCTGCAGCAGCTCTGCCCGGTGCTCTGAGTTTTCATCCCCTTCTCCTGAACGTTCCCCACGCGAATGGGAGCGGGGCAGCAGCTCTGCTGGTGGGACGGTGCTTCGAATTGACCTCGTCCAGCACATTTTAACCACGGCCGCTCTGTGTGAGTATATTCACTTCTCCAGCCCCACTGCCTGGCACACGCAGAATCCCACGCTGGACGGTCAGGCAGACTCTGCAATTAACAGGTAAAGACTTAGAATTCCTCTTAACCTCCCTCACACATATGGCTCAATAAATGCATTTGATAAAGCTGCTACCAGCTCCAGAGGGCTCATGGAAATCAGTGTGTTCAGTCAATTTTCAACCGGCAGAAGCACCCGGCGAAATGCGTAGGTCCGTTTGTTGAGAAAACAGCTGAATCGGAGAACTGAAACGTCTCACCAGGAACAAATATTGTTTGACGAGGTCGGGGGTAGCAAAATACTTCGCATGGTATTTTTCCGCCTAAGGCACCTCCCTTTGGCTGCCAACAGAATACACAGGACAGACGATGGTAACGGCACTGAGATGGGATTATTGACAGCTTTCCCCACTTCTTTAGTCCTTGCCTCTCATCGCAGCCGCCAGCACAGCACGGGGAGAAAAACCACACTACACGAAGTTCCTTTGCTGCATTTTTTTTTGCTAAATTAACCTACACAGGCATGGTGATTGCCCTGGAGGAGGAAGGGGATTAGCCCTTCAAAATCCTTTTGATCCTCAGATCTACAGGAGTCTTGAGACTCCTCCAGAGAAGTTTTTCACTTGTGGTAAGCGGAGAAGAAGGTGTCCATGGGCTCCTTCCAAGGGTCTGGGAAGAGTAAGGAAAGCAAACCTCCCGCAGCCCCTGAGGGGAAACCTTGGGGGTTCAGAAAGCTGGAGAGGCTGAAGATCTCTCCATCAGGAGCGGAGGTGCGACCAGGTGGAGCCCCGCTGCTGTCTGAGTCTGCTTTTTCCTGCCCCGCTGGCTTGGGGCCGCGCTGCGGAGACTTGCCAGCTGCAGCTGCCCGCAGAAACAGACTCTGTAACCTAAAGGGAGGTTCTTGATTCCAGACAAGCTTTCCCGCACCACCTGTGCAGGGGCAGGGCTTTCTCCTCCCCTCTCCTTAAGATTCATGCATTTATTTCGTCTACATCTGCTGGATCTTGCAGGAGAGTCTCTCCGAGTCCCGGGGATAGGAGGTCACGGCTATGCGGGAGCTGAGCACCTTTCTGCTGTAGGGAAAGGGCTGGAGCCGGCGTGGGAAGCCTGGCACGGATTTCTTCTAAAGCCATTTTGTACCATTTGGGTGATGTGAAGGGGACTTGACGCAGCCTGACTTCAGGAGAAAGCCAAGAGACCAGGCCAAGAGTGGTTAAAATGGTCTGCGGTCTCTCCAAACCTGGCCTAATTTGAACTTGAAAGCGAGCTCAAAAGCCCTGCTGCTTACTTTTGAAATTATAACCTTCCCCCTGCGAAAGCGAAGTTCAACCAGTCACCAGCGGGAAGGCTCTTAGATCCCCATCTCTGCAAAGAATAAATACTGCCTTCCCACCGCATCAACGTGCCCCGGTCTGCAGGGGAACATCAGTGGCTGCGGACGAAGGTCTGGGAGGAGTTTTTCGGCTTCCCGTAGTTATCTCGAGCCTTCATCTCCAAAATGCAAAGGCTTTTATAGAGTTTGTATTCTATTAGTGTAACACCGAATGCCCTCGTTCTTCAGGTATTTATAGCAACTTCTGCAGCTCCCGTAATAACTCTTAGTGGCTCAGCACCGCGCAACATGATGTCTTGTTATCCCCATTTCACAGATGTGGAAATAGGGCACACCGAAATTAAGCAATTTCTGCAGGATTTCCTATAACCCACTGCAATGCCTTGACTGTAACACCACCTTCGTATAAGTTTATAGCTCAGGTAGCGTATTGTGGACTCCTGCTGCTCTCTTTGCTTAAGATTATATATTATTAAGAGACGTAAACGTTGATTCAAGAATAGTGCCCCGATTTTCAGCAGTTCTGAGGAGCCTCAGATGTCTCTGGACTCAATGCAGAAAATTAGGCTGGATTTTAGGTGCTTAAATAACGGTGTTGTACTGACTGGCAGAGCAGGGGATTAAGAGGAGGTGGAGGAATTGATTAATCTTACAGCTGCACTTGGTCTCTATCAGCAGCGGAGCTGCAGAAGAGGCAGGCTCTGGTGACCGCCGGGCAGCGGTGGGGCGCAGGGGTCCCCGGGGAGCCGCCTGGCCACCCCCGGGAGCGTGCGATGGAGCAGCGCGGCTCTTCCCACCGGCCTGATGAGGCTGCAGGACCTCCCAGCTACCCAACACGGTGCTCTCCTTCCGTGCCTCGGTTTCCCCACCCACAAATCATGCGTGGTAATACTTAACCACCACGCCAAAGTGACATAAAGCTGGATTATTTTCCAGTAAAATTATTTCTTGCACCCGGGACTCGATGCGCACCTGAACGTTACCGTGCCGTTGCTGGGTACAATGCTGATGCAAACCTGAGGTATGCAAAACCTGAGGCTGCGTGATGAAAATGGTTCCTTCTGGGTGCAACTGGTCCCAGGCTCCGCAGGGCTCAGTAGTCTCATCAGCATCACTACGCCTTATTCTCAAATTTAACCCTTTTTACCCTGGCTTGCTATGAGGGTGGCCTTGCTCTAGCGTATGATCCTCTTGCTGACCTCCCCAGTAACACCAGTTCAGGCATCAGGCCCTTGACTATGTGATGTGTTATTTGCTGTAGGGGCTGGACTTGTTGGGTGCTGGGTCAGCGTGATGTTGCTTTGCAGGGTGATATGGTGGTGACACGTTATGCCGCGATGTGTGGATTAAGTTCTTTATTATTATTCCCTAACGATGGAAGAGCTTTGGTGTATGCAAGCGGTGGGGGATGACAGTTGGGCAAAGGACTGGTGTTGACACAGGAATCCTTCCCTGAGCTGCCAAAGCTGATGGATATACTGCTGCTGCGGGATGTTTTTGTGCATCCAGAGATATTGCCCTTCCTTCGCTTCTGCGCCGCCGGCCATCGCAAAGGTTGGGCATCGCCGAAGCGCCTGCTTTTTCGTGCCATCAGGAGCAACTTCATTTGGCTAATGTGAACAGCACTGGGCTGAGCTGTGTCGTCGGGTGTTTGGCCCTGGTCCCCATCCTCCCTGAAAAACATCCGGAGCTGATCCTTCAGCTTTGTCGAGAAGGAAAGCGTGCCTTGTCCTGAACCACGCTTCCCTTAAAAAGGGTTGGAAACTCCAGGAAAATGGCTTCTCCCAATAAAACTAAAGCGATGGCAATACGGAGATGACATTTCATAAGGTTTTCATTAATCTCGCTCTGGGAATGTCTATTACTTCCAGCCACGGTGTCTGGTACAGCTCGGTACTGAACATACGTGTAACAAACCGTTCCTGCCCCAGAAGAGCCGGCAGCGCAAAGCTGTGCCTGCTCTGGAGACGTTTGCTCCAGCACATGTACATCAAAGCTCTGCAAAGCCTTCGGTGTCGGTGTGCTGCACAGATGTAATCTTGGAAAATTGGTAGGTACGAACACAGGACGTTTTAAGAAGGATTACATTTAGTGCGGTACAATAGTCCTTTACAGCCGGGGCCTTAATGTGCTGCAGTTCATGCTGGTAATTAGTTGGATTAAGTTGTACCAATATCAACAAAGTAATAATGAGACAGTTACAGTAAACGGAATAAGCAGGGCTCGTCCTGTGCCAGCTGTAGAGGCACTGTCGGGCATTTCGGATGCATTGTGCAAAAGCGTTGGGTGTTTACGGTACCGGGGAGGATGTCTGCACCCGCACGGGGTCGTTCGCAGCCGCCCCGTGAACACCCAGCTGCTGTGGTGGCCTCGGCTGCCCAACAGAGCAGGACGGGGAGCAGGAGCAGTGCCGATGCTTCGGCAGGCAAACGGGTACCAAACCCCACACAGGCGATGGGCAAGTGCTTTCAACGTGTGAGAGGCGAAGGGCTCGGAGGAGAAGGTGAAGCAACAAGGCCAGAAGTAGAAAATAAGATCAGATTACAGCTTTGCCGTGTTTTAATTGCATTGTTTAATTCCAGTTTCTAACGCTCTAAGACTAGACTTCAAATAGAGTGTTAAAATTATTCGAAACCGAGCTACAAGTCTCAACATCAGAATGCTTATTACACTTATCTGTGACCTTCTTAACATTAAAACCACCATATTATTATTATTATTTTACATCTTCAGATTATTATTAGGCTTCTGAACTCTGCTGCAGCTTGATTTATAGAAAGTGCTTAGTCACTGGCAGTAGCGCTGTGCTGGGAGGGAGATGCTCGCTGGTGTTTCAGCAGAGGCTCCTGCCAAGAAGCAGCCGCTGCCCTTGACAGATCATTGAAAGCTGGTGCGCCTTTCCCTCTCGCGTCTAACTTCGGGAACCGTTGCAAACCCACCCAACCTCCTTCCCCACGAAAAGCTAGGGGTGAAAAAAAAAATCCAAGGCTTAATTAATGCATCCCCCTCCGATCGGTCGGGGCAGATTAATTTTGCGCTTTGGATGAAAAGCAAGCTTCTGGTTTGCCCCGCGCTTGGCTGGGAGCACTGCCCTAGATTTCTGGGAAGGTTGTGGTCCCGTGGAGTTGGGGTTCGGGCTTCAGAAGCTGCAGTTTGAAGGGGCAGGAGCGGTCGGCGATGCGGGCGGGAGCCCCCTGCGCAGCCACGTTGGGCTGGGGGGCAGGCGGGGGCTTGGCACGATCCAGGCACTGGGGCACTGAAGAGCACTTTCAAAATTAAATACGAGGCGGGGGTGGGGGGGGAGTGAGTGCTGCTTAATCACATTAATAATCGGGATGGTTTCTGTGACCCCACTGGTAGGAGCGAACGCTCTGAGCAGAAGTTGCAGGACAGGCCCTTACAAGAAGGGTGTTTTCTCCTGGGTTGTACGCGCACCAGGGCATAGTAAACGCTAATAATTTACAGCTGTCTGAACAAACCAATTACAAACCTGTTTCTTTCGGTTCTTTGCTGAGTAATGACTATGCTAAGCTCTTTGTAGAGCATATACAAAATCACAAAGCTGTGCCCTGCATGCCCCGAACGGGGAGGGAGTGATGCCTCGTCCAGTTTGTTCAGCCAAAGAGCATTGCTCCCCGTGCCGCTGCTGCAGGGCTTGTGCCCCAGACAGCCCCGCGTGTCTGCGTAGTGGCAGTCCAAAGTCCTTTGAAGCCTGCAACATAAAAAGCTTTTTTTTTTTTAAAAAAAAAAAAAAGGTATTGAACACTTCCATCCCAATTTCTTTTGTGGATAGATTTAAGAATGGGCTAACGAAGTGTGCCTGTTTGCAATGTGCTGCTATCCTGGAGATTTAAATGGGATAGTTCAAAGAACACACATCGGTTAAGTAGCTTAGTCTTAATTTTATTCTCACTGGAGTTTGCCATTGTCAGGTATTTTCAGGGAGCTAACAGAAAAAAAAAAAACCCAATGGCTCTATTTGGCAGGGTCCAGTAGATGAAGAGTATCAAAAGTATAAAGTCCTGAACTGCTGAAAATAGTTGAAAATAACGGATTAGTTCTTCTTTCCTAACTCAATGCCTTTATTCTTTTTGACATTATTTTTTTTTATTACTTCTGCTCCTATCGTGGTGACTCGGCGTGAAAGGTCTGTAATAGCGTTTCACTGCTGTGAAGTCACCGGATAACCACCGTTCAGCCTCTGGCCTAACACCGTCACAAATGTTTAGAACATGGCCAGAAACGGGCTGGCATATATAGAACTGGGTAAAATAAGAGATGGAAAGAGCATTAAAAAGTGTGTGCTGAGGAATTATACACCCAGAAACCCATGTTTTATATATCTATTGGAAATCAGAACTGGCGTGTGACAATCCAGTGATGCACAGAGCTATTTTATGGGATAGCTGGTGCCACGGCAGCGCGCTTCAACCCTTCTCCTGTCCAAATAACGGCACTTCCTCGCAGGTAACAATGCTGAGTCAACATTTTCGGGAACTTTGCCGCTTACTTAGCCTGAGACCATTTCTGATGCTCCTTGGTCGTTAAAGCAGCTCAGGCTTTGAAAGAGCGGGGCTGCGAGCACGCTGCAGTGGCAGATCCGAGCTGGGATGGGGCTCTGGAGATGGGACCCACCACCTGGTTCAGCTGAGGTTTCGGTGTCAGAGCGGGCTGGAGGAGGGACCTGCCACCTCCCTTAAAGCCTCTCTGCCCAGTTTGGGGTTTGCCAGCTCATTCAGGTGCCCTCCAGGGCAGAGAGCCCGTTCCCAGAGACCTGACTTGGTTTCCTCTCTTAGCAGGGACATCTGAGGACCATATTCGAAGCGGAGACATTAAGGCTTGGCATAGCAAACCTATTGACTTAAGGCATTTGGGGGCATAAATTCAATAAATTTGTGTTTCGCTGAGCATACTGTTGGCCGTGTCCCTTTTGCTAAAAGGACGTCTCTTTTGAAGCAACCGGGGCCCTAAATGCAGCAAAATAGAGAATGTATAAAAAAAATGAGTGCTGGCTTGACGACATTGCCCAGTCCCGTCCCAGTCTGTATCCAGCTCTCAACTATTGTCTGCCTTCGGTCCAATAGTAAAGTCACATTTATTTACTTGGCTCTGCTGTGTTAATGAAAAAGCCACTTAAAAAAACAAATAGAAGGAAGGACATTTGCAACCAATTATGGTATTGCTGATCAGTCAAATTGCGCTGGAAATTACATGTTGAAGTTCAGCCCAGGCAGCTGATCAATTACCTGGTAGCTTGGCACTGGTGCGTGCTATCGACTTAATAAATCAGTGTAATTTCAGTCGCTATGCCAGAATATGTATGTGTATTCAATAGGACATCAATATTATATAATGATGGTTAAAACTAATTGGCCAAACGCCGCGCTCTCTTATCTGCTGCGCAACCCCACTGGAGCCCGACGGTGCTGCGGCAGGCAGGGTGGAATTTGGCTAGCTCTTCTTTAAATATACCCCTGGGCATCGTTTAAAATCATGTTTTTAAAGCCTTTCTTTTTTGCGACCACAAGGGAAGTTAGCACTCCAGCATATAATTCAGGGTTGACCAAATTGCCGGCTAGCTATCTGCTTCCAGGGGAAGACTCGCTGTGTGCGCCGGCTCCTGGAGAGGGTTGCAGAAAATAGGCGCTTTCTCTCCGGTGGCAGATGCCCATCTTGGCTGGTTTATGCACAGCTTCCACTTCTTAATTAGCTCTGACATTTTAGCTCTCATAATACGGGTTTGGTTTAGAAGTGAAGGCTGAAAGCACCGTTTTTTGCTGAAAACAAAGTTTGCTTTAAGTACAGGGAAACCGGGACACGTCTAACTGTCTGAAAGCTTTGTGACGGGCTGGAGCGCAGAAATACAGGAGCTTCTGGAACTGGTGCTGGTCACTTGCTCCCGCACCCAATATCAACAGTTTCAGCGCTCTGTGCTCTCATATGTCACTCCTGTCCAGTTAGTCTGGTCTCTCTTTGCCCTCCCGTTCTGTGCCGGTGACAACTGGAGTTCACTGGTGGTTCCCAGCTCCGCCGTACCTCTCCTCCAGGGAATGCGCTCTTATCAGTGCGTGTTTATATTTTGGGAGCACGTACGGGGAATTGAGCCACGGTTGTGCTGGGTGCTTTGCAAAAGCAGGAAAAAAGAGACAATCCCTGCCCTGAAGGTCTTACGTTCTGCGGGCACTAATAACCATGGGCATGGGGGTACAGTATACCAAAAAACCAAAATAATGTATAAGGCAAAGAGCCTTCTTTGGTAGTGTAATTCGGTCTGGCTAATGCTTAGCTGAGAGCAGAGGTAGGGAGCAAGGAAAGGAGAGAAAAAATCTTAGTTCATCAGTTGCCCAACCGTAGCCAAGGCTGCGTTTGGTAGGGTTTTTTTGGCAGAAGTGAGTCGTAAGGATAGTTTTGAAGGAGGAGAAAGGAGTGGCTGTTGAGATTTTATCGGGAAGGTTTTCCCAGGCTTAAAAGAAAGCTGGGGAGAAAGCGAGTGTGCGCTTAGGGAAGAGCTGACAGAGGGATTATGGAGGCTGGCGGGGCAAAGGTTATGGGCTGGCCGTATGGTAGGTAGGTTATTGGCTCCGTGAGGTAAGAGGAGATGGGGAAAGGTAACAGGAATAAAGAGGAGAAGGCAAGAAGCTTGTAAATTATGTAAACAAAGGACCGGTACGATCGTGGAGTGAATTGATGTGGTCTTGAGGGCAGCTGTTAAAACTGGAGATTACAATAACCGATGTAAGAGGAGGGAGGCTTGGAGGAGAATTTTTTTATTTTTTTTTAAAAAAGGGGTTTAGAGATGTTAAAAAGAAAAAGAGCAAGTTTGGGACATGATTCCAAAGAAATCCAGTCTGTGCATGTGGTGGATGAGAGTGGGCCTACGTGAGTGGGAGGACGGGGGTGTCACCTGGGTGAGAGGGAAAGGGGGAAAAGAGGGAGGACTGCAGCAATGGCCTACCCCTGGCTTACCAGGAGGGGTGGAAAGCAGTTGTCTGAGCTGTCGCAGTCTTTTTGAGTTATTTGAGTATTCTTCCAATTTATTTTTTGATTAGCGGATCTTTATTTTAATATCATTACTGATTCTGGTAACTTACCCAGCGTCACAAAGCGTAGGGGACTGCGGCTGGTACCCCGGCTATTCAGTCAGTCTGATTCTTCATCATCTGACGCCAACTTCAGGCAAACAAGGTTTCTTTCGCTGTTTCAAGCAGCAGAAAAAACACTCTGAGAAAATTTTGTCTTGTGGTGTTTTATCCATTCTAACTCTGGCCATCACTCAAATAAAAGACGGCAGTGGTCTGTGGAAAAAAGAATAATAATTAAAAATTCGATACTTGTATTTTTCCAAACCACCAGAGCAGTTTACTCATTCCTGAGAAAAGACGCAATCAAGTAACGTTTTCCTTAATGTCAGAATGCAGAATAATGCCTCGATGACTCTTTCAAATAAGTTCCTTTTATATCTGTCCCATCCAAGGCAGAAGACAATCAGCTATTTCTTTCTCCCACCCTAAATATTTACATTTAGAAATGTTAAGTAGTAGATTTGTTTTCCTTCCTGTGCTTGGTTGGAAAAAAATGTCTTTTTGTATTGATTTTTTTGGTTTGTTCACATTGGAGTACACAGACAGAATGTGGAACAGCTGAATATGGGTGAGGGGTTTTATACCTGTATGTACAACCAGTTAGTCTTGGAGAGTATCATATCCCAGTATGGTATGCTGGAAAGAAGGTGTGAAATCCTGGATCCAGAGACATCAGTGGCAATACTTCCTTTAGTTTTAACTTTATTTAGATGTAAATAATAGAGTAATTCATACTCTTTCA
>RSEF01000013.1:17534440-17544469 GCA_003993805.1 Himantopus leucocephalus
ATGAGACCTTAACGTTGGTCTTCCCTGGTGAGTCGGCAGTGGGAAGACATCTTATTCCTCACACCTTTCCTCATATTCACTAATGGCAGAGACACAAACACCTCGTCACCTAAGAGAGGGTGTACGTCCCCGTCACCTAAGAGGGATGTAAACCCCCATATTAGTTCTTGAGAGGTATGAAGAGGTTTGCCCTGGCACCCTTCACAAATTCTAATGTTTATCCGGTGTTTTATACATTATATTGGATCACTAAGCTTAAAAGGATCTTTTAAATTGGTTAATACTAGGTTTTCATTTTCCTCCAGATTATTTTAAAAAAAAAATATAAAAGAATGGGAAATGCTACAAGGGACAAAAAGCAAAATATCATCAGTGTCAAAAGCCTCACTGAAGTCAATATATTTGACATCTACTGTTTTTCTTCTCTCCACATGGCCTATTACTCTTTGAAATGAAATTAGAGTGCTTTGACATGATTTGTTCTTGACAAATCCATATTGGCTGTTGCTCCTCTTATTCGCCAGGTATGTGGTTATTTTCCTGGATTTTGAGTGTAAACTGACTTGTACAATTCTCCTGCTCCTTTTCCTCTCACCTCTCCCACCGTTTAAAGATAAGCAATACATCAGTCTTCTGGTTTCACCCCAGCCTGTCCATGAATTCAGAGATACCATAATAGTTCTGAGATTACTAAAGCCAGTTCTCCAAGCGCTGTAGGATTAAGTCAGCCCCAGCCAATTTTAAAACCTCTGATTTATCTAAGTAACCTGGTTTTCCCCTGATTTATGCTGAAATATTTCTTTTTGTTAGTATTAATTGCGTTAAACGCTTATTCACAGTTCACTTTTTATTGAAGACCGGTGAAAAAAGGCATTAATTCTTCTTATTTTCATTGGTCAGGAGCTTTCCCTCTCTACAAAGTAATGGACAAGTATTTCATTTGCTCTTCGTCCTGTTATTAACGGGCTTAAGAGTTCTTTCTTGTTATCTCTTGCTAGCTGCATTTGGTTTTCTACCTTTTCCATTTTGACTTTTCTCTTACGTATGTCAGTTGTTCCTTTACGATCACCTTCAGTAATCTTACAAATTATAGTTCTTTCCTCTGATGTCGATAAAGAATTTATGATTTAGTAAATCAATTGCATTTCCTACACTCTCTCCTCACTGGCATAGTGCATTTCTGCCTTTTCTCTCCAATGAAAATCTGTCAGATCTCTGAACTTACTGAAATCGGGCATTTTGAAGGCCGATCTCCCTTTCCAAGGACCACAAATGCTATTGTCACATTGACAATGCCATCAACATCAACAATGCCATCTACCTTCATATTTCCAGCTCCTGAAAGGATAAGATGTCCCCTCTCATTCTTTTGCTCATCTTCCAGATCCAAAAATTGTCTAAAAGTCTTGGAGGAGGTTGGTGGCATCCTTCAACCACCTCTGCCTCCTCTGTCCACTGCTTTGGTCTTTGGATGATTCTTCTATTGCTCACGAAAGGCGTCAACCGTCTGCCCTTCTTGCCTGTATCTGATGGGTGAGCAGCCCGTTCTCCTTGTTACTTCATTATTAATAACCCTTTTCCCCCTAGTTTTTCAGCCCTTCTCCAGGTTGCTGTGGGTCATCGATACTGTAGCGTCCTTGATTAATTTTTTTTTTTCCTTCTGATGTTGGCAAGTCTGAATCTAAAGTTTTTGGGGGGGTTTTGTTGTTGTTGGTTGGTTGGTTGGCTTGGGGTTGTTTTTTTATTATTTTTTTTTTCATATTATCAGCTAATAGATATAGAAAACAGCTCATAAAACAGTCTTGGCCATGGGAGTCAGAACTCTCTTGGCAATATCGCCCAACCAGCCGTGCAGGTTTACGGCCGTGCTGTGGGGCTTAGGAAGCTACAGAGATAGGCACAAGTGGCCACGCGGCGCTTCGTATTGCTCTGCAGCCGTGCCTGCGAGGAGAGCCTGTGGTACAAGATAAGAGTTTCCAGACCGTGCTATCTGCCTGACTGGCTAAGACTTGTATCAACTGTTCGCGCTGCCAGAATTCAGGCTGAATTTGCAGCTCCCTGGCTATTCATCATTTTTTCTAAGGGTCATGAAGAAGATATCATTGAGCTGGCAGTGCTGATCCTAGGATGCACCAGGGATTTCACTATAGCAGGAACTCGGCTATAAGTCTGCTTTACACATCTGGAGCAATGGAAATAGCCTTAATTGAGGCTATAAACTAGCTCATGATGACATTTTCTGCCAGCTCCGTGTATCGCAGAGGATACGCATGCATTGAAAAGTCTTAAATCATTTCTGAGCTGGAACATAAAATCAATCTATTTAAATATGTTGTTTAAGAGTAAAAGGTTCATTGAAAACTGCCTTCTACTTTCAGGAGCAGAGACTCAATGGTGTGTATAGATATATATCCTCCACAAAGTTTCTTCCCATAGGTTTTGTTTGAGACGCTTCTATATCGAAGCCGAGAGCGGCCAGTTCCCCTCGCTGCATCGTTTTCTAGAGGCTGAAGTCAGCAGCAGGTTTCAGTCAGGCTAAAGATCAAAGGCTTTGATCTCCATTCATCTCGACTTAACTAAAAGGAAGCCACATCTGGAGAATTTATCTAATTCTGCAAGCTATAAATATGTATGGGTTTGGTACTATGTAATTAATCAAAAGCCTGAAACAGAGTACATGTGCTAACCTGCAAAGATGTTGGATTGCAAACTATAGGAACTGATGAAATATCTTCTGATGCATATTTCTGCGTGTAAGTAAACCACTCGGTGTTTTAGCGCTTTGTTTTTGTTGAAAGTGAACTCGGTACCGAGGATGCAAGCCTTCAAGGGTCCTTAAGAATTGTCAGTCATTTCTAAGCAAAGACAAGTTTCCTACAGGGGAATACCCCAGAGCCTTTCCTTGCAGGATTTTGGCCCAGCCCGCTCTGAAGACGGCGGCCTCGGTCTAAAACTCGTACCTCAGGCTGGGTTTGAGCCCTGAATTTTGCATTCTCAAAATCTGGATCAGCTGACGTGTCTGGATCCCATCCCCGATTCTTCCCATTTACTCCAAATCAGCCATAAACAGCACCAAGTTTAATCTAATCAGGCAGCGCTTTTCAAATCCGTAATCAGTCTCCGGTGGTGACTACCTGCTTTGGTCTCCTAAATGCAACTGATTTGCGCGCAGAAATGCCGCGACAATCGGAACTCCTGATGAGCTGAATACGCCGCTCGTGTGATTATTTTTAAGCTCGTGCGCTTTTGCTGCAGGTTTTTCAAGAGTATGTGCTTGCTTTAGTGGAAGGCTGCACCCGAAAGCTCGTGGCACGTCCACAGCTGTCGAAACGGCTGGAGCACGCGATGGGAAACGGACGGGTTGGCAGGTACGTCGTCCGATTGGGAACCAGTCCCAAAATTTGTGAAGACAGACTGGAAAAATGAGTAATGAGGATCGCCCGAAAGATACTCCCAAAACAAACAAGCAAACAAACAAGCGTCGTGCTCCGCACCCGCCTGCGCCGCTGGCTGTTGCTTCTGGCTCTGGCGGGGCACCGCCGCTAACGAACCTGCGCGTGGCCTTCGCCTGCCAGAGCCAAGACCCAACTGCAAAAATATAGAGCTCAGAAAAAGACTTTTCTTTGTAGTCATCGCTGCCAATGGATTCATTTCTCTCTTTTAAAACTCCTTTTCCGCAAGTGGTGGGGAAATAACGGCAATGAAAGGCAAATATTGAGGAGCAGACCAGGACAGCTCTCGGTTTCCAAGCAACACAGACACTCTGATCATGACTATTATGATTTCACCTTTTAAAGAATCTCCTGTCCATGGCTAATTTTACATAATTGGCTTTATTAATATTAACTAAATCTCACGACTCATGTGTGATGTAGCTAAAGACATAGAGTTTCAAGGCAAAACCCAGAAAAGTTACACAGTTGTGAAAGGCAGGAAGATTGCCGGTCAGAAGAAGTACTCCTCCCTCCTGATTTCCCTCATCTTCAGAACCAAACCCAAACCTGCCTCCCCCCAGCTACCAGGACGGCTGCTGCTGCTGCTCAGGTTTTCCCAAGGAACGTTTAAGGCTCCACAGCCTCTCGTAGCGTCCATCACCCGGCACCGACAACCACCCGAAGCTGAGCAGTGTCTCCAAACCCGAAGAAACGGAGGAAACGGTACCGTGCCATAAATCCAGCATGAAGAATCACGTCTGGTAGGCGGTCCCATCATACTTTTAAGCTTTTCCGTGTTTTCTAGAGCAATTCCAGAGCAAGACTGACTAGATTAATTTACAAAGCAAACCATTCTTCCTCCTCTCTTCAGAGGACACTAGAGAAAAGCTTGTTTCACTGTTTTTGTCCCTGCCAAGTACTTGCTACGGGCTGTGAACAGATCCCTTTGGTGTTTCCCCTGGCACATGCAGAAGTAGAGGACGTTTCTCAAGAGGGGAAAAAAAAAAGTAAAGGACTTAAAAGTCATGCTTACTCATTAGAAGCCCACCCTCTTGGGAAAATAGCTCCTTCCTTTGCCATATTTAAAGCAGGATACTTGCAGATCTCTAATAGGTATTCTGTTGACTCAGTATTTTTCTTGCCTGTTCACACCCATCACCGGGTAATGGAAATTTGATTACTGATGGTTTGCACCACAAGAAAATAAATGTAATGCTTTTAAATGGCACGCTTACATGGAGTCTGTCCATACCACTTTTTTCATTATCTGGCTTAGAGCAATTAATTATCATTAAGCTTTGTGTGCTGAGTTTGGGCTACCACTTTGAGCAGAAGGGAATTCTGGACAGTGAAAAGCACATTTCAAACCTGGTCTCTGGGGTTTATTTCACCAGATTTTTGCATGCTTGACTGACCAAGTCTGCAGTATGAAAACCCAGGGGCAACCAGAAAGTTTAACTTTACACTGGTTTTGAAAAAATAAAATAAATCTAATACTCTAAAATTTATCCCCAGGGTTGCAAAGAAGAGAGTGCTTTATTTGTGTTGGATGTTTAATAATGAGTAACGAACAGCCACTGTGGATTCACCCCAGCAGCAGCGGTTAAATATCCTGTACAAGGGAAAGTAAACATGATGAAAAGACTGCAACAATATGGGTACCTCCCTAAATATACTTCCTTTACAGGACAGAGGCACCAGACCGAAGACAAAAAAAAACAAACCCACAAGGCAGCCAAAAGTAAAGAAAAGAAGAAAAGCGGTCAATGTGCGCGGATGCCCTGGTGAACGGGGTCACACAACCAACCATTCCCAGCCCAGGTGTGTAAATCCCCACTGCAAACCCTGGAGGGTAAAGGAAAAACCATCCTTTCGCCAAATACAACCTGAAAGGCAGCGTTTAGAGATACCTCTGTATTGGTATCTTATTGATGTGTGACGGACGGGCCTGACATACAGCACGATCACAGCCGCGCTTTGCTTCCCCGGCCCCTGCACAAGGAAGAGAAAGGTTGACCTGGTGTTTAATTCATGGCCAGAGGAGATGGAGGCAGAGCCGTAGGGAAGAGCTGCCTTTGTCTCCCACCCACAGTTTTACTCAAGGTCACTTTGCTGTTCCGTAGGAGACCCAATGCTGCTGATAAAGTGTCTTCATTAATACTCACAAAAAAGCCCTGTCTGGGACTAACCCCCAGGGAGAAGGCGGCGGCAGCCTGTCCTTCACCATGTGGAGGCAAGAAGTTAGTCACAAAACCTCCTGAGAATCGTGGAGCCACAGTCACTTGCCTTCTTCGTGTAAGGAGTTCGTGTTAGACAGGGCGAGCTCTGCGGCTGCGGGATGGCCCCGGCTCCTGATGGATGCGGAGAGGTCAGCGTCCCGGCTCCTGCGTCCCAGGAAGGTCTCCCACCCCAGATGCCTGTGCTGTCTGATGAACTCACTAGTGGGCCTTCAGCTCGCACTGGGGCATCTCATCACGGAGCTCACAAGCAACATGCGAGGAGGCAGGCCTCGCACCCACTCCCTGCTGACGGTTGCTACGTCTTGTACAACATTCATCGGTTGGAAATGGCCAAAGGAGACATCTGCTCTTGGGATGTTCTCCTCCTTGCTTCGCACGGTTACTTCTCCTATCTGCTCTGGTCCCTGTGCCTGTTACCAGCAATGCCAGTACGAAACACCAGGCAAAGGGATTTTGGTAGAATTCCGCAGCTCTGAACTGGGGTCAGTATTTTATTTGTGTGTGCTCGTGCACAGGAAGAAACACAAGAACCGCATGTCACATCATGGTTCATTCCTCGAGCAGCTCTACAGCCCACGAGCGCTGAGACGCTGCTCCCAGCAAGCGGAAAATCCTCGTAGCGGTGACACTCTACGTGGCTTTTTTATTTATTATTTAAAGACCGCTTATCCTTTTACCCAGGTTAGTACCCTCAAAACCCCTCCAATCAATACCGGGTGGCTCATGACCTGCCTGAAACCAAGGAGCTGCCGTGAACGGGTCCCCGCAGACACCAACCACGGTTTCTGTGCGCCGGCTCTGGCGTTACAGCTCGGGAACGAGCCTCTGCATTCCAGCTGCTATAAGATTGTTGGATACTCACAAACCACCCTCACTTGAGCTCCGCACTTGAAGGTACTTCAGTTTATAGTTTAACCCTTGAGGAATAATGCCTGAACCAGCGCGCTACGCACAGGGCTCTCGGAGGAACGGCTAAAAGGATCACAAGGCATTTACTCACCCACAGGCTGAGGGTACGCACAGATTTAAGTGGCGTCTTAAATACCTCCAGGCAATTCCAAGCCCTTCAGAACCCACACCATCACTCGGCTTCTGCTTCAATTTTGTCGTACGCCTTCTGGGCTGCCCTGTCACACGCTACTTTATGATTCCTGCCCGCAACGTGTTTGTACCACTCCTCCCATCGCCAGACACGTCCCCTCATCACAGCACTTAAATACACTTTTGCCTTTACTCCTTTCCACTGGGGGTTTTCCACTGCCGTCAGTCACTTGCAGAGCCCAGATTTCCTCTGTCTTTGACCCAGGTCAGCATCGTCGCCTCCTTCCAGCAGATTATTACGAGAAATGACACTGGGTTGCTCCTCTCACAACTCTCTAAGCTCAGGCCTGAAGCAAGCAACATAAATTTTGAAACAAACCTCTGAGTCTTTATACGGCGAGGCATTAAATAATACAACAGCTTCATGAATTCAGGCAGAATTCATAACTTTGACACAGTTGAAATGTCCTAAACCTTCACTTTCTATTTCCACGCCTTGATGCCACAGGAGGCTGATGACTCTCCAAGGGCTTTGCTGCAGAAGAAAGTTGTATTGCTGCAGAACTTAACGCGAATCCATAAACCAATACAGTTCGACTGGAGCCGGGACTGCGCAGACACTGATTTCCATATAAAGCAGCTTATTATGGGTGAGGCAAATGTGTTCCCAACCAAACCGGGGGAAAAATGGTATTACTTGTATTGATTTAAATTTAGAGATTGGTTGTAGTGAGGCCGCTTCCTCCTGTAGATGCTCTCTGTGATGTGTCGGTGAGGACAGCGCGGCGAGACGCCGGCACGGGGAGCTCCGGCCGCGGGGTAATTCTCTGCCGTCCCTGCAGCCCCTCATCACGTGCTCAAACCATCGGTCCCCTCCCTGGTACGTATCCAGCTGCAGAGTTTGTGCGAACGGGCTCGCGCCGTATCCTTACATCTGGCTTTACAAAGCCGCAATGGCTTTACCTTCCCCTTACGCACCTCACCTCGACTTCTGATGGGACGTAGCACTGGAAGGAAAAAAGACCGTACAGGATGGTGTTTGGCTGTTGAGTGGTTGGAGCAGATAAGTAGCTACTCGTTCTGTAATTTCGGTGATTTCTTCATTAATTAACATCTCTCAGATTCAGAAACCTTCAGATTCATAGATAATAGTAATTTTAAAAGTTCAAGGTGCTGTAAAAAGCGGGAGGTCTATGCTTTTATAAAATCACACAGCGTACAAATGACTCGGCTTCGGTAAAAACTCTGAGTGGTGATTTTGTATTGTATCTTTTGCGGCAGAAAAAAGATCAAGGCCATGGCTAACACAAAGAACGGCGGGCGGGGAGAACCCAAACCCAATTTCAGTGCGTTCTCCTGGTTCTTTTAGCGACTTGTCGAGCAACAGCACGAGAAGAACCCGCTCCAGTCCCTGCGCTTGTTTTGAGTCTCTGCGCTGTGATTAACAGTACTTCACGGCACTTCTGTGAAGCGCTCTGCAAAGTTTTCAGACAGAATAAGTCACAGAATTATATGCATTACCATAATTATGCATGCGCATGCCGATGCATTTTTATTAATTGCATAGCCAACCAGGAAAATTTCAGTCCTAATAATAAGTCCTAATAAGTTTAGGCAACGTATTAGCGAAGAATGACTTGAAAATACGTCTCAGAAAGGTTCTGTCACTTGGCGTTGACACCTGCAGACAAAGTATTTGCACAAAGTAGAGGAATTGGAAGGATGGATCCATCAAAGCGAGAAACGAGGAAGCCCTTTCCCCCAGCACTGGGGTGGGAACAAATGGAAATAATTATTCTGGAGACGAAGTAACTGAAATTCCTGTTACAAGGACTGTTTTAGCCATAAGCGAGTGAAGAGATGAAAAACTGCCATCAGAATGAAAAGTGCTAGAAGCAGCAGAAACGCGCGCAACTGAAAGGTTAGCAATTGGGTAGGAAAAGGGAGAAAAAAACCCTGCAGAATCTTCACTCTCAGCAAAAATTTAAGGAAAAACCCAACAGACTCTGTTTAAAGAAATCGTTTACAGCGATTTTCTTTACTCCCAAGTTATAGCGTGCACGTTCGCTTTCCAGCTGAATAAGGGAACCTTTTTGCTGATGCAGAACACATCTTGCTAGTTCATTTTCAGTACAATGCCCAGAGAATTAGGTGCACAATTCCTGGTAACAAGAATGGAGATTGCGCCCGTCTCCTTCCTTCCTTGCACGTCGCGGAATAAATAACCGGGAGTGTAGGGCAGAGAACGTCAGACGCATAACTCTCGCTTCGGTTATCATGAGTCGGAGGGCTACGGTTAAAATCTATCCTAAAACAGAGGAAATATTTCTCTGCTATAGCAATTCCTCCTACCTACCATTTACAAGACCGATGACCAGCCTCAATATGCAGCAGTTGAATACAAATCAGGCTGCTAGCTCTGCGCTGGGCGAAACCATCACAAATAAGATGCCTGAATTTTGCCTTCTTGGGAAATAATGTAAACACCAGCACAATCACATGTCTTGCTGCCAGTATAATCTCAATCAGGGCGCAATTCAGCTCTGACGGGCTTTTGTAAATACGTGACTGACCTTTTTAAGCACGTGACATGGGCTTCGGCGAGGCTTCACGGGCTCCGGTATCTGCCTGATCCACCGAGGTGATGAGCTCCTTCCGCGCTCATTGAGCTCATCAGGATTTAAGACCGCACGGACTCTCAGAACGCTGGATTCAGCATCCATGAAACAAGCGTGACATTGATCCTTGGCTCTGATGGACACATGGGTCTAAGCCAGAGGCAGAGCTACGTTCAGTCACTCAGGGATGGAAATGTGGTTTTTCTTGCAGCAGAAAGGCAGAAAATATCTTACTGAGAAAATGTTTTATGACAAAACTTTCAGCCTACTTGTAGGATTATTATGGCAGTTGTTTTACAGCTGCTTCTAACTGTTTGGGGTTTTTTTCTTTTATCAAGAAAACAGGGGGAACGTCTCTCCAGCTGAACTGAACATGCTGGACCCTTCCCTGGCACTGGGGCGGTCATCCTTATTTATTAAAGCCCTTCCCTCTTTGGAGTGGAGTGGCATGTCCAAACCACGTATTGAAAATGGCCCAAACTACCTCTTAAGCCCTGTCTAGGACAGGAATGGTGTGGGGAAGTGCTGAGCCCAGCCCGAACCATGCTAGGGACCGTGGCGGGAAGCACAGGGGATGGCACCGCTCCCTGGTCGGGCACAGCTGCAGCCAAACCGCCCGAGCTGAGCCTCCTGGAAGAGCTAGAACCTTCCCAGCAGCATCCTCCCACCACCGCCCACCACAGCCCCGCGCCGCCT
>RSEF01000013.1:17544569-17566219 GCA_003993805.1 Himantopus leucocephalus
GTATTAGAAGAGAAATTACTCCTGTGTCGCTCAAACCAGGACATTCCCACATTAAGGTTTCCCTCCAGAGGGCCGGTTTCGCGCCAGCTGTGGTAGACAGGTTTATCATAGAGCCATCTTCCAGCTGCAGCCCATGGATTCCTTTGAGGGAGGTCTCCATGTTTCTAACTGGTGGTCTGAGCTCTGGAGTCCCCCCTTTTTTTAGGAGATAGCTAAAACATACACTTTTTTACCAAATAACTGAAACAAACACAATCTCTTTGGTTTTAATTCAAGCTGATGGTGATGAGTTAGATGCAACTGGATTCTGTAATCAGAGAATCACAGAAGGGTTAGAGACGGAAGGGACCTTGAAGACCATCCAGTGCCACCCCCTGCCCTGGGCAGGGACACCTCCCCCCAGCCCAGGTTGCTCCAAGCCCCGTCCAACCTGGCCTTGAACACCTCCAGGGATGGGGCAGCCACAGCTTCTCGGGGCAATTTGTAATCATCAACGTCTCTTATGAAGAGAAGGTTATTGTATGTAAGTCCTGTAACTCTAGTTTCCAGAATTGGTTGACAAGAGAGAGAATCTTCCAGTAAATGAACTGGACCAAATTAATTCCTGAATTATACCCTATAATAATGAGAGGAGACTGCTCTTGGTGTACAGGACACACAGCGTCATTTCATTCTGTCTCTGTGAAAACGAAACACGCTCACCAGGGAACAGAAAGGTAAAATTCAGCAGCGCCTGCATTGCTGAAATGTGCAATATTTCAGGCTCTCATCAAAAGCTGCTTCTGTGGCATGGCCACGTGTTCGTACAATCAGGGCGCTCGGAGACCACGCCAGCTACAAACAGCGTTTCGCCTGCAGCTCTGACGAGGAATCGTTTTCGCAGCGAATCCAAGAGTGGCCCTGCCCGGAGTTCCTGCCTCGGAGCCTCTCCGCGCATCCATAAATAGCAAATCATCAGCTCTCCTCCTCCCGGCCCATCGCACGCTCCCTCTCCTCACCGCCCGCCCCTCTGCTGAAGCTGTCGCCGCGACTCAGATCTCCCCTATCAGGTTCCCGGTGCGGGGAGATTCCCCGTACATTATACAGCGGGGTGAAGCTATTAAGCTACTTGGGCGTATATCACCTAAGCTGCTTAGGTTTCTGTCACCAGAAGTGATACGCTGGTGAAGAACCTGACATTTGAAGCGATGTAATTACAATTTAAGGTCTCCGAGCTCCAAACCACTCACGTTAAGAGAGAGGGTGTGCATCGTTTTGATGACAACACCGAGTGAAAATAAAGTGTCAAAATCCCGGACAAATGTCGGATGGAAAAACAATGACAAACATAAAGCTACGACCATGTAGGACCGCAACGTTTCACCGATCCTCTTGCAGAATTCCCTACAGTCTAAGCTACCGGGCAGCAATCTCTCTCCATTACAGCCAGCCCCCTGCTCAACAAAAATATTATTATTTACACTCTAAACTAAAATTGCTCTGTTATTCTTTGCTTAAAAACATACTGACGAAGAAAGATGCTTCTCATTGTAATAGGCTGTTAATTTTCAGACTTTATTATAATTGCTGAAATGACTGTAACTTCCACACCGATCCAGTCTAGCTTTGAAACCCCTGTAACGGCATTGCTCGTGTACTCATCAAAGCACTGGATTGTTTGCGCTAGAAATCTCCCGATAACCCGCTTACTCAGTGACGCTAGAGGTATCTGTCAGGCCCTAATATTTCATTTCCTGAATAAATGTTTCATAGACTCCACGCTCTGAATGTGAAGAGAGTAAAATATTCTTCTGATCATTCGCCTGAAATATTTTCTTCGTCCTTCAGAAACGAGTGTAAACCAGCATGCAGTCAGCAGTGGGACAATTAAGTTGGATAAACCGATATACAGAGATTTAATGACATTTTGTATTCTTTAAATTGACATAAAACCAAAGAGTCCCGCTCATTGGAATAAAGACATAGCATACACCTGACCTCTATTTTGCCAGGTTTAGGGATGAAAAGTCCCCGAAAAGTCCCTGAAAAGTCCCCAGACTTTCCGTTCCAGCTGAGTGCTGGCANAATGACATTTTGTATTCTTTAAATTGACATAAAACCAAAGAGTCTCGCTCATTGGAATAAAGACATAGCATACACCTGACCTCTGTTTTGCCAGATTTAGGCATGAAAAGTCCCCGAAGATGCTGCCCAGACTTTCCGTTCCGGCTGAGTGCTGGCGGGAGCCTTGATGCCGTAGCCAGGTGGCAAATGCCACACGCACTCGGTGGCTGTGCAGTGCCACCCTCCAGATCCGGGCCAGATTTGAAGATCCGTACCCAGACGTGCCCAACGTTTCACCACCCACCGTCGCCATCAGTCCTGCCCTGCCCGCGCAGCCGGCTCAGAAACAAGACGTCTCGGGATTGACCCAGAGGATCTGTTCATCAGAACGTAAAAATACTAGAAAATTCTGTATTTGTTAATTTAACCCATACAGGAATGCTGTGACATTGATACCTACAAAAATAGCAAGGAAGGCTGAATTACAAGAGTTGTGAGTCCATCCTTCTTCAAGTAGAGCTGGAGAGGAGCGGGAGAGCCAGGCGGCTTTTCGGGTGGACCCTCCATCACTCCCACCTTGTGTCGGCAAAAAACGTATTGTGTAACCCGGTTTTGGAGCTGAAATGCAGGTATTGAGGACAAGCTGGCTTCTGACCTCAGGTGTGCCTAACTCTGTAATTACATTTTTTTATGAAATGTATAAATTGCCAAACTTATCTATGTATTTATGACAATGTTTGATAGTTGATTAGCAATAGTGAGAGCACTGGCTTTCTTGGAGGTAATTATCATTTTGTTATTTTCTTTCCTTCTTTGCCTGACTGTGTTCCCCGTCATCACCTGCCTTACACGTGGGCTCAAAGCCCTTCGGAATAAAGACAACGCAGTGGTTTTGTTGGCGTACAGCCGTCGCATGTAGGCTCCCGGCCACGACCAGGAGTCTGAGACACTATAATAACTCAATGCCAACAGAAGCCAACGTCATACGTTGAGAACTTGTTTCCACACGGCTTTAAAGCACCAATAAATAAGAATTTTACTTGTAGTGTTGCTTATTTTGTTACGTATTTTTATCGAGGGAGCCAGTTGCAACAAGTAGAACCCTGAGCTGGTTAAAGCTTATTTCAAGTTAATTTAAAATAATGCACTCTCTCTCTAGACTCACACATCTTTACAAAGAAAACGGCAAGCAATCCAGAACATTCAAAGCATAACGACATTCAGATGTGTCTAGACATAAATAGCAACTTCCAAACCAAGAATTTGCCTCTGGAGTCTTTTCAGTAGGCCCTCAAATAGAAAATATTTAAAGGGAGACCATGATAGTATAATTTCTCTTTGTTTGAGGCAGGGATGGAGTGAATGTGTCATAAGGCGCTAAGAAAGAACAAGAGAAATCTCAGTGAGCCAAAATGAAAGGACTTCATTATAGACAAAATCCTCACTCCATTTAAATCAGTCATAAATCCGTTGACGGCAGTAGCCAAGGATTTCCTGACACAGCTTCAACCAGGAACAATTTTCAGCACCATATCGTGCTGATATTTGAGGCCTCGATTTTCTCTTTTTCTGTAAATTACTAAGGATCTTCATACCCAAGAGCTGCAGGATCCGGCCATATGCCTATCGCAGAGCCCCCGCTTGAAGCCGTGGCTGGAGCAGGGCTCACCAGCAGCTTCCAACAGCCCCTTGAGCAATATCCCAAGCTTCCAGGGTGGAAAAACTCTTTCTAAATGTGAGTATACTTGGGATTTCTCTGTGCATTAGTAAATCGTGGGGATTTCACTGCTAACCCGCCATAGGGAGGCACCAACACTACCTGCTGCCAGTGCCCACCCGCACCGCCGCTGACCTCTCCCACGTGGGGGACGGAAACGCTCTCCTCACATCCCCGTTTCCCGGGAAAGACACCAGCAACGAGTGAAACAAGGAGAGCTCTGCCTTTGCCTGGTGGGTTATCACACTGTAACCACACACACCCCCTTATCTACAAACACAGCAAGCAGATGGATCGCAACGCAAACATCTCTAAGTTCTCCTTCTTAAGTTCTTTCTGCAGAAGAGCAAGCACGCAAACAAAACCGGGAACAACAAATTGAGTTATCCAGTCTAGTCCTTTTCCCACTTAATAAAGGGTATGCTTTGCTGCCACTTAATTCAATGGAAAAATTCCTTTAGGTCTCCATGGGAACAGCATTGGGTCTATAACACTTAACCATAAGTACCAAATTCTATAAGCTTCGGCTGAAACTTTTTAGTGTCCTTTTAAAGATCTCTGCGGATAAAGGACTTGAGGCTCTGGAGTCAATAAAGTCAATGGAGCAGCTTTCACAGGCATCACAAGTTCACTTTGAAACTTTTCTACAAAATAGTTACTGGAATTTGGGGAAAGCGAGCACAAAGAAAACACTGTAATAACTAACACAATGACCCTTTCAACAAGGAAAGCGAGCAGCCTTTTTAATGAAATTGGACTTAACGTACATTTGGACCAGACAGTGAAAGGAAATCTCTCACCAGCACATCACAAGGCCAATAATGTGTAAACAGATAATAGCGAGAGCTGTGTGGCTCATAATTAATTCAAAAGAGACGGCATTTCTGCCTTCTTCCCGGTTTTGGTCAGTCATTGAAGACAATTTGCCTCTCAGTCTGTGTGAAGTATCGCATTTCAGAACTAAATCCTTCTATTCCCATCACAATAGCAATAACGTGAAGTAATAAAAATAACAATATTTACATTTACCGGACATTGTACTCGCGTGGCAGAATTCCGGCCAAAACCCCGAACCCACAATCTTCTCTTCACACCCAAAGAAACTTCAAAACGAACAGAAATATAAATAATAAATAAAAGGTGATGATAATGGACAGCGTTATTAATAATCTGACGCCGAGACCTGGCGGTTCAAAGTTCAACTCAGAGCTTTGAAAGGAACATGGACGCGTTCGCTGATTCGTAAGCAACGGTTTAGGTAGGGTGAAAACGAAGGTGGGTCTCAGGTGCGTGGGATGACCTTACTTGGACCGCTTAGTTCCCCGATGGCCATGTGCCGGGGTCCCCCTCCGTGCCCGAGCTGCAGGGGCGCGGGGGTGCTGCCGTGCCGGCTTTGCGGCTCCCCAGCTCAGCCCGTGGTATGTGTACCAAATTGGCAGCTGTCAAAATTATTCAGCTCCGAAATGAATCAGACACGGCAGTTAACGGCCCCGATCGAAAAACAAGGCAAGAAACACAAGATCTTTTCAGTTAGGCGGGCTGAGGACTGGCTGCCCCGTGGTACAGGTGGAGGCTCGGGCAGGCGAAGTCTCCCCACCTTCAACGCTAACGGCCTCTACAGCCAGGTCTCTAATAAATCCGTCAGCGCCATCGTACCATAATACTGCCTTTATACTGCAGTTTGACCCGGCCCTGGCACATGTTGAAGGGCAAAAAATAATTTATTTTATGACATCACTGAATTCCCGATTAAAACATTCACATGCTGAGATTTTAAAACGCACTCTCTTTTACTAACATTTTCGCTAGCTCCGAAAATCCCACGCTACGTGCTTTGACCACATCATAAAGAAAAAGGCTTCATTTTGGATGCTGAACAACATACGCTGTTCAAGGGCGGCGTGTTTACTTTCTGGCAGGATAGGGCTTTCACACAGCCCAGCTCAGAAATACGACTCTGACACAAGCGTTAGGAACGGATTCACGCGGCCGTGGCGGCGGGAACATTACCGTCAGTGGGACAGTACCAAACACAGAAGATACCTTGTCTGAAAAATCTTTTCTTTTCAGTGCAGAAACATGGGAGAATGACAAGAAACCTTGAGGGAATATTGCAATTTCCATAGCTTGTGATGCTAATTACAGTCATTATCAGGGAGTCTAAGAAGTTCTGCGTATTTTTTGTTCTCTGCTGATGGTAGCTGCGGTAGGAGACAAACTCAAGGTGAAGTAACAATGCTAAGCAAAAAAAAGAATCAACCCCAAACCCTAAACCCCATTTATTTTCAATACTACTACCTAACTATTTAAAGTTTCTATAACAATCAACTCCAAAAGCCCTCTCCTCTCCTATGTACATACACACACATAATCCAAGGTATATTCTTTTCCAAAGTGGCAACTTATCCTTTGAAGGCGCAGCGAAAGCAGAGCGGTTTTTTTGGGTTCTCTTCTCCGATTCTTACATTCTTTTATTTTTTTTTTAGATTTAGCTGCTTTTTCCTTTGCCTCTTACACCATTCTTCTTTCAGTATGAAGAGATTCCTAGAGATTAACTGTGAAGAAGACTCACGTACAAAAAAACTGTCCACAGGTGTAAAATCACCCACAATTCTTCTTCGGTCTCCTCGTTTTCGACTGGTTTTACCCCAAAAGCTTTTCTGAAATAAAACGAACGCCTCCTAACTCACTCCCCACTGGCTCCATGGTGTTCGTATGGCCCAAGGGCTGGATCCAAGCAAGGGTTTATAACGGTGATGAGCGCAACATCTGAGTTTACACCTTCTAAAGCCGTCAGGCGCCCCGAGAAGGATCCGTACGCCACTGCCGCAGGCGGCTGCCTGGAGCTGGGCAGCGGGACATACACCGTATAGGGCAGCGCTGTAAATCCTGTGCCTCTCTGGGCTACGTGGACTGAAGCCAGTGCGTTCAAAACACAGGAGGAGGAGGCGCCATCCTATTTTTGTGCACTTACACAGCAGGCAGAGNGGAGGAGGAGGCGCCATCCTATTTTTGTGCACTTACACAGAAGGCAGAAGCCCGAGTTTATTCCTTGCCTGAGGAATTTTGAACCCACAGCTCTTCCTTTCCAGGGGAATGCTCCAACACTACAGGGGGGGACATGTATTCTGTACTCTGTTGAAGCTCTTCCATTAAAAAGACTTAACGAAATCAGAGAGAGAAAGCCAGATAATTGTTTTACCCAGGGTCTTAAATAACAAATTAAGCAGAGTGCTGGGGCTGCTGACAAACGAACGTCGAGAGTCTCTGGTCACTCGTTTCCCACTCGCAGCCCGAGCAGGCGCTCGTTCTTTCCTGCGCCGCGGAGCCCCATCAAAAGGAGAGGTGGAGAACGCCACCTTGCCAACTCACACATTACAGCAGATTGTCTGTTGATTACATCTTTCCCCTTCCAAAAAAACAACTCTAAACAAATAAGGCACAGTATTTGCCTGGGCCAGCTTCCACAACCAGTAAAATGCTCAAATACAAACACTAGGTAGGGAAGGTTGGCCAGACGATAAGGCTCTTCCTCTCCTCTGCAGTTCGGTGGACATCAGCAGCTATTCTCACAGAACCTTGACATGGTAAACACAAAGTATTTCACTCTCGGTCTATGTTATCCTACCGATTTTATTTTGAATAAGGGAATGCCACTGTAGTGATCAGGGAATCTTCCTTTTTTCCTGTAAATTTTTTATTAGGCACCTCGTAATCTCTAAATATTTAAAGCTTTATTTGTTTGACACATTGAATTAATTGACTATTAATACAAAACCTCCCACAAAGAAGCTACAGATACACCACCTCAAGCTGTGATTTCTTCACTTCTCACAGCCTAAGGCCTCGATTCTGCAATTACACACATTTATCCGTACGACGGTGAAGAATCCCAATGGGACTGCTCACACTCGTGAAGTTAATCACATTTGTGAAGATCTGAGTCTCGTGTTTTTGGCTTGGGACTGTATTTGGATGAGACATCTTCGGGGACCCAAGATCTGAAGAAAGCAGCACCAGCAGTGCGGTGTTTGATGCTTCTTATGAACAACGTTAGCACGACAAACCTGAGGCGAAGGTGTTCTCGTACGTGAAACTCGGACTGGGGAACCGCCACGAACGGCTCATGGCTGCAGCCCCGCCACAGGCTTCCCCCTCACCTGCACGACACTGCTGCAGATGTGGATGCCTCCGTCTGTCCCGCTGTGAAATCAGGGGAGTGATGTGTATGTATAGCACAAAGGGACCGGGATGAGTAATTTTAAAATATTTCCAAAGTGATTTTAGATCTTTATACAGAATCCCATGGAGAAGAAGTGATTATGAGCTGTTTAATATCAATGAACCAATGCCCCGGGACAAGCTAGAAAACCAAATTTTGTGTACCCATCAGTACTCCTTAATTAATCCCACTGTCCCAGCAAGCTCAGTGTACTACATTTCCCAATTAATTAAAAAATCGAGCATCCCAATACGCTATTTAAGAAATTAACTGCACCACAAAGTTTATCGTGACTACACTGTGCTCTTGTGAGTCACAGAACCACAGAATGGTTCAGGCTGGAAGGGACCTTGAAGCTCATCTAGTTCCAACCCCGCTGCCACGGGCAGGGACACCTCCCGCCGGACCAGCTACGCTTTTTTCTGTCCTTAAATTGAACCGGACGCGGTTACCCCTCACGGGCGACACCCCGGTGCCAAACCGACACCGCCGCCGCTGACACTCCCCGCCCCGTGCCCTCCCCGACCCGTTTCTCAGGCGGTTTCTCCGAGGGCAGCCCAGCTCCGCCGCCCCGCCGCCAACAGCCCCGGCCGGGATGGGTTACCGGCAGCCGGTCTGACACCACCGCCCCGGGGGACTCGCCGGGCCTTCCCCCAGGACGCCTCTGCAGCTCGGCCTCGCACCGCTCGGCGCCCGCAGCCCTGTGGCGCCTCCCACCGATCCCGGCCCGGCGGGCAGGGCCGCCCCGCAGGTGAGGAGGGCGGCGGGGACCGGCGCGCCCGGTCCCGGCCTTGAGGGCAGCGCGGCGGCCTCGGGCGCGGCCCTCTCTTCCCCTCAGCCCGAGCGCGCCTGCGCGGCCCCGCCCCCCCGGTCCTCCAGGGCAGAGGAGGCGCGGGGCAGAGCGGCCGGGCGCGCGCGGGCCTTCCGGGGGGGGGGGCGCAGCCCCGGATGTACACCTCTGCGGCGCGGGCGTTGATGACGTGCACTCGGTACGCGCGTGCTGTGCATGGCGGGTCCCTGCCCATCGCCAGCGACACCTCCGCCCGCCCCCGTTACGCTCCCGACACGGAGGCACAGACCCTCCCCCGCCTGCGACAGGGACCCTCACCTTCACCCGGGCACTAGCGAACAAAAAACAAAGGAACAAAAATACTTTTTTTTAAAAAAAAAAATCTTCATCATTTAGACAAATTCTTAGAAACAGGAGCCTTTCCCGCATTACGTTTGTCAACAAAACCCTGGGCCTGGACACCGCGGTGAGCCAGGTAACGCCGCGTCGCTCCCGCCACCACCAAAAGGCAAAGTGGGTCCTCTGCGGTTCTGTTACTAATTAGATGCAGATTGAAAAATCTCTTAAAACACAAATTCACTGACTCGGGGCAACCAAACCAATTTACCAAGACTGCACCTCAGCATTACGCGCCTGAGCCCCCGCACACTAATGGCAGTTTTCTCACCATTCTTACCCGCTGCCCCCAGAGCTGCTAACACAGAACGCTTTGACCAATATAGCGGTTTCTAAACTTAATAGTGCTGCTCCTGTCAATTACAAAACAACTTCGCGAGCAGGTATGAGGTGTCAATTAGCATTACCAGAGACTTAATTTTTAGTAGTGATTATCGCAAATAAACATTTTCTCTTCAACACTGAGCCATGTTTCAGTGTGGGATTTGGGGGGTTGAATATGTAATACTGGAATTATGACAAAGGGATTACAGTTTTGCTGCNGGCTCCAAGAAAAAAAAAAAAAAAAAAAAAAAGGCCTAATCCTTCACTGTAGTCATCCAGCCTGGCTTACGGAATGCAGTAAGAAATTACCACATCGACATCTACAAAACCAAGCCCGAACTTCTTTAAAACTGGCAATTTATGAACACGGTGGAACCTTTGCGATGCAGACACAAGACCCGAGCACGTGGCACACAGGCAAGTTCCGAAGAATAACAGCATTAAATCTGCACGCACGTTTTCTTCTGTTGGGGATTAATTTCTTCCCTACCCCCAAGGGCAACTAATGGGACACCTCTTTAATCATTAGGAGATATGCAAAACTCTATTACAGTGTCAGTATGTGAATATAGGACAGATTTAGATGACATTTTACAATTTGGTAAAATACAATCTCCCTGAAAAATAAAAGTTATTAGAATACCTTCTCATCAAGCCTGGTCATCCAGGTCCTGCGTGCAACGCGGCCGCTGGTTTCAAGTGGGACTATTAGCAAAATAGTTACATGTGTTTCCCCATTTCTACATTGGCAGCTACCAATACTTCTCCCCCTCACACAACTGAGGGCACACACAATCCAGTTAAGCTCTGGTGCAGAAGGAGAGACATCCAGTGACGACAGTGACATCACGGATTAGCTTTTCTGTTTGTAAAGTGCGTGGTATAATCAGCATGTCCCAAAAGAAAAAAAAAAAGGACTTTGAAAGAGATACAGAGCGAGAGCAGAGTGTCTTGCACTAAGGTTATGTATTTAACAGTTTTACATGAAATATTTATATATATAAAAACTTTGTTAAGTGCTTTTCTCCAATTTAAAAATCTAAAGAATTCAAAAATAAGGCATTCAATATTTGAAAAAGTACAGATTTACAAAATGTGTATATTCTGTCATGAAAACTCCACACCAACATTATACACTTGGAAAAAAAATACAAACAGGATATATTACAAATTTATGTAGCAATAACTTAGTTCATACCATGCAATAAAAAGTACGTTAATCAAGATACACAAGCTTTTAAGTTTCCTAAACAGGAGGGCTTAATTTTGGTTGCAAATGAGTTTTTATGCAAATTCTTAGAACTGTGGCACTTGAAATTTCTGGTAGCCTTTCTATTGAGAGTTAAGTTGTACATCATGATTATGAGGATGGAAAGTAACAAAGCAGCTGTTACGAATCATTCCAACTTTGTTCGACAATAGCTGAAACTCTTTTCTCATATTCACGTTTGTTCTCCTGATAGAGTTGTGCCGCCTGACTGTTTGCTGGACTGTTTGGGTTAGGTTCATCAAGCAGAGACTGTATAAAGGGGAAAAAAAACGTGAGACAAACCAACACATTTTAAAAATCAAGGAAAAAAAATCAACTTACAGCTTTCAAATCACTTGTGTTTCAGGAGGCAGACATGACACAGAAGAGCCCAATTGAAAAAACCAACAGTTAAACTCATGGTTAGCTACCCATAATTACACTACTGAACCTCAAATTATACATTGCGTAAGCATTAGCACTGTGTACACTTCTGGGTTCACAAACCTAACAGATACGCAGTCATGTGTGCCATTTACCAGTACAATGCTCATTGATTATTTGGTAATTACACTACTATTGTCATTCAGGACCAAACTGGGGTTTAAGGTGCCTCCCACAAAACTTCACTGTAGAAAAGTAAAAACAATCACACAGGAGAAAAGACAACGCAATTTTTTGCCACGCCAGGCCATTTTTACTGATTCCAAGTAGATTTCAGCAGTACTGTCTCCCTGAGGACTTCACAGGGCAAGGCTTCCAGATAAAGGCTACAGTGTTTCAAACACTAGGTAAATTTCTACATCTAATGCCCTAGCCTGACTAAGAAGTTAAAAGGAATTCAAATAAGTAACTATTTTCCTGTAAAAAAAAAAAATAATCTAATGGCAGTTTTGTAGCTCAAAATTACCCAGGTCAGCACCTTAGCCTTTATTTGATCTAAAAAGCTACTGCTTAGCTCACAAGTATTTGAAGTCCCCCTTGATATAGACACCTGCTACCCCCATCGCTGAGCTGTGTATTCTGGAATAGAGACTAACAACAACTAAAATAGATGCAAAAGTTACCTGAATTGAAGTTAAAATAGATGAAACATCATATGTTGGACTCCAGCGATTCTGAAGAATATCTAAACATATGCTACCATCCGCATAAACTGTAAATACAACACAGATATAATTTGGAAACGATCAGATTTATTTTATAGTTTGTTCATTACATACTGCTCAAGGCAGAGTTACTGTTCCAATCCAGTCTGTGCTTAAATTAATGCTTTAGGAAAGAGGACAGCAGTTACATCTCAATCTGCTGTAGTTTGACATCTTGTATTTTGAAGGAGATATATCACCATAAGTAACAGAACACTTAAGAGGAAAAGAAGGAAGGTCTAAAGATTATGGCATTAGCACAGGAGCTGGTAGACTTGGTTTCTCGCTCCTCTTGTGTGCCTGACCCATATTCACACAGAGGTGAGGCCTCCCAGAGAGCAGAAAGACATTTACTGCAGGAGTGGAACCAGCTGAGGATCTCACAGTCTGCACGGACTGACACACTGGATGGAGGGAGTTCTTGTCCCGTTTTCACATGCTCTACACTCACTATGACAGACACTAAGGCAGACAATAGAAAATACTGAAAAGTGTGCCTGAAATCCTACTTCTGTCTGGGTACCTACCGGTAGTCTTAATGTAAGAGTCTGTATGAGACTGCAATTGGCCAGACTCCTACACTCCAGTCTTCTGTTCATGCCAATGAAAAGCAACATACAACAAAAAAAACTGTCAGAGGCATACCGTGCTGCACATTATGTGACAGGCAAATGGTTACGCAGCACTGTCTAAAAAGTCACAGAACTGAAGCCAAGGTCAGCCTGTCTTCAAAGAGGGCTCAAGCTACAAGAAATACTGTAACGGGCTTATGCTTCAAGCCTCAAATTGAATCTATACCCTCCTTCGCTGCAGAGGGGCTTGGAAAAGCAAAAGGCACAGTTTGTGTTTTCTGCGTGCAAGAATAACTGGATAAAACCTATCAAGTGCTGGAGCAGGAACCATGGCACTCTCTCATAAGGCTGCCCTCATCACTGAGTTTGGGTCAGCCGCCTCCTCTGCGCTCCCCTACGACTGCATATCCTCACCTTCCTCCTTCTGCGAGCGCTGGTTGGTACAGCAACCCAAACGAAGGCTAAAATCTCGCCTGACAGAAATAAGTAACATCTGGCTCGATCAGTTCCCTACTCCAATTCGCAATGTGGCTGCACATACAGGATTGCTGTTAAATGGAAGGGGGCGGGAATCTGCAACCAGAATTGCCTCTTCAAGCCAACTGAAGCGCAGCTGCTGCTGAAATGCTCACACGCTTTGCTATTGAGGCTATGTATTGGTTAGAAAGAGACAGATAGCTGCTTTTTAATAGCATCATAATTCTTAATTTTTTTTATCAAGCAGTTGCTGTCCCAGACATCTACTTAGAAGGTGGCAACAAAGAGAACGTTAAACATTCTGGAGCTTTGTATGACCACACCGTAATATTTACTGGGTATTATGGCTAAATAAAAGTGATTTACTCACCATTTGGATGGAACATTTTTGATAAAAACCTAACAGTTGGAGGCTTATTTGGATATTCTTCTGAAAATTCTATTACTAGTTTAAAAGTACCTGTCCAAACAAACATAAATACAATCAGATAACTAACAACAAAAGAACACCTCCCAGAACATATACAACACCAGTTAATTTATGTGCTCCATGATCAATATTTCTTCTCACCATTATATAAAGAAACAACACTGAGTCTGGTTTCTTTTCATATATTTCAAGTGATAACAGAACTATGGAACTACTACTTAGTGACAGTAATAAAACCAGCAGCAGCAGCTAGGTAGAAGCTTGGAGACTCACTGCAGACATGGGAAAGGCAGCTAGATCCNTCCCCCTCCCCCTGCCCCCCCCCCCCCCGCTTTCTGTGACCCAACGTGCCGGTTTCATGGACTTTGGTGACTTTAAGGCGTTTCATTAAGACCGTACTGTGGTGCCAGCAGAGAAACACTGGAATTTCATAATCAGCAATCTCAGTCTTTGGAGCTCAGGACTGATTCACTGAAAACCTTTATTATAGATCAGTGAATAATTTACTGTAACTCCTCCAACCCAACACAGAGAAAAACCCATCTGCTGCTGATTACTGCAATAATACTACAATTATTAAACTCATTATTCCTCATATGCCTAAGGGCGGTTCATTACACACCAACTTTCATGTTTATGTACAAATTTGGTATTCCCTCCCCCTCACTGAGTTCTATATTCAGAACAATTCAAGATTTTTCACCTGTTCTTCATTAGATGAAGAGAGATGAATGAAACATGCCACAAAGATGAAACCAGAAAAGCACGCTGCCTTGTTGATCTTAGCTATGGAGATGTAGAAACACATCTGGCAGCATTAGACAAACTTCCCCGTAAAAGCTCTAGTGCTCTATATACAAACAAGTCTTGATATAAGCATTACTTGGTAGTTTTCTACCTACCATCAACCACTATGGCAAGACACTGCTTACATCAAAATACAGTATTTCTATAGTCAACAAGACCTTACTACTTAACTTGCTTGCTCAGTTTGTTATAAATTATATACAGATAACATCTATTATTTTTTCAGAGCAGAACAATGTTAATACTGTCAATATTTGTAAGAATGACAGAGGAAATAAAAGTTAGTGGCTTACCATCTTCAAAAGGTGTCCCTTCTGGCCTGAAAGGTTTTAAAAATAAACTCCAGTTAAAAACCATCATTACCTCCTTCTAAACAGGCACAATAAATGCACACCTTCTTCCTCATCCTCCCCAAGATACAGGTAGAGGCAATAATTTAAATATTTACAGAAGTATCCAGAAGCAACTTCCAAGAGCTTTGTCATATCTAAGACACATTCCCATACTCAATCTGCTAGTTGAGATATCTACTTTATCATCATCCCGAACAACACATATGCCATTACGTGAATAGATTGGAATTAATGAGCCAATTACTAGCAAGCATACTTCAGTTTTATGAAAGGACACCAAGCCAGTTCCTGTTCCATAGGATATGTAATGTAACTTCCGAGACAGAACCTGTACCTCCTTCTACTGGGAATTAATCCAATCATTGCTAATACATCTGGATTTAATGGCCAAGAACATGCAGCTCTTACGTACTTTAAAGAGCAAGCCTGCTCTTTCATAACCCAACTCCTACACGGTCTAACCTATTTATTAAGGCACATGCAAACTTTATTCACCAAAAAAGATGAATGAATTTTAAGTTTTTCTTTCCTACACATTCTGTATTACCCCTGAAAACAGATTTTTACTGCAAGAGCTCATCCGGGTCATTTTACTAAGTTTCCTGACTTTAGGTAATAAAACAACAGAATCACTGTAAAAACAAACACCAGGCTTTGTTATATTTAGCCCTTTGATATAGGGACAATAGCGATCAAAAACTCTTACCCAAATATAACTGCATTCCATTGCATTATGTTATTCTCAGATGGTGCACCACTGACACCCACAGGAGGGTCTTCTTGCAATCTAAGAATTACAAATATAGAATGACAAGTCTTATAGAAATGAAATACTTCCACCGGCAATTGCAATTTAACAGTAACATCCAGATTTTGTAAATATTTTCATTCCAAATCAGAGAATACACAAAGAACCACATGTAGATTAACAATACTCCAAAAGACAAACCTACAAGACAACGCACATCGAGACTTTCTCATGTATTACACCAATATACTAGGATGGCCCCAAGATTAAGTATGCAGGGAGCAAAGTATTAACTAAGAATAATTTAAAGCACCACATACAGCTGGGATTTACAGTACTACTTAGTGAACTATGAAAGAGCGACTGCTGCTGGCTGCCACAATGAAGAGACCAAATTACAAACAGGAGCTGAAAAACAGTGAGTGATACACAGCACGCTTGCGGGGACTAAGTGCAAGGGGCTGTCAGTGCAGCTTTTCCCACATTCCCAGATGCGTGCGCACCATGTGGCTAAATTTGGTATAAGGCTATTTTGACTGGCAAGCCGATTGCTTCAAAGGGAGGGAGGGGAAAACCTGTGTACTGCTCTCTCTTACCAGTTCAACAAATGTGTTTATCTCTAAAGTAATTGTGGAAGCGTTTTAAATTGTTTTTAGTTCCTTAATCCCTGGACTAGGGAAAAGCATGTTACTTACTGGAAGCCACATAAACCTGGACCATACAGAATATATATCTCACAACCAAAGAACAGGATCCAGATATCCTCCTTCTGCCCATCCTTCTGCATACCAATGTTTCTGCTGAAGGATCACCTAAGACCCCAAACAAGGTAAACCAGCAAGCCCCAAACACCCAATGTGCAATCTGCCCCATCAAACCCCTTTAGTGGCAGCTCCTACCCACCCCACCTATTCTGCCTCTTGAGTTATGCAAGAATGAAGAAAACAAAGTGACTGCTCTTGCTTCAAAAGCAATTCTTTAGCATTACCATGAGGTTTGACCACATCACAGCACAGTTATGAGCCAGCCACCACCGAAAGCCTGCAGACCAAGGGACAAATTCTAACTAAATGTCAGTGTGAAAATGCAGATTTATTCAGAGCTGACACTGGTATATGGCTAGTACGTCCTCCTGCACTTGCACTGCCTAAGTCTGTGAAAAAACTGCATGTGTACACGGATGCTGAGCAAAGATGTTGCCCTATAGAGCCAGTCCAAAAGCAGGGCTCACTCCCATCTCCTCTGAACTCTGTGTTTACATCCTTGCTCTCTGAGCACACACAGTTCAGACAGCTTAATATCAACAGCATAAGCCACCTACTATTTTGGTCAGGGAGAGCAGGAACAGGACTTATTCCTACATGACAGCCAGGCTGCACGCCAACAATAATGCCTGAAGGATTCAGCCTGACATGCATTTGAAGGATGGCTTGGGTTTTAGATCAATTTAAAAGCTCGTGTGCACCCTGCTGTCAAAGGGTCTAACTACAGAAACGTTGTGGCAAGGACTGGAAATTAGACTTATCCGAACAGGGCCTGGAAATCTTTAACAGCTAAGGAAAGTGTAGTATTTGTAGCTCCTTTTCCAACAGCAAAAAGAAACAAACAAAATTAACTTATTTTTCTGTTGGTTTAGTCACACAAATTAGATGAGATACAAAATCTATTGAACTGTTCTCTCTTCACTGTTCTTGATAATCAAAGTATGCAAGAGGAGTTTATATTTAACAAGGAGAATCAGAGTTCACAGCACACAGTCTGCTTTTTCCAGTATGAGATACAAGTAACATAAGGCTAAACAAATAGAAGTTACGGTAGGAAAGTGAAAAGTTAAAAAAACCCTGTCATTAAAAAGTTGCATAAGTTTTGGGGTATTAAAGTTGTCATATATTTGATAAAATTTATTTACTTTGTGTTCATTTGCTTATATTTTTCCACAGCTTTAAATCTTCTCTCCACCTTAAATTTCAAAATTATTAAACCAGTCCTTCTAAGATTATAAGATCATAAAAATCATGTCTGATTGCAATCCTGAAAAATTACTTAGTTCCTCACCCTGAAAAATCACTGGTTTGTGTCATCTGTGTAACCTAATACAATAAAAAAGACTGAATATCCTGTTTTGATTTGAACAGGAATCAAGCAACACCCACTTGGCAAACACCAACACCCAAATTCAACAGAGGAGGCAGGCTCTACATCTCAATAACATCCAACTTTTGTAGATTCAGAGGTCACGCTTTTATCACTGTAGCTTTATACACAGTCACGTAAAGCAACTACAATACGCGTCAACTGTTTACTAATGTATTTTCAGGTACTGGTGTAACATAGCTACGCTAAAAAAAGAGACACTATCAACGCTGACTCACCCCCAACAACTTATGAGTGACTCCAGTGCAGAGAAATCATCCGACATAGTGTAAAGCTTACAAAAGACATTCCCCCCCCCCCTTTTTCCACACTCTATTATAAGTGTGTTTACATGTCAGACTGGAAATAAATTATTCTAGAGTCTGTGGTTCTGTCATTAACATTTAAAGAGTGCAACTAATAACTGCTTCTTTAGCAGTTTGTATATATTATACAAAAGATTCCTCATGATTGAATACCTTAGACAGAATAACATGCACATAAAAACATTAAAGGGCATTTTGCTTTTTATTACATACAGACAAATGAAGTGTTTGCTAGTTCTTTGCACTTCGTTTTTAGATGCTCATCCCCAATACTTATTTTCAGAGACACCGTCAGCCCAACAAGCCTCAAACACATCTAAATTCTGCCTGGTCTGTTCATAAATCTGGGCCAAATACCTTCGGTATTCAAAAGCTTGCGTGTGAGGAGGAGGGGGTGCGGGAAGTACGGCAGAACATTCAGGTCGGCACCGCCGGGCCCTTCCAGGGCAAGGGACTCGCATCTCACCCCACCAGCCCACCTCCCCGCCCGGCTCACCCCCACCCCACCGCCCCCGCTGCCCCCCGGGAGCCTCCCCCGGCCCGGGCCCTTCCCGGGGCTGCCCTTGTTTTGAAAACGCGGCTTCAACTTTTATCCTCAGACGCCCCCAGCCGTCGGCGAACGGCCGAGACGGGCGGCACAAACAAAGCCGGCCCTGCCCGGCGGGACCCCCCTGCTCACCCCCGGAGGGCTGCCCGGGGACGGGCGAAGCCGCCGGTTCGGAGCGCGTCCCTGCCCCGCCGTCCCCACCGGGGGAGGACCCGGGGGCTCCGCGCCAGCTCCCGTCCCCGGCACAAAGCAGCGGGGCCGGAGGGACGGCCCGGGACACGCCGCTCGCTGCGGCTCCCCGCCGTGCCGCTTGCCCGCGGGACCGGCCCCCTCCTCTCGTCGGGGCAGCCCGGGGGTGCGACCCCGCGCCCCGTCCCCGCTAACGGCCGGGTCAGACCCCGCAGCCTTCCCCCGCCGCCAGGCCGGCCCCGTCCCCCGGGTCGGTCTGCCCGCTCCCCGCCGGGGGAGAGGCGGGAGTGGGGGTGTCCCCGCTCACCTCTTGAAGTCGCGCATCAGCCTGCGCCGCGCCGGGGTGGACATGATGGCCGCAGGGAAAAAAGTCCGCGGCCGCAGCGCCGCCGCCGCCTCCCTCCGCCGCCTGCACAAACAACCCGCAATGGCGTCTCCCTCCGCGGGGGGCGGGCCGCGCCGCTGGGCCGGCCGGGGGCGGGGGGGGGGATACCAGTTTTCCGAAGAGGTTTGGGGATAAGAAATTGTCCTTCCTCGGCCACGACGACACGATGCACTGTGAGAAATGGTTCCTGCCACGCAGCCCTCTCCTCCGGGTTCGTCCTCCTCCTCCCATCACACACGCGTTTGGATTTTACATTCCACTGCTGCTGCTCCTCCAGCGTTACACAGTTTATATTTAGCTCTGGCTAATTCGCAAGGGAGAAGACAGACTGCAAAAAAAAAAACAAACAACCAAACCACAAACAAGTGCAAGCTCAGACCTGTATAAATAATTAACATCGGTTTAGAAACACTCATTATTCTGGCACTCTGCTGCAGCTGCCCAGACAGGGCGGCGGAGCATCCCCTAGCCCAGGGTGGGCACCCCTCTGCCCTCGGAAGCCCCAGTCGCTCCCCACGCTCGGGGTGACACTCACTGCCCGCACGGAGGAAGAACGGCAAACAAACCACCAACATCAGCCACCAAAACAGTTACATCTGAAATCCTACGCTGTTTCCACCTGGAACTTTTTCAACGACATCCCAACAGCCACAGTATTTCTTCTCCTCTGACACCACTGGGGAACAGCATGATGACACTCCGTAATGGGACGTTTTCTTTTTAATCCTATCTGGCAGTTCCGCAGCTGTGACTGGTAGTTTTATTAATAAACCGAAAGCTTTATTTATTTTTTTTCCTCTGAAGAGCCAGCTGCAATTTCTGCTCTGTTGATTGTACAGCACAGGTAGGCTTTAAAATGAAGTTAACTACATCCTAAGCTAGTTTCAAAAAAAAAAAGTCACAAATGTAACTATGAGAGGCTCTGCCCTTGCTAAGGTGGTTTCCTATGTCCCAAAATGAAATCTGCACTAAATAATCACTTCAGATTTATATCTGCTAATTATTTCCAGTACTTCCTCACTTAATGAATTTAAATGCATCACTGCCATTACTGTTTAATTTCACTATGGGCATTTTAGCTTAAACATTTTCAATTCATCATATACTTGTAACTCACAGACTTCCAGAGCCAGCTGGAAACAACAATTTCAGAACTAACTTTTTCATCTGGTGTCTCAAGGGTGTTTCTTTTTCTGTGCAACCATTAAAATCATCCCCTATAACAGTGCTTCAAAAACTTGAAAAAAATCCTTAGACAGCGTGCAGTCTACAACATGAATTAGTGGTTTCCTTCTACAAACTTCTTGAATAGTACTGAAATAGATGTAACAACTTCCTGATTAGAAAGATGTCTCAAGTTCAGTTTTTATCCCTATTTTTCCCCAAAAATGATATTTGATAAGGGATGACATTAAATAAAAAGGTACCATTTTGCAGCACAGTCATTCTATATTAATCTTGAGTAAACACCACATATTTGTGTAGCATTTTGCAAGACCAAAACATTTCTAAGGTACCTTAGAATAAGGTCATAAGACAAAAAGCTTGAGAAGTAACAGTGAAAACAAACTACTTGCTTCTCTGTTTGTTAAAACAATCTATCCTACTTATAACTTGTTTGTTGTTTTTTTTTTTCCAGGTCACTCTTTCATGCTGCACTGTCCCTCTGGGAAGAGTTATTTATATTAACATCAGCCAAGCCCAAGACTCCAAAATTAGGGAAACGAACAAGCCAGGTCACCTGTTAGAAACTGGTTTTGTTCTCATTCATTGCAGTGGCTGCTGAGGAGCGACACAGGGAGACTCTGCCATGCCAGGTGCCATGCTGTTCCTCAGGGGACGATCCTTCTTCCCAAAGCACTCGGGAAAAACAATAATCTACTGGGGTGATGTGGCAAAGAAAGGATTGATTTGCTCACCCTCAGCTCCAGTATAGGAGCAAGTAAGCAGAGCCACAGTAAAGAGAAGAATTAAGAAGCTTATTTAATCCACACAGCAGCAGAGCTAGAAGCAGCCTCAGAACCCCCACAGGTTATTGATTTAAGGGTGTTTCTTCAGCATACCCCAATTCCCAGCCCATCTTGAGAGCCCCTGAGCCTCCTCTGTGCCTGTTACTGCCTCCAACCTCACTTCAAGAAAAATACCAGACTCAGAAAAAAATCCCTGTGTGGACCTACTCAACCTATTCTCATATTTTGACAGGAAACTATTGATGATTATTCTTTTTCAATGCAGTGTGCTCTTATTTACTTAAGGGTACACTACCCACAGGAACTGTAAGCATGACACAACCCCAGACCTCCCACACCTGCCTCCCTCTCTCCACATAACCCGTTGACCAATTTAACACCTGTTCTAAGCCACTCCGCTTCTCCACAGGCCCAACGCGGCCACCTGCTCCAGGATTTTTCAAGAACCTGAAGGAATCCCCTCAAGTTTCACGTATGTGTTCGTTTAGGCTTGCCAAGACCGGAGCGGGCAGACGGCAGTTCCGCCGCTGGGGGCAGCAGCCACCCCTTTCACCAGCCGCGGCTGCTCCACGCCCTCCATTACCTGACGCCACGACCCGCCGAGGCAAAGCCGGCCACGCCTGCNACATTTAACGACCGGCCCGGGCTGAGGAGAGCACCGCAGCCCCACTCCGCGCCCGCCGGCGGCGGGAAGGCAGTCATGAGGCAGCGCGAGGCGGAGCCCCGCCCGGCCGTGCGCCTGACGTCACTGCGGCGCCGCCCCACCTGTTGCCATGGCAGCGGGGCCTGGCGGCGCGGAGCGCTGTGGGAAGCCTGGGGGGGGG
>RSEF01000013.1:17566319-17599891 GCA_003993805.1 Himantopus leucocephalus
GGATAAATATTTAAGAAACACGCCACAGTTGCTCAACTACAGAAGTGTATTTTCCAAGTGAAAAATTGATTTTCAGAGACTGTGTTAGACAGAGTACCTTACTTTCATCAAGCATTGTTTTGAAGTGTTTCAAAGAGATTTCCTTTCTTGTTGAATGTGATGTGTTACTGATAGTAAAAGTTCTACTTCTTAAACCTCTGTTCAATGGCATTCTTTAGATTTAGTGGAGGAAAAGCTGCACTAGCTGTTGAAACAAAATAGCTATTTTCCTAGTGTAAGTATTTTGGACTCATTGGTTAATTCTTTCCTTTGTTCTGCTGCAGAGAACGCAGACTGTGATGAGACAAAATTACATCAGATATACAAATGTCCTCTCAAAATTCAGATCTCGAATCTTCCCCTGAGTCACTTGAATACAGCTGATAATTATCTCATAAAATGCGTTCTGCTGCAGTTTGAAGAGCATAGGATGCCAAAGGAGAAACTGCTCAGAATGTTTCTCCCAAACAGAAGTCCCTACCTTTTGAAGGGGAGGAAGGACAAGCTAATAGTTAAAGTAGAGAAGTGAGAAACAGCCAGCACAGGAGATATTCCTCCACTGAGACCTTATAGAAGAGATATAGCAAAAGTTTTCCTTCCCTGACAAAGGGAAGCAGGGAAAAGGGAGTGATACACCTTGTCTCATGCAGCGTTAGGCAAAGATTTAAGCACCACATATCAGGTTCCCTGGCAAAACCTGTTGCTGTTAAAGCAATGTTCTACTTTGTTCTGAGAAGTGGGATGTGTTATAATCTGAAACTATCAACCATCCTATTTTTCATTTCCATACACCAGGTAGAGAAGCTTCAGTATGTCTGAAACGATGGTTCAGTAGTGGAATGCTGAAAATTTGAAAAACTGCAATCTCAGTGAGAGATAAATACATGCAGTTAATAAACATAATATTCTTTTCTTTAAGTCCTAGAAGCAAGTGCAGCATTACTGAAGATGGAAACAATTTTGTTGATATCACTGGAGTTGAACACACTTAAGCCAGAATGAAACATAAATGTCCACATAATCCTCTGTGACCTCTCAATTATTCCCACGCAGCGTAACAGTGATTTCACAGATTGCACTGGAGGGAAGTGTAATTTAAACTTTGTATGGTATGTGTGCTCGACCCTCTAACTTTCTTATTCAGTAGTCATCGAGGCAAGTTAATCTGTAGTGTATTTTAGCTGGAGTAAGGGTTGCAGCATAGACACTTGCGCCCATTGTGAGTCTTTCTGTTCTTTCTTGTACTATTTTCCATAATGATTTCATCCCTATCTCAGCGTCTGATTATTAGAGGAGTAGACTTTGTATGCAGAAGACAATGTATTGATTGCTAGCCGTGGTGGAGCTGTGTGGGAGACGAGTATTATGCATCTACAGCTGGAGCTTGCTGGAGTAAAGAATCACTAGTACAAAACATTTGCTGTAACTTTCCATGGTTAAAAAACATTTCAGTAATAAAATACAGGATTCCCAAAATGTAGCTTAGACAAGTTTCACTCAAATATTTACAGCTACGTATAAATATTTTCTGAGATTTAGGAGAACCTACCAGTGTTCACTGTTGCTTATTAAATTTATGCCTCCACTTTTGGATTTTCTTTTTCTGTCTTAACTACAGTAATTAAAAGCCCTGTCTCAACAGAAATGAGGAAGTTTGTTCTCTGAACTTTTGAAATTGGTTCAGAAGAACCAATTGGAAGAAGCAGCATCTTGATTCCTGTAACTGGTAAAACATTCATTGATTTCTACCAGTATCAATGTTTGATTTGGATTGTCTGCCTTAACTTTCCCTCTGAAATCATGTCAAACCCAGCCCTTCTTGTTACACGTGTCATACTAGACCAGCCAGCTTGTGCTTGCTAATATCTACTCTTTTTTAAACATATGCAGTCAGATTACATTGTCTCCCTTTGGTGTTACATAAAATTCACAGGTGTATAGTCAAAAAAGGTTCACTGTAGGGTGGCATGTGAAATATATTGGCATGAAGAAACGCCCCTTTTTAACTGGGTTGGTCATATGATTGGTATTTGGCAGAGAGTCATAGCATGACTCAGTGAAATCTTTTAACAGTGAAGCTTCTCATATAGTAAGCATTCCCAAGCACTAGACTGTATAGTTTTATTTCACTGAAGTAAAATCCCATCATATTAAATTATAATGTGGAGACATTATCTACGTTAATTTAATGGATGCAGGTCTTCAAGTTCTCACCATCTGTTCCACCCTTTAATTACAAAAACAAAAAAGCACAATTCACAATCCCATCACAAAAAGACGACTAGAAGTGATTTGGATGCACAGGTATGTGTTATACTCAGACTGCCAGCATCTGTTACACACACGTTTCACTTGACAGTAAGCTGTACTTTGCTGATAGCACCCCTACTTTAAAAATAAGTATCGGTAGTTTCAAGTGGATAAATAGTTAGTCACTCCCTCACCTAGAAATCCTATTGTCCAGTGCTGTGGTTCTGACTTCACTTTAGCTACAGCTGCTTTTCAGGGTAAGTGAAATTACCTTTGTGCCTGCAAGCCATCGAACACTGCAGAATCTTTTGGAGCAAAAGAGGGTACAGAAATGCAGTAAGTGAAAAGCCATGTTATAGATATCCTTCGTCAGTATTTTTTAGAAAGACTATCCTCTCTAAAAGAAATATATATATATTTTTCTTCTGGATGATATGTAGAAGGCATTCACATTTAAAACAGATGAACAAAATGCAAGTATTTGCATTCAGTGACACTACGCAGAAGCTTTTTCATTCACAGACGTAAGAAAACAATGAGTTTGTTCACTTAATAGTTATGACTTTTCTGTTAAAGATACCTTATACTTTGAAGAAAGTGTGTTTCAGTTTAAAAAAAACTGCTCACATAACTAGCAAAATTAATAGTAGCTGTAAAACTTCACAGAAGGGGTAGTGGGAGTTGAAATAGCCCTGAAAATCTTTAAAAAGATAGAAGAGACCTCTCCTGTCTCCTGATCTGTTCACCAGCCCATGGTGCCTCCTGCTATACTGGTTTCATAGTACAGAGCAAGAGCAAGAGTTATTTTCTTGAACACAGAAGTGTATTAAATAGTCACATAAAACCTGAAGAACTTGTTTTGGAAGAAGTCAGCCCTATCTCAAGGCTACTGTAATGTACACACCTTTATTGTGGAAATTCTTTCACTTGGTGTATTATCTACACATGAGTAATTCTTGATAGATTTTAGTACATTTGCCTGACTGTCTCCAGTTGGACACTGTCAAAAAATTAGAGCAGTAGTGGCTACACCAATAAAGTTTTTTTGACTACTAGAAGAATGAATATGAATTATTTTCCGCTGTAATAGATACCATTTTTTAAGGGAAGTGTAACTACAGTCAGGACAGAGAGGGCAATTTATGAAAAGGTACATTGAGGGACTTCAGCTAGGAACAGCTGCAGCACAAGAATAGTAAGTTTAACACTTACGCTGTTGAGACTAATTTGTATTATAGCCTTGGTGCCTGGAAGGTGCTGTTTCTGAAATAAACATTCCTCTGAGGAAGTTTAGACAGGTTTTTGTAAGATTATTTTTGATATTAAAATGTGAATCAAAATTAAACTTGCTGTGCAGTGTCCCAAAGCACGGGGCCAGTGATTCTGTGACAGAGAATCTCCCTTGTGAAGCTGGCAAGTTTCTCCCTCTCATTCTGCGCGACTGAGATCAACCACTGTTGTAATAGACCATGCATCACTTCTCCATGCATTCAGTCCTGTAATAAATATACATTCATTATGGAACTGAAAAATTCTAATTGCTCAAGTTAATGATAGCTTTCTGAAACCAGTTCTTCTCTCTGATAGTATACCTGATATCATTATTTAATTACGGAGTAATTATTCATCCAATGAAAACAACAGTCATAATTTCATTGATCTTTTCAGTTTGTAATCTGAGGAGGAAAACCACACTGGTTAAGTGTACAAATTAACATTATGCTTGTGCTAGGTACGAACTCCTGAGAGTAAATCTCTGTGTACCACAGCAGCAAGCAAGGCTAGTACTAGCTCCTGTCTTTGAACATATACAGACTGACAGCTTTGGGATGCACTCGCTGCAGTAAGCAGTGAAATTCAGCTAATTATTCAGCCAACACAGCTTAAGTTCAGCACTTGGGGCAGCCCAGAACAAGCCCAGCTTTTAAGCCGGCAAACTTTTAGGCTTTGTTGGCTTGGGCTTCCAACAGCTGGGTGTGCGCAGCATCTGTATGACAGACATGCAATACAATAGAGTGCATATGTGCGCTCTGAGGCTAACACGAGGAAGAGCGTTACTTTGCTGGTGAACACACTCAGCAGTTATCACTAATGCTATATACATTAAAAAGCAATTTAGATGCTCTGTCAGTAAGGTCTCGGTACCACCCGAAATGATGAGTTTTGGCATTACCATCTATCAGTGAGATTAAGGGGTCACCTTCGTGGCCATTTCTCATTCTTTGGCCAAATGCAAGTTTTTTATTAGTCAAATTTATAACAGCGTATTTTTTATTTCCATGATATTGATCTTGCACACAACTTCAGGGAGAAAAGCCTCTCAGTTTAGAATGACATTTCCAGAGCTTATGAGGTGTTGTGGATCATTTGGCTAAATCCAATTCAGTGAGGCTGAAAAGGGAGAAGAAAGCAAGCTACGCACAGGAAAAGGGATAGAGGAGAAGAATGGCAATCAGGAAGAATGATGCTAGCTTTGACAGAAAAAAGATGTCTATCAAGGAAGGAGGTCACAGCATGCAATGAAACGGGAGATGAAAAAAACCCCATTTATTATTCAAATAGATGAGATCAGGGTTTGTTGGTACCGTGATCACTAGGAGAGCTGGGGAGTTTGTTACAGCTGAAGGGAGGTATCTAATGTTCTCAGGATTGACCACTGCCTCTTCCCAACCACTTTTCATCCTTCCCAAGTCACGTGAGTTAGATGGATATGATGAGGGAAGGTGACCCAGCTCAGGGCTGGAAGGGTAAATAGTCTTAGCTAGTAAAAATGGAGACAGTACTTTGCCTATGAACACAGTGTTACTAATGAGGAAGCTCAGGTTTATGAAGCGTAGCTCCATCCACCGGGGGATATTCTCTTTCCAAGTAATTTACCATTGTTATTTCATTTTGCATGTTTATATATTTACTATTATTACACTCACAAATATTTTGACTGTCATTGAGTTGGCATGACTAGTAGTTTCTGCTTGGGCAATATAGGGATTACCAAGGATGCTTATGCTTGGGACTGAGGTGTGCTGACAACGCATGGCTTTATAATGCCAAACCAAAGTCAGTCCATGCATTTTTATGAATATTAAACTGGGTCTCAAACTTTCCTTAAAAAGGAAGATATGGTTCTATCTAGGCTGTGTATAACCCAGCTACAGTAGTGCAAATAGTCTCAGGTTGCTACAGCATGTTCTTCCACTCCACCCTTAAAATAAGGCTTTTGGTGAGAACACTGTTATGTAAGGCTGCAAACGAGATTTGGAACAATAATAATTATCCAACTTGCCACCTATTTTTAATACCTAAGATGGAAGGCACGGAAATTCTGAATGATAATAGTCAAAGAGCAAAGCACAGCAGTGAATCCACCTATTACAATGAAATCTGATTCAGTATTAGGTTAAAAATAAGGTCAGGTTATTATTTGTAACTAGCTATTACTAATAATACACTTGTTAACCACAGTGAAACGAAATCATGATCTAAGAATAAGTGTGCCTGTGCAATGAATATATCACGGTTCTCTTCTGTCCTTTAGCACATACCCAAATAGATTTCAAAAGACATTTTCCCTCCCCAGTCTCCCTATTCAGAGGAAGCATTTAAGCAGCAGCCAGGACACAGCACTGCTTGGAACTGAGCTTGAGAGCTGATGCTGAGCTGGATGGCAAGGCAGCAGTTTAGCCAAGGCATCTTTAGCAGGTTTTGTGTACCTGTTTTGTCATCTGTGACATCTCCAAAACAATATGGATATAATATTAACATGCTTCTAGAAATCACGGGTACTCCCCAACTGGGTTCATGCTTCCTTCATTACAAGATATTGGCAGTACTATGAAGGAAACATACATTTACCTGGCAGGAAAGTGAAGGAGCAATACCTCACATTTTCTTGCTGCAATCCTTTTTGGCAGTCTTTCTCTGGCTTAACTCTCTGTTTGGTTGGTCCAGATGAAGGTCATTATGACAATAACTGTGATGTAGTATTAACTGAACAGTAAATATCTGAAAAAAAAAAATACAATAGCTATAATATGCAGAGAATCTCATTCGTTCATTCAAACAAATAGGCTACAGAATGGCTATGCCAGTTAGGTGTTGCCTGGCTTAAGTGTAACAGGATCTCCAGGACAAGACAAGGAAAAGAGGCACAGAATAAAGGTAAGAGTCCTACTTATTGGTTGAACTGCACTGTGTACTTCCCCATTGCCTCAGCACTTTGCAAGGGCTCAGTTAAAGAGCAGAAATGTTATGACAAGCAAGGGCAAAATGTCTCCGAGAGCTCAGGCTTAATATCCTTAAGTCTGCAGGTACGGCACTTGGTCCTCCTGGATTTATAGGCATTTAATAGGATTGCAGTCTCGTTCCAATGAAAATGATCCTCATTACGGCCCTCAAGCCTCCCCAGCTACATTAGCCAGCTGCCTTCTTTTGGATTAGTTACTGCATTTTGCCATAAGTCTATGCACTAAGATGAGGAGAGAAAATACATCCTGCAGAGGTTTTAGCCATAATTCAGCCATCGCATTGTGTTTGAGATTTCACAGAAGCAAGCAGTGCAGCCCCTTGCTAAGATGTTGCGACTTGTAAAAAAACCAACAAACCAACAACCACCACCTCTTACAAGTCCTACATTTTTCAGATTCCTAAAGCAAATCATCTAAAAGCCAGAAACAGTGGTTTCTCCATAGTATGCTGGTACGAAAAACAAAGAGAGAGATAGATATATATATATCCCGTGCCTAACACAGGAAACATGATATAGGACTTTTCTGTACAAGGCATGTGGGATGTGCCAAGTTTGTGTCATTTATTAAAAAAAACCCAACACCTTGGATCATATTATCTCCATGACAACTCCTTGTATGTATTAATAATTTGTTGTGTGCTTAAATGTAGCTTATGGAAAAGACTGAACAACAGCAGAGCTTTTCCAAAGAAAGTATTTGTAACATGAGCTACACTGATTGGAGCCCCACGCCAGCAATCAGCAAGCCTAAAGCCTCCTAGCACAAACTTAGCAGGATATTTCACAGATGTTTACATTATTTGCTTAAAAGGAAGGAATTCAGCATATGCCCAAGTATCTATTCAACTGGGGTCTCTACTCGCTTGACTCTAAATGCTTCTGTCATGTTTGGCAAGTTAGTTAACTTTACTATCTGTTTCTCAATGGGGCTGGAAATAATGTATTTGTCCATCTGGCCATGACAGTGATAGTATTTGTCCTGGCAGTGGTAGTATTTGTCAAGTGCTCTAAAGATCAGAGCTGTTAGATGATACGTAGCGTTTTCAGAACTGTGGAGGAACGCAGCCACATGCTCAGGTGCACAGCAATGTACCTACTTCACCAGCACTCCTGCCCAGCCAGCCAGGAGACAGCACCAGGCTGGATGCACAAGCTGAGCGCGGCGTTCAGTGCCACGCTCCTGGAGAGAGAGAAGGACACAAAATATTTGCAAAATATTAAAAACCTAATATTTTTGAATGAGCACTCTTTTCCTAGCTTTTTTTAAGATTCTTGAATATGAAATATCTGTATCCATAGCAATTTGAAAACGTGATTTTCTTAGTTAGTTAGCAATTTCTTTCCATAAGACCGTACACTTCCTGCTTTCTCTACAACACCTGCATGAACTATGAACTAGCAAGTTTCACGTAATACGTTTTGTGGTATATAAGGTGATTAATAATGACATTCCACCCTTTACAGAAGCCATTTAATTGAACTGTTAAAGTGAGCAGGCCTCTGTTGATAGTGGTATTACTGATGTCACTGATTTTGTCATTCACTACCTGGACTCTGGAATGAGTCAAATATACAGAAATAATATTTGTTCATGCTGATGTAACACAAATACCTGACGTAAATAGCTTCTCTCCTAGTTCCCATCTTTTGCAATCGTTCTACTAAAGATCACAAGATTTATCTGACTTAATGGGAATATTAAGACACAAAACATACAATATGAGGTCTCAGTAAGTGGCCAGGATCTGATTATGTGAGAGATTACATGATATGTACTTCTGACTTCACCTGATCAGGAAAAGTCCCTTTCCCCATAGTGGCAGTTGACTTCTACACCGAAGTACCAGTGTCTACACTCTGCTTACAAAAAAATGTATTAACCAAAGGTAGCAACCCTACTTCAAAAGGTGGCAATTTCTTATTACAATATAGTATAGCCTTTTAATTCTGCATTTAGTATTGAAACACCATAGCAACAGACATTTCAGACATGCACTGACAGATAATTTAGAACCGGTAAAATATTCAGAGAGAGATAAGTGTGAAGAAAACTAATTTACGTGTTCCTTACTCTACAATGCTTAATCAACACTACATTCACATAGTTGTACGATGCCCAGCAATATAAATCTGCATAGTTTAAACACTGGCTGATTTCTCTTATACTACAATTGAAATATTGGTGTTACTGCAGTAACTGGTAAGATTATTGCAATTGCTGACACACATCAGTGAGTTTGAGATTCATTTCAGACCCTCACAAAATTAGTTGTCACTACAGGTAGTTTTGCAAAAAAGCCGAATAACCTCCTATAACTCAATGTGTGTAAACGTAAGTGCAGTCAGCTTGAACAGTTAAGCTTTTTATGGAATGCCGTACGTATGAAGCACTTGTCACTGACTTGGGTGCTAGGGCCGTGTAGAGCAGCATGGACTGCCCTTGGCTTACCACGGCAGACACACCCAGGCGATCTCCTTAGCTACACACCACACACACACAAGTGCCTGGCATACACTCCCACACTAAACACGAAGTATTATTACTGCCATCTCACATCTTAATCTTACTGTGTATCTGAAGTTACTGACAAACCCCCAGCTTATGCAACACAGCGGGTATTCTTTCATTATTTCATTCTCCTTTGAAGGCTCAGATAACTATCTAAGACAGAAGAGAAAAGCAACCGTGATTCTCTGAACTATTGATTATGACTCTCAAGCAGGAGGGAAGAACGAGATCTGATTTCTGATCCACGCATAGACTATTCAAAACAATACGGGGATAAAATAGAGAGCTAATGCTTAGGATAGAGATGGAAACCAAATTTTTCCCCTTCTCTGTGAATGTCTGGATAACCGAATCCTGAATTTCCTGTGCTGAGTCCTGAATTCTCTCCTAGTCAATGGCACAGCTTCAGCTGCAAGCAGGGAGTGCTGAATCACCTACCCCTTCTGAAGTTGCATTTGTTCTGGCAGTTAAGAGCTATGACTGAGCCTTTCAAACAAAAAGGGCTCCTTTCTTACCGAGCACTTTAACACTATGCTCCTCTGAACCAACAGTGGGTTTGGGAACCATCACACTTGCTCTAAAGACAGCAGCGATCATTACTGCAATCTGTAAGAAGCCCTGTCTAATCCACACTAGCTGTGCTTTCCACACACCTATCAGATAAAACATCACAGGACTTGGGTTGTAGTTTCATAAGCAAATAAGCCAGGTTAATAGTTTCCTGCTGCTCAGACAGTTTTATTTCTCTGCTTTCACTCCATCTTTCCTAGTTCAGAAACACAGCTGGCAGCAGGCAATGCAGTCCCGCCCCGTTTTGAGCACTAGGACCAGGACCCAGCACACTCTCTTTTTCAGCTGCATCAACTGCCTGCCACAGAAGAGCTCAGGAGTTCCAGCTGATAACCCAAACCAAAGTCCTGCCCTCAGCTGAAGGCTGGACCAGATAGCCTCTGCAGCTCCCTTCCAACCTGGCCCCTTCTGTGATCCTCACCCCACGCATCCCTCCCTGTGCCAGCTCAAACCATTTGTACATCCTCATGAAGAAGTGGACAAGGGCACAGATGCAGCAAAGAACGCATTTTCAAGTAGAGCAGGTTTTTTTTTCAACACTCCTTTGCTGGCAACAGAGGGGCAATAATGTTGAGAGGGGACTGCCACCGGTGTCACCTTCCTGTCAGCCTCAAGTGACCATCATCCAAGAGCAGAGAACACCTTGTTCTGGATCATAGTTAAGACTCTGACAAGGTCCTCAAGCACTCATTTCTCGTGAGGCTGAGGCACAGAGTAGCAAAATTGTACGTTTCTCTGAATGTTGCAGAAAATAAGTAAAAAATAACAGTAATTTGTTATTTTTTGTAGACAGAAGCATAATTAACTGAAAGATTGACACCATGAGGAGTTCAAAGATGTAACCTACTCGAGTTTCACCAATAATTTCACTATTTTTATGGAAAACACAGAGCTAAAGGTGGTCTTAAAACATCTGACTATGCCAGAAGGTCAACAGTTATTAAAGAAAATAAACTTTAGCTTGGCAAGTTACACAAGAGATGATGTTATTCCTTCATGTTCTTTGCATTTATTTGTTCAAGATTATTTTGGGAGTATTAAGGAACATGTGCTATAAAGTAAATTCGTGAAACCTATCATTTTTCAAATAACATTTTTCCTTCTACATCTTTAAGTACAAAGCTAAGAACATCTGAAGACACAAATCTATGTAAAAAGTGCAAAAACATTCTAGAAGAAAAACAAAACACCTGAGTTAGGTAATTCAAACAAACTGATGTCTACTAGGAGAGTATGACACCAAGAAACCGAGACTGACCTATGAAAGCAAACATTCTTTTCCCCTTGCTCACTATGTAATTGTTAATTTGCTTCAACAGTAGGTAAAGAATTTAACAATTTAGACTCAGTATTAGGCAAACCCCAACCAAGACAATTAACATCCATTAACTAGGAAAAGTCCTTGTTGATTGGGTAATTTCAACAGGGTACATTTTTTCCAAAGTTTGACCCATTTAAGTGGAATAATATTTTCTTTTTACTGATCATTTCAAGGGAAATCTTGCATTGACTAATGCCTCTATAATTTAAGATGCAAATTGCAGTAAAATGCCTAATCCGTCACAGATGCAGGTTTCTTTCATTCCTTTTTACTGCATGTTCTTCACCTCTGTCTTACTGACATTTTTTCCTTTAGGTAGAAAGCAAGTGTCCGAGTACACTAAGGCTGCTGAGGTTCACCACTACCTTCCTGTATTTTGCTGAAAGCTTAAGCTGCGCCTCACTTATTCCTTCTCTGTTAAGAGGTCATAATAAACCCAAGTCTTCCAAGGACTCTTTAAGTATAAATTGAAGAAAAGAAATGCAACACCGCCTTCCCAATCTAAGCACTATGCGCTGGTACAAGTGAGGTAATATTTAATGCTCATGCTTGACCTGAAAAAATTTATTTCTAAGTACCTAACACCAACAAGCGCCCTCCACTTCCTTGTTCCCAGAGGGACACAGTAATAGCGCTGAGCACTACAGGGACAAGCACAAACACTGCAAAACCGGGAGAAGTGATCGTAAACATCATCCTCCTCGACCCCTAGCAGACGTTTGGCAGGCCGGGCACGCTGCCCGGCCTGCACCCCCTGAGGAGCCGACGCTCGGCACACCGGGGACAGGCCGCCTGGCTCTCCCCTCACAGCAGCGCCCTTCGCTCCCGCCTCAGGCCTGCACCGCCCCCTCAAACAGAGCCTCACTGGGGAGGGCACCAGCCCTCAACAGGGCCGCTGGTCACACGCGCCGCAGGCCCACCGGGCTGCCGAGGCGGGTGAGAGTAGGACCGGGACCTGCCGCCGCACCTCAGCCACCGGGCGGGCGGGAGAGACCCTTCCCGGCAACCCCCTCACCGGCAAAGCGCATGCGCCACCTCCACCTCAGTTCCCCCCCGCCGCTTTGTGTCGCGCGGGGCCGCGCAGGCGCAGACGCGCCTACGGCTCCGTCCCGCCGCCGCCGCCCGGCCGGTCGGGCTGGTCCCGCTCGGCCTGGGCCAGCGCGCACGCGCGGCCCCGCCCAGAGGCGGCGCATGCGCCGTTCCTTGCCATGGCGTCCGCCTCCCCCTCCCCGTCGTGGGAGCTGGGGCGGTGACGTCAGGAGCGGCGGCCATTACACGGTCTGGTGCGAGGGAGCGGGCGGCAGAGCTGCAGCAGCGGAGAGCGCCGCGCCGGCCGCCCGACTCGCAGTGCTCCGGGCCGCCTCCGCACCCGCCGTCGCCGTTGGGAGCGCGGATCGTGGGGGGCCTCCGGGGTTGGTGCGGCAGTAGCAGCAGCAGGCGGTGAGGAGGGGGAGAGCGGGATGGAGGAGAAGGTCTTCACCAAGGAGCTCGACCAGTGGGTGGAGCAGCTCAACGAGTGCAAGCAGCTCTCTGAGGGGCAGGTGAAGAGCCTCTGCGAGAAGGTGAGGGGCGGCGGCGGGACTGGGGTGGCGGTGAGGGGCTGGTGGTCGCTGTGGGCAGACGGCCTTCGGTGAGGGGAGCCCCCGGGGCCGGGGCGGCCGCTCGGCGGGAAGGCGAACGGCCGGGGAAGGGAGCTGCCGGGCGGGGGAGGCGTCTCTCCGCCGGGTAGGCGGGCGGGACGCGGGAAGAGGCGTCGGGGCGAGCGGGATGAGGCCTTTCGGGCGGCTCCGCGGGGCTGACTAGAGCCCGAGCCGCCGGCGGAGGGTAGCGGGCCGGGGAGCCGGGCGAGCCGCGGCCCCTCTGGCTGCTGCGCTGGGAGCCTGGCTCCGCCTCCCGCCTTTTCATCGCCTCCTAAAATGGCGCCGCTGCCGGGATTCTCGGGAGAGACCCCCGAGCGCGGCCGCCATCCCGGGGGAGGGGGGGGAGGCTGGCTGGCCGGGCGGCGCGGCCCCGGCACCGGCCCTTGGCCTTCCCCGGGCCCCGCTTGGCGCTGCCGCCCCCGGGGCGGCCTCGGCTGGGCGGGGGGAGGCGGGTGCGGAGGGTCGGGAGTGAATCGACGCGACATAGTGTCACGATACGGTTAAAATTTTAAAGCGGCCCCAAAAGCATAAGTTGTTACAACGAAAATAAAAGCTTATGGTAATTAGTTGTAAATTACACGGGGTAAAGAGCTGCTGCTTGAACGTAACAGCTTTGATTTTTTTTTTTTCATGATATAAATAAGCACAGACGCATTTATAACTAATTGAAGGGTAGATTAGCTTTGGGGCTTTGGCTTCTCTGAATAAGGTTCTGGGTTTCGTGAAATTCACAGAATAGACAGTATAGGTCCCATACAGCTATTAATTTTTGTGGTGATGGATTGAAAATGTTGAGACTTGGATGTTAGAGTACTGTGTTAATTGAGGCATTATACTTTAGAAAGGTCTGAAAATCAGCCCAGGATAGATTGGCTTTTGGAAATTCAAGAAAAATTTTGTTCTAGTAGCATCCAGATGGATTTTCCAATTGGATTCTAATTGTGGATGTAACAATAGCTGAGCTTGTTTTTTGATTACTGAAGGTTTTACGTATGTCTACATTTCTAGACTGAAGGAAGTAATATTTGTGTACTGTTTGGGAACTGAAAATTAAAAGAATATGGGAAGTTATTGATTTATTGGGTTCTAAAGAAGCCTGCATACCTGCCATGAGAAGTAATCAGAATATTTTAAATTTGGCATCATGCCTTCAAATACTACAGCGTGTTGTTTTGGAAGCAAATTGTTTCCAGAGGACTATAAACTTGTTAAGAACTTGCAGTGTTTTTGGCTAGATGGGTTCTTGCTTGAGTCCAGACTTTAGTTGACAAGTATTCTAGCAACTTGAAATTGTTACCATTTGATACATTTTGTGTATTTTAAATTGTGTTGCAAGCGTCACTGCCTGACTATTTTTCATGTGCCTCTCTAATGAGAGCGGCCCAGCTTCTTCCTTGTATTGCTATGCTGGAAAGGCCAATCTTGCCATCATCTATAAAATGAACTGATGCTGGTACAGGGTCCTGAATACCGCATGAGCGGGTGTTTTGTAAGGTTGTATGGTGACTTGCAGGAGCATGAGGAATATATAAAAAGCTTTCAATTTACTGGGAGTTTTTGATAGGTGAGGAGTCAGCATACCATTAGAAATTCCTTACAGAAGATACTGTAGTCCCAGTCATCCTTGTTGCGCAAGATGACATTTTCATTTTTTCCCAGTGAAGAATGGAAATGAGCTTATTTCTGGATAAGTGTGTAATGCTGGTCACAAATAATTGTAGATAAAAGGAAAGGTCACAGAAAATTGTGTGTCTAACAGCTGTTTTTTGAGACAAGAGACCACAAGAATGCGTGAGAAAAATCTACCTGAAAAATATCATTTATCAGTAACCTCCCGTTGCCTCAAGTTGGGTGGACACGAGCCAGCTCCAGACCAAAGATAGTATTTCTCCGGGTAGTATGATACTGTGCTTGAGCTGAAATTCCCTATCTCTGGCTGGTTTGTGGTCAGCACTTTGCAGAATACAGCCATATGGCTGTTTATGTTAAGGAGAGGTGATTTGTTGATGATAACTACAGGTGGATTTACTGGGACTTCCTGTGAAGAGTAGTTAAGTTTCTACATGGTTGCTGATGTACGGAATTGGAAATAGGCCCCTGAAGTCTGAGTTTTCCATTAAGTTGTCTCTGCCCCCTCCGGTGGGAAGCCGTGGTTGTGAAAGCAGGGTGTTAGTTGAATTCTGTGCCCTCCTGCTGAGCGACAGCATTCCCTCTAAGGTGTTTTCATGCTTCCAGCACTGACTTCCAGAAACTTTGCTGAGTTGTGTTTCATGTTTTGATTGTCTTAAGTAGTTTCATGGATGTAATCGCATCCAAAGGTTACATTTTTCCATAAATAGCTTAATGTGTTAAGGACAGTGTCAAATACAGCTACTGTTCTAAAGGACAGATGAAGACCCTACTAGGTATAAACTGTCATTCTTCACCACATTAAATTGTAGCTAGGGCTAGTTAAAATAAACAAATAAATAAATAAAAAAATTTGCGAAGGCTTTTCCCCCGTGACACTGTTTGATTGGATGATCTTCCTGACTGGTATTTCTTGATCTGCTGGGACTTCGTGTGTGCAGACTGGTGCCTGTCTAATAAGAATAAGCCTAAGGGCTCTCTTGTATTTCAGTATTGATATCTAAAGAACATAACATGCTATTTACAAACATGATAATTAAGTGTGGCCGTTCATGCATCCCAGTTACTTTCTTCATGCGTCTTACGCTGTGCGTGGTTACCATGGTGGTGGTGGTAGCTGGGCAGAAATGCCTTCTAAGTCTAGGAATAATTTGTAACCATGAATAATACATAATACTTTCACAGATGATTTGAAAAAATATGAACCTCTGAGTGGTAGTTAAGTTATTCTAGGCTTAATATGTGCTGTGTATTTCATGTTACATCAGTATGTGACCAATTGTGTGTGCTTTGCTTAAGGATCTGATAAGTGTAAGTTTTGAAGAAGTGGTCAAAACGTACATCATATGGTCACTGTTACATATCAGCAGTGTTTGTCCTGTTAACACTGTATTGTTTATTGGCTGTTGTCTGTGAACAGAGGAGAAAGGAAGTCCTTTATTGCCAGGTGAGGGTTTTTCCACTGGCCATTTTGAACAAAAGCATGCTGTTTTGGAGTACTGTTCTTTTCCATAATTTGTGAGGGTAGAGGGAAGTGGACTTGTCTCCTTGCTGTTGTGTATAAATGCTGTTTATGACAGAAGATGGAGGTGTGGTACATTGCTCAGGAAGGTTGGATGACAGTCTAAAAATGCACAAAGGAATGAGTTGAATTTGTGGATGGAATCTCCGTTGCCTATTTCGGAAGGTATCTAGTGCAGGTGGAGGGAGAGGTATCAGAGTCTCTCCCCTGGAAATACTAATCTGTAAATAAGTGAGTTTGAATGTGGCATCCAGTTTTTAGGAAAAGAAGACAATTTGGTCAAATATGCTGTGTAGAGTGTTCAACGTTCTCTTCTCATGTACTTGAATTACTGGTAAAATACATCTGAATAGACAGTGCCACTATCCAAAATTTTTTAAACTAAGTGAAGGGCTGATACTGGTAAAAGCATTCAAGAAACCTTAATTTGAGCCTTGTCTCCTGCAGCTTTTGATCTGTAACAATGATCTTAGTTACACTTGTTTTTTGATTTGTCACAAGTGCTAATTTTTGTAGTATAAGTATGTTTCTGTGCCATACTGTTCTCTGGTATGTACCTTGTTAATGGTGTATTTTTCTAATTTTTTTTCCTGTTGCAGAACTTCCACCTTTGTTTAACATCAGATCTTCCAAGTTAGATTTTCTGAAACTGATTGCAGATGAGAACTAACCAAACATGCATGTACCCACTGCAGCTGTGTGAGCTGCTTGAGCTCTTTCAGCTTATGTTAAGTGCCTTAGTTCTGGGAGGGCAGTATGTTACTGATGAATATTTCTTTGGGGTCAACCCCCTCCCCTGCAATCAAAATTCAGTTCCTCTAATGCAGAGGACTGGCCAGGTTTGTGAATCTCACTCCTGGGTTTAAGCTATTACTGGCCTGAGATATCTACTCTGCTGCTTTTTCAGACAGAGGCAGGCATGTGTTCCCCTCCGCATTTTCTGCGGTTGGGGAGTTACCTTTTTTACCTGATTATTTTTGCCCAGAAGTGAATGTTTTAAACTGTCCCCAGCTGCGTTTGTAAGGGCATTTCCATTAGCTAGCTTTTGTGTTCCCAGATCTTTACATGTAACCATCACACATAACTGTTCTTCAAACTCAGATGATTGTAAAAATGAATGCTTCTACCTGAACTTGCTGTAAATCAACTGAAAAACCTGCCCCAACAGAATTCCCAGTTAGTGAGAGTTTCCTTGTGGTGGGCTGTGTATTGGACAAGTTCTGTGTCCCTCCACCCCTTCCCCTGGCAGAAGAACGTGGGTCTGGAAGGCACAGCATTTCAGTTCCCCCTTGCTGCTGCATTGGCTTCTGGATTCACTAACAAGGAAACCTGTAAACTACTGCCAGTGTCAGGAGAGCCCTCTTTAGTGGTTCCAGGGGCTGTGGGAGACCAGAAGATGGCCTTTGCTGCTGCTTTGTTGAACATACCAGGGGATCAAGCCATTGCTGGGTGCATGTAGTTATACCTTCCATCTCTGCAGAGTTACAGGTGTATTGTGAAAAGCTTTTTTGTGACATTTTAATAACTGTGTTTTAGATTATTCTGGAACACTTCCACAAAAAAGATTCTTTCACTCCCAGAGTTCTCTGTGGTGTTTTTTTAATGGTTGGTAATATAAAATGGAAATTGTCTCTTTACACAAAAGACATTTGAAGTGTCAAATTTGCCAGCCTTCTCACCTAGTTCTGATTATGCTTATAACGCTTTGATGTGCGTATGAGAATTTAGTCTTGTATGTGCCAATTCTTGTGGCATCAGCAGCTAATTTTTTTCAATTCTAGGAAATTCTGTGAAATTGAGTTGTGCTGGTGTGGGGTATTTTGTTTGTGTGGTTTGTTTCATTTTAATTACAACATTAGTTGTGATCAGATGGGAGTGAAAGATATTTTTGTGTTTTAGAAATTAGTTTGGGCATAGCTTAAGATAATAGAAGTAAGCACTCCTAAGTCAGAGCAAGTTCCTACTTGAGTTCTACCAATTCAAGGCACAGGACATGGATGAAGCTGTGGATTGATGTCCTCTTCTCAATCCACCTGCGGTGAGGCTGTTGCCTCCTCAGATCTGATGACAGTGCTGCTCTGTGATTGCTCCCTAGCCATTTTCAGTTAGTCATCCAGGTTGCCTTACACAGTGTAATAACCTAACCTGTCTGGCTGTGTCTGGCAGGAGTTGAGGAGGCCTCGTATGAAAGGCTGTGTGAAGGGAATCAAAGGAGCAGTGATTGAATTTCCATCCTTGCTTAGGGACCCTTAAACACTACACCTGCATTCGGTAACACAGTTGTTGCCCTCTGTTCCTTGTCTTTAGGCAGCACGTTAAGCTGAAAAAACAGTTTATTCCTGGCTAAAGAATAAATACTGGAGCTCAACTGCTCAGTAAGTCAGGTCTACAATATTTCTGCTGGGTATATCAAAAATACATTCCAATATAGGTGTTACATGCTTGCTAGGTGGTTTTGAAGTACGTTTCTTGAGTTTGACACACATGCCTACCCCAGCGTCCAGTCAGTATCCTGATTGTACCTCACTGTGCATCACCGTGCCTACCTGTGGTTGAAGTTGTTTGAGTAAAAGAGGTGAAAACCTTTTGAGTTTATCTGCAAGTCCAGATTCACGGCACAACTGGTTTGGGAATAGCTTTAGTCTATTTCTTTTTCTAACAACTTGAATGATACAGAATGAATTCAGCTTGTTCCTACAGATGGGACTGAAGACCATCTCTGTGTAAGTGGTCAGCTTCATGCTGTTGCTGTGTTTCTTGGAACTGCCATGGAGAGAGGAAGGCATCTGGATTTCCTGGGCTATTTGGCCTCCCATATTTTTTTTTTAAAGATTTTTCTAGACTCTGGTTTTCTTTTAATGCAAAGTGAAAGACACTAAGACCTTTTTATGAAGCAAAATAATGACATTGAGTTTTTTCAGAGGAGCCCCTTCCTATCCTTATGTTCCATCTGGTCTTGTCAGCTACTGATAATTAAGTAGCAGTTCCCCTTTTCTTCTCCCAAATCTGCCTCTGAGGGGAAGAACACTCATTGCAGTTATGCGGAGTATGTAAGACTGCTAATAAATTATACAAATTGAAGTTGAGGGAACTATCATGGCTGTGAGTGGTGTCGGTCATTGCTTTGTAATACAAGAGGGTTATGTGACAAAAATTTACTGCCTGCCTGCTTTCTTGTAGAGCACTAGAATTTACAGGAGAAAAAGGAAGACGGTTGTCTCATTTAATCTTACATGCAGTACTGGCATTAGGATTGATCTTTTGGTTGGCTAACATCTTGCGTTCAACTGGACTGTCTTCTAACCAAGCAGGAATTGCTGAAAGGGGAAGGGAGCAGTTGTTGCTGAGTTGTGGAGCTGTGAAAAAGCGCACCTGACTGTGTGTTGTGTTGTGAAATACAAAGCTGATTGGATTGTATGCTTTTTTGGTTAGTTAATTGCCTGTTCATGTTCACTGACAAATAGTCATTGATACATAAGCTACTATACTTTCATTTTGTGCACTCTGAATTAAAATAAAACTTTTGAGTTCATTTGTTAGTTCTATTTGCCCTATCCCAAGAAAATTAAGGGCTACAAATGTGTAGCTGGAGCTGTGACTCTTTGACCAGGCGTGCCATGTTTTGCTTCACTGAGTTCTAAACGTTTGGTATTGTTGGTAGTGAAAGAGGTTAGAAATGGAGGTATAGGCACTAGTCATAAAACATAAGAGAAAGCAGATTGGTTATCTTCTGTTTCAGTCCTGGGAAAAGAGTATTTTGCTGCTGTGTCGTCTTCTGTGTGGATGGAAATCCTGTTTTTACTTACTCTGGAATGCTAAATAGCTAAATGTCAATGGGGAACTTTGTATTTTAATTTTATTCCTGCTTATACATTCACATTGCACTCCTTAGTGGATTCCGAAGTTCAGCATAAATCAGGTTCCCATTTGTGCCATATAATCTGACTGCTGTCCTACCTCCTTCATAGAAGGGGGATATTGGAGGCCTCGTTTCTCTAGTTTTGTTTAAAATGTCAGACAGTGAATGAAAATATCTTTTTCTCTAAAAACGATGAGCCCATCTTTTGTCTGAACACATTCTCTTTCCTCTGCAAGTAAGGGATGGGGGGAAAACCCTTAAATTGGAGGAAACAAATGCATTCACTCTGCAGAAAACTTGCTGACTGTAATGGATGACTTTGCTTGGAACTGGAATCTCTTCCAGGCCACGACATTTGGCCAGCTAAAACCAGTATTCATCCCAATTAGCTGATCATTGTGTCTTTAGTCACATCCTGTGCATCTTGACGACAGGAAATTATGGGTGTGGTTTAAGTCTTCGATCTCGTCAAAATATCTTTATGGTAACTACAATACCTTTCTTTTTCCGCTTGGTTACAGTGGATGCTTCTCAACACACACTTTACTAGACAGCATGGTGGGTTGCAGGTGTGAATTCTGGTCTGCCAGGAATGACACATGACCATCTGCAGCCATGACTGTGGAGCTGTGTTGTCTAATTAAAATAATGGTTGTATTTCCTTTACTGACTTAGTGGTAATCTTCTGATAAGTGCTTTATAGCACTGGTTTGCTGCTATGCAGCAGTTCCAAGCATTGTTCTACAATTCTACAAAGGCACAGAAGTGTTTACTGCATTTTTTTCTTTTTCCCGATGTGCCACAGAGTTGTTCAGGGTAGATACTTAGTTTGAGCTGTCAGAGGTCCTGCTAGAATGTAGGGATCTAAGAATGAGTAGGAGTAACTGAAAAATAACTGGTATGTTCTGGAAGGAAAAAGGAGTCTGGGTACAGATGAATTCAGAGGGTTTTTCAGAAATGGACCACTTGGAATGAATTCTGTGAGGCAAGGTTGATGATATACTCTGCTTTTGAGGGAAACTCACTTGTCCGCAGCATAGAGTTGAGAGAGAGTGGGTGGATTATAGCCTTTATGGCACTTGACTCTGAGCCTTTATCGTGGCGTATAGGATAAAAATACATGGAGGGAAGAGGGGAAATAGATACCTCTGCATACATACAACCCCTGCATCTCATTAAATAAAACTGAAGATCAAACGGTAGTAGCTTTAATGGTTATGTTTAGGTTTTTTTAAAATTCTTATCCCTAACTGTTCATTATAAAATGCAGAGTTTACCCTTGGATCCTGCATTGTCTTACAAAGATTAGCTTGATTGTTTTATTTTAAGAACAGTGTTTTGCATAGAAGATGTGCTTTGTAAACAAAGGCAACAAAACAGTGCTTTACTGTTCATCTGGCCATTTAGAAGATGTGCAGCTGTCCAGGAAGGTTTTAATTCTTAAATAGTAGGTTGTATCTTTATGTGGTGCTACTTGCTTTACAATAAATTGAAAATCTGTTGTTTTCTTGTGTGTTCAAACCAATATTGGTTTTATTCTTGTTGTCTTTTGGGTATTTTGGGACTGTACAAGCTGCCTCTTTCCAACGAAAAGGCTGAGTAAGCCAGTATTTTAGATATCGAGTAGGAACAAATTCCAGTCAGTATGACTAAGCCGAAGTGTATTTGATATGTGCTTATTGTTTGAACTTTGAGATTGCTCTAAGTAAAATATGTGACTTTCCATCTCAGCAATTGCTGTTGATGACAGAATTTTACTTAGTTCTTCTTGTGCCACTGTATCTTACAGCTACGTATTTTTTCTGCATTAGACTTTATTGGTGCTTGGCTGTAAAATTAGCATTTATCAATTTGAAGTAATGGGTTCTTTTCAGTCTTCATCTGTATCCATTTGCACTTGATTTTGAAATCTGAGAGTGTAGCGCTGAAAAAATAGTTAAGCTGATGTGGAGGTAGGGTCTGTAAGTGTAATATAGCAGGCATGAAGTTTTTGCTTGAGTTTGTTCATCTCTTTTAAATTGTAGAGTACCATCACAAGTTAAAGTTTCTGTGGTGTGGGGTACTTAGGAGGATTGAAGTTCAGGGCTGTTGTAATATTAAGAATTGTTAAGAACTGAAAAAAGGCAAAGAAGTAAAAGCGCTAGTAAGTGTTCAAGAAGAATCTCTTTGAGAATTGTGTAATTGTTTATCCTTGTGACAGGCAATGAAGCCTGGATGTTTCAAAATGTTGATGTCAAAATACTGCAAAGGTATTGCGCTATTGTCCTTCTTGGCAATAGGTCAGTGGGTTTTTGAAGTACAAGGAATCAGATGTGTGTCTCTTCTCTAGTTCTTCCTCGGCAGGTGGTTTGTCCAAGGAGGACTCTGTCTTGCACTGAAGGCTGCTGAAATGCTCTGCAGCTTCCTCTCTGTGAGGAGGTGTTGGAGAGCTGCTGGTGGGAAGCCCGGTGTGCCGGGGAGGATGGACGGGGGTGGACAGGGAGGGAGTTGGGTGATGTGGCTGAGCAAGTAAGGTCATCGTGGATGTCAGGAAAAGGATCAATAAAGAGGGAGCGGAACCAGATGAGGTGTGGCCCACTACAAAGTCAGGGTCGGTAGTATTAGTGATAGCTTACCTTTGTGAAACTTGAATTGTGAAATTGTAATGTTATATGTACTATTGTCTTACCAACTTCTGTTTTTGTTACATTATGGTATATTAAAACAATTTTTGCTTCACACTTTTATAGGAATTAATGTGGAAATTTGGGGTAAGGTTGATGGACCACTTGTTGGTGGCTTGTTTTCAACAAAACCCACTTTTTCCACTTTCAGCTCAGCTGAAGCTCTTTTGTAGAGGCAAGTATACTGCTTAAGCTGTTCAGTATATGTCACTGTTAATGCTGTGGGACATGAGAAGACCGTTAAATGGATTAAGCAGTTCATAAGACAATATATCATGAAACTTGTTTCAGAACATGAAAATACTGAAATCCCTGCACCAGCATTCCTCCACTGTGGGATTTAAATAGTTCGCTGTTTTGCAAGTTGACCTGGAACAGTCTTTTTCCATCAGAGTAGCTGTCTGACTTATCTATGTGTTTGGTCATATGCATATCTGAGTGATTTAATATTTCAAAAACTGAGGAAGGAACAACTCAGTTGCTGAGAACTATGCCATTTTAATCTCGGTCAGCATAAACGTTGCATACCTTTGATGAAAAATGAATGCTGATTTCTTTGTGCAGTGCTTTCAGTGTGTTAAGAAAACACAGGGGTAGAAAGCATTCTAATTAAAGAGTAGGTTTTTTATACTGAAGGGCTGTAAGTATCTGTAACTTTCCCTGTCAAAAGGAGAATTAAGATGGCTAATGCTTCTGAATGTAATAGGGTATTAGAAGAGGCTAAGTCTGTTAAAATACCCTCAAAACATCCGGTGAGTGTCACTGCATTAAAATGAACTTAAGTCAGGCTATCTTAAAATAAATCTACACTTTTAGCATCTACCACAAGCCAGCAATGACCTATCTTTAGTACTAGGCACAGCATGAGTGGAAACTGTCATATGAGGTTGACTTTTGATGTAAATATGCCTGCAGAGTGATTTAACTGTTGTTGCTCATGCTGTAATATCTGAAGCTCTGTGTCGTGCAGGGTGCTTAACCATGACTGCATCTTTGCATTTCTTTCCAGTGTTGAATAAAATCTTGAATTTCATGAACCTCCATCATTAAACTATGTGTTGCTGGCACTTTTCTTGTTTGAAGTGGTGACTCTGGTGGCAAGCCTGGACAATGTGCAGGAACAATGAGACCACTTTTGGGGTTGGGGTGTCAGTCACTGTCCAGCTAATGGCTTCATGAATAGAGTGGAAACTTGGACACAGCAGCATGTTTCCTAATAACTTTGCTGATGTCAATACCCAGTATTTAATATACTGTTTAGATTTTAACTTCAAATGTTTCTTTCCGAACCTTTTAAAATCTAATGCTCTTCAGGTTATGATGATTTTTTTTTTTCTAGTGTCTAAAAATACTCCTTTGCTTAGCAGAAACACCCCAAAAATAAGTACGCAGCTTTAGTTGTCAGGTTAGGTTTGAGAAAGTTAAGAAAAGTGAGCATAAAATGAATGTGGTGTTGCTGTTCCATCTGTCTTTTATACTGCTTCAGAATATTTTGGGTTCGGTATGGCCTGTGCATAGGTGCTATTTGGTGCTGTTTCTGCAAGTCTTGGGTTATAATATATAATGTAGGGGGTTTTTATATTCTCTTGTCATTCTGGTAATGAGATAAAGAGAACCTTTTTGAATAGAAACATTGGCGGTGGAAAGGCATGGAAATCTTTGTAGATGGGAACTTGTTAACTTGTTACTATTTATATTTCTAATACCCTCTTGATTTAGAAAATCATTGTGGCATGTGTTTGGTGACTGTTCTGAGAACAAACTGTAACAACTGGCAAGTGTGATGGTACTATTAAGGAATTCTTGCATTATTTCAAAATTACCTTTCTGATGGATGCTATATTTAGCTTGTGCTTCTTCATACAAATTGCCTTTGTCTGCAACTTTTATGTACATAATTTTGTGGGGAAAACCGTGATGACAAAGATGTTTCCCTGCTTTGGTTTATAAAGATAGGACCCAGTGTTACTCGTGTGTACTTAAACACAAAGCTTGTTCAGAAAGCTTGTGCAGGTAATCCACCTGCTCTGCCATTGCTGATACCACTGGATGTTAGTTACATTCTAACTTCTGCTTCATATTGGACTCTCTGCCTTTGCATTCAAAGCTGTATGTATAGATGGGTGGCAAACAGTCTTCTGAAGCAAGATGTTGGAAGCATAGAACTCCCTGGGAGCTTTTGCTAGCTGATATGGCTGTGCTCAGCTCCCTGAGGGAGAGTCTTGGTTTTCACCATGTCTGAGTTCAGGCTTTTGGAGGGTTGGAGATAAGACGTGGCCATGGTTTTTAGATTTAATTTTTCCAAATACTTACAAACTTCTTCGGTTCCAGCAGTGATGATCGTTGTTTCATGCTTCACGGAAGCATTTTTGTAGGAAGTCTGAAGTTTCTCTTCTGCTGGAAATTAATTCTGAAGTACTCCCCTCAAGGAGGGGAAAAAAACCCCACCAAAACAAATTCTGTTACTAATACAGGATTGTGTAAAGCAAAATCTTTATAAATAAACTCTTACCTCAAGTACATCAGACAAGGAAGGGACAAGAGTTCATAAAGAGAGCAGGTAATAGAGAGCTGGAAGTGGTAGAGCATACTTTGAATACAAATGACTGTAGACAAACTCACAATTTTGTGGTTTTTTGTTTTATAGGCTAAAGAAATTTTGACAAAAGAATCTAATGTACAAGAAGTGCGATGTCCAGTCACAGTCTGTGGAGATGTCCATGGACAATTTCACGACCTCATGGAACTTTTCAGAATTGGAGGCAAATCACCAGACACAAACTATTTGTTTATGGGGGACTATGTTGACAGAGGCTATTATTCAGTCGAAACAGTCACATTGCTTGTAGCTCTTAAGGTAACATTTCTTCTCAGCTATACAATTCTGTATAAAACTTATGTAATTACTATCCTGAATAGATAACTATAATGATTTGCACTGCATTGGAATTGTGGGTACAAAACCTGAAATGTTGGCTGTCTTAGTTTTCTAAGATACTTCTGCAAAAAAACATTCAGGTGCAAGCCTGAACTCTTTCTAAAATGAGTGCTCTGTTTATTTTTCACTTGCCTAAGTAGCAATCTTTAGGAATTTGCTTGGGGAGACCAGCTTAATGCACAGGTGTAGTGAATCCCACTAGTAACAATGAATTTGTAATTAATCTCAGAAGTATCTGGCAGCTGAAGATTTGAATTAATTACCCCTTATTTTCTCAAAGGTTATAACTGAATCTTCATCTTAAAAAAGGCTTGGTTTTTATTGCTTTATTAACATATGATGGGGGTGAGGGGTGCAAATTCTCTTCTCTGGGAAGACATATGTATTTTCATGCCTCTAAAATAAACTGTTATGTTTAGGTCCGTTACCGTGAACGTATCACAATTCTTCGAGGGAACCATGAAAGCAGGCAAATCACACAAGTATATGGTTTCTATGATGAATGTTTAAGAAAATATGGAAATGCAAATGTTTGGAAGTACTTTACAGACCTTTTTGATTACCTGCCTCTAACTGCCTTGGTGGATGGCCAGGTACGTTGAAATTTGACAAAGTTAAATGTTACTGGTTGTAAAGGGACCTATTAACGCTGTATTCTATCAGCTCTCAGCTTTAAAGGACTCTTGCAGATTTTTCTCCTAATCATTTATACTAAACAATTGTAATTACACTGATTATACTTAATGAAAATGAATGACATAAACTTCATATTATCTAACTCTTCCAGATTTTCTGTCTACATGGTGGCCTCTCCCCATCGATAGATACACTGGATCACATCAGAGCCCTTGATCGTTTGCAGGAGGTTCCCCATGAGGTACTGAAAAATACTTTTCTGAACTCGTGGGATTCATGATTCAGCATATATTGGGTATTTGAATACACAGGCCAAAAATGAAATTCAAAACAGCTTAGCAATATGAAAGTGCCTGTCTTACTTTTCCTTCAAAAAAACTAGAAGAGGAAGGGGCATGTTCTTGCCTAAAGAAAGAAGCATATTTTAGTGTGCCTAGAATCTCAACAAGAACCACTTAATGATCTCGGAGGTGAGAGCTACTTTATGAAAATTCTTTGTTCAGATTAACTTCTTGATAGTATTTCAAGTGTTAACTGCACTAGCTGTTGTAGTTGACAGTAATTTTTTCAAAGAGATGCTGCAACAAGTTGTGCAGGGGTGGGGTGTGCATGTAGGTTTTTTTGTGGGGCTGCTTCACCCCCCTCCATTTCTGAAACACCTTCTGCATCTCTTACAGGGTCCGATGTGTGACTTGCTATGGTCAGATCCAGATGATCGTGGTGGCTGGGGTATTTCTCCTCGAGGTGCAGGTTATACGTTTGGACAGGATATTTCAGAAACCTTTAACCATGCTAATGGCCTTACGTTGGTTTCAAGAGCTCATCAGTTGGTAATGGAGGTAAGCAGAATAGCCTGTGTGTTTAAATTTCTGATGGTGTAGTTGGTGCATTAATACCGTACTCTTCGCGTCAGATGTGCACGTGCTGCCATGACAACTGATGATCCAGCTGAGAGTCTTCCAGAAACTCTATTTTGACATTATTCATGTGCTACTAAAGGAGTTTCTCAATTTGACAGTGGATTAATCTTTTTATTTTGTTTGGGGTTTTTTTCAGAAAATTTACAGTAATGCCCTAAACCAGACTGTAGTAGTAGATGTGATGTGCATTTCTGTGTAGAAAAAAGGTTCTTAACCATAAATGCTAAGTCCCTTGCTAAGAAAATGCACACAAATATGTGTCCCTTGGAAAAAAAAGATTTTCCTTTTTACCTTGGATGTGTGGTTTTGTTCTTAGTCTCTAGTTATCCCTGACAGTTAAGATTTTTAAATACGCATCTGGATTCTGGTTTTGGTGATAACAGCTTAAGATTTAAGTAAAGTGTGTACTTCAGAATTGCTGTTTTAATATTTTAACATCAGTTCCATGGAGAGTTCTTGCTGATTTATTTTTTAAAAACACGTTTAGCTCATGCTTACTCATAAAAAGCAACATATGAAGGCCAAAATTCCTTTTTCTCTCAAGAAGACAAAGATACAACCTGAATCTTATTTAAAATGACACCACAAATGCCACTTAGGGTTTTGTGCGTTGAAAATTCAGTTTAGTAGTCAGGTGGTTATATGGGGTACAACAAATGAACCTGGCTGTCCTAACTATTTTTTTTTTCTCTGCAGGGGTACAACTGGTGCCATGATCGGAATGTAGTAACAATTTTCAGTGCTCCAAACTATTGTTACCGTTGTGGCAACCAGGCTGCAATTATGGAACTTGATGATACTCTAAAATACTCCTTGTAAGTATGTTTAAAAATAAGATTTACATTGCCTGTGATTTTAAGATAGCTGCTGTAGCAAGATACCACTTAGTTATTGTGTTAAGGTATGGGTTTTTTTCTTAGAGGCTTTTGGGAGGTGAAGAGAGTGTGGAATTGTTGGGTTAGCCACATCTCAAGTCTTAGAGTCACATATCTGGAACTGCTGTTGCTGACGTCTCTCTTCTGTCAGATTAAAGTGAGACTCCTCACTTTTGTAGAACAAGTTTAATGAAATAATGTAGAGGTGTGTGATTTGAGAGTAGGAGTACTCTGTCATGTCTGAGGTAATGCCCTCTTATCTAGGGCAAGAGACTTGTAGAATCTTGGAATCCTTCAGATGTTAGGGTGTCAGCCTTTTTTTAATGAGGTTTCTAGTTAACTACCTCAACAGCAGCTTTATTAGTAAATGAGGCAGAAGCACTGTGTAAACTGCCCCCTTTGATAATTACTGGAGACTTGAACTTTCTAAATATATACTAATATTAGACCAATTTATGAGTCTTAAAACTAAGATTAATTTCTCTCCAGCCCCTAGTAGTAATTGTAAGAGGAGTTTAAAATATGGGGATTATAAATACATACTAATAGGAGTGGAAGAAGTAGAACACTTGTTCTAGAAGACTTTAAATGGTTGAAAAAAAACTTAACCTGTGTTAAGACTGCTGCTACTGTTAATTCATGTATAAAACATACCTGAAAGTAAACTGAACTCTTGCAATTTCATTAATATCTGTACTTTTCAGTTTGCAGTTTGATCCAGCACCACGTAGAGGTGAACCGCATGTTACTCGTCGCACCCCAGACTACTTCCTGTAAAGAGATTTTAGACCTGTACAGTATTGCCATGAACCATATGTTGACCTAAAGAAAATGGGAAGAGCAACAGTAACTCCAAAGTGTCAGAAAATATTTAACATTCAAACTTGTTTTCACATGGACCAAAAGACGTGCCATATTCAAATACAAAGCCTCTTGTCGTCAACAACTGTGACCACTTTAGAATGAACCAGTTCATTGCATGCTGAAGCAACATTGTTGGTCAAGAAACCAGTTTCTGGCATAGCGCTATTTGTAGTTACTTTTGCTTTCTCTGAGAGACTGCAAATAATAAGATGTAGACATTAACACCTCGTGAATACATTTAACTTTCCATTTAGCTATAGCTTTATTCAGCATGACTGTAGATAAGGGTAGCAGCAAACAATCATTGAAGCTTAAAGAACATTTTTAAAATAAGTACCAAGGCCTCATATTTGTTCTGAAACTGTTTGTTTGTTTTATTTTCAGGGAATACTGTTTAATTTAATTGTATTGATTTTTTTTTTGTCTGCACTCAGTTCCCTCTTCCACTCTTTGCCCTACCATATTGTCCCTTGTAATTGTCCAAGGATAGTGATTTACTCTGAACAGAACTGTTTTTTTTCTGTAAAACAATGTTACTGCAGGACAGAGCTGCAGTGTTTTTCATAATAAACTTGTGAACTAAGTATGGAAAAATGTCAAATCCTAATTGCATCTCAGGTCAACTGTGGTTTAATAAACTTAACATGTAGCTGGATGGGTTTTATAAACTTGCATAGAAATTTCCACCTTAAATAACTAAAACTGAGGTGATTGGAGTGTGCTGGAAAACTCTGACCTTTTGAGTTCTGTCCCAGGGAGGTGCCTGGTTGTTGATGTCACGCAGCTGAGAACAGAGCTTGCTTATTACTGCCGTGTTGTTCTCTTTCCCTCTTGGTGCTCTACTGAAATATTCAAAAATGGAAGAATATAGGATAACCTAATTGATGGAGTGTGGCTTTTCTTTAAGTGTAAATCTAAGTCTGAGTTGCGTACGATGTAGGTGCTAATACTTAAAATCATTTTCTGAAAAACTAAGAATAAAACCAGTTTTCTAAATATTAAAGGAAATAACTTGAAATTTAGTAGTACGTGTATTGCCCAAGCTTCCATTCTGAAAAATAGTGGTGTTTTATGTTAACTTCCGTTAAAATATTTCTGTTCTACTAATTTGCTTCAGAATTTGAATCCTGATTTGACTATTTTGTTCAAAACAGAACTTCAGGTTTTAAGCCTACTTAAGGCTTGTGCTTGAAAATTCTTGGGCGTATCTTAAAAAGGTGTACCTGGCTGTTGTTTTAATAGAGGACTCTTAATATTCATATTGTTTAAGAGAATTTAAATTCCTTGGGCACAATGTAGATTTCACAACAACATAGAGGATTTTTTTTTACACTGCTTCCTTCAAAGGGAAAGTACAGAAATTCTGCAAATGTCCCAGCTTACCTAGCACCCTAGTCCTAGACGCGCTTTTTGGGGTTTTCTTGCTTTTCTGCTGGAGGGCCACTTAATTCTCTAACTTGCTGAAAAGGTGCTGCATTTCACCAAGCATTGCTTCATCCCTTTGCTGAAAGGCTCTGGTGGTTGCTTTTTTCTTCAGCAAAAATTCCGACGCGTCCTGTAGGTTGGGTTCCAAATGGTTTCTGGAGAGCGCTCAGTCTTCTGCAGTTTGATCTCTTAAAGGAAGAAGTGCATGCTAAAAATAAGTGCATCTGAAGTGTCTTTTTTTAGCATATCAGGAGCTTTTGCTTTGATCACTATTAAAAAAAACGCACAACCCTTTGCTGTAGGGAGTACTTCACTTTAAATTCCTTTCGCTTGCCATTTCTCTAAATGTTTTTGNTCCTGTAGGTTGGGTTCCAAATGGTTTCTGGAGAGCGCTCAGTCTTCTGCAGTTTGATCTCTTAAAGGAAGAAGTGCATGCTAAAAATAAGTGCATCTGAAGTGTCTTTTTTTAGCATATCAGGAGCTTTTGCTTTGATCACTATTAAAAAAAAACCCACAACCCTTTGCTGTAGAGAGTACTTCACTTTAAATTCCTTTCGCTTGCCATTCTCTCTAAATGTTTTTAGATAGAACTTTGTGCCTTAATTGACACCATTCCTTCAAGGGTAATGACTTTGCCCTATTTTCTGTTTTCCCTGGTACTTTAATTGGCATGACGCATCTCCTGCTCTGGGGGGGAGCAGGCGGTTCACTTCTTCAGGTTCTGTACGCAAACACAAGCAGTTGTTAGTAAAGTCACTGGAAAATATTGAAAGTCACTCCAGTTTTTGCACTTTCCCCCATAATTGCACTGTGGCTGGAAGATTTGATTGAGAATATCACATTACAAACAAAAAAAAAATGTTAACTGTGATGGAGATTGGCCACCAGCAGTACTAACCAGCTAAAAAAGCATGGTTGGAAGATTCCAGAGGAGAAGGGAAAACTTCAAGTAGAAATAACTACTGTCTGGTTTATTGGTAAGATTGATCAAAATTCACCTGAGCAAAAGGTGGCTGCAGAGAAATGAGCATGATTAGGGTTTGTGCTTGTTTCAGAGGTCAGTGTTGATGTTTTCTTCTTGTCTACAAAGACTGGTGAATTTCATGAAATGTGAAGTAGCTGGAAATACCCTTTTGTGGTAGTTCAGTGTATTTTAAAACAGAACAGTTAAACGCAGGGTTTAGTGAGGAGGGCTAACATTGAGGTTTGGCAGGTCAGAAGCTGGTCATCAATGAAACCCAGCACTCTTCTACGAACTGCTCTAACTTCTTCCCCTTTTTTCCTTCTGTTTCTCAGAATTTGGGTAGAGTCAGTAGAATCCTGTTAGACAGACCGGGGAGGGTTTTGAGCTTTCTATATTGCATTTTAGTTAAGTCACACTTCCTGATGTCCTAGCATTTGGCCATTTATCTGAATTCCTTCTGAATTAAAGGGTCATTAACAAAAATGAGACAAAAATCACACTCCTACACAGGAAAACATGCAGTAACTTTGTTTTTGAAAGGAAAATTGGGATGGATTTGAAGTGTATAGATCTGCCAGTTGTTTTTCCCTTCACACTTTTCTACATGTTTCCTCTGCCCGCTCCCGTCCTGTGCTGTTCCTCTGCCTGTCATCTCCTGGCCATTGATCCCCGACGGCGGAGCTGCCCTGGCGTCCCTCTTCCGCAGCGCCCCGGAGGACGGGCTCCGTCAGCGAGGAGTGCTGCCTGTGTAGATGGATGTTTTCTCCGAGGTAAAGCAGCCCGTGTGTTCGTCGGGTTGTTTCCAGCTGCTGACATTTGCACACGCGTTCAGTATCCCTGCCGTGAATGCTCGGGGCAGCGTTACCTATTTCGGATCTTCTGGCAATACCCTGGGAGGATGCCTGATGCACAGGCAAGCGAAGACAGACAGAGCTAGTTACCTGGATGGTAACAGAATAAATTCTGCCTGGGGAAAGAGGCGGTGGGTGTGCATACCGCTGATGAAAGCTTGGGCATTTCACCTGCCCGTATGTCAGTCTGGTTAGTATCAAAAGTCCATCTGGAAATGTCAGCAGAGAAGAGATTTCTGAGAATTACTGATTCCTGCCAATCCATGCTTCCACGTTCCACTTGAGGGGATTTTATTTTTTTTTCATTTTCATATTGATAAACTTAAAACACTGAAAGTCATTTTCATAAAGTAATTGTGCGTTAAGAGCCTGGGACAAAGTCTTTGCTCTGGCAATTTAGAAATTCAGCCTGAATCTCAAAGGCAAAGGATTTCCTCACGTACAATACAAAACCACAACTGTTACGCAAGTGCTAGGTTTATTTTGGGCCTTTTTTTCATAGCAATAAACACGTTCCTCTGTTTTTCCCCCCTTCATCTTCGTTTCCTCAATAATACTGGAGTGCAGTTCCTGCTGGCAGAGGAGCTGTGACCTATGGAGCAGGAGGGGGCTGAAGGATAAACACAGTTGTTCATTCTGGAAAAGTGATCTGTAAGAAGAGGCAAATGTGATCGAATCACAGTTTTGAATTCCAAATTAAATGCTGCTCCAAATTCAGTTAATTGAAGGTGTGGCTCCACTCTCACCACTTCCTCGTGCACCTGTCACGCGCTGTTTATCACTCCGCTTTAATTGCTTCTTGTTTTGTCTGTGTGCTGAGCACTCATGGAAACTCAAGCTATGTTTTAGGGGGTTTTGCATAGCTTAAAGCAAAGTTTTACACAAGAAACGGCTTTTTAGTATTCTGTGGGTTTTTTGCAACCGTATGCATGGTTGACATGAGCTTAGATTTTGGAGCAAAACGTTTGCAAGCGATGGTTTTGGAAGTCCCGTGGAATGCATGGGGTGCGTTCTGGATGCCACAGTGATCCCTGCACGCAGTATTAGTTCTCTGCAAGTTGCGGGAGAAGGTTGGAAACAGGTAAAATGTTAAGTACAAATTGCCCTGGACGGTAGAAATCCTTCAGTACCCGGGAATGCGCTAAAAAAGCCCTGCAGAGTTCATGAGTCAGCCTACTGTGGTTTTTAAAAAGTTATTTCGGTGCTCTAATTCATTTGGCTGTGCTGCTTCTGCATGAGAATAAAGGCAAGCTGCTCTCTTGAGCAAGGGATCAGAGTTCTTTGGCATAAATACAAGAAAAAAAAAAGGCTGAAACAACACTTTTGGTTTTAAATTAAGCAGTGCTGCGTGTTTTAGCCTTTTAAAACCTGTGCCGTGGTTTAAAAGCTTTATTCTTTAAGATGGATTGAACTACAGCTCCTGATCTCTTAATTACTCTATGGTGAATAGAACTGCTTTTGGATGAAGATTAAACTGGTTGCTGCTGGTGTATAAAATATTAATCACTAACAATACCTAAATATTATATATATATAATTAGCCAACATGTGGGAAACATATAAAACCAGTTTGGACATAACAGCTTTTAGAATAGGAGGGCACTGTAGCACTGGAAGGGGTTAACCAGCAAGGCTGCAGAACTTCTATGTAGACTTGGAATTTTTCAGGACTGGGCTGGGAAGAGCCGCAGCTGAGCCGGCGCTGGCGCTCCTGCTGCGTCGCAGGGGAGAGCAAGGGCCCTTGCAGCTGACATTTCTGTGTTTAGAGCAGCATCTTACCGGGTTATGGTACACCAGACTCTGGATGAGTAGTTATCCTGTTAGCTCGCCCATCAAACTGCTGGGAAACTG
>RSEF01000013.1:17606935-17631187 GCA_003993805.1 Himantopus leucocephalus
CCCCCCCCACCTGCCACAGCGCACACAGGACACGCGTGTGCGGGGGGTGTTACGGGGCAGGTCGCTCGGCAAATGGCCGGCCCTGGGCTGTGCCCGCTCGGACAGGGTCCTGGGCACTCGGCATCGCCATGGTTGGGAGTGCCAGGTCATTCACTGCCAGGACACTGCCCTTCACGCCGTTTTTGGCTTTTCTCCTCAGGCAATGCAAGTCAGCTCAAAATCTTAAGGTCTTAAGACCTCGTTTCCTAGCACTTTCCTAGACTTGTNTAAGGTCTTAAGACCTCGTTTCCTAGCACTTTCCTAGACTTGTGCACAATATCATCTACTGAGCTCTTCTTTCTGCAGTGAAAGCCCCTGATCTCAGCCATCTCCGCATCTCAAAAGACTTTTCATTCATCCCCACCTCTCTTGACTCAGTGATAAAGCTGAGTTGAAGATGTTCAACAGATTGAGGAAGAGGGAAGCAAATGGCCTGGGACTGGCCGGAGGAAGACACGGTCTGCGGCTGGCTGAGGTCCTGCTTTGGATGTTTGACTAGTCCTGAGCCCTTCAGAGGACTTGTTGGTCTTCAGAGGGTAGACCACCTCCTAAACTGCTAACTAAGCTAAGGGCAAAACAGCTCTGAGACTTCAGCCTGTGGCTATTCTGGGCAGGAAACGTCTGCTGTGATCTCTCCCATAGGATGCACAGGTACAAGTACAAAACGCAACGTAGGCAGACGCTGGAGCGAGAGATGAGGCAGAAGGNAGCTCTGAGACTTCAGCCTGTGGCTATTCTGGGCAGGAAACGTCTGCTGTGATCTCTCCCGTAGGAAGCACAGGTACAAGTACAAAACGCAACGGAGGCAGACGCTGGAGCGAGAGATGAGGCAGAAGAAGGACCTGGAACTGTGAAAGACTCAGTTCTGTGCTCCCTTTCTGTGGAGCACGACAAAATAGAGCTCATCAGCTGGGGAAGTTTTACTCACAAAAAGGGGTTTTTTTACAAAGAAGTACCCCATCGGTGGCGACTCTCGTCCCCCAGCCCCGCTTTTCTAGTAAGAGGCCTGCTGGGACCGGGAAGGTCCTGAAGACAACAGCGCCCGGGGAGCAGGCACCAGCCTCCCTTCATCCCCCGGAGAAGATATTCAGGTTCCCCCCTTGTTTGTATGTTACGATTCGGGGGTGTCAAATATCCAAGTCACACATCAGCCTTGCTGTAAGTGGATTTGGGTGTGATTCCTCCACATCCCTGGACAATTCTGCTGTTTACCATCAAAACCAGGAATATTTACCCCGAGTTCCAGTTGTCATCTCATATGCCCAGATGACTTTAACTACTCCTGGCTACTCAGAGTCAGCCCCTCGCACTGTCTCGTGTTGTCCTGATGTACTCTGTGTTGAGCTGGTTGTCCTTCTCTTCGTGTGACAGATGCCTCATGTCACCTGCTATGGGTCCTTCAGCATCTCAGTATAGTTTTAAACAAAAGAGCTCTCGAGATGTCACCTTAATAGTAGCGAGGGAACAATTCCTCTGTGCTGGAGATGATATTAATGACTTTACAGCTAAAACGAACATTTTCCTCCCACCCGGCTCCCTGCCTCGGCTGCCTCGTTTGAGGAAAACAGATCAAATGAAGAACTTGCTAATGCGGGCACACACCGTTCTTTGATCTTACTAATGAAAAACCAGACAGTGTTAGAATACGTATTAACTAGTCCAGTATTAAACATGACTTCGCACTGGATGTGAACAAGAGGAGTGCTATTACTGCTGTCAGTGTCATCGTTAGCCGCGGTGACCCAATTAATGCGATATGAAACACGACAGCCCTGCTGAACTGAATATTTAACTGGGAGGTTGTTTTAGAGGGGCTGTAATTTCCCAGAGCAGACGAGCCCGAGGAGAAGCTGGATTTCCCATGGACATCTATGATGTCCACGGACATTCTATGGTTCTGTGATCTCAGGAGCGGCTGCAGGATGGGGAGTGGCAATCACCTCTTCAAGATGATACAAATCTATCCATCGATTCACTGATTTGACTTAAAATAACGGGGGGAAAAAAGCAGACGTGATACTACAGATTGCTGATAATGAAGGGTTAGTGGGCTACGGCAGACGTGGCCATTACACAGCTAAAGGGGTTTATCCCTCTCCCTTTAGGAACTACGGCACCCTGGAGCGGTTTGCCGGGGCGAGGGGGAGGAGGGTGAATGCTCTAGAGCAGGAACACCCAGTTTTAACCAGTTAACCTCTCCTGTGGAGTGGAAATCCTACGGTGGAAGTAGCTCTCCGCAGGTGACCAGAGCGCGTACGACAGGAGCCCTTGAGCCGCCAGCGGCACGTTAGTACGGGGAATTGCAGAACAGCCGTGACTAACCGGGGTTCGAGAGGCAAAGGTTAAAAAATACAAGCATGCTAAGGTCTCTGAGCGCTCCAGCAGCCTGTGTTAACCGGGAAGCAGCGCAGAGGAGAAGCTGAATGAAGAGAGTTCAGACGAAGGCAGAGGGAAGCCGGAGAAACTGCCCCAAGATCCGGAGTCGTGCCCTGCGCTGCGGTACGGGGCGCTCGGCTCGGTGGCACCGCTGTGACGGGGGTGACAAAACCCCCTCGCTGGACGTTCAAGGTAAAGTATTAATGAGATATTAAGGGAGCTTTGCCCAGATTCTTAATGAGTTAAAAACCGGTGCTTGCTGACACCCCGCAGCGAGCGGGAGCTTTGCCGCAGCGCAGCACCCCGAGGTGCAGGACGCGGCGGCAGGGAGGGGGGCTCACCTCGGGCTCGGCCACCGCCGCCTGCGCTCGGGCTGCCAGCAAGGCCAGTGGCCAAGCACCGTCGGGACACTGCGGGGTTCAGCTTTGGAAATGATTTCAGTCACTTTAAGCTGCGGTAAACGCATTACGCAATACTTTACTTCCAGCTTTTGCTACAGTCCTCAACGCGTTGGTATAAAAAAGCGCTATGAAAACCTCTTGTCCAGGCTGGAACCTCTCCGTGCTTCAGTGCCCGGGGCCAGAAGCCCCCCAGGAGCTATTTCTGCCCGGCTGCGTTTGCAGACCCCCCCTGAGCCAGGTAACGCTTGGGTCTGGCACTAAGCTTTACTGTCCCCCGGCCACCTCCATCCAGGGCGCCGGGGAACTGCCTCGCGGCTCGAGGCTCTGCCACCCCACAGCGGGTACTGCAAAACCGCAGGGTCAAGAAGGGCTGCATCTTGAAATACGGGGTTGGCCCCAGTATAAATAGGAAAAATAAATCCATTAACTACTCTCTGCTGGCCCTAGGGTGCTATTCATCCGATAGGAAATCTTTAATGGGGGCAGAAAGCCCCACATCAGGGTCACAGAGGTCTCCGCCCTGGAAATAAGCTTTCAACGCCGAGGAACAGGTACAGCATGACACCAACGTAGCCCCGGGGCTGGGGGGGGGAAGAAACCCAGGGTGCAGCCTGACGCTTGCAGCTCGGACAACAACTCCGGACGATGCCCAGAGAAAAACCCAATCCCCGCCTGGCCGGAGCAGCCCCCGCCGGCGCTGGGACGGCTGCGGGGGGACGCAGGGAGCCGAACCCGCTCGCCCAGGAGCACCCCAGCAGCGAAGAGATGCCGATACACACCTGCACGGGCCGCACCAGTCCGTTTGTTGGTTGAGGCCAAAGCGAGCTCTGCATTTCTTAGGAGAGGCAGGATCTGAACACAGAAGCATGCGCGGCGGAGAATGGGCAAGGCAGAGGCACAAAGAGGAGGAGGAGCAGGAGGAAGAAAAGAGGCAACATCATTTTAGCCACTTTAACACACGACTAAAAGACTACAATNTTTTTTTTTTTTTTTTCTGCAACAGACCAGAGGCACCACCTCTCCTGGAAAAAAGTGATCGTTAGGCAAATATCAGTGATCACTGCTGGCAGCTGGGGAAGAAGGAGGCGAGGGAAACAACCTCAGGTCTGGGAAATATGGGCCATTACGGGGAAATTCACAGCTCTTCGAATTTCTTAAGTTTGGAAAAGCTGCCAAATCCCAGAGGCGCTGCCTGCCCCCCTGTGCCTGCGTCCTTACCTGCTCCCTGCCTGTCCAGCAGCGCCTAAACGGGGCTGCCAGCGAGCTCGGACTGCGCACGGAAAAGAAGAGGAGGAAATGTTGCAGAAGCAGGCTGAAAGCAGAGTTAGCACCAAGGAGAGCCGGGCCCAGGTTATTCTGCTCTGCCCCCCACCATTCCCCTTCCAGTTTCCGTGGAAAAAGCTATTCTCTGTGGCCTCCCCTAAAATGTTGCAGTTTTGCTGTATAATTATGGGGCTCATTAGGGCAAAGCCCTATTTGCTTTCAGGCACGCCGTGTTTTTTCTCTCGTGCTATAAATGGGATTTGAAAAGTACATTTCTGTGCTGGATTCACTCCCTCTTTCAGCTACCACCAGTGTCTCCCGTTGTTTATGACTGGCAGTTGGGTTTCAGTCCTTAACAGGTTAAATTACCACATATATGGATATATAAATATCTACATACACTACATAGAAGCCTAAAAGCTCGTATTCCCCTTATCAGTCTAGGCACTGAATGAGATCAACAGTGTTAACTAAACTGGAGGTATTACTGGGACACAGATAAGGAATTGCTTTTTATGGACAATTCAAAGAGGTCATCCAACGGCGATTCATTAAATTAATGAGATAATCTGAACTTTATGAATTAATGCAGGCAGTGGGATTCTGGCCGCATGGAGGTGTCATCCACAGCAGTAACACCGGAGCTGGACTCCGATGCCCTAACCAACAACTGCACCGCCCAGATGCAGCCAGCTGTGCACCGTGGGGTCCCCAGCTCAGGTGTGACGGGTCTTTGTGTGGGTGTGCGAGGCCAGGAGAGCAACAGGCTGGCCTGGCACCCTCCCCGGGGAGCACTTCTGGAGGGAGAGAGAACGAGTGTTTTGCTTAGAAAGGCAATAGCCTGTCATCTGGCTGACTTAATTTCATCTGAAAGTGAGTAAGAGCAACGAGCAGTAATGAACTGGTAGGCTGCAGAGTGGGAAAAGCTCTTTGTGAGTCTTTGCAATCTCAGAATGGACATACTGGAAATAACAGGCTGTCTAACTTCATGTATACGTGATGCCACAGCAGGAAAGGACAGTCTCTTGATGTTTTATAATGAATATTTAGTGGTACAGATATTATTTATTCCCGATATGGCAGAAACACTTCAGAAACCAGCACAGGAATAGCCTTGGACGATGGTAACGTGTGTGTCACCAGCTGAAATCTGTCAAAAGGGCCTTTTCTAATAAACAGTGTGGTGCCGGGAAGCAACTGATACTGGGTTTTAGTATGACTTCACTTGAACTCTAGGTTACTTTGAAAGGAAACCCAAATTCGGGGTAGTCTCATAGGTCATCTTCAAGCCCTTCACTGCATTTAGTCCCACATGCAATACTGATGCATTTGAGAGGAGATTTCTTTAATTAATGGTATCTGTAGGGCTAATGGGGACATTCACCCTGGATGTTTTGAATAGATTAAGTGTAGTGATAGTTTATATGAAGTTATGCACTTGCCAAAACATAATCTTTTCACTTTTCACACACTACCCATGTTCGAATTCAAACATGCCTACGAAAAAGTCACCGCAATGTTAATTTACCCGGTCTGAAAAACAAATAAATGTGTATTTCTATAGTTAAGCTCAAGAGAATAAAAGAAAACATGGTAAAACACGACAACTGCTTCGGATTATCCCCTCTGAGCCGAAACGAAGGGACAGCCACCGAGCCGCACGCATTTACCTGAGTTGGAATCTTGCTGCTTTTCCCGTGTTCGTCTCTTCTTTTTCCCCTAGGAAATCAAAGGAAAGGCCGTTAGTCCGCGCTCCCAGGAAACCGAGGGTGCTGCGCGGGGTTTTCGGGGCTGGATCGGTCCGATGGGTGAGGATGCTACTGCCCAGGCGAGCGGCAGGTCCTCAGCTGTACTGGCTGCCACGCCGCTGGCTCTGCCCGTGCCCGGGAGAGATGAACTGGGAGTTGCTGCAAGGGGACCTGCTCAGGTTTATCTACGTGGACGTCCCTTTCCCTTCGCCACCTGTCCAGTCCAGTGCTCCAGAAAAGAAACCCAGGAGGAACTCCCAAAGCCACCACCCCCCGTTGTGCTTGCGCACATGCCGACGGCTGCCTTTGACACGGCACAAACGTGTTGTGGGCATGTACCTTATCTCAGGAATGACCCCTCATTCCCAGTACGCCCGGTTCCAGCACCGCGGGCGTTCTGACACATCCCCAGCACGCCAAAACCACTCTGCACGAGTTCCACGTGTACACAGAAGCAGCACCAGAAACTCAGCGGAGACGGCGGCCGCGTCCCCATCACCACCCCCCGCGGCTGCTCCATCTTCACCCCAACACGCTCTGTTTTATGAGCCCCCGACCACGCGACAAAAGCAGCCGAGACCCCGACTGACACTGCAGGCTGCATAAGAAGTCGCAAGAGAAAACGTTAGTGGATGCAGAACAGCTGTAATAAACCCAGCGCCTCTGCCGGCGCTGCTCAGCACCTCTGCCAAATCCTGCCAGTCCTCCTCCGCCCACCCTCACGTGTCTCACCTGGGAATCCCACCCATTGTAGCTTTACTTAATTAATGGGCAATTTAATTAATAGATTTAACTAGATTAATGGAATTAAACAAGATTTACCGCATGCAACAGAGGCAGTCTGATCAACAGCTGATCCTCCTGGCGTATGCTTATTCCTCCTCCCTCCTCCTGTTTCTAAGAAGCACTTGGCCCATTTTAGCACCTTCCCTGTTTCCAATATGCGCTTTAATGTGGTGCCTTATCCCTGAACAGAAATTGCTCCATAATGTGTCACCAGGAGGAGCACCCCTGACTTCAAAAGGGAAAGCAAGTTTTAGGAAATCCACAGAAACTTATTTTTAAATAATACTTATCCATTCCAGTGCAGCTCTGGACCCATCTCTCATTCTTCTGTTTTTTTTTTTTTCCCTTCACTAACAAGAAAACTCAATTCTATCCTGAAACTGCCTCTCTGACTCACAATACGCAACAACTCCCCTCATCTCCTAATGAGCTTATTAATGAGGGCACAGCGGCGCAGGCGCAAACCCGGCCTGCGTGGAGCCGGCAGCTCGCAGGGCTGCCTTTGACCCGTGACTTTTTATATGACTTCTTGTGGTTTGAGTGAAGGTGGAAAGCTCCGAGCTGCGGTAAGCTTTTTCTTCGGTGTGGGAGCAACTGTATTTCCTGCCCGATATCCGCATCACGTGTTGCAGAAGTGACCTACATTCCTCCTCCTCCCTGCACAAGCTCCAGAGAGAAAAGCATCTCTTGCAACGACCGCGAGACCCGAAGCAGCTGCTTGCGGATGCTGGGAGAGCCAACGTCCGCCTGCGGAACCCGCTAGCTACGGAGCAAAAATTTTTCTGGAGCAAGGAACCAGCCCTTGCCAAGACGAAGGATGCTACGGGATTGAGATTTCCATGGAGGATGCGCTTGGTCTTGGAGGAAGATGGTGCCTTGCTCTCAGGGATGCTGCTGCCCTCCAGATGCTGCTGCCCTCCAGATGTGTGCCCACCGATGCTGCCGCCCTCCGGAGCCGCTCTTAGAGAAACCGGGGCAGCACCTTTAGTGCTGGCTACAGGAACGCACGATCCCAACGCTCAGCGTGTTTCAGGGCCCTCTGCACTAATTAATTTTTTATTGCTGAGAACCACCGCTATTTGCTGCGCGGCTCAGCTGCTCCGCTCAGCAGCCACTGCCTGGTTTGGGGGACTTTTTTTTTTTCTTTTTCCACTCTGGAAAGGTTTTTTTGTTTTTTCCCTAACAGCAACCTTGGCTGGGAAACAGGCTCAGCGAAGAGCTGGGCTGAGCTTGCGAGCTCGCAGAGCGTGTAGTGCCGTTTTCTGCGCTTGCTCAAATTGCACTTGAATACTTTGAACGTGGTGTGCTTGATTTGGTCAGGGTCCGCTAACAGTGACAGATCCGGGTGGGATCAAGGCCCCTGAGGGACAGACAGAAACTCTGTGACTGTCATCCTGTGAGTGCCACTTACATGCCCTGCAATACACGGGGCTGCTGCTTGGAATGCAACCCCTTGGAGAGTCCAAATTCAGACCTGAGCAGTGCTACAGCTCATACAAAGCAGCTTACACTTTCCCATTTTGCCTTTTAAAAAATTATTTCCCATTATTATTACGCTCCCGTGAGCGCAGCTAGGGCAGACGCCCTGCGCTAGTTTTAAACCCACAGCGCAGAGCCGGCAGCCCCCAATTCGGCAAAACCCCTCAAACCTACAGCATGTGCCCGGGCTCAGCATGACGTGCCCAGGGCTGCGGAGCCCGCGGTACCCAGCCCCGTGATATAAAGCTGATAAACGAGGTGCTACCGCAAAGCGAACGGAGCTGAGCAGGCTGCGGGTGCCCGTTCAGCCCCCCCAGGCCATCCCGCATCTCTGCCCCACGCTCTGCCCCCGCTGGGCAGATGTCTCAGCTGCTGCCTGAGATGCACAAAGCAGTGGGTTTCCATAAAATTCAATTTCCAAAGATCATCCACATCGCTTAAAAGTTCCTCTTCCTTTCTAATTGTATTTACTTGGACAAGAAGTGAACAAACTGTTTGGTAGGGGGGGAGCTATAACGTTAGTGCTATAGACAAGCAATGAGCCAGGAGGACGTTCAAAATACTCCTGAAATGTGAATTTCTATAGCTATCATGCCATCAGGAACGGCATTACCAAGGTCAGACTGGATGTTTGGCAAACACCAGTTGTCAGCCCCCCCNCAGGAACAGCATTACCAGGGTCAGGCTGGATGTTTGACAAACACCAGTTGTCAGCCCCCCACGGGTGGTTTCTGGCCATGCCATGGGGAGGGGGTCCGAGCCGCGGCAGCCACTCACGTAGTTGTCTCTGGCAGACCAGCCGGGGTAGAGCTGCATGTGGAGCTGCCGTTCCTTGCGAGCCAGTTCGTAGTACTTGGCCTGCTCCTCCCGGGACAGCGCGTGCCACTGCAAGGACAAGCGTGGTGGTGAGACATGGCCCCGCTGTACCCTCCCACCCCATCCCACCGCGGCCACCCCGCTCCGGGACACATCTGACTCTGCGTGTTTAAGGGATAAGAGCACCCGGGTTTGAAAGCAGATGCTTGTTACGTGCTTAAGAGCAGCAGCAAGGGACGGGGATGCTGCACTGGGACGATGGTGCTGAGCCCTGTGTGCCCTTACCCTCCTTCCCAAGATCTGGTTGATGGCGGCGCTCTCCTTCAGGGTGCACTCGGCAATGACTTTCGCCCGCATTTCTTTCATATACAACATGAAAGCGTTCAGGGGCTTCTTGATAGTGGGCTTCTTGGCTTCCTTCTCTCTCTTTGGTTCTGGTTGAGGTTTCCTTGGTGGGACAGAAAGAGGAGCTGTCAGCGTCGGAGCTGCCCTCCAGCCCGCCTGCCTGGTGGCACCAAGCTCAGCAGAAGACTTGACACCAAACCCACCCGATGGCACAAGCGAGTCGGGAGCCTGAGATCTGCGCACCGTTGCCCGATGCAGGCAGAGCTCGGTGTTCATCCATCCCTGCCCTCCCCGTGCAAGCATTAATAGGGAGAAATGAAATGGGCATTAAGGAGCTAAGGCCGTTGAGGAGCCCTGCCGGCACTTCCAACTTACATGTTTCGGTCATAGTGCTCCATCTCTTGCTTGCCGGAGTGGGGCACGATGGCGGGGTGCGGGATGCCGGTGGTGTGCATGCCGGAGCCCAGCATCAGCGGGTGAGTGAACCTGCAACAGAGAGCGCATGAGCCGTGCCGGGAGGGCTGTGCCGGGGATGCCGGGGATGCAGCCAGAGCGGTGCAGCTCACGAGATGGCACTCTGACGTGGCAGAAGCAGACGGTAAGCGGAGGACACGGAAAGCAAACCCGCGGGTGCTGCCAGGCTGGCGGGGGGCAGGCAGTGCCCACCACCCCTGGATCGCCCCCGCCGCGTCGGCAGCGGGCACGGCCGCCCGAGCTGCCGGGTCCAGGTGCCACACAGCGGCAAGGAAACCAGCCCGACCAAGATCAAGGGCACTTTCAACCAGCGGTTTCAGCTACTCAGCTCTCTCTTGTTGCAATATCTTACTAGCTCTGCAAAAAGGAACAACAAACTCAACCCAGGGGTTTGGATGGGAGAGATCAGGACCACCCCGCACCTTTCTTTTAACAGAAATAGCATCAGTCTGAACATGAACCAAACTGCAACTCTAGGAGGTGCACCTCGCCTAAGCAACGCTCTCCACCAACACAGGACTGAGATCACGAGAGGTCTCGCTAGCTTTCAGGCTTCATTAGCTCTCTCGAGAGTTTCAGAGGGTAAAGCCAGCGCAGTCAGCTTTGCCAAGCTTGCCACTTTATGACTGCAGCTTGAGATGGCAGAATTGCCCATGGGAGATGAACTGTTCATTAGATATGCTGGCACGAAAAGAAAAGCTGTTTAATTTAATCCACCAGCACAGTCTGATCCTTATCTGACCAGGTGTACTTTCTCGGCTGCAGCGGCGCTGTAAAATCCGCCCCAAAATCCTGCGAGCGGGAGCTCCTGCGCCGGGCTCGGCGAGGCTGTTGGGCTTCATCGGGGAACCGTTAGCTCCTCTCTCGCCTTCGAGGCCAGGCAAAGCGATGCCTCGGTGAGCAAGGAGGGCTGGCAGCGCTCCCTCGCCTCTGCTGCAGGGCTAAGGGTTTGCATGGACGGAGGGTTGCACGGCTCGAGGGTTGCATGGCTCGAGGTTTTTGCACAGCGAAGGGTTTGCATGGTTTTCCTGTGGGAAACCTCCGCTAATGGCTCTTTAGGACAACACGAAGCAGAAGCGAAAGCTGGTGCGCGAGCACACGCAGCGTGCACAGGCATCCCCACGGCGCTGCCATCCTCGCTGGAGCCACGGGGGCTTTGCCCGCCAGCACGCCCGGAGGGGCTGGGCTCTGCCGTTTCCATCCGCAGGGGATGTGTTTTGCTCACTGGGACATCACTGGGGTCTGGGTATATTTACAGAGGGCAAAATTCAGTCCTGGGTGACCATAAACTTGCAGTACGAGTGGTCTGGGGCTGTGTTATGCGCTTACGTCTCAGAGCGCTGAGCTGTGCCGACGGGGGGACAACAAGTCCTGCTGTCCCACTGCCCGTCCTGCTTTTACGGCTGTGACTGAGTACAACAGATCAGTCTCTGCAGAGCAAAACTCAGCGGTGGTGGCCGCAGGGATATATTCAGGATTAAGGTTAGTGACAAGGAGCAAAATCCTGAGCAAGGGATTTCACCCCCTCTTCCCAACGCTGAGCTGATGGCAGAGGTTTCTGGCTTTGTTCTGCGGATTAAAACCCAGTCGTTGTGCATCCTCCCGGGACGCTGGATATTCCCCTGACCGCCCTTTGGACCAGACACTGCCTCGAAGCGCCTTCTCTTCCCACGGCTGCCCCGGGGAAGGTGCGTGGCCGTCCCTGGGTGGCCGAGGTCTGCTGCAAGCTCCTACCGCACACACTGCAAGCTGCGAGACCAGCCGAGCTGCTGCCCTGTCTCACACAGCTCATACTCACCTGGAGAAAGAAGCCCCAGCAGAAAGCGCTGACGAATACGGCTGTCTAAATCCACATGACGGGAGCGGATAGACAGACTGGCTCTGCCTGGGATCGGGAAGAAAGAGTCTATAAAGTATCCACAGCTACGTGGTGTTTCCTAAAGATACCCTTTTCTAAGGAGACTCACAGCACCGATGCCCCAGGACGTCTCCGCCTGGTGGGATGCTCGGGGTGTCCCCTGGGCTCAAGGGGCAGTGAGGGACTTGGACTTTATTTTGGGAGAAGCTGAGTCTCCCTGGAAAGGTTGGATCCAGCTCTGACCCCCCCTCGGTCCCCGGTGTTGAGTGACACTGCAGCTTTTGAGTTCATCCTGTTAAAACGCAAAACACGGAGGGGTGCTGAAAAACTAGGAGACGTTGCTATCGCACAGATGAAGTTGCTTAAAAGAGCACAGTTTGACTAAAAACATATAGCCTGGTCAGTCTCTCTCTGTGCGGTGCACAAGAGGCTGCGCAGTCACGGGCTGCACCGGGAGGATGCCCAAGCATGGGAATCTCCCGGTGTCCGGAGAGAAAGCCCCTACTCTGCCCTTGTCCACGCTTCAGAAATGCTCTGGTTTCCACAGCGCATCCCTAAAAGGATGCCCGTCATTTTCAAATGAGCCAAAAGCTCTGTCCTACGTTTCTTTGGCAAGTTGTTTCATACTGGGGACCGGGCATGTACCAGACCTGGAGCTGGAAATTATTTTTGAGATAGTAAAATAACTATGCAGGAAGTTCCTCGTTGTTCCCAGCAAGGGAAACCCCCCCGCCCACCCCGGTTTTCATATGGCGATAACTCAAAAATACCTTGGCTTGTTCTGCAAACCTGCCAAAAGATGCACCCAGCCTGAAAGTGCGCATGGAAACCAAAATGCCCGAGGAGGACGCGAAGGGGTGCTTACACCCCTGCAGATGCTCGTGCTCCTCCGGCCAGGCTGCACAGAGCTGTGCCTAACACCAGCACCAGCTATTTTCAGCTCTAATAAGCAAAAAAAGCCCATTATCGTTAAGGTGCGGTGCCCTGCGAAGGACCGAGCTCCTGGATGCCAGGGATTTTTCAGGGCTAAAGACAAGTTTCTGCCCCGAAGAGGAATAACGACAGCGCGGCGGCAGTCAGGCCCTGGAGCCGTGCCGGGGAGGAAGGAGGTTTCTGTTTCTGCCGCTCCGGGAGCTGCTGTGTCTCGGCTTGACCGAAATCTGCAGGATCTGTCTGTAGGACAGGCAGGCGAGGCGGCGGGGCTCTGTTTACACCCTGCCAGGCAGAAGCCCTCTCCCACCCTTAGATGTCGGCGGGTATAAACACACCAACAAACAGCCAAGTGCTACCGCGCATCGGGAAACCGAAACAACCTTTGAAGTTGAAGGCGGCTGCCCCAGGGCCGAGAAAACACTCGGAGCTAATCCAGAAGCGACACGCGTTACTGCAGAGGCTGAGATAGTGGGATAGAAAAGGAGCCGGGCACTCGCGGCTTCATCCCAAGTGATTTTGACGTACAAATTAACGCCATTGCAGAATCAATCCCGGATGGGAATGCGGAGTTACAGCCTGTATCGCCCGGTGATGGGAGGGTGGTGGGAAAAAAAGGCCACGGGACAGCCGTGGAGGGGTCCGCCGCTGCCGCCGCTCAGACCCCGGGGAGCGGGCGAGCGACATNCCACCGCTCAGACCCCGGGGAGCGGGCGAGCGACACGGTTCGCAGGCTGCCGGCTGATGTTTGCTGCCAGGCTCCTGTGAGCAAAACTCACTCAACTGGCCTCTCGGAGGCTTTTATCCCACTGTCATCCCAGTTAATTACAGAGAGCGATAGCAGCTCCTCCTCCTGAAGCTCTCGGTGAGAACAAAGCCTGTTTCTGCCCAGCTCCTGCCTGCCGGCTCGTGGAAGAAAAGCTGCTTCCCGCACATGGGCACTCTGCCTTGGTGGCACTGGTGTGGGCATCCCCGGCACGAGCATCCCTGGCACCAGCATCCCCGGCACGAGCATCCCCGGCATGCAGCCCCCGCTGCCTCCTGCACAGGGTCATCGCTGCCACTTCTGCACCCCCCTGCACCGACGTGCTGAGCCTCGGCTGAGCACTGGGCACTTCAGGAGAGGTTTTGGGGCTCTTCCCGTAAATTTTGGATGAGCAAAGGCTCTATTAGACACACGCGCTTCGAGGGGCTGCTCTCTGCTCCGTCAGGCTGTTTGTTGCTTTACCGTATCTGCTCTATTAGTCACTAATGAACGCGTCTGACGAGGTCGCTTGAGGATGCCAAACCCCGCAGACGCTGGGGCAGCTCTCAGCAACGCAAACTCCCTCCGCCTCCGACCGACCGACAAAACCTCTGTGCAAACCAGACTTCTTTCCCTCCGCGCGCCCAGGGCTGCCCTTAACAGCATCCCACCCCGAGAGCGGACCTTGCATTTGGCAAAGAGGCTCCTCTCTCACCCCCAACTATTTCTTTCATGTTACAGCACAGTCACCCCAGTACTTGTTTTTCCTGAGGATGAATCACATCATACGAGGAGTTAAATCATCGCCCAAGAGTAGCAAATTTAGCACAGAAGGCAAAATGTAATCTCTTTGAAGCCAAACTCTGTATCAAAGGCCTCAGCCTCTGTTTCCTTGTGGTTAAATATCTGGAACATGAAATTCATAAACAAAACAAAAAGCTACCATTTTACTTCGCGTTTTAGTATGCTTCGCCTCTCCCATTTTTTGCAGTACGTTCTTGTACCTGGAGGTCTCCGCCGGGCTTTGCGGGGGTTTTGGCAGCTGGCACCGGGGAGGATTTGGCCGTCTGCCCCCAGGATCACCCTCCCCGCACTCTCCCCCTGTCCCGGCCACCCCGACCCCCCGCCTGCAGCCTCCCCGTGAGCCTCTGCAAGGTCCCCGCGTCACCGACCGCGATTAAAAATTAATCTGAATTGTGACGATGCCCACACAGCGCTGCCCGCCAGACCCGCTCCCTCGGTGTGCTGACGATCACGGTGACAAAAGCCAGTGGCAATGACCACAGAGCACATACCGGTGTATTTTTAACTCATGTCCCTGGGGCAGGTTTCCCAACAGGCTCCACTTTGCGGGATGCTCCTCGGGGCTGGCTCACGCAGGAGGGGCTTTTTGGGAGGGCTCCAGCTCACGGTCCCTCTTTCCCCGTCCCCCCCTGGGGCAGCGGGTGCCACCGAGCCGGCTGTGCCACAGCCAGGCTGCGGGTACCGGGGTTGTTTGCTGGGCAGGTCTTTGCCACCGTGTATTTTTTCCCTGCGTGTCAGATCCCGAGGAGCACCATGGTGCAGTGGATGGAGCATCCCATTAGCTTACGCCGCACCAGCGGCACGCTCAGGGAAAGCAGTGTTTGTGCTGCGAACCCCAATGAGGGAGAAAATTACCTCCTACTCAAAGAGAGAGGCTTTTCTTTCAATTAGGAGAGGTGGGTAGGAAGCTCTCCTTGGGTTTCCTAATCCGCACTGGCAGCTGGATGTAGGGCAGGAGACGGTTTAGAATGGGGCAGGTTGCAACCCCGCTCCAGGGATGCCCCAGCTGGGACAAAACCTTCAGCCTCTCCGTGGATCTGCTCCCCATCGCTAAAACAGGGCTAAATCCTCCTCCCCATCACACAGCACGCAGAAGGGACGACGCCGGGGTGAAAGCACTGTGGAGGTTCCGGAGAACGGCTGCACGCGGTTTGTTCGATAAACCGTCCCCGGTACGGAGCGGCGGGTGGGCTGGGGGCTGCGCGGGGCCGAGCCCTCCACACTCACCATCCCATCGACGGCGTGATCTGTCCGACTCCACCGGGGGGGAGGGGGTAGAAACCAGGGATGTCTGAGGTCTGGGAAGGACGGTGCACTCCTGCGAGAAGGGAGAAGGAGATGAGTTGGAGCCGGCAGCGCGCTCTCCGGCTGACCCGCACCGCCCCCGACCCCCCGGCTGCTGCATCTATGGGCACTTGCGGGCAGCAGGGAACATCTGTGAAATAGCTGTCTGCAAGCGGCAGGATATTTTCATTGCCCTTTTTATCGCTGTGGTTCTCTCTGTGGCGATGTGGTGGCTCGTCCACGTTGCTGCGGAATCCCAAACGCTCGTGTAACGGGGCGGGCAAGGCAGTTTGCTGCCGCACAAGCGTCGTCCCTGCTCCGTGCCACCCTGGGGCCAAGCAGCAACTTGCTTTGGGAAGGATTTGATGGACTCTGGACATCCCTCAGCCCTTCCCAAAGTGCCTGTTCAGGTGCACAACTGATGGTCAAAGCCATTCCTACACCCCCTTCCCACCAGTCTCCCCCGGGACCCCCCATGAGCGGCCAGCGGGGATGCTCCGGCAGGCAGCACTTCTGTCTCCATTTTAAACAATTTGAGTCCCCGTTCAAAGCAATCGTTTCGCGGGCTCTGTGGGTGCCAAGGAACGGCGGAGGTGGGTACGGTGCCAGCTGGGAATTCACCCTTCGCACGGGGAATCCCTGCGTGATCTTCAAAGCGGCTGGCACGGGCGGCATGGCCAGAGGAGACAGCCGCAGCACCTCTCCGTTTCCATTTGGACTTGAAAACAGCCCGCGGAGCCCGGGGCTGCGGGTGGGACTCAGACAACCACAGCGCTGTTGGCAAAAGCAGCCTCCGGCTGAGCCCCGCACTGGAAAACTTGCGGGGGGGAACAGGGGCCGAGCTCTGCCACAGCACCGTGTAGTGCTGACTGCTAACGAGCCTCAGACAAAAAATCCTGTACAGAGATAAATGCATCGAAGAAATTGGTGATTAGTTGCAAGGAGTTTGCAAACTCCCAAGTCTGGATTATTCTCCTAGGTGTATTAATGATAAATGATTAATTAGGAACGACACCAAGAGATTCCAAGCACCTTATTACGAGTTAACTAACATAAATATATAACTGAACTGAAAGGAATCTATAACTTGGTATGAGATTTGCCTACGGCTGTGCTCAAGTGGGATGCAGCAGCTCCCTGAAGGTCAAACAAAACCAGCATCTGCATTAGGCAGCTGCCAGGAGTTCCTGACATGTGGACCTCCAACAATAGACGTTGTGTAAGCCAGAGCACAAGTTATTCTCGCTGGCCCAGTGGTTGGGGCACCAGCCACTGACTCAGAAGATCCTGCTTGTATTTCCTTGTCTGCGTGTCCTTGGGCTACTGTGAAATACTTTAAGGGGATGCTGTGAGAATGAGCACGACGGTGACTCTCAGGCGGTTACGCTAGGCGATAATGGGAGATATTTCAGCGATGAAACTAGAGATGGGACACATCCCGAATGAACGGGGAAGGAAACCCTCGTCCCAGCAGCGCGGGGATGGGCTGTGCAAAGCTGCTCACGGCTGCACCACAGAGGCAGGTTCGAGCTCAGGATGATGGTCTGAACCTCTCCACAAGTGGGACCTGGGTGTCTCCGGGATGGACAGACTCCCCCTGCCTCCGACGTAAAGGTACAGGTTAAATGGGAAAGGAGAGACTGGGGAGTGCCTGCACGGAGGGTGCAGGCGGGTGTGCAGCCAGAGGACAGCTTCCCAGAATGACTGACCCACTGCAGAGATGAACGCTTAGGGACTACTCCAGTGCCGATCACAGCCTCCACGGAGGGATATAACCAGCTCATCCCTTGGGTGAGCTGCTCCCGCATTGCTTAAGGCTTTCCAGGCTAACGGCGAGCCCCTGGAGGCAGCTCACGGCGAGGGGCTTTGTGCTCTGCAAGGCATCTGCAAAGGCAGCGTGAAGGAAGGTGCGTGGGGTCACCCTCCCGGGAGGACTTAGAAATCTTCACGCTTCCTCTTGAGATTCGGAAATCTGCCATTAGCTGGGCTTTTAATAGGTTTATTTTGTTAACTCTTCATCTTTTTCTGCTGAGCTTATTATGCTCTGGTGGCTGACAAGCAGTGTGCTGGCTGGAGGAAAAACAGGATCTGCCTGGGTATCTCTTACACTGGACCAAACTCCTGCCCATCAGCATCCCTGATGACTCCACAACGTGGCCTCTGGATTCAGACCAGTAATTCAGCATGCCCTCCAGCCAAGAGCATCCTCAATACTCCATCGTTTTAGCCATAATGTTAACACAGCAAAGCCAATGTCTCCGGGACAGTTTGGATCACTCTTGGGTGGAGGCCTTTGCCCGAATCACCACAGTTGGTTTTGTGCCTCCGTTTTACCACTGAATTCTGAGCTCTGATGAACCCCAAATCCCTTCCCGAATGTACTGTGACACAAAACTGTCAATTTGCTCACTTTCACATCAAATCAAGACCAGGTTTGTGCAAAAGCCTGGGTAATCTGAGCAGATGTTGAAAGATTGTATTGCATTAACGTAAGGTTGAGAAAAGTTTGATTTTACACTCAGCTTGCCAGTAACCCAGAAGAATGATGGTCTGGGGTGAATTCCTGTGCACGTACCTATATTTCACAGTTCAGAGTTTAACCTCTACCTACTGTACTTTCCTCCGCAGCCTCACGAGCTAATTGACGTGTCCTGGACTCACACAACAACCCAAAGAGCCAAACCATGTGACAACCACATAACGTGTGGCTACGGACACACACATAAAACAATCCAGTTAGCTATCAGACACTGATCCTGTTTAGTCAAAATATTTCCTGTTTCAAGCATTTATTTTCTCAAAATGACAACCTGACAACAGTTCGGGTATGAGTCAAAGGAAAGATTACTTTCCATTTTCTGGTTGACTCTTACGCATCATCTCGCGGGCTGGTCTCAAGCTCCAGGACAGCTTGCACAGAGAATTGAGCACGCTTGATCAGCAGAGTTGGCACTTTTGATATCAAACTCCTCTCTACCAGGATTACAAAGCATTGCCAATAAGCTACATAAACTCCCACTGCTCAGCAAAGCCCCAATTGACCAAAGCTGTTGACTTTTCCCATTGACCGGGAAGGTGACAGCCTCGACCCCAGTGGTCTCTGGCACCGTCCCCCTCCCAGCACGCAGGTCCCCGGCGGTGTCATTACCTTGTTTCTGGTTGATGTCGGCGGGCAAGTGGGGCGAGTGGGAGCCGTGGCTGAAATGGTCGTTGCTGTAAGGGATGAGCGGGGTGAGCGGGTGGACTCCGTGGGACGGCTGCACGACGGGAACTTTGTTGGACTGCAAGACACAAGGAGGGAGAGGACTCAGAAGCTGTTGGGCTCCGTGAGCAAGGAGGGCCGGTGCCCTTTGCGGCCCCGTCATTGCACGCGAGGCTGGGAATTACTAAAAATCCCCAACGACTCTCAAGGGCAAGGCAGAAAATGCCCTTGCCTACTTAAATAAACACTACAGCATCCCGCAGGAAAAATCCATAAACCAAGCAGTGACAGCAGCCGGAGCTGATTGCGTGGGTAGGTGGAAAACCGCCCAAATCAACGTGACGTTTTCAAAATCCAAAAGAAATTTTTTCATCCATTTCCAGCATCTTTTATTCCAGGACGAATGCTACAAGCATGTTACCCCAATGCATCGCTCTTGATTTCTGCCTTGTGCCACCACAGGGTCTAAACCTGGACTTTCACGTCCTGCACATTCGCTCTGAAAGCCACGCTCGGGCATTCCCACCCGGGGCTCTCGAGCGGGGATGGCCACGCTGAGAGCCGTGCCTTTGAGACCATAACGTGGCCAGCAGCCAGCCCTTGGGCTCAAATCCCCCTCGCTCCCAGCTCCGGGGCTGGGAGAAGGACCGGAGGGAGCTGAGGCAGTGCTGGGGATGCCACAAACCCTGGAAAATTTAGCAAAGAAAAATCCACCTTCTCTTGCAGCTACTCCCGGCTACGCACGGCCGAGGCCATTGGAGCTGTAAAAGGGTTGGTTTTTTTTTGTGAACACAACGGGGAGTACTTCTGCGTGTTGGAGCAGAGAGAGGGGAACCTGTTCATAAGAGCTGTACGGCTGTAAGGGAAACACACACACACACACACACACGCACACGCTGCCGCCTCCCGCCAACCTCCTCGCCTCCAGCGTCTCAAGCTGCTCCCGACATGCCCGGTTTCGCCCATGGTTGCCTTTAAACCCAAACTGACTTCGCTTTGGCGGTGGAATGTTAGGATTTGTCCCAGATGAATCCAGAAGGAGAAACAGGACCGACAGCACCCCAAAAAGGGGAGAGAATGAGAACGGACCAGGTAAGACAGCTCTCCGGGGCTCGGAGCCAGGTATCGCTGGCCAGACCTCTTGTGCCCCACCAGGACACGTCCGGATGACTTGCTGCCTGACTTCTGACAAGTCATTTACGATCTCTGGACTTGATTCACTGGTGCCTTCACTTTGGTAATGATTTTGCTCAGGCAGAGCGAGCACGAACCGCCAGTCGGGTTTGGTGGAGGTGGCGCAGCCGCAGACGATGGCTCTGGAGGACCTGTCCTGGACCTCTCCCTGCTGCTCCGAGCTGTGTCCACGGCAGCCTGAGAGCCCTGGGCAAGTCCTGCATTTTGCATCCGTGCTCCGAGGAGGAAACCCACGAAGCGGAAAGGAAAACAGACTGATGGAGAAGACGCCACTTTACATCTGTCTTTCCCATAAAGATTTGCTCATGCAAATAAAACCCAAGAGGCGTGCAGGTTTGCGTCTAAGAATGAATGAAAACCCGAATTCCTGATGCTTACCAGGCGTAGATTTACTGCGTACAGCGGGACGCTGGGAATGTACGCCCCCCCTCCCCAGCACAAACTGGTGTGGTACAGGCGCTCCTGTCCTGCAGCAGGGCTATGGGCTATGTGGTTTTCCCATCAAGAGCGGCGCTGGGCTTAGTTAAACACATTTGGAGCTCTGAGCTTTTACTATTTGTGCCCATGAAATAAGATGAAGAATACCTTTTCAGTGATATTTCTAAAATTAGCTATGGTTTAGCTTATGTAAGAACCAGACTGCCTCCATTAGGGATACGCAGTTCTACGTGTACATTTTAACGTGACGCTGGAGCAGAACGAGCTCGATGCTGAGCTGTTTTGAAAACTTCAGCTGAAGTTTTCTGCTGTTTAAAGTGGGGCAGATCTTCCCTTCCCATTCGCACCGTGCCTGATCCAAAGCACAGCACCACCCACCCGCCAGCCTCGCTGCCTGGCGCCTCTTAGCAGCTTTCGGAGCAATGACAGAAGACACACACCACTACAAAGGCCCTTGAACGGTCCTGATGCTGATCCACAGGAGACCTCAACAGTGAAAAGCACTGAGCACGTGTGGTTACAGCAGAGGCACGGGCTGCCCTTCTTCCCCATCAAAGCAGAACACGGTAACTTGGAGGTACAAGAGGTTGCAGCTCAGTTACACCCATTTTCCATCAGTTCCGATGGGAAACAAGACGTTGCACCAGTAAGAAGAGCTGGCCTTCCCTGTGTCCCTTCTACGTTTGCACTTGCCTTGCTAAAAACATTTTTCCTACTCTTTAAAGTCATAAGGAGCTGGCAGGGAAGGATGCTCGGGAGGGAGGTAAGACAAAAATTTCTGCAAGAGGCTATTCAGCCCCCTCCCGCTTCCTCCTTTTGGGAGTTCATCACAGGAACCCATCTCCCAGATGGAACCAACCAAGGGAAGAAGGACATGTTGCACAAAGATCTGGAGAAACAGAGACGACTCCTTCAGTGTCGATCCCCGGTTTAAACACCGCAGACACTGACGGTCGCGGTCCATGGCCACGTCTGCAGCTCCTGGTCGTCACCAGATGTGCTGTGGCTGCCACACACGTCTCTGCTGTGAAATCATACCTCGTTTATAGAAACCTATATGCCAGAGAAGTGCTCTCAATTCCTCTTTTTTACAAGGTTTAGATTTAGTTTCTGAAATCAGCTGCAGCGCATGAACCCTGAGAAAGCTTTTCAAAGCCAGGACTTATCAGCTGACAGCGTCTTACGCCATAAAATTAACCTGATGTAAATGTCTTCTGCCTGTTTTCTGCCGAGCGGACTGATTTAACACGAGGACAGTTGGTTTGGTGTCCTCTCAGCAGGTCCCCCGGGAGGACACGGGGTGGGTGGTGTTGGTCGGGGCATCATGGGGATGTGCTGCGGTTTGGTGAAGCATCTTCCTGCGTCTCCTCCCCAAAGACGCGTATCAATACAGCTCAGAGCAGCGGTGACGGAGCTGCTGGCTGCCCACCCACCCAAAATAACGCAGCTGGTGCCCAGCGTCACGGCCCCAACCCCGAGTCACCCCAAGTCACCTCCCATCCTTTGGCCGCCGTGGGGCGACGTGAAAGGGCTCTGGGGACAGCTCTGTCTCACCTCTCCCAGCACAGCCCTTTGAGGGCAGGTCGGGGAATGAGCTGTGCAGCCACGACCTCCCTACAGAAATGAAGAGGCGCATTTACAGCAACACCAGAACGGTATTTCCAGAGGGGACGGAGCAGCAGAATGGGTTTTACAAGCCTGGAGGGCCTTTGCTTCCTCTCAAATTTGCTAAATTGCAACTCTCCTGAGCACCCACCACGCCGGCGAGCGGTGGCCGTTTGGCTCCCCGTGTACCTCGTGCCGGCAGCCGGTGCCACCACTCGGCGCTGGGGCAGGCACCGACCCCACAGCGACATCGGTAATGGGCACAAACTTGACCATAGGAAGTTCCATCTAAACCTGAGGAGGGACTTCTGTCCTTTGAGGGTGGCAGAGCAGTGGCACAGGCTGCCCAGAGAGGTGGGGGAGTCTCCCACTCTGGAGCCATTCCAAACCCGCCTGGACGCCGTCCTGTGCCACTGCTGGAGGTGCCCCTGCTCTGGCAGGGGGTGGCACTGGGTGAGCTCCAGAGGGCCCTTCCAGCCCTGACCAGTCTGGGATTCTGCGATTCTGGGATTCTGTGATTAATCACCCCCCACCAACCTCGCAGAAAATAATTAAAAAACCCCCAACTGTGAGGGAAGAAGCTCCCACGTTGAAGCCAAGAAGTGACTTTAATAACTAGAGGTAATTGGACGAGCAAAGAGAAAACACAGTCGCATTAATTATTAAGAAAGACTAATTGTTGGCAAGGCAAAATTAGGAGACCTCACCGCTCACGCATGGGTGTCTGCTTGCGATAGCAGCTCCAGGCTAGCTAGAAAACTCTCCTTTCGCTGAGCACGCACAAAGCCAGCAGGTCTTTCGCACGAGGATCACCCTCCCGATCAGAGCCGCAATGTTATTCGGCTCCGAGGCGCCCCATCAGGCACAGCGTCCTCCGCCCTTGCTCCCATCCCGCAGGACACGTGCCCGGCAAGGGCTGTAGCGTGTCCGGCCACGGGGTTATCCAAACCCGGCCAGCACGGTGCCGGTTGTGCAGAACTATAAATCAGTTTGTTTTAAACCAAAATGTGGGGTTTTCATTAGAAAATGGGCAGAGATTGCAATCAAACATTTTCTGGAAAGCACCTCGCGTTAGCAAGTATTTTGACTCATTTTTTTAAAGACCGATCTATTCAGTCGTGACACGCTAAAAATGAGTAGTTTGACTTTGCTGGCTTGCCAGAAGATTTTTCTTTTAAAACTTTAAAGCTAATCTTAGCAAAATGTAGCACAGGAGGTCAAAAGTCAAAATTTGAGTGAAATGATCAAACCAAAAAATTTCCATGGCCGGCAGAACTCTTCGGGATTTTAGCTCTGTATAAAAATTTTAGAAAAAATTGTAAAGAATTTTTGTCTGCTTGGATCAGTTTAGGAAAAGAAACAGATAAAAAAAGAGAAGTGAATGTTTTGTAACCTGTGAAAACTATTCCCTGCTACAAGTGAAAGCGGCGACGAAGAGCAGCAGCGGTCACAGCGAGCTGCCTGGGTGGCTGCTGGGCATCCCGGCATCCCGCCGCTGCCGCACCGCCGCTTCTACGCGGGGGAATTTCTTTAATTAATTTTCTGCTAGAAGACAATTCTTAACTTAAATAAGGCGGATTCATTCTACCGCCCCGGACAAGGCTCGGTGCCCAATTTGGTGAAAAAGGTTTCTGTTAAATTTCACGACAGCTGCCACCGAGCACCCAGGACGGGTCCTCGCACGGCCGCGCACCCGACCTGCGCCGCGGGGAGTTGTTCAGTGCATTAAGGGAGAGGAGTAAACCTGTCCGCCACAATTCAGGTAACTCCAGCCGAATACGGGAGCTTATCTTACGCGGCTGATTTTGATCTGCCCTGTTGCACACAGGCAGAAAGCATCCTTCCGAGGAACAACCCCTTCTCGGTTTTGATGACTATATTTCAAGAGTTTTTATGTTTCCCCTGGATTTTGAACAAAAAGAACCAAAGTGAAAAGCTGGCTTTTTTATAGTTTGTTTTTAAGGCAAAGTTCCATAGATGACAATGTTTGGTAGGAAAGAAACTTATATTTTACAGACTTCCCATATGTTTGAAATAATAGAACAAATTTAAGAATTTGCTCTCACTTTATAAAAGTCAGCCCTAAGCCCCCGGGAGATGTACCACGCCGTCAGCCAATTCTGAATGCGCCGTATCACCCCCCTGACAAAACCAGGGTATCACTCACAGCATCGCCCGGCTCCCCCCTCTGAGCGGGGAAAACCCCACTTGAGCTTCTTCCACAGGATTTCTGGACATCTTAATCCTCCTATGCTACTTCTGTATGGGTTTTTTACAAGACTTTTTAACAGCTGCTCTGAAATGAGAAGCTGTGTGCTTGCAGACGAGCCAGATGGGGCTCCATGGAGGGAAAGCGGCTTCGGCGTTCAGGCTCCAGCTGAGAGCGACTTCTGCAGAGTCAGCGTCAGGGAGGCGGGGGGCTTCCAGCTGATGGGGACCCCAAATGCACAGGGGATCTCATAAGC
>RSEF01000013.1:17631287-17645824 GCA_003993805.1 Himantopus leucocephalus
GGCAGGGGGGGTGGGACTGGATGACCTACAAGATCCCTTCCAACTCTAACCATTCTATCATTTTATGATTCTACACATATTGCACATACAGCAAATACTGTCCTTGCTCAGGTTTTTATCCCTGCACTCTACATTTTGAGGCTGATGAAGCGCTATTCCCTCAACTCTTCCTTTTCCCTCTGATTTCCTCCAGCTTCTTTAAAATCCAGCTCTGCTTTGAAAATGCTAACGAGGCACCTGAGCAGCCCTGCTCTTTTTTGCACATCGAAGGGGATGCGCTCACCTTAGCGGCAAAACTCAGCTCCCGTGATGCTGACTCCCCTGCGACTCGGATGCGCATCACAGCGGCTTAGGGGACTCCGCTGGGCTATCAGGGGACAAGTTCCTCAGCGTTTCATACCTTCCATGCCCCAGCGCTCAGAGAGCTGGCCAAGCTCCAGATACAATGGGGTCAAATACAAGGAAAGAACTTAAAAACCTTTTAAAAGTTCTCAGTGGCCTTCTGTGCTGCTGCTGGTTTCTGTTTTTAAGCAATGATGGTTATTATTTTTAAGTTAAACTCTGCAGGGGAAATAGCTGAGCTTTTCACCGTTTACGGGCACAGGAAGAGCCGTTTCACTTCTCAAGTATTTATCTGCTAAGAGAAAGATGTAGGTGGTTCTTTGTGAAAAGAAAAAAAAGTCATGGAAAAATAAAGATCAAAAGTCCCTCCCAGAGACTTCTCTCTTACGGTGACAGAGGACAAACGCGGAGGCAAGTACATGCCGTACCAGAGCGGAGAAACCCCCCGAAAAATGAACTTTTGGCATCACCGCCCAATGTTTACAGTCACATTCAGCTGAAGAGCCACCTCACTCCAGAAGCCTCCTCAACCATGCAGAAAGTCCCCTCGTGCAACGCTTGCCTTGCTCGGGAAACGCCGCTGCTGTGATGCTAAAAGCAGCTTCACCGCGCTGCATCTGCTCAGGGGGGGACAGAAACACACACCCCCCCTCGGGTCCCACAAAGGGTGACGGTGACATTTGGCGTCACGCAAACAAACGCCANGGTGACATTTGGCGTCACGCAAACAAACGCCAGGGCAATATAACCCGGGGGCTGCACCGCAACACCAAACCCCACCTATTTTCTCCCAAAGGACAGGGCAATATAACGGCGGGGCTGCGTCAACCCCCACCTGGTCAGCTATTTCCCCCCTTCTGCACCATCCATCCCTGGTTCTCGCCTCTCTCTCGTGTTCTGGGCTACGGAGGAAACAAAATCTTGGTCCCCTTCGTGCTACGCGCTTCTGCGAATTTGAATCAAAAGCTGCAAACCCTGGAGTTACCGGTAACACTTGAGGCTTCAAATGAGAAGGCACTTATTTGACCCGCGGAGGCTGATAATATCTGACCTCCTTTATTTCGCGCCGCTTCTCAAAGGCGAGCGGTCGGTCTGATACCCAGAATTAATCAGGAAAATGTCCAAGAGGGCAAGGGAGGCAAGCAAAATAAACGTATGACACGGAGCCAAGGCTTGCCCTTCCGGAAGGCTCGAAACACCGTTTCCAAAAGGACCAGAGACATTCCCCGTCTCGCGGGCAGCAGCGGGACCGGCCGAACCGCGGGGTACAAAGGCTGGGGGAAAGGCAGGGGGTTTGCACTGCGAGAGCCGCATCCCGACCTCAGACACCGGCGGCTCGGGGGATTTTCACCAGTTTTTGAGAAACCATTTGCAAACCCCAGCCCCAGCCGGGTCCTGAGGCGAGGTGGCTTTGATGCCGGGTTGTCACATCCCTCCCCGCCGCGGCCGCGCTGCGGCTGCGGATGGAAAAATCCCGTGAGATTTCTGGGTGCATCTGCCGGCGGATCGGCCCAGCAGGAACCCTCCAGGTGTCAATGCCGTGCAGATTTCTGGAGGCAAATGTTTGCTTTCCCATCCCCTGGGCATCAGGAGAGGGCTCCCGGCTGCTCGGCTGGGGCTTTTCTTTCCATTTGAAACAAAAACAAAACCAGCCCATGTACTTCAAAGAGCGCAGGGGAGTTAACAAAAACACAAAACACAAAAAAACTCTGATGTGATTTAAGGCGTTTCGATTCTCCAAACATCAGAGGGGGTGAAACCTGCCCCTTCGCACCGCAGCGGTGCCGGGGTGCACGGCCACCGTGGGTGACATCGTCCTGCTGGTGTCACCGCTGCCACCCCGGGACCTGGACAGGAGACCCATCACAGGACTTTTGTCCCTGTCTCTAGGCTTGGGGTGGGACGGCTGCCAGATGGCTGCCCTCCTAGCAGGCACTATACTCCATTTTATTTTATTTTATTTTATTTTATTTTATTTTATTTTATTTTATTTTATTTTATTTTATTTTATTTTATTTTATTTTATTTTATTTTATTTTATTTTATTTTATTTTATTTTATTTTATTTTATTTTATTTTATTTTATTTTATTTTATTTTATTTTATTTTATTTTATTTTATTTTATTTTATTTTATTTTATTTTATTTTATTTTATTTTATTTTATTTTATTTTATTTTATTTTATTTTATTTTATTTTATTTTATTTTATTTTATTTTATTTTATTTTATTTTATTTTATTTTATTTTATTTTATTTTATTTTATTTTATTTTATTTTATTTTATTTTATTTTATTTTATTTTATTTTATTTTATTTTATTTTATTTTATTTTATTTTATTTTATTTTATTTTATTTTATTTTATTTTATTTTATTTTATATTTTATTTTATTTTATTTTACTTCTATTCTATTCTAGCCTAGTCTAGTCTACTTCTATTCTATTCTATTCTATTCTATTCTATTCTATTCTATTCTATTCTATTCTATTCTATTCTATTCTATTCTATCCTATCCTATCCTATCCTATCCTATCCTATCCTACCCTACCCTATCCTATCCTATTCTTTCTTTGCAATCTGCTAGTCTCAAAGCACAGCTTCAGGGGGGCTCTCACTATGCAAGAACGTCACTGGTTGAAAAAAAAGACAACAAATCAAAAGTGCCTCACCCCGTCTGAAAGTAAATCCCCGACTCGGCGACTGCGCTGTGAAAAAATCATAGTAATAACAGTAATAATAATAATAACAATAATAATGATACCGTAATGCTGCTGACTTGTTCAGAGAGAGCTTTCTCCCGTCCCGTATGACTGCCGAAGCCGTGCGCCCGCACAGCGTCATACGACCCCATGAGAAGATCTTTTAACCTGTCAGATGTAGCTGTGCCCAAGCACATGCCACCGGCTAATTACCAGATAAGACGATACAACTGGGGATGATAATTTGTAATAGTTATTGTCATTCTTGGGCGCGTATTTCCCTGCTGCAGTGAAATCCTTTGATATTTATATGGATGTCAAGCGCGTTTCCAACACGGATGGCCACGACTGAATGAACCGCAGCCGCTCCGAGTCTCCTCCGGGGTCTCTCCCAGACCTTTCCGCAGCATCGCTGCCGGGACGGCACGGGGATGGCTGGCCACGGCTCGGCACGTCGCTCCCCCCCTAGCATTAATTTTTCCAACCAGCTGTGAAGCCCCCGGGGCGAGGGCTCTGGTGAGGGGCATCCCTCCCCCCCGGCTCCCCAAAACGCACCGGGGACCCCCGGGCAGCAGCGGGGAGAGCTGCCACTGCCCAGCCCGGAGCCGCCCCCGCATTATCCTAATCTGCGCTCACACTTAGTTCCCAGTTTCCGTGATAAATGGCTCTCTGGAGGACGCGGAGGGAAGATAATCCCCTCCGGAGCCGAAGGGATGCTTTATTGACACCCTGCAGCTGTAAGGCGATAGCAGCTTTCCTTGTTGCTCACTTTCAAGGGTGACATGTTTACAAAGAATGCTACAGCCGCTAATCCTGGATGATACCCTGTGTCTGCCTGGGAGAAATCCTAATTTTCTTGATAGGAGGAATTAGTTCCTTTAATGCTTAATACCCCTTTTTTCCTCTGAAAGCAAGCGAGCGTTATTGTGCAGAGCGGAATAAACATTTTAATTAAAATGTGGAATTTATCTTCCAGTCGAAGTCGTGCGAGCCCCCGACGACACGTCAAACTCCGCTTTCCCATTTTGAATCTTTCTCTGATCTCTTAATGCAAACGGCTGAATTAAAACCTGGGCTCAGTGGATTTGCATATAATTAGAGAGCAAGAGAAATTAATAGGGAATTGAATGGTTTTCTCCTCTGCCCATCTGATGTTTCTACCAGATTAAAAAGAGTTGATTTTTTTTAATGACTGTAAAAATGTATTAAATATTATTTAACCTTTTTTTTTGTTGGGGGGATGGAAGCAGACAGACTAAAGAAACAAACTTATACATATGATAATGAACGCCTCCTATCGTGGGAAGCAAATATCATTGTAATTAGGATTAGAAAGGAAACCTAATTAATCTTGTCCTGCCACTTGACTTCTAGAAGTTCCTTAAATGTTACCTCCAATGAAATGTAAAACAAGGAGCAGTTTAAAGGCTCGCCAGCTAATCCCTGCACACAGCGGCCAGGAGCTGCCGTGGCCATCGCGGCACGGGGCGAAGGCTGCCCGAGCCTCCCGGCCGAGGGCCGCCAGGTTTAGGACGGAGTGGTCTGACCCTGGCACGTGAGCCAGAGTCACGCTGAAGGGGAACACGCAGCTCCACTGCCTAAATTTCCTATTTCCCCACGACGAACTGGGCAACGAGACAGCAAACCGAGAGCGATGGGCTGCACCAAGTACCACAGCTATCCCTGACTCCATACGGGCTTCTTTTCAGTTCTTTTACCATGGGTTTTTTTTTTCCCAGTATTGTCTAAATAGTCTATTTAGTAATACTTATTGGGCTCATTTTCAGGATGGGACTCATTGGGAACAGACGAGGAAACTCCAGCTCTGTGCCATCCCCCATGCCTCGATCCCATCTTCTCTACACGCGCGATGATAAAGATTACCTACCGTGCTGGTATTAAGTCATACATATTTTAACTCGGCTCTTGTCATGTGTCATCAAATCCTGTTTTTCAGGTATTGAGATTCATAGATTTAATTGCATAAGATTTTACTACGAGAGTGGATGGTCATGAGATTATTTTCATCTTTAAGCCTCAGTATGGAAAGCAGTTTTGAGACAGCCGGTTTCCCAAATTCAGACCCTGGCTGAAGGTCTCGTTTTCTAAATACAGCTAAACACAGCGCAAGGAGGTGCTGTAACGGGGGATTATAACTGGGACTAGCAATGAAACACAGCGAACTTTATGCTAAGTAATAAATAATAAATGAATCCTGCTGGGGCTAGGTTGGCTTCTCGGCGTATTTCTTCCAAGAGCTCCAGGAAGTTTTTGGCTACGGCTTTATGAGAGCGACTGTGAGTAACAGCCCGGGAATAACATGGTTAGTACCGACATGAAAAATCCTCCCTTCGACACCAGAGACCGTACAAAATGTGCCTGGTCTTGGATTTCATTTTAACCCAGGCTGATCAAAAGTTCACAAGGTAGAACTGATCAAAGGCTTCACGCTGAAAAAATGAGACAGTCACAATTTCGTATGGTTTTGATGAGAAAAATAATTGATGAAACTTCGCTCTTTCAGCTCAGTTTTGCTTTGAGTTTGGGGTTCATCTGAACACAAGAAGCAACGGGCGCAAACCCGCAAGGATCGAAATCTTAGTACAGTTTTAATAATCTAGTTCTTACTATGGGAGCCCGCCACCTGTTCCAGGACGGCACGGGGTCAGGAATTTTAAGTAACATCATTTATTTTTGTCAGAAAGACCAAGTCACGGAAACCACAACTCCTCGTAGGGTGCATCTTCACCGAAGTTTTGTTGGGAAAACTCAAAACGGAGTTTTGAGCCACCTCCTGGTTGATGCACTCACCTTCCCGAGAGGCAGAAGACCCAGACACAAGCCGTGCTCATCCTGAATCTTGCTTTTTATTTTCCCGCTCGGATCAGATCGCAATAGCCATCTTCTACTGGACCGTGCCGCTTTACGCGACCCACGCTGGCTGACCACAAAGAGGGTCCCGGTGGCCCGACCCCGGCCAGGGAGAGCAGCCCGAGCGTGGCGGCTGGCGGTGTGTGTCTGTTCCCATCACCACAAATTGGACATTATCACGATTTCACACAGGAGGTGAACGACAAAAATGTTAAAATACCAACTTTTCTGGCTGAGGTCAGACTCGTTTTCCAAAACAGCTCGCCCTGGGAGCTCGCCCTGCCCCGCGGTCAGCTGCGACACGGGGCTCCATGAAAAAAGGTTTTCCAGAAATGTTAAACAAAGCAGAACTGAGCAAACAGAAGGGTGTGGATACAGCCGGTCCCACGCTAGGCAGGGATCGGAGCTGCTGCAGCGCAGGCGGGCAGCTGCGTGCCGGCGCATCCCCGTACGCGGCTGGTGCCCAGCTCTCGGCAAGGTCTGCCTCTGCCCGTGCCGGACCTGCCCTCGCCATGAGAGCCCAGCCACGCCACCGCGCTGGTGCCACCAGAAGTGTCCCCAAGGCAGGTCGCCAAGGCAGGTGACTATTTTCGTTTAGGCAGCTCTTTTTGGGGGGATTTGCTGGGGGGCGGAGGGTGGTTTCTCAGCTCCTCCTGGGGGTCACCTCGGGAGAGCGTGGGGGCTTCAGCCCTCTGACACAAGAAAGGACTCGGGGTTTCCATGGAGGCGTTTGCTGAACTTGCCGATTTGGGTCCTATTTGGGTCCTGCTGTTGCCGTTAAATACAACCTTAATTCACCAGAAATGTCGAAGCATTTACACCCATGTTGATGAAAAGAAGAAGAATTCAAGAAGAAGGAAGAACAGATGATAAGCCAGGCTACCATCAGCATACCAAGCTTCTGGCACGGATTTTTTTCCTAACCAGATAATTAATTTAACCCACTCCCAGGGATCAGCTATTTAACTGTAGGTCATTTTGTAACACAGACCTTTTTTTTTTTAAACTTTAACTTTGTAATGTCCTCTGTTCTATTACAATAATTGACAGCAGTAGTTGCTGAATGATGAAACTGAGGTTACACAGAACGTCAATTATACTAAAAAAATATATCCACCACACCTACACGCGCACAACCCCCACATGCCTACAGTGCAATTTTTTAGCTTAGGTATTATTTAGGGCCTGAGCTGGAAGTCCATCTGTCCCACATCTGCTTTCTGAAAGTCCGGGAATGAAAAACTTCTCTTGCTATCAGGACAATGATCCACAGGCAAAAAAAAAATCCTCACTTCAGGACACTACTGCATGATCGAATCCTATAATAGTATTTCATTTTTTAAAGTAAAAGTGCTCTTCGTAACCAGTGGATTGTACATTTGCTGAAAAATCCAGTCAAAGCACTATTTCCACTGGGTTAGGATTTACATTTTTCCTGTAAAGTTTGCAATCAAAAAATAAACCCATCTATCTTATGGCTGTCATCTAAGCTCTTTTGAATGAAAAAGTAAAAACCATATAGATTATAAAGGATTATGCTTTTTTACACATCCCTTGGTTTTAACTGAGGTGCTACACAGAGAAAGCAATTTCTTCTTAAAACACATGCTTAATGTAATAACTTCCCTTTAATTTTTCAGCTGGCTCTCTCCACTACTGCAGGACATAAAGCAGCCCGGGACTTTCTAAAGAAATAAATCCCCAAACGCAGCCAAGACCCACTCGATGGGATTTAGAAGGAAACTCCATCTCAGAACAGGCGAGTCCATTAAGTCCCCAGCTGAAGGGTTTTGGAGGGGACCCTCCGGGGGGAGGACCCTCCCAGGGGCAGAATAACCTGTCCGCAGGCTCAGGTCGCTGCTCCCCAGCTCCCCGCATCCCCTGCGCCCGCATCCCCTGCGCCCGCTCCCGCAGGGACACGCCGCACCGTATCTCCAAATGGCTTTTAGCAGAAGCGTAACAACTGAGATACTGGATTTACAGGACAGAAAACAAGATTCAATCCATGCCAAAGCCAATGAAAGTTTTTCCACTGATTTATCTCACCTAATGGCAAAGACACACCGTTATCTCCCGTGCTGGCAGGGGTTCCTTCGCATTTTGAGAAGACTAAAATTGGGAAACGCTATACCTCACCGGCTTGGGAGATTTCAGGTGTTTTACGTGCTGCGTTTTCTTTTTGTAAACATGCATAAACAACGCAAGGTGCTTTCAGCTCGTCAGGCACACCGATTCTGCGACACCGTGCGGGGGAGAAGCCCAGTATATAGAGAAGAAAATCACTCTTCAACTGCGAGCGTAACAACAGCAGGAAATTTTAGTCTTGTTGAGCTCTGCAATGTTTTAGCACCTCTGCTTTGACTCGAATTTACTCATTTCAGAAACCCGCTTCACTTCCCGGCCGCGCTCCTCCGTACGTACGGGGAGGCACCTTCCCGCGCCGGCTCTGCAGCTGCAGGAGCTCCCACCAACGCTCTTCCCGGCTCCGGCTCCGCACCGGAGCCGCCCCGATCCCGGTACCCAGCTCCACCACATGAAAGGCGCCGGGTTTCGGAGGGGCTGTGGGGCTGAGCGAAGGCCACCGCGCTACATCACCCGTTATCTGCGGGGCGTGGGGTTCCTGCCAGAGCCCCACCACTCACCCGACGCTTCCCACAACATAAATACTCGTTTGTTGTGTTAGGAGGAGACTGGTGACACAGCCTGTAAAACGCTGCCTTGAGTCGATCTCTCTTATCTTCATATCCATCTGCCTCGACGCAACTGTTTTGTATTCGTACGGGGCTATATTCAGAGCAAGAGTTTAACAGCAATTGCATTTTTTAACTGTAAAGTGTTTTCTTTAGGGCGGAGACCTGTTATCTCCTGCATCTGAACAAGATCGAGCTCAGCAGACTCGTTTCTGGTTGTGATCTTCACCATGTAAAGTAAATATTGCTTGTAATGGGAGATTTTATATAAAATATTCGTGTACATTTCATACAATTGTGTAATAATAGCTACCAGTTACCAACCAGCCTCATCTATTCAGCTCGGTGGCGTTTCTCTGTCTGCCAACCCCAGAAAGAGGAGTGAAGAAATTACCAAGGAAGAGAGGCTAATGGGCATTTTTCCTTATTTTATCTTTATGAAAGTGAATTTTCCCACTGATTTCAACAGGAGTATCGTCCTGCACTCTATAGCCATTCGCAAACAAAATTATGAGGATTAGAAATTGGTTAGAAAGGGCATAAACACGTGCACACACACACATGTCAAGGCTGTCCTGCGCACTCCCCGCACGCCGTCCTCCATCCCAGCAGGAGCCGCAGCACGTTCCCAGTTTGCGGGCAGCGGTTTTGTGCGGGAGAGATCTTACACCCTGTGATCCCTGTGCTGCAGAAGACGAGATGCTGGCACGGAGACGCTCAGCCGAACTGTTTGGTGGGCTCGTTTCCGCACATCTGCAGCACCGCGGTCCGGCTGCGAGCTGGGGACGGCGTTTTCCACGCTCATAGAAAACGTGGAGCCGGTGCAATTGCGATCCGCCCCCCTCAGCCATTCCAGAGCTGCTGCACACAGCGTATCTGTAGGGTGCCTGCACCAAGGACGCATGAAATTATTTTGAACCGATGATTTTCTTCCCTGAAAGCATTATCGAGTGTTGGAACGGGCTGCCCAGGGCAGTGGTGGAGTCGCCGTCCCTGGAGGTGTTTAACAGCCGGGCAGCCGTGGTGCTGAGGGACACGGGTTAGTGGTGGGTTTGGCAGTGTTAGGTTGACGGTGGGACTTGATGATCTTCAAGGTCCCTTCCAACCTCAACGATTCTATCATTCTATGAAAATGGCAATAAACCACCCGGCGCTTACGGACAAGGCACGGTGACCCCCCAGCAGCTCAACTCCAGTACAACACTGACCCCGACCCCGTGCCAGGCGGTGACACAAAGACCAGGTCTCGATGGCCCGTACCCAGCAGCACTCCGGCCTGGCAGCGCCGCGTGGCAGAGGGTGGCACGTTGTCGCCCAGGCAGTTTTTGGGTGACGGCGCTGGGCACAGCCCACAGATTTGGCCAGGCTCTGGGGGTGGTGCAGCTGGAGGGTGATTTGGCCATGAGACCAAATTACTGCTGAGGCTTCGCCAACATCGACACAACTGCAACATGGACACTACCAGGTCCTGGAAAGGGCCTGGAGGAAGGAAAGCCGAGACAACGTGTACTGGCACTGAGCCACTCCTCTCCTCAACACCCCGGCGCAGCCCACGTGCCGCTGGCCACGAGCCCCCCACTTGCCTCTGAGGGGCCAGCGTGGGAGGGAGCACCGAACCATCAGGGACAGAGTGGGATCTGGAAACATCCCATGAGTTCCCGGTGGGAAGGGAGGACGAGGTCTCCTGCATCCCCAAAGAGGCCGCTGGGCACCGGCACGCTCAGCCCATCAGCCCCGAGCACTACGCCCGACATTACCGTGAAGCGGAGGAGGAGCCCTCCACCAGCCCTCCTCGTTAATCCTCAGGCTCGTTAGGTTATCAGGACCCAACTATCCCCATTTAGACACAATCCACTTGCGTGTTCCTTTTTTAAGAAAGTATTAATATTTTAAATTACTATAATTTGTGCTTGGGACTAATAAATCATAATTATTCAGCAGAAAACAAATTGTAGTGTGGAATTTAACCCTCATATCTACTCTATCTACTACAAAATAGCTACCAGTGATCTAGGAATGAGCTATCTGGCAATCACAGATTACATGATTTATTTTTTTATTTTCGTTTTCCATTGGGTATTATCTGAATAGCTGCAGTGCCTCCGTTCTTGCCTAATGTGTGCCAAGCTGTGCTGGCTGCAATGACATCTGCTGGTGGTTACAAACCTTCTCAGCCGGCCCAGACACTTTTATTCACTGCAGTTAAGAGAAGTAGCTCTGGGGTTTGGGTTCCCCCCCCGCCCCCCCAGCTCATTGCAGAGCTATGGAATGGTATTAATGTGAAAAAGAAGATTTTTCCTCTATCTGAACAAACTCAGGAGGTAAAACTCACTGACCCACCCCAGCACTTCACAGAGAACGGCGCTGCTCCGAAACTTCTCGGTGGTTTCTTTAAAAAGCCCATGTGCCACGGTTAAAAAAGGAAGGGGCGGGTTTCGCCGTAATGGAAGAGTCGGTGTAATTATAAGTTATGGGATCATGGCAAAATCCAGAGCAAAGAAAGGCATTTCCAGTGGCAGATCTCCAGCAGTTTCAAGGAAAGATAACCTCAGTTCTGTCTTTGGGTGGCAAAGACGCCTGTTGGACACAACGGCACCACACGGACTTGAGTTTTGTAGGACTCCTGACCCACAGGCTGAAAAAATATTCTCCTTTTTCTTGCTCTGGGGGTCTGCTAACGCGCATCCCCCATCTCCCAGTGAGGCTGCAGCACCCCGCTGCCGCTGGGCACATCGCTTCCCAAAGCGCCAGAGCTCCCAAGGAGCCCAACGGGGCAAGGCTGTGCCGTGCCGGGTGGCCCCGGGCGGTACGTGTGGTGCCGGGGCTGTGGGACAGTCCCAGCTTCCCATCGGTACGGGGGTGCTGGAGGGGCACCCGCACTGCCGAGAGCTCCCTGCGGTGCCACGCTGCGCAGAGGGTGCCCAAGCACCGTTAAAAAAATTGCCTCCTAAGGTTTGGGTCTCACTGAGAGTTAATTATCTTCCTGCTAACGGCCAAGGGTAAGCAGCCTCCCGATATCTGGAGGGGACCTACAAAAAAGCTGGAGAGGGACTTTTTACAAGGGCATATAGTGATAGGATGAGGGGGGATGGCTTCAAACTGGAAGAGGGTAGGTTTAGATTGAATATTAGAAAGAAATTTTTCACTTTAAGAGCAGTGAGCCCCTGTGGCAGGTTGCCCCGAGAAGCTGTGGCTGCCCCATCCCTGGAGGTGTTCAAGGCCAGGTTGGACGGGGCTTGGAGCAACCTGGGCTGGTGGGAGGTGTCCCTGCCCAGGGCAGGGGGGTGGGACTGGATGGTCTTCAAGGTCCCTTCCAACCCAAACCATTCTACCATTCTGTGCCAAGTCTGAATCCTGGCTCCCTTCGCAGCAGGATTCCTGCTACCAAACCTGAGGTGCGCAGGGAACGCAGAGGAGGAGACACACCACCAAAGCCATTGCATTTCAAAATCTGGAGGCATGCTGCAGATGCCAATAAATAAAGGAATTTGTCACAAACAATCCTTCAAATAGGCCAGTAGTCACGGAGGGAGGTGCTTGATGGCGTCTTTTTGCTGAGATTGGATTCCTCGTGCTTCTGCACCACAGACCTGAACGCCGATTGCGACACCCCTGCCCCGACCAGGGTAAGACCGCTGGCACGCAGGCAGCACACGTAAGGAAATATTTACAGTCATCCCTGTTGCCTGGGATTTTTTGCTAAAAGGTGCATTACTAGAAGAAAAACACTGTAATTTAATTTTATAAATCTACGCAAAAAGTTAGTGCCCAGAGTAGAAAGAAGGGAACAGCCTGATACCGCAGCTACTCTGCATACTTCTCATCACCACTTACTACGCGTGATGGGACCTCTCTCTTCCACGATACTGCAATAAGTTAAGAGTAATTTAAATTCTGGAGATAGTCACTTAACGATTTCAATGGGAGCGGGCTGCAGGCACATTTCTTGCAAGGAGAAACTTTTAAGTCCAGCAGCCATCCCACGCCACAACGTGACCCCGTCACGGTCTGTGGACTTCCAGGCGATGCAAGAAGCCAGACGATGGGTGAGATCAGGGCAGGATGGAGACTGAGGGACACAAAAGGGTTGTTAAATTTTGCATGGCACTGAAGACGGTAGTCTAGGAGCTTGGGAGCTTTGAAGAGCTCGATTTGTAAAATCGAAAGAAATGAAAATAAAATAATTAAATAACTCAGGACGGCAGCCAACAGACTGCTCACCTAGCATTTTCCCACCTCGGGCAGGAGCTCTGATTAATGCTAATTAGCTTATCTTCACATTAGATCCTGATGATTCATCACTTACTACCCCAGGAATTATGACGCACTGGGGAGAGATATATTTGTAGATTCCATGGGTGTATGCCATGTCTGGAACACTTAAATGATTTTGGCATGAAAAGGGACCAACCACAAGCCCAGCTAATCAAACCAGCATTTCTCAACCTACACCTTCCAGTAGTTATAAAAAAGATTCAGAGCAAAGACAAGACTATGGCACTGAAGACAAATTTATCTGCCTCATCAGTGGTGTACAATCTTTGCAGAACAAAGGGCTTTATAGGCAACCTGCCAGGAGCCTGTGGCTGCTCCTCGTTTGCATATAAATTTAAAAAGAATTTTAATAAGTGTTAAATGCACATGATTATTTTTTATTTATAGCTGAAAGTAGGTGTATGCAGCACTTCATAAAACACAGAGAAAAGAAAAAGTACCTTTGGAAGTCTGAATGGAAATCAATGGAAAAACCTGTGACTGCTTCTCTGAACTAACTTCTGGGTACGCGGCTTTATTCTCCCGTGGCCACGGGCACCGTGGGGATGGGTTTGAATAGGAGCCGCCTCCTTCCACATGCCCAGCATCAAATCCAAAAGGACGTGCTCACAGATGTGTGCACCTCCCAGGAGAGGCGCGCAGATGGCCGGCCTCCCCGGTACCGCCGGGCGACTGTCACCCAACGCAGGGTTGGGAACGGAGTAGCTCATCCTCACACAGCTTTGATGGGGGTGGTCTATAACACGGGGGCACGCAGTTTGGGGTGGACTTTGGCCTCAAGTTTCTTTGCATTCAGTTGCGAGAACAGCCTGGAGCTTTGCTGCTTCTGATAGCTTTTGAACTGTTCATTACATAAATCCCAAACCCTCTTTTTATATGTAAAACAGGAGTAGCTGTCATACTCCTTCCAACTAAAATCCTCTCCTCTCCTCTCCTCTCCTCTCCTCTCCTCGAGCATTTGTCACCGAGCTGTAAAGAACGGAAGGTCATCGCCTCGCACTCATCGCACCACCAGGACATGCCCCCTGCCTGTGTTCGTTGTTGTAGGCAGGCTAAGAAAAAAAAGAAAGCTGATTTTTTCTGTGGGGGTTGAAGATTCAGCTATCTTTCAAAAGCGACGCGGAGTCATGAAACAGAAGAGATCAAAGACTTATTTGCAAACTTTAGAGCTATTATTGGCTACAGTACCTTCTCAGTCAAAGCATCTTTGTCTCTTCTGGAATTCAGAAGAATTTCCTAAAAAATAGATCCCTGCACCACTGCTGAGCTGCCGTCCATCAAAGCACCTTATTTACAGGAGGTTAATTAAGGAAACTGTTCTAGCTCAGTCATTGCACAGTGACGACATCAGATACTCTTCCTTGAAGCCTGTTTTTTTTTCCAAGGAAGACTTTTGTCAGACCACGCACCTACGGTACCAATTCTTATTTCATCCACGTGCCAAGCAGGCAGGGAAATCTGGGACAGGACGCTCCCCAACCCACTCGCTTGGGAAAGCAGCACCCGCGACCGGAGGTGTGCTACACCATCAGCACTCTCCCATTTTTTCCTAGCTCATGGCTCCTGTGAAACATGAGCTTAAACTAAATCTCAAACTTAATTTGGAAAACAATATGATGATGAGAGGGCTGGAGCACCTCTCCTATGAGGACAGGCTG
>RSEF01000013.1:17654926-17675648 GCA_003993805.1 Himantopus leucocephalus
CCCCCCCCCCCGCCCAACCACCCTTGCTTTCAGCCCAGCCTGGTCCTCTCCACCCCCGGCAGGAAGCGTGGCACATCTGCACCCCACCGAGCACCCCGCGGCGAAGGCACCTTGCCTTCCGGTACGGTGCCACCGGCGCGTGGGCTTCACACGAGATGTGCCCGGCAGCTGCTGCGGGGCGGCTGGCCGCGGGACAGCCCGGCCACCCCGAACCCGCCGCCCAAAAGCGGGGGCCAGGGCTGCGTGCCGGCGGCTCTGCTCTGCTGCCCGAAATATCCCGTCCGGCAAACGAGGCCGGCAGCTCCACCGGCCACCAGCAGCTACAGCTCGCCGGCTCTTTTTAGGCCAACTCTAAAGCCGGTAAACACTTGGACTCGTCTGACAAAACATTCGAGCAGGAGGAAATGGGGTGTGTGCAGAAATACTCCATTACATATTGTAATGGCAGACATTAATTCAATGTTAATAACACTTTGCACTTTTCAATCACATATTCTAAAACCCTTTAGATAGGTGGGGAAGCATTTGGCTGATGATTACTGGGCAGAGCCCAAAGGTGTATTCTTCCCTTAGGCAGGAGGAGATGAAGTGACTTGTCAGAGTGGCAGAGCTGGGAAGAGAATCTACATCTACCCATTTCCAGACCTACATTCCCACCTAGTTGCCAGAAAGAGGAGTTAATTTAAATATTACCGTTTGCTGACCTACTTACAACGCTACCATCAAAACTTGGAAGCCGTGATCAAGTCTATTCCCCTCTATACTTGGGCTTTTTTAGGATAACGCTATCTTTGAAGTACGGCTTTCAGCTGCATTAAACAGACGGATCATTATTATTTGCTCCACTTTCTTAACGAGTCCCTGTTTGCTGCGTTTCAGCCGCTGCAGAATTTGGATAGGCTCTAGCTCAGCCTCGCAACCCTTAAAAACACCTTCCCGGCGCAGCGGTTGCTCGCTGTTACTGTCACCCTATGGCCACCGTCACACCTTGCCCATAGAGCCGGCGGTACCTACGGACACAGCGCCTGCGCCGAAAGAGCAGTTTGTGACTGTTTGTCGTCTTCCTCTCAGTCTTCTTTCTAAACAACCTTCTCCTTCCTCAACCAGCCCATTTTCAACACTTAGTGGACCACTTTGTCACCTTTTATTTGCCAGCCTTCCTCCCCTTCACCGAAACCCCAAACCCTTTCCTGCTCGCAGACAGAACTACAGGCACAACCGAATGTCAACAACCACAGCATGCAACGTGAAAGACGAATTCAAAACACACGCTGTCTGCTTCCCGGCGGGCAGCATCACCCATCACGGCTCTCCTCCTGCGGTTTCTCGGGTCCCGATCCCCCGCAGCCCACCGGGCATCCCGGTACCGGGCAGGACAAAACCCCACCGGAGGTTTAAGCCGCTGCTCTAGATTAAAAAGCCGATAGTGAAAAGTTGAAGTAAGAGGACAGAGGAAATGGTCAGCGCTGTGCCCAGTTCCGAGGGCTGACCAGTGCTTCCTAAGTAGGTCACATCGCGCGGAGGAGAAATCACTGTCGCCTGACCCCGCTGTCGCTGAGCTGTCCCAGAGTGCCTCCCCGGGTACGGCCGCCCCGACCACGCTCCGCTCGTCCTACACACCACCCACCAGCCTACAGCCGCGGAAGGGCGAAATCCCAATTGTAATCCCCGGGGGCGATTCCAGCCCGACAGAAACGCCACCCCCAACCCTGCGTTGGGGTTCCTCTCCCTGCGCTTGCCTGGGTCGCCGGGAGCCGTTAGTCGTCCTCAGCCTCGCCGTAACCTCACTCTATACAAACTGTTTACAGACATTTTATCGAGGTGCACCAGGTGTGGATGCGGTTACCGACTTTGAGACTGTTTACCTCATCCTCCTTTCTGCATCACATTGTCACAGACTGTACATAAAAATCAGATAACAATGGTACTTCGGTCACAGCCAGCTCAGCCTCTGCACACTCGATGCGCACATGCACTGGGGGACGCGGTGCCTGTACAGCCCTCGCAGCAAACCACACATGAGCTGGTGCAATCAAGTATCTGCCTTATCTCATTTTTTGCTGAAGTAAATTACGCTGAATATTTTTTTTTTTTTTTTTTTTTNCTTTTCAAAGCTAATACACAAATGACAGGATGTTGTTGAAGGAAAATATGAGCTTTCATAAGCTATTATTATTAGCACATGCGCACCTCTCTGCCGCTTTGATCTTACTGTAGGTTCGTGTTTATTCCTCCTGACTCTGTACCGGCTGAACTCAAACCCGATGTCTGCTCCGATAGAGATCACGAACAATTAAAGTTGGATTTGTTAGCCACAACATCGCGGAGCCAGAGCTACGGGATAATTACAAGGGTGACATTCGGCCGAACACACTATATATAGTTTTCCCAAAGTCTCTCGGCCGTGACGAGGTGTTTGCTGTAAAACGGAAGGGTGGTAATGTGTACTGAATAAGCGCTCTTTGATATTTCGCATGTAAGTTAGAGCGTGTTCAGGTTTTGTTTGCAGCGGAACTGTGCTTCTTCCATTGTTTTCCGAGCAGAAAAAAAAAAACCCACCCCAACAATGGTCAAAAAAAGCCATTTACGGGCTGCCTTAAAAACGGTGTCAAGGATTCACAGCCATCTCGGCTGGCTTCAGTGAGCAAAATAAGTTTATATATATATATTATTATTATATATGGGTTCTTTAACACTTCTGTTAGCAGCACAGAGTCAAACATGCTGCAGAAAAGTAATTCCCAGGGTGTTTCTGCTTCGGTCATTAGGGGAGTAGTTTGCCGAGTGCCAATCAATTACACGTCCACAACCTCACCGAAGGCGGGGGAGTTGTACAGACAATACTCAGGGCATGATTCGGTGGTGATGCACCGGCAGGAAAAAAAACCTAACTTGGCTTTTAGTCCCTGGACTAAACGTGCAAGGCCAGCAACCAGCAACAAGCAGGCGGCTTTGCAGTGAGCAAATACGGCTCTCTTATAAATTAAGTCCTGGAGACTCCAGTACCTGGCAGGGTTCGTTTGTGCCTGGTGCTGTACGGGCTTACAGCAGTTAAAGAGAATAAAGTAAGAGGAATGGGACAGGTGATTCCACCCACTGGCTTCACGCACGATTAGACAGTAATTTTAGGCAGCCGGCGTTCGAAGCCCAGCCACCCTCTAAAACATCAACAGGCTGCCCAAGGCAGCAGGCAGGGATGAAATGCTGCAGCGGTGGGAGACCCGTGTTTGGAGGGGGGACTTGTCCATCTGTCCGTCCTCCCCTGCATCTGCTGCTGCTACAGCCCGTGTGCCCCGGCTCCCCTCCTTTGTCCCCACGGGGCAAACGGACATGCATTAAAAATGATAGAATCACAGAATGCTTTAGGTTGGAAGGGACCTTAAATACCACCCAGTGCCACCCCCCTGCCCTGGGCAGGGACACCTCCCACCAGCCCAGGTTGCTCCAAGCCCCGTCCAACCTGGCCTTGAACACCTCCAGGGATGGGGCAGCCACAGCTTCTCGGGGCAACCTGCGCCAGGGGCTCACCACCCGCACAGGGAAAAATTTCTTCCTAATATTTAATCTAAATCTCTCTTTTTCCAACTTGAAGCCATTCCCCCTCGTCCTGTCACTACATACCCTTGTAAAAAGTCCTCCTCCAGCTCTCCTGGAGCCCCTTTAGGCACTGGAAGGGGCTCTAAGGTCTCCCCGGAGCGTTCTCTCCTCCAGGCTGAACAAGCCCAACCTCTGCAAAATGGGGTGTACGTATGTAATTTTCAAACCTCACGCAGCTCATTGACCCCAGCAGCACCCCACCAGTGTCCGCAGCTCCAGCCACGCTGGTGGCACGTGAGGGCTTGGCCTCGCGCAGAGCGATGCCACCGAAAACCCAGTGAATGCCACCAGGTTTGGAGGTGACACCCGAGGTGGCAGGTGGCTTACAGCGTTGGCACAGGTCCACTGCCAAACCAGATGCTCTTTGTATTGAGGGGCGATGGGAGGCTGTGCGACAGTAGCCTCAGGAGGCTGGAAAAAGCCGTGTGAAAAATACATCAGGGGAAAAAAATCACATCAGGAAAAAAAAGATATTCTCGATGAATTTTTTTTGTGAAAATTCTGACCTGGTGAAAAATGTTACCTGTTCAATGTTGAAAAACAATGTCAACGGAGCACGGGCAGTGATTGAAAAATACCAAAGACACGAAGTTTGCAGAACTCTGAAAATTCCCCGTCAGCCCTAACGACTGTGGAAAGGGAATCGGGAACGGCAGCAATCACAGGAGACAGCGGCTGCCAGCGCTGCTGAGTGATATTTACATCAATGTCCTGCCAACAATACCATTACTGGATTATCAGGGCGGATTAAGCCTTTAGCCAATTACCCCGACTGGTAAATTGTAGATTGTCTAGACTTTTTCATGTTCAACAATATGCATGAAGTTTCTCTTTATCGCTAGAGCATCACACGATGCTCTTGTGGGATGCAATCCTGCGCCTCCCCGGGAGGTTCAGGTGAGCCGTGCCTGCAGCTCTGGGTTGACTTAGTGTGGCCCTGCGCACAGACAGATTTATTTCAGACAGGATTCTCATAAATTCAGAACGACTTCCAAATTTCTTGACTAGGAGATCAAAGAGGCGAGCATTTGCTTCGTGCCATCTGTGGAGCTGCTCGACAGGGCAACGCAAGTCTGGGGAGGGGGGAGGAGAAGGGAAAAAAGAAAGTCTCGGAGATTATGCCCTCAAAAACAAGCTGAAATGCCACCCTCACATTAAAAAGCACTGGTTGGCAGTAACAATTAATTTCTTAACTGAAACCCGCCCAACTGTGTCCAAGTGTTTTAATTTGCCTATTGCTACAATATGCAAGGGAGCTGGCAGTAATGGATTTGCAATTAAAACTAAAACTGGCAAAGAAATCGCAAAGCTGGCAAAAGAGCTAATCTGCAAGCCATGATCACAAGATTACAAAGTGTTTATGCACATGCTAATTACCCGAGCACATAGCTGAGAATGACTTGTAGGAGAGAATACTGGGTTTGCGTGATCTAAATCCCCGGATCCGCACGGCCAGCCCAGCCGACATCCCACAGATCCCACNGTACCCTACCGACGTCCCACAGCTCCCACCAGGCGGGGACCGCGGGGGACATCGCTGCGGTCCCCGCCTGGAAGCAGGGAGAGGGACAAGGGACAGGCAGGCAGGGTCCCCCCGCTGCCATCCCGCGGCGCAGCCCGGGAAGGACGGTGATCGCCCCTCAAGCAGGTAAACGCCAGCGGTCACAGGAGGCATGTCCTTGATCGGAATACGGAGCCCATCGATGTGAAATTAAAATCGCTCTAATAAACTAGCGCCCAGTTATTCACCATAAATGCTTCCATCCTGCTATCTCTTGGCTCCAAAAAGAGTTATTCCAGTGGGTCCCCGGAGAGCGGCGGGTTGCAGAGCGCATGGCCCTACGCTGCAACCACCGAGGGCAAATGTGCACCTACCGCCACGAGCACGAAACCCTTACAAATTACCTGCAACGGACAGGATGGGAAGGGAAAAGGACTTAAAAGTGATCAAACGTCTGTGCAAACAGCTCATAACAGAAAGTGACACTGGTCAGGGGCACCGTGAAGAGCAATTTTGAACCACAGGGGAAAATTTCAAGGAGAAAACAGAGTGGAAAAGTAGTCCCAGAATAAAAGGCTGCTGGGAAAACTGAGATTCTTTAATATATAGGATTAAGGATTGCCAGTATCCTCAGGGAGGAAATGCAAATGGGGTTCAGACCATTTTTTCCATAAAAATTAGGAAGGAGAAAGAATAGACTTTGAAGTTCAACATGTTAGTAAATGAAAGCAACAGCAAAGGAGACACAAAGAGAAAGCAAGCCCTGGACGCCTAGAATTATGTCTTAAACACTTGGTACTGAAAGACAGAACCCGAGGTGATGAGGAGACTTCCCTTCATGCCACGCACAGATCCCAGAAAATCTCTAGATTAGAAACTGCCTGAGAAAAAAGTATTGCACAACAAAGGCAGGACGGAGTACGGCATTCAAATAGGTTTCTTCGTGCCTTATTCAGCCCGCCCGGGCTGACGAGGCTGCGAGGAGCACATCAAGGAGGACCTAGTGCGTATGCCAGGCTGCTCCCGGATGCGCAGAGCAGAGCAAGGATTTCTGGACGGTGCTCTTTGGGTCTGTGAAATGGTGGCTGGAGTCGGAGCGGAAGGAGGTGACAGCTAATGGACATCTGTGGAGAAACCAGAAATCCAAGGGGCACCTCTACAGAGCTCTGCGGGCTCGGCTGCATTGATGGGGGCTGATCACTCCTGGCACCCTCATGAAAGCCGGATGGTTAGTCCAGGCTGCAGGGAGGTGGAGAAGGACCAGAAGGACATTGTAAGGATGCACAGCAATAGCCATCGCTGGGTCTGGCAGAGGGATGGATGGTCTTTGCGGTGACTTCTGGGAGGTATCACCGGCTTTGCTCGATTCTGGCTGAGAAGGGCAATTTGTATTTGGCTGATGGTCATTCCAACCTGTCTACTTGGGTAAGGCAGTTACAGAGCGAGTTCAGCCCATCGTTACTGGTGGCCGTGGAATGCCATGTGTCAGGAAATGGCATCCAACCACCACCGATGCAGATAAGCATTATGGAGTTAATTAGTTCTACGGAAAGGGTGGTTCAAGGGGGAAGTGCTTCAAAACTTGGCTTGGAGATTAATTTACCCATCCCTACCTGTAGTGCATTGTCAAGCAGTTAATGGGACATCCAGCTATTGGGGTAACTGAGTGGAATTCAGGAGTCCATGGCATAGAGGAGATGACGCACCACGATAAAGAGGAGGTGATATAACGTTGGGTCCTTCAGACAATAAACTCTATGACTCTACGGCTGTTCCTTGCTCCAAGTGAGATGTGTGGACTGTAAGAGTTTAAAGCATATAACAGAACCACAAAGTCTTTTGTTGGGGTTGGGTTTTTTTTGTGCATTAAATACATTTGGGAGACATTTTTCCTTATATCCAGAGATTTGGTTGGCTTCTCTGTACTTGTTAGCCAGTACCTAAGGCAGGCTGTGCTGCTGGGGTCTGCCATGCCGCCTTTCGCAAGGAGAGCCCCAGATACAACTGTTGCCTATTTAAAGTCATCTACAAACCAGTTTAATAAAAGCTGACTGCATCTGCTTCCATGTTATTAGTTCTGCCCCAAAACTCTGTTCCTGGCAACACAATGTTCCACGCTAATGAGCCAAATCTTCCCCTCCCATGGCAGTACTCCTAAACCTCCACACCATTCAGTTCACAAAGTTACCACCCTGTTTTTCCCTCGGGGGAGGGAAGGATTGCAGCTGCAGAGGGGGTTCTTCAAATAATATGAAGGCCAAAGATCTGTGGGAAAATCTGCTCTCAGACAAATAGCACTTGGGGGCATCTGCAGCGAGAACCAGCCCCTCTTTACTTCTGTCTGGGTCCCACGTCCTTCTGGCAGCGGAGTTTTTTATGAAGCAGGCTGCCATTAATCCCCTGCCAGTTCCTACACCCTACCATCCTCTGTGGGTAGACAGCACAGAGTGGGAGATCATGCTGCAGGGAAGTGGTATTTACTTCAGCTGGATTTTGCGGCTTCATGGGAGAGTTTCTACTTGGGGCAGTTATTTCTCACCCGCTCCTGCTGCAAGAAAGAGGGATTTGGTGTAGCCTAGGACGACTTTTCTCAGCTCCTTTTCCAGTGAATTTTCACCCATTCTGGCCGCTTTTCTCCCCGCAGCACCGAGCACGAGATAAACAGCGATTTGAGGTTATCGCGCTGTAGCGATGCTGCTCACATTAAAGAGAAATCAGATAACTCTCATTACCTAACTGAAACTCGCTGCTAGACTTTTAAAGAGAAATGATAACGTCTGAGTGCTGGAGCACTCTGCTGCCCGGGCAGACGCCCCACGGCACCCTGGCTGAGCTGGGGGAGCTGCGCCCCGGCTCTCCCGCTCGGCTGCACCCCCGCCTGGGATGCGGGGGTGCCCGGGATGCAGAGATGCCCGGGAAGTGGAGATGCCTGGGATGCTGAGGTGCCCGGGATGCAGAGATGCCCAGGTGCAGAGATGCAGAGGTGCCCGGGATGCAGAGGTGCCTGGGATGCAGAGGTGCCTGGGATGCAGAGATGCCCGGGATGCAGAGGTGCCTGGGATGCAAGGCAGGGCCCAGCCACATGTGGGTTTGGCCTCCACATGCTCGCACCTGGAGCCTCCAGTAAGGAAAATTTAGGCTTAGAAGTTGACACGGGCACGATTGATGGCTTTAATATTTTACAAATGGATGCGTGAGCAAAACGGCCGTCTCTACCCCATTGTGCTGAGTTTCCTCATGTTTCTAAAAGCTGGACTGAACTCACCCGACCGCCTCCTCTAATGCTTTCTGTTATAAACCTTTCTGCACCACATGCGACAGCAGCATCTCCCTGGAAAAGATTTCATTCGCTTCTGACTTTGCCTCAAGCCATTAACTGACAAACTGGCAGCTAACTACTGTTAACAAATGATTTCCTAGAGATTACTGTTTAAGTAAAAAAGGTTCCAAGATAAATACACTCATTCTTCATGACAAGGAATTTGAATTATGCATCCAGGGGTTTGGTACGTGTGTCCAAAAACGATGCCGTGCAATCCCGGAGGTTGTTCTCATCAGCATATTACAAGCAGGTAAATAAGAAATGACATTTTGTCCCCCGTTTAATAGAGCAGATTTGTACGGCATGTGTATTCGAGACAAGGTGTTGGACCATCCAGGCATCGTTCCCATCCTACTAACGCCACTCTATGAAATTACCGTTTAGGCTAAAAAAGTGATTTGTTTTTAAAGCAAGAAAAGATGCCAACCGCCTTGAAGGAGTTGTGGTTTTAGGGCCACCTGCAACTTGCTAAAAGATTAGGCAATTGCAATTTGTTTAATATCTTGAAGTAAATGGTCTAATAAGCAGCACAGCTTACTTTTTTTGGCTAGTCCTTCTCTGATCGTTTCTGACACATTCCCTCTCGCTGCAGCCTGTGTTGGATTTTATGGGGTTTTTTTCGGTACGGACGAGGCTTTCCCTGCAGTGCTCGCCGAACGTCGCTTACACATGAAACGATAAAGCTTCAAAATCCTCCTGGGGGAAACTGAGTCACGGAAAAACAAGCTCCTGGGGGACTGGGAGCAGAAGCTGGGATAAAACCGCGCTTCCTCCACCGCAGCCCTGCACGGCAGTTACAAGACTATCCGGTTCCTCTGCTATAAAACTTGGTAACATGCCTCACTTCTTACCTGATTTTGAGAACATCCTGTGTTAACACATAAACAACTGCTCTCACTAATGTCTGTTTATTTGGCTATTTACACGCGTCTGAGAGGGCACCTGGTGCTCTCCGGTAAGGGGATCGCTCGGCTCCGTATCAAACGAGCTCCCGGGGCGCAGGCAGGAGAGAGGCAGCTCCCACCCACGGCAAACAGCAACGCACCCGCCCGCGAGACAGACATTTACCGCGGCACTGTTTTGCAAAAGCAAATTTGGATGAAGACCGATGCTTTTGGATACGGGAGCCGATCTTTCAGGGATTCTCTGCAGCCCGCCTCATCCCTCAGTATGCACTTGTATGCAGAGCCACGTACTAGATCAGTGCAACTAAAATATTGTAATTTTAAAACATCTCATTTTGCAAAGTTTAAGTATCTGCATGTAGTTATATACTATTTCCAATAAATGCCAATAACCAAGCAACTGGCACTGACATATTAGGTAACTTTCTGTCCTTTTGAGTGAAGAAATTAAATTGTCTCTACCACTCTTGTAGTCAAGTGCTGTCGGAAGTCCCAGCCAGCGCACATTTAGTGTTTTTACCTGAATTCTGCTCCTAGCAGGAAAAGCACCGGGTTCACCAGAACAGTAAAAAACTTACATTACCAGGCGTAACCCTGGTTTCAGCCACCAAATTCATTACGGAAAACACAAAAGGACTTAGGCATGACGTTAACTTCAAGCCACAAGTGTTCAAAAACTTTGTAGCTTTTTCTAAACATCACTATTTGTTGCATCATACCCAGCACGTATGCCAACATGAGCCAACATTTCTTAGCAGTTAGTTGGAAATACATCCTTAAATTACTGCTGACTGTGTTTAGAAATTGTCCTCAAACCAGGACAAGGAAATATATTTAAACTCTGTGAGGTTTAGATAAATGTATCATCTTGTCAAGGGGTTCCCACGTCCCCCTGTTTTGGGGAGCTAAATTAGCACCAGCAAACCCGTTTCTGCGATGCCATTTTACAGCATTTGATTCTCCAAAGTTGCTAACAGCCCGCAAGAATTCAACTGATTGATCTACAAACTGGAGAGCCCGTTTCCATTGGAAAGGGACTCCAGAGCTGGACACGGGACAAGAGCTGCTCTCGGAGTTAAAAGAAGGCAGAGAAGGGCTGTAACTCCGGCAGTGAATCACTCGGGAGTCGCGTTGCTTGAAGAGCGTGCGTCCTGCCCCATTACAACCACAGCTACATCTGATTTGAATGAAACTTCAGCCTTAATGATTTTCATGCCAGCTATTTAAGAAGCAACGTCGTCTTCTTCAACACCCTGTCATTTCAGTCGCTATCTCCAAATATTTTGCTCTGATTCCAAAAGCGAACTTATTTTGAGGAAACAGACTGTTTCCAACCGGCTTTAGAGGGACCACGCGCTTAAAACCCTGGACAGGCTTAAACCGCAGCCTTCAGACATCCTGCTGTTTGAAGGTGTACGTCTCCACATCCCCATCTCTACTTAGAAAAGAAAAAAAAAAACGCAAGCACGAGATCCGCACTGGAGATTCAAACGCTCTTCAGAAACCCATCCCCATAGTAATGATTTCAAACAAATAACAAGCTAAAACCAAAACACAACGGCAATAAAACAAAATCTGATGAGCTCTTCAAAAAGATCTGAAGTGATACCAATTGGCAGGAGCGTGTTGTCTATCCCAGAGCTACGGCAGTTTATCCCAGCCAGGGCTTTGCTGCAAACACGCGAAAGCCAGCAGGCTGCAGCCTTTCATATCGCAAAACACCAGCCGAGTTCGGATCGCCGGGACGAGGAAGCCAATTTTTGTTGTGGATACATCACTGCGTAATTACGGCAGATTTCATTTACTTTCTTCTGAATACCAGAGCAGATCCAGAGGCCGGGTAGATGCGGCAGCTCCTCGTATCCTCACCTGATGCTCCAGGTTTACATTTGGGCAGTTAACCCCACAAACATCAGGGATGTGTGTGTCTATTGAAGGCAAAATATTTCCATTGACAAGAAAAAGGGAAACGTAACTGACACTGCCGACCGCCGTCAGACTGATAGCAAGGGAAGAGTTTGGTGTGGAATAAATAAATATAAAGCCATTTTCTCAATGAAATCAGGGTTAGAAACACAGGGATAAGATCAGAAAGGAACACCCCGGGTTAAGAGACTATTCACGGGACCAGAACGTGGAAAATTCCATAAAGCACAAATGTTGCTAAGAATATTCAAAAGTCAAAGCTTTCTGTGGGTGTGCATGCATAGAGATGTCAACACAACTATTTCATGATCACCGAAATTGCTACTAGCCTGCATCCTCTCTGAATGGCTATTTTTAGGACCCAGCCTTTCATGTGGTATAATGATGTGGATTTTACAAGAGCATTTATAATGTGTTTCATATGGTGTACAGTCCTGGAGAAATTGCTTTGTATCAGAGAAAGTTAAACAAAAAGGTTTGGGTGGTTTTTTTTTTTTTAATTTTATTTCTTACTTTATATCATTGCTTCTGTTTTGGATTTAGGGCTCCTATACCTATTTTAATTTATCCGATGTGACAGCATTGGCTGTCCCGAAGGAATACTCAGCGTAGCACGACAGGATCCCGCAAAACGTCACCTGGATTTCTGAATCCGCGCGTCCCTTTGGACGGTCGGATTTCAAAGCTGGCAATGCCACGCCGCGTACGCTACGGCAGGAAGGCAAAGCTTGAAGGCCAACTTTCGACCTGGGGTATGCCGGTGTCAGGGGCTGCGCACTGTCTCCCCCGTTAGAATCGGCTTTTCTTCTTTTCGGGCCAAGTCCTACAAAGCGAGGTTTGGAGAAGACGACGACTCCTCCTCGCTGTCTCCGCTCCCGCGCCAGTAATAGCACGGCGGCGGCACGTAACGAGAAACCAACTCATCAGCCCCTCCATGCTAAGAGCAACAAATTTTCATGTGGTAGATCTTACGACGGTTTATTTCCTAAACATGAAAGCAATCTCCGCAGCGCCATCGCCTCAGTGTTAGAATAAAAATTCCACATTTCTGATCCTTTCTGAGCATTTTGCTGGGAGGAGCATCTCCCCAGCCCTTCTTCCACAAGCGTGTTTCTAATTGCATCCCCCTCGTGCTGAGTCAAGCATACTTTACAATCCTGGGCTTTCACATTCTGCTTTTGTCTAAGTCCCATCAGAGGAGAACCTCTGTTTACGCTCGTGTATGTTATTCCTCAGAGCAAACCACAGCAGAAAACAAATTCAACATACAGCGTACAAGTTGAATCACTTAAAAAAAAAAAAAAAGAAAGAAGTCTTTTTTTGGTCAGTCCATGATTACTGCGTAGCTCTTCAAGGCAGACGTGTACTTTGTATATTATAGTTCCAGATTCTCAATGGAACAAAGGAGATACTGTTGAGACTTTTTTTGCCTATCATTTAATCAAATGTAAAGTTATTATAACCGGAGGGGAAAAGTGCTCTAGATTCTAGTATCCAGCTTTACTTTGGTTTCGAAAACTTACCACAGCATTGTTGAGTTTATTGTTTTCTTTAACAAAATACTAATTTTGGGACCCCGTGAAACACAATGAACCAGATTCTTTTCATTGCAGCAGAGCTGCGTTTAGCACAGAAGCGGCGGACGGCAGAGGAGCGGTGGTTTAAAGCCACTTTGGTGACCTCTTGCCCAGCGCCTCCAGCCAGCAGGATGCTCTGGATGGGTACCGCTGGTTCTGCTGACCCTCCTCATCCTCAGCATTGACCAAACGTCCCACTTTTTCCGTGAAACCACCTCACAGAGGCAGCGGTGGTGGAACAGTCCTTCATAACTTTGGGAATGGTCATAAATTACAAAGACCCAAAGGCAAAAAATCAGAGAAAGGGCCACAGGACAGAGCAGCGATAAGTTGCTCCGTGAGAAGGTGAAGATGAGAGCTCTTTGTCCGAGATCATTGGGAGGTGACTGAGAAAAAGATCCTGCTGTAATCAAGACTCAGAGGCGCGTGATGTTGCAATCACTTCCTTTAAGAAGTGAAGTAGGTGGGTTTGTGAGCCAGCAGCGTGTGCTGAACTGGCAGTCCCAAGGCGAGAACGAAGACCTCACCTGACATTCGCGGAGGGCTTGGTACAGACTTTGCAGGTTCCCAGCACAGCTCATCGTTCCCGCCATGAAACGCCTGCCCTGCCTGGGGGCTGGACGGAGCCGTGCCCTCCTGGACGGACCGCCGGACAAGCCAGCAGACAGAACGGGCATTTGGTCTTTACTGATTCAGTTGGATTAAAACTGGAAACTAGGAAATGACCGGCTCTGTATCCTGTTACCAACCCTCTGAGTCACCCGTCCTCCTACCAAACCTTTGTTTCATCCTCCAGACGCACAGATTAATGAGCAAGTATCATGTTATAGACTATTTTTTTAAAGAGAGATTTGGAAGAATAGCACATGAAAGAGCCTGTGGGGGGGGACTCGCACATCCCAGCTTGGCATCAACCCGGGATCTGGTCAGGCTGAGAAGTTTTCCCTGCCGCAGCGGTGCAGCAAAGAGTTCAGGAAGCAACTTTTACCTTCTCTCCTATTTCTGTGCCCTCCACCCGCCACTGGTAAGTGATGAAGTAAGAGCATATATACATGAGGCTGGGAGAGATGCTGACGTAAGCCATCTCCTGGCACCAAGAGCAGCGAGCCGGAGCGGCAAAGGCATGGGAAACCAACGACTGAGCAACAAACGAAAGGAGAGGCGTTACGTGATGGCTGCGGACAGCCCAAAGCCTCGGAGGGGTGGGATGGAGAGAAGCTCCCGCTGTGGTGATGGCCTCTCCAAGAGGACAGAACTGGGGATGTCTGGCACTTAGTCCCTCTTCAAGTCAACGCAACAGACTAGAGAAGACAATCCTTGAGGATTTCCTGAGGAATTTGTGGCTAATGTATGGTGCAGGGGACTTTAGTAACTGCACAGCAGCACGTGCTCGGCTCTTGCTCACCCAAACGCGCCCTGTCTGGCACAGCCTCCCCACGAGCGCGCACGATGCTCGCAGATGCACGGGTCCCTCCTTCACCTTCTCTACAGCGAGTTAGCGAGGGGGCTCAAAGGCCAAACTGTATGAAACAGAGACTAAATCTGGTCTTGTCGAATCACCCACGGCCAAAGGGCAAAGAACTGCGGGTGTGAAATTAACGGCAGGCTGTGGATGTTTCCTCAAAACTGCTGGTATTTCTCAGGACTTGACTGTGCTCTACCAATAACCATCATGTCATGTGCACCCAGACACACGCAGTCCGGACCAGATTGCCATCTTAGGTGTGCAGCTCACACCACCCGTATCCTGAAAACCTGCTTCACTTGCAGATCACGCTGGAGATAGAGAAGGATCCAGCCTGCGATTAGGATCTGGCCCTTCGCAGATGAGCTAGGAGAGCCGTCAAGAGAGTCATCCCTCCAGAGTCGGCAATGTCTGTTTAGGCACAGGAACAGCCGTGTGGTTACTCGAGCAGGTACCTCGGAACAGCAAATGCCAGCACACCCGACCGTACGGATTTGTCAGAGTTTCCACCCAAAGGCAGGAATTTAATGGTGCCTGTAGACTTGAGGCAGGAAAGGGACTGGAAGCTGCGAGGCGGCACGCAAGTGCGTTGCCGAGCTCCTCGCCGCCCTCCCACCGCTCCCCCCTTCTCTCCGTTAAAGCTTTGGATACCAGACCAGCTCTGTTCTTTCATCTTGGACACGTCGTGCGCCGCTAACCCCCAAATCACTTTGTTCTTCACAGTTAAAATTTCAGAAGTATTAATCATTAACATGGATGAGCTCTGGGAGCTTGGGTTGATGTTAGGGTTTTGCTTTTCTCTCCAAATTCTCAACCGGTTGAGCTACTAACACTTCACAAACAGCAACAGTTGGAAGCTCGCAGGAACGGTGCCTTTACCATACATAATCTCATAGCAACTCCCCACCGACAAAGCATCCCGTGCCTGGGAAGCCAGTTCCAGGGTAGCCTGCGAAGGAATCCCAGCGGGAGAGCAGATATTGTTGAACTGTCTGCATCACGTGCACGCTTATTCACATGCACGGATTTACATAAAGCTTGCTTTTGTTTCCCTGTGACATTTTTCTTACTCTTTTTTTCATTCCAAACCATTTTAAAAATAAGGTTATATTAGACCACACACAGGCAGTGCTGTATCATGTCACCGCTTCTTAAGCAGAACTCTCTAATTTATTTCAAAGGGAAGTTCTGCTTCAAAATTGAGGGTGTGATATGAACTCAGAAATTAACAGAAGAATTTTCCTTGGGGGGAACCAAGGCTGAATCAGACATGCAATAAATGACCTCGGAAGCCCTGTGCCTTGGTACATCCACCTATCCGACATTATGCTTTAATATAAAAAATTATTTTCACCATTATCCTTTTTCAAGCTAGGTAGAAGAGCTGGAAGAAGTGGATTCACTCTGGTCAGGAGGGAACAAATTACTCATCTGTCTGTCTGCCAGGACACCCATCAACAGCCATCGCACTCCTAGTGCTTTCTGCCGGGAATACAGCAATTTACGGGGACAGAGTAGTGTCCCGGCGAGGTCCTGTAGCGCAAACCCTGCTGCCAGGGAAGCTGGCTGGGATGCTGCCGGTGCTGCTGCTCTCCCACAACAGCAGGCACTGCTGGGAACGCGCGGAGCTACTGTGCGCTTGCAGCTGCCCTCCCTCCCCGCGCAACATCTGGAGAGGGATGCGGCACTGACAAATCCCCATCACAAGGCGACTCCGGGGAGTTCTCCCACTGGTTTCAACAGGATCGGAACTCGACACAGGAAAAAGCAATACTAAACTATTGCCCCGACAGCGCAAGCTAGGACAGAAAGACTTCGACACAGAAGCAGCTGAGCTGCAGATTTCCTTCCGCCAACTGCTGCGGGGGCAAGAAAGAGCCTCCTCCCGCCGAGGGATGGAGCAGCCTTGGGGGAAGGGGGCTGCAGCAGAAGTAGCCGTGTCCCAGCGCTCAGCTGACGCCGCTGGAGCTTCTGTCCGGCGAAGGGCAGCAGGAGACTTTCGGCTCTGCGCTTTTTGACCTCATGACAGACGTTTGGGACCTGTGGCCCCAGGCCAGCAGTAACTGCACTTTCATCTCGCCCTGCCCAAGGGGACGTTTCAAACCCACTCAACGGGAACCAAGCTCCCGGAGCCCGGCGGACCACAGGGAGCAGGCTCGGAACGTGGGCACTGTTTCCCAGTCCTGCCATCTCATCTGGGGACTGGAGATGTGCAGAGCTCGGGATGGTACCACCACCCTTCTGCTCCTACAGGAGCTCTGGTTGGACAACTTAATAATTAAGAAAATTAGGTAGTGTCTGTTTTCCAAAGAAATAGAGGCTCTTGGAACGTCTGTTTCTCACACAGACAGAAAGTCCGGTGCCTCGGCTTTATATAGAAAACATTTTAATTCTGCCTTCACACACCTCACACGCTCGCTACACGCAGCAGAGGTGCGCAGGAGGTGTGAACTGCTCCCCGGAGAGCTCTCCCACCGACTGGAGCCGGGAGACCTTGTGCCCTACATATGGGACAGCACGGCTCATTCCCCTATTTTATAAACCTATTTACAAAAGGAACTTAAAGGAACTTATAAGTGCTCCTTCTACCATTTAACTACCACATGGTACAAGATATAACAATGTTCAGAAAACCCCCTCGGGTCTAAACTCAATTATACAACTGTAGCAAGAAAAATATTTTAATCTGATCAAAGTGTTAACATGTTTGACCATGTCTGACCTCTAATGTTTGTAACCACCTAAAAGGCTGATGTTCTTACTAAGGATGTACCTTAATTTGATTTAAAGTCATTTGTACTATTTAAAAAAGGATATAGTTTTATGATTTTATATTTCATTTAGCAAAACAGTTCCTCAACTTGTTAGTATTCTTGGGAAGTTTCTTGCAGATTTTTAAGCGGTAAATCCTATATATTCCACTCTGGGAAAAGCTGGACTTGGCAGGAGTAGGGAGAGTCAGGAACCACCACACACGCGACACCTGAGAGCCGGGCGAGAAACGGTTCTCCCGGTGCCTTCCAAAATTTCGAGATTTCGGATGCGGGCAGAGTCTGCGCCGAGATGCTCTTAACGCACTTGACCGAGAACGTGGCCTCCCCAGCCCGGCCAGCCGACGGGGGTTCACAGCACGCTCCCAAAACACGGGACACCCGGACTCAGCCCGCTGCCGTGTCCCCAGCTCCAGGAGCCCCTTCTCCTGCACACCCTGGCCACCTCTTGGTCCTCCTTTCTCTCTTCGCTAGCTCTCCAGGCTACTTGTGCACGCTCAAACCAGCATCACTCCAGCTCAACTACCCTAAACCGGTGTTTGCCACCTGCAGCAAAGGTGGCCCACCCGGCCGAGCGCCCGGGATCTGCCCGCTGCGGGGTGGCTCTTGTCACCCCGCTGGGGACATCAGCCAGGCTCGGTGTTGCTGCTGATGTCAGGTACCCGGACATGTTCCGTGCATCACTCAGGAGCGACACCAGAGCATGTAAATAACATAAAGTGGGTGTGTTTTGGTAAAAAGAGACAATTTTGGCTGGGGAGACGCGGGCAGCCTAGCAGGATGCTGGGGGTGAGCAGTGTAGCAGTTAGCGGGCTGCAACCACCTTGGGGGAAACAAAGCAAAAGTGATGCTGCTGAAAAAATAAGAAAGAAAAAAAGGAAAGCAGCACACCAGTAATGCCGGTAGCGACACACCCACCCAGGCAGGCGCTCCGGGCCGGCTCCAGCGCCGCTCGCAGCACCCTGCCGGGGTTCGGAGGGAGCCCGCAGAGAAAAAAAAAAAATAAATGTGGTTTTACGGTGCGTCGCAGGGTGGGGGTTCAACCCGCAGCCTCAGTGCCCGCCGCCCTTCGGCTTTCAGGGAGCTGTATTATATTTTTCAATCAGTTAAATGCAAAGCCCTGACGGTTTGCCAAAGTACTGCTGGGCTAGTGGTTTTTTTTAAATTTTTATTTTTTGAAGGTTCTGAAATTAATCCTAGCTGCAAACAACCGTCTCCCGGAAGCCCCATTAACCAAAATACAATCTCCACTACCACCAAAGTGCACGCATGACTGTGATACGTAATCCCATTCACTCACACAACCATCCTCCCCGACTCTACTTGTACTAAAGCGTTAATTAAACACACTTTTATGGACGGTTAAGTATCTGCAATCTTCGGTCACAGATCTGACCTCCTCAATTATTGGAAGCAGCCACCAGATTATAGCCCGCACTTCATATAATACACACAGTAGCAATAAATCTATATGAGAGCAATACATAATTTACTACGATAACCTTTGCACAGTCAATATAAATACAATTTATTGGGCAGAATCGCCCAGAAAGATACATCGGAATAGCTATTGTACCAAGTCGAAAAAACCAAAGAGACCAGCCTTGATCTGAGGAAGAAATCTTCCCGTCTGTCTGCTAACAGATTTTTAACTGAAAACATCACATCAGCTTTTTAAATCACGCCACGCAGAACACCGCAGGGTCCGACCAGGCCTAAGCAGCGCTGGCTGAGGCAGCGGGTGATTTCTGTGGCTCTCTGGGGGACGGGATCATTCCCTCTCGGCTACTCAGTTTTCTCCCCTTCGAGTTCTGCACACTCTATTTACTCCTGGCTGTTGCTCCGACAGTAACCTCTTGGGGGTTTATTACATTATCAAGGGGAAAGGCGATTCACAAACCACAATCTCCTTTTTAGCTTAAGTGCTAATAAATAGGCTATCGCACTTTTACACATCTAGTAAGGGTTTAAGACTAAAAGAACTGTTCTGCTACAGCAAACAGTCGCTGGGCTAACGTGACTCTGAGTTTACGCAGATTCTATAGCAGGGAGCACGCCAAACGCAGTTCAGTAAGACAAATTTAGTATCCTCATTTAAAATGTATCAAGAAGAGAGCAACTTAATCTTTCAGAGGGGCGAGGGGGGTACCTGGAGGAAGGGACCCAAGGTGGGAAGCAACAGAAGAAACGCTTCTTCGGATTACAGCAAACGTACATTGGCCCTGCCTTGCAAACGCACCTTTGCTTGCTGTAAACTGAAGGAAGACGTCAAAATTTAGGGTCAGACCCTCAGTATCTGCACAGCGACTTCAGCGAGGTTACAACAGTCTGTCGCGGGGAAAATCAGCTCCCCAGCGTACCCACGGAGGGCTGTGCTGGGGGACGGACAGGCGCGCGGGGGGACCTGTCTCCTGCTGCGGCGCAGGCCAGCAGGGTCGGGCGGGAGGACACGGCACTGATTCCAGGGAACAATATTTTAATCACACTTTAACTTGAGTTTCATAGCCCATAGTCCATCAATTTTCCACAACCCCCGTTTAACAACCTACCCCTCTGGTGAACGAAGGGTTGAAATTAAGGAGGGCATTATGTATTCTTTTAAACCTTGTCCCTTTACAGGTTTAAAACTAAAACTGAAAAGAACCAAATGATGTTCTNTTCTGAAGTTCTGACAGAGACGGCGATGGGAAAAGACAGATTTTGTAGAGAAGCCTGTAGTTTAATTATTCAGTCAGCAAAACTTAGAAACATCGGAATATAAAGAATTACTACAGCTGATTTGACCCAAAAGGGAAAAACTTTACAGGAATAAGACGGGAATATTCCTCCAGCAGCATCAAGCCTTTTCCTAAAAACCTCTATTGCCATTTTAGAAGCGTAAGATCCACTTTCTGGGCCACCGTCCGCTGCAGAGCCCTGACCGAAGGCAGGCCAAACCCCGGCCGCTTTACACGCAGCTAACGTCAAACTAAAGTTAAGCTGCGGGAACGTATCCCTGAACACAAACACCAGGAGCTGCTCGGCTCCAAAGCCTGTGACCCAGAAAAGGGCAGGGGCATGCTTCCACTAGATATCAGGCTTTGATTGCTGGAGGAGTAAAGGCGACCCTCGAGGATGGGGAGGATGGAAAAGAAGCTCCTCCAGCAAATTCGGAGCGAAGCAGACCCTTGCTGCTGAGCATCCTTCCCCCTTCCCACTCCTTCTCCCTTCGGCTTGGACTTTTTAGAAACAGGGATGCAATCTGTCAGGGAAAAAAGCATGTGTAGTTGCCTGCACGGTACCTGCGACACATTTCAGCAGTGAGAGAGGCCACGAAACTTCCCCGCAAAGAGAGGATGGACTCACCAGAGGTGACATAGATCCATTTGGCAGATACGGGTCTGAGAGCATTAGGAAAGGGTAGCCAGAATACGCAGATCCTTTATACATCCCTGGGTCCTGATGCTTCATACCTGCTAAAATTAAAGTTCCCCATCAAGATTTGCCTTACGACGGGCAATTCCTCTGCCTGTCAGGGCCCCCCGAAGAGGTTTCAGTGTATTTTGGGAGTCTTTTCGCCCCCTACTCCTCGGGGAGGGTGTTGGGGGGGTGTCGGGGTCCCCCGGGGATGCGGGGTCCCGCAGGGGGGGTGCATCGGGAAGCCTCGATGCTGTCAGGA
>RSEF01000013.1:17676548-17711565 GCA_003993805.1 Himantopus leucocephalus
CTCTCCCGGCGGTTCGCGGGGGGCTCGGCAGGCTGCGGGCAGGCGTCGCGGGATGCCGGGGCTCGACAGCCGCCCCCCCCCCGGCCCGCCCCGCCCCGGCCCGGCCCCGCCGCCCCTCCCCGAGCCCCGGAAAGTTTCGCTGGGAGCAGCGGGCGCCGGCGGCAGCCAAAGGCACGGAGCGGCCGGTGCCTGTGTGCGATCGCGGCGGCGCGGCGGCCGAGGGCTGCCGACATCAAAGCGGCCGCCGGGTGATTGGCAGCTTCGGGGAGGGGCCGGGGGCGGGCACACACACACACACACATATGCACACACACACATGCACACACCGCACACACGCTCCGAAGCGCCGTGACTGCCTTAAAGGGACCGCCACCCCTCCCTCCGCCACCGCGCTATAGCGGGGTGACACCACCCCCACCCCCCCCGCGGCACCCGGAGGGGGGACCCCGGCGGTCCCCGCGGTGACAGCCCGGCCCGGCGGAGGATGGGGGTGGTGGGGGGGGTTTGGGGGTGAGGGGTGGCCCGATGGCGGGCAGTTCTGGGGGCTCGGCGCGGCCGCCGGCTACGTGCGCACATCTGGACACGCCAAGCTGCCTGCGCACATCTGTGCACACACGCACCTCTGCCCGCAGGTGGGCACAGGCGTGCCTGCACGTACCTCTGTGCACGCGCGCTTCTGCGCGCACACACGTCTGCGTGTGTCGGTGCCTGTTTGCACACACACAGCTGCGCGCACATCTGCATGCACACATCTTCCCACGCGTCCGCGCGTGGCGCTGTGTGCACGCCTCTGCGCGTGCACGGTCTGTACGCATGCATCAGCTCACATCCACATCTGCGCAGCACCACATACGTCTCTACAGGTGTGTACACCTACACACACATCTGCATGCGCACATCAGTGTGCACAGCCACACATCTGGCACACGCGAGCAGTCACGCACCTACACACGCACCAGTGGGATCCGCACATGTCCGCAAACACATCAGCACAAGTGAGGACGCAACTGCACACACCTGCACAGACACATCAGCACACATAAACACACACACAAACCACTTCTTGGACGTTGGACTAGATGACCTTTAAAGGTCCCTTCCAGCCCAAACTGTTCTGTGATTCTATGATTCTGCACACACAAACACACCTGCACACACAAACACACCTGCACGCTCACGTTTGCCCAGGAATCTACAAGCACAGATGAGCAGCACACAACTAAACACAGAGAAGTCTGTACATGGAGCTGCAGACACATGTCAACACGTATGTGTGTGCACATGCACAAATCAGCACGTACATGTGTGCACACATAGACACACATCAACACGTACATGTGTGCACACACACACATCAGGACATGTACAGGTGTGCACACAGACACACATCAACACGTATGTGTGCACACAGAGACATATCAGGACGTGTACATATGTGCACACAGACACATCAACACGTGTGTGTGCACACAGACACACACATCAGGACATGTACATGTGTGTACACAGACACAACAGGGCTATGTGTGCGCACGCACACACGTGTGCACAGAGCAGCTGCGTGTCCACGGCGGTGGGTGCAGGCGGTGCCCAGGGGCAGGCGTGGGTGCCCATGGCCAGGCAGAGCGTGGCCGCGGCGCGCGGCCCGGGCCCAGGGCGATGCCCGCGGCTCCTCGCCGTCGCTCCCGCAGCCCCCCGCCATCGCTCCCGCAGCCCCCTGCCATCGCTCCCGCAGCCCCGGCCCCTTCGGAGGCACAGACGTGAAGTCGGATCGCAGAAAATTATTAGTTTTCCTGACTGGCCCCGAGGGTCAGGAAACATGAAATTAACGTCTTCGCAGCCAATTTCGAAGGCACTAGACACTTCTGTGTCGGCGTCGGAGTTTTTTTTAAGCAGTTCCCATGGAAAAGGAAACTCCCCATCTCTTCTGATCACATACGACAGGTCCTGTGCATGTCTCCGGTAGCTTAAAACAACACACCGATATTTATTTTCCTTAATTAAGATTGCATAAGATAGCCCTGGGTCCTGGAGACTTTTCTACAGACTGTAATGACGCCATGTAAATTGTTTTTTATGACCCAATATACTACATATTGTCACATTCAGCCCTTGAATAGGAAGCTAAAAATCTCGGTCCCTATTTTTCTTGTTAATTAGGGTATTATTACTAGGGATATAATCTCATTACTTTTTGGGGAGGAGAAGAACTAGTTGGAGCCACTTTGAAAAGTACTGAATATATTTAAATGAAGCAAAATCCCTCTTTCTGCTAATTGCTGATTTTGCATGACATAGAATTATTGGTCTGATTTAGGGGGCACAGTTTACGCCGGGCTAAAGGAGGCGGGAGAGGGAAAGGATGCTCTTTGCTTTTTTCCTGCTCGGCTCTCCCATCCGGACGAAGGAGCGGGCTACCCCATAGGAAACTCCGTCTGCAAATTTCCATTCTTTTAAACATCACGAAAATAAAATAAGCTGCAGCCGCTTTGAGTAATAATCATTTGAATGAAATATTTGCTACTTTAAGATTTTTTTTTTTTTTTCTTTCAGATGATCCTCTTGTTTTGCATGTGAAAAAAATCGTCTGAGATTTACAGCCCTCCCAAATGGAGATAAAGCCTTGGCAATGAGTTGGAAACCTGTTGTAATCTGTGATCCAGGAAACAAAGAGCCTCATTAATGCAGAGACTTTGGTGAGCCTTTGATGTTAGCTAGCATAGCATTCACTCTCAGTTCCATTTGCATTTAAACATTCATAAAAACATCATCTCTGCTTCCTTTGCCTTAAGCAATTTAGGAGTAAAGTATAGCTTCTATTTAAAGAAACCCACTGTGGTGAGACTTAGAATACAAATATCACATAATCTTCAAGCAGAGCAAATATTTTATCCTCCATTTCTGGTGGGCACATTTAATAATGTTATATTTAAGACCCAAAATAAAAGATCCATCTTATTTTCATTAACCTTACACCACATACTGGAGTGAAAAGAGAGAAGGGGCCCTGTTAATTCTAAATATACTACATACCAATTTGTGGAAGTAAGAGAATCCAGAGGATTTTACATTATTCACAAGAGCTGAATTTTTGATAACTGCCTGCCTACAGCAAGGTGCCTAAATCCGTGTTTAGGCACACAACACTGGAAATTTTGAACCAGGTTGGGTTGTTTTCATAAATTTGTAGTTTTCTGAACTGCGGAATCTTCATCCTGGTTTTAGAATGGAGTGAAAAAGGATTTTTTTTTTTTTGTTTTAAATTTTTTAATGAACAGAAGTATAAAAGTGAAACACTAAAAAAATCAGACTAAGCCTAACATGGGGAGATTTTCTTCCAAGAGAAGGCACTGGTGCTCCCAGACGGCATCCTGAGGGGATGGCAGCATGTGGAGAGTTTGGGGAATCGTTTAGAAAACAAAGGCCCATCCTGTTATTTTCAAAAGTATTATTCACCAACACACCTACGAGAAGGGGAACAGCGCTAAAAATATTGGAGTCGGCTTGACTTGATGTTTGGGAATATTCAACTCGGGTTGTCCGCGTTCACTGCACCATTAAAAATAACCGAGGGAGTTGAAATCGATCCCCTCACATCGAAAACTCTTTACGTTTTCACTCTTAGGAGCAAATCTAAGGAAATCTTCACGTTTGGTGCTGTGAGTCAGTCCAGCCAGACTGATATTTTAAGCATTACAAGCAAGTTTCCTATATGATGAATATCCAAAATTAAAAACTGAAATGGAAAACACTTAAAACCGACTTTACCTTGGATAAAATATTTCTGGAGCTGGATCAAAGTAAAACAAAAAGCCTGGCTTACTTGTCAGATCATATCTGCACTGAACTTCAAGGTTTGATTTGTATTATTTACATGGAAAAGGTCCCAAGAAACCAATTTGGCACTAAGTATCTTCATTACGTTTTTTCGCTTGTATGGGTGATTAAATCAATCTAGGGTTCCTATTTTAATTTTTTTTGAAAGGTGCAGCCATCTGTGAGTTGAAGAACTTTTCTGATGTCATCTTTGTGCTTCAGACATACTTTTTTTCCCCCTCCTTTTTTTTTTTTTAACAAGGAGACTTTTAAAGGAGCACATTTGCTACACGATTAGAGTTTCTAACTGTCCTTCCAGTAACTGTTTAGAATTAAAGGTGTATACTAACTTTTTAGAACTTTTTAACTGTAACACCTGCAGAGAACAGTAAACCAGATTAAATTATAACCAAGTCTGCCTGGCCGTCAGTCCGTCTGTTCCTCACCCCGCATTTATCAGCACATTCTCCGACTGCTGTGTGTGAAACTCAGCACGTGTGTTTTTGCCCCGCGCTACGCACAGCGGCATTACGTGGCGTCACCATACGCGTTATATTAAGTGGAGCTGTAAAGTCAATGTAAATGCTGCCACTAACGTTTCTCTTAGGGGAGGGTTTCACCTTCTCTTCTTTAAAAGGGGCTTCAGAGTGAAGCACTTGGATTTACTTAAATTATTCCCCCCCCTCAGTTTTTTATTCATTTAGTAANTCCCCCCGCCCCTCCCCCCAGTTTTTTATTAGTTTAATAAATGAGTTTGAGGTAGCTCCCATTTTACTCTTTTTGGACACGCTTTATCCTCTCGTACAAGTTTATTTAATGTGGTTAAGGGACACATCTATCCCTGGCAGGTTGAACATCCTACATCTGCCTTCCTATTTCATTGTATTTGCAGCAAATATGTTTCCCTGATACGCATACACAAATCAAAGTGTGCTTTAATTTTAAAACAGATTTATTTCAGCATGGTTTTTTTTTTTTTCATAGCCAATTAATCAATTCTCTACTACCAGAGGAACCTTCTAAATATTTACCATTCTTTTGGAGGCACATTTGCAGCATCGTCCCATAAGGATGTCTTGATTGATGGATTGGCAGCGCGAACGTTTCAGATGAGACGGATGAAAAGTCCTGTGCGAGGTTCCAGCTGGGCGCCGGAGCTGCGGGAGGATAGGCTGGTACCGGCTGAACTAATCCTGGCAAGTGACCAGAGTAAATCAGGCCACTGAAAGCTCTGTTTTGCCCAAAGGGGTTTACACTGGTGTAATTACCTCAGCATAGTCATAGCAGGAACATTTCCTTAGTCTAGACAAGCTCTAATAGGTAAAATAGATCTATCGTTTGCAACTGAAACATCTCGACCCAGCTGAGGCAAGCGCAAAGCCTCGCGTTCTTCTTTCCACTTTGCCTTTTCGGCGCTCGCCTGCGCCCGCAGGGTACAGCAGGTTGTTGTGTCGGTTCGGAACATCCTCCAGTTTTGTTGGTCTGCGACAGAAAAAAGGGCCAAGCAGCCGCTCAGCCGTTTCCCTACTTGATGCGCTCTGCCCGTCTTAATCTTGCACGATTTTAAGTGTCTATTTGACTTCATGCATCGATTCAAACGTACTTAAAGGATTCACTGGCAGCTGCCAGAAGACTGCTTTTAAATTACCAACAGCAAATTGACTCCCTGACATTGCAATATTTCGGTTGCTTTCGAATGCCTCCGTGCTTTTCTGGAAATGTTTCCAGCTTTTCGGACTGGAGACTCCTATTTTCCCCTTGGGAGACGAGCAGCAATGGCACTGCAGTCTGCCGACGGGGGCCAGCATCCTGCTTTCTCCAGGAAAAGAGGATAATCTCTCTCCAAAGACTTCATCAGATGTCAAAAGCCATAGAGTGAAATCCATTTTGGAGACTGTGATCCGTGCACAACTCCCTGCACGCACGGCACAAGCCATCGTCAAATCTCCCAGCGCAATTTTGGCGTTTTCCTTTGTTTAGAAGATACCCCCTGTTTCGATTTTGTCTTTTTCGAGGTTGTAAGACCGTCTCTTCAGGCAATTTTCCCTTTAAAAGTCTTTTCTTTGTTCCCGATACAGACAACGCTTCAGATTATTAAAGGACTTTAAAAGACTCATCTATTTTTCACTCGGTGTGTTTTGTTCACCTCTTGCTGTTGGAACCGGACCAAGCAACTGGCATCGTGTTTAATATTTCTTACGACTTTCACTGTCAGGTTCTCAGGCGCTTGCCCAATGCTGAAAGATCTGAGTTTCAAACAGGAAGGAGCATGTTTATTTGTTTACAAAAACACTTTTCCAGGGCTGCATCCTGTGGTCATACCATCATCCAAGTAGTCCCTGCTCCGATGAGTCATGCCTCTAAATTAAAAGGACCCATGAAGATGGATTTGCAGAATCACACTCATTGCTTCCACAACCGTTTTTCCGTAAACCAGAGGGAAAAGTATGTTGATTTTGGGGTCTATAAAACCTTATTTTTACCAAACCAAAGTACTGGGTTCCTTTTTTCACTGACAGTGTCCTTTACGTTTTAACAAACTCCTCACGAGGCGATAGAAGTAGCCCCTTGCTGTGCATTTGGTACAACAGACTTAAAGTACACTTTGTCCTGGGATTCCTGTTAGTACACTGGATGGAACAAAGTACAGGAGAAAACCAAATATTGTTCTTTTAGCTCAGGCTCTGGTCAGACATGCTATCCGGGCTGCAGCGGAGCCTGGGTAAGAGGTTGTTATCCAGAGCCAGCTTCCAGCCGCTTCTTCCCTTCTTGCACATCTCCCACCGAAGGTGACTGTGCTTCATCAGATGGGGCTGCGGAATTTCACACCTAGGCATTCCCCAACCTGCTTCTGTCCGAACGAGCCCGTTTCTCAAAGACAAAAAGGAAAAATTTCAAAAAACCCGAGACGGACAGATCTGAACGGGGATCACTGCTGACACGGCGGCTGGACTGTGGCAACAAACGGCTGAATGGAGTGGCAGACGGCGATCTGCTAACTTCATTTTAGTTGTGACCTGGGACGTCTGAATGGAGAACTGCTGCCTCTGAATGCTCAGAGAGGTCACTGAAGGGAATAAGACCCAAACTAGAGGCTGCTTCGCCGAGAGGTACCTGCGGGGACTGATGCTGCTGGGGAAAAGTGAAAAGCGTTTAGGATTATTATGACAACCTTGGCTGCAGCTCTTTCTGTGATCCCCACATTAGCACATCAAACTCCTGCAGAGCAGAGCTGGAGGCTTTGGCAGTCTCCTGCCTTCCACGAACATGCGTTGGAGTCCCATGGCAGGAAGCCCTCCCTGAGCCTCTGCCGTCTGATCACCTCCTTCCCAGTGCCTCAGCTATGCAGAAAGAAAAGGGCAAAGAAATGGAAACAGCTGGTAGGAAGTGAGACTAAAAGGAAATTGTCAGGGTAATGGTGGTGGGGAAGGTTGGCCAGGTTGGAAGCCAAAGGAAAATGATTCCAATGTCTAAAAGTCACCCATAATACGTGGGGTGTACCGATCACTTCGGATACATTCCTGCCAGCACCACTCCAGACCCATGGCAAAAGGTGTATTTATCTGCACTTGCTAGGTTTTTTTTCCCCGCATTGTGCTTAGTTTACGATTGTTGGCTGCTGTGTGAAAGAAGAAAAAATAATTGAAGAGCTGAGGGGGATAATGAAGCGGGGACAAGAACGTGGGACTAGGGGGGGAACGCTGAATTTATAGATGTTCACACCAAAATTATTGGAAGGAAAAGGAGGAAAGAGCCGAACGTATTTCCAAATCTGAATTCAGCAAGGCAGAGCTTTTTGCTAATGAATGCAGAACACTTCATTTACTACTTGGAATATATTTTTATTTATTTTGCAGATGTTACTTCTTTCAGATCTTTACTGACGACTTTCTCGAGACACACTGACAACAAGGCAGGGTGAGCCTGTCAGCATCATACCTCTCTGTACTTCAGACGGAAAAATGAAAGAAAAGTGAGGAAAGGGAAACGCGGAAGGGAGGCTTGTATTCCTGCATCATTTATGCCATCCCCCTTATCCTTGCAATTCCCCTCTTGCCAACAGTTTCATCGCTTCCCTTAGTCCAAATGGATGTGGGGGACCTTGTGCAAAGCACGCCGTGGTTGCTCCTGCCTGCTTCTCTGCGCTTCTGAAGCGGCTATGAAGAAAGCAGATTAAAGCAGCGTTAAAAGCTGTGCTACAAATCCTACCATATTAAGCAAGGCAACTCCGATAGTTGCGTTGGGCTGGCTGAACAGAAGGGGTGCCTTTGAGTTGAACTACATGTTTCAACAGTATGTTGTTCTGAAAAGTGTTGTATATGTGCCGACATCCGCTGTTGGCATGTGTACAGGCTGAAGCTTGCCAGCTCCTCCTAATCTGGAAAGAGGAGACATGCGGTGTTAAATACATGTGTCATCACTAGTCATCCCCCCCCACCCCCAATTTTATCATTTGGTTGTGCAATATATTTGAATCAAGTCAGCCCATTTAGTTTAGATGAACTTAGGCCAAGTAACTGTACTGGAGCTGAGTTCAGAGGCTTGAGAGGAGTTGCTGGAGTAGCTCTTCCACAAGTAAATGCAAACACTCTGTTATGCTCCTTAATCTACTCCTTAGACAAAGGCCTTTTGGTAGGGTTGCAGTCGGAGAGAGGGAGGGAGAACCCCTAAAAAACCAAACAAACTATGCAGCTCATTGCATCATATGACTTTTGACTCCCATCGTGTTAAATCTTACTGGCAAAACAGGGCCAGGCCTAAGCAGGGCTTACAAAGGGGACTCCAAGGAAACCCACGCTGCAAGGGATGATTTTGGTGACTCAGTAGGTGACATGGGTTCTTCTGAGTCAGGACTGAAGCAGCGCTCTTGCATGACGTTAGCACACCCAAGCTTAGGATGTTTTTCAGACTGACAGCCTGACCACTCATGCCAGTAAGGGTCCTGGGAGAGTTTTGCACTCATACAGATGGTGATTCCAGCCTCCTGGTCAAAGTCCAGCTGGATTAATTGTGTTTTCCCTCAGTAACTACTTTGTATGGTGTCAATTATTGCCCCCTTTAAGGCTGTGACCATGGTCTACACCACAGCCCTGACTGTAGCTGGTTGTGATGCACCTTTAACTAATTAGTCGGAAGCTAACACCTGGGCAACCGCCGCATCAGCTGCTCGGTATTTAGGCAGGGGTCTCAGGGCTCTCTCCTTTCCCCTGGTGATGGCTACAGCGCTAGTGGTACCTGAGCTCACTCATTTCAAACAAGCTTTTGGGGGCACACCTTTGGGTTTCTGGGCTGACTTGTGCTGTCTTGTGTGGCTCTGCGCTGTACCACCGGCACTGCACTGATCACGGGGTGTGCTCAGGAGTTACCCACAGCTCCCTTCTGTCTTTCTTAAGTGTCTTTGGGTGTTTCTTATCTTGTCCAACAAGTGGACCGATAACAGAAGTCCTGGATACACTCAGGAGTCCAGGATACATCTTGGTGGATCCTGGCCCTGACTTTAGCTCCTGAGACCCTCGGTTTTGGACTGACGTGTTATGGGAGTTTGTGTCCTTAATTCTGTGGTGAATCTGTTTGCTTGGGATGTGTATGGATCTAGGCATGAGGCAGTAGTAGCAGATGACGCATTTCTGAAGGCTGTGGACATGTGGAAGGAGTGCAGTTGTAATAGGCAGACTGGTAAGAGACAAATAGAAGTTGCTAAAAGTTTTGATAATTGAGAAGAAAGCGCAGAAGCAGAGACTTTAGAAGGACAAGAAGGAAAAGTACATAAAAATGTGATCACCCATTTTAATGGCTAAACATGAATTATGTTATGAGATGCTTTCATCTTAGTATAGGTTAGCATTCCCCAGCTTTTTATATTTATATATAAATATTTTTCTTGAAGTAAAGTCAGCCTAATTGGAAGTAAGAGCTATTCTATGTCGTTTATTTTAATACTCTAATATATTTCCCCTAGTTAATCATTGCTATTTCTAAATATAAATTTCCTTTCCTTTTCTTTCAAGTCACTTAAAATGAAAGGGCCTGCTTTACTCTTTGACCTTCTCTAACAAGCAGACCCTTGAAATGCAGCATTTCCAGAAAGCAAGCTGCAGGAACAACAGATGGATTTAGTAAATTACAGCCTGCAGATGAATTGTATGAGGAGTCAGTTTGGGATGGAAGCTTAAAATACACAGAAATTTTCTATGCTGTAGCTTGTTTCTTGCTGTCAAACACTGCCTGGTAAATGCGTAGCTTGCGTGATGTCGGCTTTCTGTACTGATTGATTTGTAGAAGCCGTTCCATCCCAAATTACCAGCTATTTGGGTCTCAGCCTGCAATCCTACTCAGCCAGGAGACTCTGTCCTCTAGGTACGTTTCAGTATTTTGCATTTATTTTATTTGCTAAAGCTGTTCTGACACACTACTTACACTGATCAGCAGATTCTAAAACCTGTTTGTGGTTTCCCAGGGAGTTCATAGACAAATTAGTGCATGTGTGTTTGCAGGACAGGTGACTTCTAAATGATAAAAATGTAGTTTATAATCAAAGTGCCTTTCTTGTAACAATAATCTTGAGCTAGGTATTTGCTTATCTTCCAAAGTGCTAATCCTTTTCAGGATTAACAAGTCATTTTTCAAAAGCGTGGGCTTGATTCTGCAGCCCTTGCTGACATAACTAAATCTTACTGAGTTCGTGAGCTGTAGCCGTGTGCAAGGGCTGCAGGAATGGACGTTCACCCCAATAGGTTTCCCCGATGTGATTGAGCTACTGCTCTGAGGTTTGAAGCTCCGTGACGTATTTGATAGAGAGTAGAGGCAGCAAGTTGTCATTGTGATCAAACACAAGGCTTCTGTGGGGAAGAATAAATTATTTGCATGGGTGTGAAGAACGCTTGAAGGTTATTTGATAAGTTGCATGTTGAGCACTGGGAAAATTTCTGAAAATGATCCACGTTGTTCTTCGCAGTGTCAGAAACAACACTGAAAGGAGATGATCACTGGCTCTGGGTATTGCACAGTATTATTAAGGGTCTTCTGAAATGAATCTCTCTAAGACAGCATGGCAATCCGTACAAGATCAGGTAGGCTCAGGATTTTTTCCATAAATAAGGATTTATTTCTACTCTTCTGTTCATAAGCCCGTCAACACGTTTTACAACAATTTCCTGTGCTGTGTCTGAGTTTGCAGTCCTTAAAGTCACTTGCATTTAAATCACTTGTGTGACAGATTTCAGTGAACCTCTGCATCAGGGTTTTGCATGAAACCCACGCTGTTCAGTACGGGACTCTCAGGAATTGCGTCAGCTTTAGCTAAAATATGATTCCCTTTAGTAAGGAGAAGATGCATATGGTAATAGTGAGGATGGTAATAACAATCTTATCTACACTTGGGAAACTTGTGCAAAATATCCTCAGTGCTGCTTTCATCATTTCTCAATATGTGCTGCAGCATCAGTGCTTAAAAAAAGGGCAGACGTGGTACTTGGGGATATGGTTTAGAAGTGGTTTTGTCGGGTTAGGTTAATGGTTGGACTTGATGATCTTAAAGGTCCCTTCCAACCTTAACGATTCTATGATCAGCAGCTGCAGTTCATTTCTCCCCACTGCCCTGGTCGCCAGGTCGTACCGACTGGGGACCTCTCGGCACGCAGCTCGGCTCCGGTCCCCAGGCACGCCCCGGCTTCCTTACAAAGGCAACCAGTGCATGTGGGGGACGGCTGTGCGTGCAGCTCCCCCCCTGAAACAGAGACGGTGTGGGGCGAGGGTGTGTACCCAAGGATTGCTGGGTGTATTGCGGAAAGCATCTGCCCAGCACTGCAGATACTGCCTCTGGGGAACCTTCCTTTAGAGCGTCTGGTGTTGTAAACGCTCTGCTTGCGGAGCAGGTCTCAGTGCTCCAGTACTTAACGTGCTGGTAGCATCCCGTGGCCAGGCTACACATGCGATGCTGACACTTGGCAAGGGTGTTACAAGACTGCAAAATTTTCCCGTAACTCACGGATCCGAGCTGGACTGCTTCTAAGTGAAACTGCTACAGGATGTAAACTTTAACAATTAACCGCAGTAAAACAGCAACCCTGGCCTGTACCTGTGAGTTTCTTCCAAGGGAGACACTGTGAGTAAAAACAGAATTCTTTTTTTTTTTAATTTTCAAAAGGTCCACCTCACAACAGTTATCTGCACAGTAGGTTTCACTGCATTCCTAGGGCTACTCACGTGTAAAAAGGCTGCAGCAATGCACAGTAACCGGAATAGTTTTTCCGTGACGTGATTTGTTGCTGCTCTAAGGTTTGCAGCTCCATAACATGAGTTGTTGATGCAGAATATCAGTGAGTTGTCACAGTGATCAAACAAAGCCCTTTTCTTCAGCCACTCACAGCAAGGCTACGTAACGGTTTAAGATCTGAAATGTCCAGCTGAAACTCCACAGAGAACTGCTTAGGGAGGCAGAATGTAATTACCCATGTTGGAGCCTGGCCAGGTTTCCAAGGTTAACACCTTTCATCTCGACATCAAATCTTTAATGACCACATGTGGTAAAGACATTTGTTCAACATCTCGTTTGGGAATATAGCCTATCCAGAGTTACTGTGCCTCTGTTGTCATGCTGGAGTGTTGGTTCAGTATTGGTCTGAAGAAAAATTGCTCTTAAAGTTGCCAGCAGTACTTCACGGACAACCACACATTTCCTCTGGAGACTCCCATTTGAGTATAACCAGGACCTACTGGTCTGATTTTTCTTTTCTCCAAACGGTCTGATCTTCTGTCCTTCTTAAAAGCTAATAGCAAACACTGCAATTACCCTTATTTCCAGGTTGCCAAATAAAATAATTAGAGAAGTAGGCATTGTGATTTTGGAAAGATACATTAGACAATGACGGGGAGTGATGACAACATGTTCTTGCAGTGCCAATTAAAACACTGCTGAGGAGATTCAACGCTGCTTCCTGAAGATCCCGGCAGACAAGAGAGATTCACAGGGATTCAGTCAAACAGAAGGGTCACAGAAAGGCTCCTTTCTGCTTCTGAGCGTATGGAAATACAGCCAGTATACTATATATGTATATAGCCAATAACCTATAGAGTGNATATATATAGGCAATAACCTATAGAGTGACTTTCTTGAGCCCTGCGTACCATTTAGAAAGCAGATGGAACGATCTGAAGCATCTTTAAAGAAGGTACTCATGATATCTGAGATGGTCTAGCTGAAGCAAAGAATCATTAATTGCATTTACCTATTGATTAGTGTTGTTTAGACTCTATCAAAGACTTCTCTTTATAACAATTGAACACATCAATCTTTCCACTCTATTAATCTCCCCTAAACTGTAACTTTTGCTTAAAAAAAATATAAAATGTCTAGGTTATGAGGGTTTGAGGCACATTAAATAAAAGCACAAAAAGGATGTGTGCTTGGGGGCCAAGGAGATCACGAATACCTCATAGTATACTGAATACAGACTGTATCCGGGCTGTAATTCTTAATGGACGTAGAGAAATACCTCTTCCTCAGCAGCAGTTTTAATTGCTGAATGAACAACTAGATCCCATTTTTTTCCTCTTATAATGAACTATATGATCCTCTCCATGTGCCAAGGTGGTGCGTAAGACTTCAGCCTAAGTCTTGGGGTTTTTCCCTTGATTGCACACCCATGATGTGAAGGTCTATTCCAGCACTTTACACCCACTGCTCTTTAGGTACTTTCCAGTGAAGGGATGTAAGTACTTTCGTTTCACATACTGGAAAAGTGAAGCTGAGATGTTGCTTGTACAAAGTTAGTCAGAAACTAAGTTTCTTAGCCTCTCTTCCACTACTGATACCGGAGCACAGCACTACAAAGCAAGGGGAAGTTGCGTTAGTCCATTTCTAACAGCACAGCATCTCCTCAGCCCAATGTGAACCTTCCTGGACTCTGTACAATGTATTTTTGTTCATGTGAAGCAGCATCTGAAGTGCAATAAAATTCTACCTTGTGAACTGAAGGAAGACAGGACTAAACTTGAGTTAAATTCTCCCCTTCAAAAGGCCATTTTGTTTTCAGATTATTGACATGTATCTGTTTCTTATCAGTCCAATTTGTAATCTGCTAAACAGGTCAGTCCCATATCTGCCTGGCTTCTGTCACATTCAAACACGTATCTGCTATAGAGAGCTCAAATGCCCACAGGTGTTAATGTCACTAGCTCTGTGATTTTGCTTTGTTCCTGTTTAACTGTTTCTCTGGACTCTGTGATGGTGTCTCTCCTTAGTGGGCGTAAACCAGCAGGAGTTTGGTGGTTTCTTGTGTAGAGTGTGACCACACTCTGTGGCAGTTTTCTTAGGAAGAACGGCTGTAAGCCAAGAAAGAGAAGAGAAGAGGTTGAATCATTCTCTGTGATAATTTAGAAGAAGATTTGTCAGAGATTTTTGTGCATATAAATTTAGCCCTTGTAAAAGCTTTGGCTGTTTTCCCTTGAGGCATGCACATCCCATCTAGCCAAAAAGAAGCCACAGTAGCAGTACAGCAGCCATAACCACCACGTGCCTCCCCTATAGTTGTCCTGCATCCTTGTTGAAGAGGAGCAAGAAGACGTCCTCATGTTCTGCGTAGGTCTTGCTGGGGATGCCAGCAACTGTTCAGTCAGGATGGTGTATTTTGTAGCAAGATACCATATTCTTTAGGAAAATAAGAGCACAATGGCTTTCAAATGCTAAATGCAGAGGTGAAAAGAAAGGAGACTGGAACATCCAGGGCAATATAGGTGATAGATCACATAGAGTTGACCATCTAGAGACTACATCAAGATCATCTTGTCTATGGAACGTAAATTTCTGCAATGAAGCATTTTTCATTCCTTGTGGTTAAACAAATGCATGACTGGATCCAGATGGCATTTGGGATGTGGTCCCTTTGAACCTCCACCAGAATCTGGTCATGCACTTTGCTTCCCATTTTTCTGTCAGTGGCACTTCAGCAATTCAAAATGTCTGGGTTGGTACATTTTGGTCTTTTTTTAGAAGTAACAATAAAAGCAGCACATGCTCTTCTTCAGCTGGTGTTACGCTGTAGCTCAGGACGAGCTCGTGAGCGTGCTTTTGATGTGATGAATAGCTGCGAGGCAAACCTGGAGCCGCTACCTCATGTCCCCCGGAAAAGGGAGAAAGTCTCATAAAGGCTTTTGTTTTAAGGTATTGGAAAGCAGAAAGCTTCCACCTGACTCTCATTCCTGATGCCGAAAGCCTCTCAGCGATGGGGAGGCAGTTGGTATGCCAAGACCCCCGCTGGCTCTGAGCTGGGGCCGTCCTCTTCCCCTGTACTCCCTGTTCTGCTAACCTGCTCTCGCCTGTCTCCTCCTCAGGCACTGAGTGTTTGGGGCATAAAATGTCTATTTTCTCTTTGCAGTCAGTGTTTGTGTCTTAATGGAGTAAAAGACTCCTGACTGGGCCTGGGGCAAGCCTTGTGCTGGTGGTAGCTGTGCTGTGGCAGCAGCCCGCTGCCATCTCCCGGTGGGTCTTGTGGTGGGGCTGGAGTACCCGGCGGTGCCGGGCAGTGGCATCTGTGGTTAACCTGCCTCAGACAGGCTGCCCACAGCCATGCAGACTCTGGCTGGGGTGGTCGATGCCTCGCAGGGCTGTGCTTGGGGCTGAGGCCAGAAAAATGGCCGCTCTCCCCCTTCAGCCTGGTTCTGTCTTCTCGCTGAGTGGGAAGACAAAATGGCGGGAGGAAGGCTGAGAACATATAGACTCCTGGCAGCCCTGTTTCTCCAAACCTTCAAACCAGAGAAGGTTAAATGCAGAAAAGCGAAGCGTTTCCTGCTGTTTTTGATGCTGTGGGGTTGGCTGACACGGGGCTGGCAGGACTGCGGGTGCTCGCTGGGAGGCCGGCACTTGCCGCGGAGCCACCTGTCCCCGCAGGGATGGCCGAGGAGGCAGCTCGGGGACAGCCGTGCCCCTCTGCCCTGCTGCGGCGTGAGCAGAGCCAGCCTTTCCCCCTCCTCCTGCCCTCATGGAGCTGGCGTTGGCCTCCTTCCACATCCAGCCACCTCCGGCAGGCTGTTGGGTTTCTGCACGGCCCCGTGGCCACCGGCGGCTGGGGCGGGAGGCCATGGCTCAGCCGGCCCTGCGCCGGGCTGCCCAGCGGCCCCTGCCCGCTCCTGCATTGCTCCTACCCTCCACAATTCATCCCCAGCCTTGGGGGAATCTGTAAAGTCCTTGCTCCTGCAGTCCCAAGGCTTGGCTTGCTTTCTGTCTCGTTAAAAAAAACCCCAAACATACTAACAATTCTAGTCCTCATGACTCGAAAGAAAAGCTTGCAAAAAAGGACCCTGATGTTTCAACCAGAAAGGAAGAAAAAGCCTGAACATCTTTATCAGTTTGGGGACTTTTTTTAATCTCATGATTTTTTTTTTTAAAATCAAATCTCTCTCTTTTTTTTTTCTTTGTGTGCAGTCTGACTAATGACTTTTGTAAACTTGTGTTGGCAGAACTAACAACAGCTTAAATAAAATGACTAATTGTTTTCATTCATCAGCTATTCATTGCAAGAGCAATTATAGTTTCAGCGTTCTGCCCCCAAATGAGGGCTAGATCCTGCAGTCATGTATTATTTATATTACCTGTCTCCCTATTTACATTCTCCAGCACATAGATGGCTCTGTTCGGTGTCCAGGCCCCTTCTTGTAGGGGTTGCTTCTGGTTGCTTCAGATTCGGGTCAGAATTTGGGCGATCCAATGTACCTGCAGCTCATTGTGAGTTCAAGCAAGAAATAAATTACAAACTATTCTTGTAGCTTGACTTGTTCATGTGGTGGTAGTGGCTACTAAAATGTTAAGAGAAGCTTGCCTCTTTCTGTTAAGTTGAAACTTAACCCCAAAGGCAAGTTGCTGTACTGTGGCCAAGACATCAGGTTCATTTTGTGAAGCATACTAAATATTTCCAGCTTGTTAGTAATATTTTTTTATTTTCCCACATATAAGATTTAAGGAAAAAAAAAAAACATCCCCATAGCAAACCTCAGGTTTCCTTGGCGAAGCACACCCAGTCTGTGAAAGAACCAGAAATAGTTCAGTTTGAAATGGTTAAATAAAAGACTAATCGTTCACCTGCCTGTTTGACATGAGTCGTAGGACAGAGTGAGTAAGCCGCTCTGGGAATGGAGCTCGTGCTCCCTGATGCCCCGGGTAGGGGTGAGGGATGAGTGTCTAAAGGTCTCATCGTCTGGGATTTTGTCGTAGTTGTGTGGTTAGAAATCGTACCAGGATGGAACAGCTCAGCAGGGATTCAAGGCCTCTCTCCTCCGAAGGTCCATTTGTGGTCGCGGACGCTGTTTGCCTGGAGCGCAGGGAGTGTTCCACCCGCGGGAGCAGTGGGAGAAATGTGTAGGAATGGAGTCACGTTGCTATAGGCACCTCCATCAGTGAATCTTTATTGCTTTTCACGCCGCTTCGCTGCAACATGGAATAGTCACAGAAATTATCTACTTTGGTTCTATCTTAGAGTTGAAATTGAGCCAAAAGCCCAAGTAAAGACAGCTTTACTGGATTCCATTGAATTCTGCGCGTGGATTGAAAGTTTGTAATGTTCCCTTGTCTTTGTAGTGGACAGAAGGAAAACTGAGGCTTTGAAAATCATTGCAGTTTAAATAGGGAATTTCTCATCTAATCCAAACGAACTTCATAGCTCTGTCCTGTTTATGCTACTGCAAACTACTTTTGTGTGTACGATCACCCAAAAGGTGCATTATTCATTCCTAAACCCCTTATCTGCTTCTTGTCCACAAAGCAGCTGTAGTTGATAGCAAGTAATTCATGGGGGGAAAAAAATCAAAGTGAAAATGGTAATCTTCACACTGTACTTCATACTTGGCAGATCTCAAAACACTTCACAAAGTGAAGGTGCCTAATTTTAAACCCTTCAGCCAGCCAATGTGCTAGTTAAGAGGAGGGAGGAGAAGCATTTGTTTGTAACTCAGCCATTAAATATAGGATTTGTGTCTTATGAAGTGGCAGTGTTGCTTTTCAAGGCTGATTAGGAATGGTGAACAGATTTGGGTTCTACAGCCCTTGAAATGAATGCAAAACTCACTCCACTTCAATGGGAGATGGATAGAGAAAGTTGTTCCCATTCCAGTATCTTCCCCTGTGAGTGTCATGAGTAGCGTCTCCTTGAATTGCACAAATGTTGCACCTAGGTTTTGAATGTTCTGGAAGTAATCCTTAATGCTAATGGGTAGTGAAGCGATACAAGAAATATGAATCTCCTAAGAATTTAATTTTAAACGCTGCATCTGACAGCAATGCAATTCTATTACAACATCAAAACTATTTTGCATATATATATATATTTTTCTCATTTTCAAGCCTCTCAATATGATTTATGAGCAGCAATTAACTAAACCTTTTAACACCACGTGACAGAGGTGTTGCTGGGCCCATTTATGAACCAGGCAAGCTGAGGCACAGAGGTGTCAAATGGAGCTTGGCAGCGATGGTATTGCAAAATGAAGACCAGAACCCAAGAATCCTGAATCATAGCCCCTATTCTAAGAGCTGTCCATTTAATATTAGAAGATCATTAGAATCCACTGGCCTTGCTACTAAGTCTGGCAGGCTTTAGAAACTTATAAATGCTTTTAAATGCAGAGGGGTTATCTTTGTTAAATGATGAACGTAGGAGGGTTTTAACATAATGCTGAAGAAACACATCTAGACCACGGTGGAATGAGAATTAATATAAGTCATTAAAAAAGAAATCCTGCTGGAAGAGATTTTTCCTGTTATTCAGCAGTGTTTATATTCTGTGCTCCCTTTCTGCTGCCCTACCTATATAACGTAGAAGCCTTTTAAAGATGTAAATGGCAGATGGCTTGTAGGATATTGTACCTTAGCACTCGCAGACCCTGGGCTTCCTTCCACCTCTTGTGAGCGGGACTGAGACTCTAGCGTAGGCTTCAGCGTAAGGGGCAGATGTGGGCTCCCCGTGCGTTTTACGCTTACAGGATAGTCTGGGTTTGCAAATCCCTGTTGGAAGGCTGGCCCCAGTGCTCTCGTTGGAAACCTCATAGGATGGTATAACGCTCCTGACTGGGGAAAAGGTGCTTGANCGGGACTGAGACTCTAGCGTAGGCTTCAGCATAAGGGGCAGATGTGGGCTCCCCGTGCCTTTTACACTTACAGGATAGTCTGGGTTTGCAAATCCCTGTTGGAAGGCTGGCCCCAGTGCTCTCGTTGGAAACCTCATAGGATGGTATAACGCTCCTGACTGGGGAAAAGGTGCTTGAGAAAAGGTGCTCCAGTCAAGGTAAAGTTTACCCCTACTTAGTTGAGACCACAGCAGCACACAGACCTTGCAGTGTGCCTCTGACACCATGTTCACCCTCAAATGCACCGCTGCTGATGCGGCTGTAACGCTACTGAGGCAGAGCTGGAATTAGGTAGGAATATCTGCTTGCAGCCCTCACCCCCAAGAGGGTCTGCAAGAGGCGCACTAAGTATCAGCTAACACTGAAATCAGACACAGCCAGGTGTGTTAGGAAAAAATGGGTGTCTGAACCTCTATTTTACAGTGCTATGTGCAGAAGAAATTCATAACTTATCTTGTAGTTTCTTACCTTACATTCATATTAGTAATACGGTAAGAATTCCAGAAGATCAACCTTGTTAATTGTGGAAGGATAGAAACATGTGAAAAATTGATAAATACGGCATGGGGACTTGCCACGTGTTTAAATCTTGGAAAGGGGCACGCTTTATTCGCATCTGAAACTAACAGCTATGTAGTAGTGGAAATAGTACTTTTTTTTGTTGTTGTTGTACAGGGATTGCTGCTGCATGGCAGATGATTTAATCAGGGGATTTTTTTTTTTTAATAAAAAAGGAAAAGTAGAATACAGATGTGGGTAATTAAATATAGGAGATCCTATTTCTGGTTTTAGTGTAAATGCATTTATTATTTGTAAACCTGAGTCATTTGTAAAGATACATGAAAAAAAAAATGGGCATGCATTCAGAATTATCCGAGTCCTTGTATAAGTGCGCGCAGCACTTCATAAGCTGGTATCAAAACGTTCCCCAGTCACGGGCTGGGCTACCAGTACAGTTATTGCTGTCACTGTATGTTTATTTTCACACGCAACTGTATTAAACTCTGGGCAGTATTTTTACCCTTTGCAGGTAAGTACTTAAAAGAGAATCAGGTAAGCGGAAAATATTGCTGAAAATAAACTCAAAGATAGAAAACCCGTTCTCAAAATCAAAATGAAAGGCAAACTGAGTCGCCTTTTAGGACCCCGCAATCCAACACAAACTTTGCAAATCATAAGACTGGGCGGTTTGATGATCCTCATGTTGCCCTGGGCACCTGATTCAACTCAAAATCCTGCGAAATTGTAAGGCAATCCCTGCCTATTGTTTGTTTGGTGTGTTGGGGTTTTTTTTCCCCTGGCTGAAGGTGCAAAGCAAAATAGGTCTGTGGTCCCGCTCCTATTACAGCCTGTGAGAGTTTGCTTACACTGAAGTCACTGACAAAACCCTCAATAGCTTTAATGGGGGCAAGAACAGGCTCACCGTGATTTAGTCTAAAGTGTTCAGCTCAAGGCAGAAAGACGGGGGCTCTTTGAAAATGACAACTTGTGGGTTTTGGAGAGGTCATTAACATATTTGTCATGGGGGAAAGAGGGTAAATAAGGAACTTGAAAAGAAAGACAGATATTAATTACGCTTCAGACAACATTGTTGTGTGCTGATGACATACTGTAACTCTCCAGACGACTATAATTTGCAAGTGAACCCAACGAGCATGAGACTTTACAACAAGCCGAGCAATTAGTTCTTCCTGAGTTGCAAGAGTGACATCATGTGTGCAAAACATGCCTTCGCCTTCAGCTAACAACACATACTCATTTACTCTTCCTGTAGGGTCACTCTTTGCCGTGAAGGCCATTAAATCATACCTCTGATGGAGGCACTAACTTTCCGAGTCTAGTGAATAAGGGTCCCTGAAGTGCAGATAAAGAAACACGTGTCCGAAGCACCAGCTATCAACAAAAGCAACCCCAATATCTGCTTTTATGCCCTGTAGCTGGTCTACAAAATTCTTGTAGTCTTCTAAATGCCTTAAGTTATTTTTCCAGGGTCTTGAAAACTTGTCCCTGTTGAAGGGATCTGACCTGATGGGTGTTTTTTCTTTTGGTCTGAAATATGTCAAGTCGCTGTTGGAGAGCTTTTATGAGCTTTTTATATAGACCTCTGAAAAAAGCAAGGAGTTTATTTAACTAGGAAATATAACAGAAATTCAATACTTGAACAGTCATGATAATATGTATCAGGGGTGTGTGGTTTCATAGGCTGGATCACTTAATGTTTTGCACTGCATGAGTTTATCAAAGAGACTATAAGGATCTATCTGATACTCAAGGAGGAATAAATTCTGGCATTGATCTACAGAGACAATTACATTTATTCTTTAATCAGATACGTAGTCCCACTGGAGCCACATACTACTTACCTGCAGTAAATTAAGCTTCTGCTTAAGTGCTTTGTAGAATCAAGAGCCAAAAAAAAAATCTCGTGAAGTTTTTTCAGCTCTTTTGTCTGTTAGAAGTGTGATGCAAATTGTCGTGTAGTTTTTTATATTTTTGCTGGATTAATGAAAAAGAAAAATGGAGTATGAACAGGCTTGACTTTAGAGATGTATTTCAGTCTGTGAAAAGCTGCTTTATCTTTTGAAGAAAACTGTTACTACAAATGCAAAATGAGAATTTCACCACTACGGTTTTTCCTAAACATAGCAGCGGGCATGAAGATTTGGCAGAGCAGATGCAGAGTGGGGCCACAACCAGCACGGCACCGAGAGCTGAGGAGCCTTACATCAAACGGGAGCAAGCTTCTCCTGCTGCAGTGAGGTGCCGGAGAGGGCTGTACGCACATCTTTGTTGCCTTTCCCCAGTCCTGATGGTGCTTGACGCTCAGTGTTGGCCGCTCTCAGTGCACCTCTATCTGTCCCAAGTTTGCTGTCTCCCAGTGAAGTAGGTGGGAAAGCTCTTTTTAGCAGCAGCCCAGTCAGACCCATGATACTCCTGTGCTGCGCTTTCTGTTCTGCAGATCTGTGAAAGTCCAGGGCAGTGACTTCAGTGTAGCAGGATATTTGGATCTGATGACCCACCCCATGCTTTCGGCAAATAATCTATATGGTTCTTGTGTTCGTTGCTAGCTCACATGTTTACATAGTCCCCAGAAGCTTCTAAAATTAGAACCTGAGGAAAATAGAAACCTGTTCTCCAAAGCCAGCAGGATGTCTTAATAGGAGCTGTTATTGCTATTATTAAGAATATTAATAATCTTACGTTAACCAAAGGCAGTAATGAATCTCTTGCTGGACAGTGGCTGGGATGTGTGACATGGCTTTATGTCCTTACAAAGCTATGGCAAAAACCATCCAAGAGAAATGGTAAAGCTGAAGATGGCTGTCGGGTAGAAAACCATAGAGTGGGGAGCTGTGCGGGGACCTGGGCAGCCTTTTAGTCCCTGCCGACACTGAAGTTTCTTGGTATTTCTCCTCCTTGTGACAACTTGTCCCAGCATAGAGAGACAGATCGCGCACAGCATTCAATTCACAGTTGTCTGTGGTGAAGTTCCTGTTTTGATCGCAGCCAACGAAGGAAGGCAGACGTCGAGAGCGTGACGGTAAAAGTGCCATGCAGAGCCCAAAGGGAGGAAAAAATTCTGAATTCTGTGAAAAAGTTTGAACTGTGTTCCTCAGCTTCAACTGCAGGGACTTTCCTCCTAACTGAAACCTGAGGGATGCCTTCACATGAGCCTGTTCAGTTAACTGCTTTATCTGTAGCTGCCAGCACGGCCACAGATGCGATAGGGGAAACCATTTGGTTTTGGTGGTGTGGTCAAATGAAGAGTAAGGCATGCTTGCATGAACTGTCTTTTTGGCTAACAAGCTCTGCACAGCCTGAAGAAGTGAACCTCCCACAGAGCCAGAATCTGCCTGCTTCGTGGACCATTCTGCTTGAATTATTCCTCTGGCAATGCACCCCCTGAGCTCGAGTTTAATAATGTAAAGCTGGTGACAGGCTGGTTTAGGTTTTAAGTGCATGGTTTTGATTAATCCCCTACATTTCAAGGGCAAGAAATGTGTAAACTTGGTCTTTCCTGAACACTACACCACTTTCCATGTGTTGTTGACCTACCAAAATTGTACACCTTTTTTGCCTACCTGACACGCTTCGCCACGTACTGGAGAGCCGGAGCTGGGACACTCCGCAATTAAATCAATACTTAACAGTCTACTTGAAGTCGCACGGGAAAACTGAGGTTGTGTAAGAATTAGGGTGGAAGCTTTCAATCTCAGAAAAATGAGTGTGTGAGCAGAAAGTGCAACTATTACAGAACACACATTCTTGTCTCCTGTTCACTTGGCCATAGTGACACACGGTATACAGAAGTCAAAGTCGTCTCTCTCCTTTCTTCTACAAACACACAAGCATGCGTGCCCGTCTGCCCATGCACATACCCACCGAGCTCCCCACACGGCATGTAAGAGACAATCTACTCGGTGGTTTTAATGAAAATGCAGTTTCATAGCTCTAATGATCAACAGCTGGGAAAATGCATGCTTTTCTCCTTCATCTCTAAACTTATTTGAAAGATTTTTGTTTTGTGGCTTTACTGGGTGACTTTCCTGACGAACTGATTTAAAATAATCATTTAATTTCTTCGAAGACCATAGTGGTTACCATAGAAATACGTTAGCTGCAAAACAAGGAATAATTAGTTTATGTTTGTTCCTTTGTGTCTCCTAATTTCTTCCATTCAGGATTTTTAAGCGTATAATTAAAGGGATTATTCAGCTTTGTGATTTTTTTTTTCCCTCCTCTATAAATTCATTTAAAGACAAAACTCTGATGTCTGTAGAGCATAAATAATAATGATTATACGTGGTAATTAGTCCAACCTGTTTGTCCACATAGCAGAAAACAAAGTGTTTTCTGTTGAAAGACTGCAATGCTGACTAGTGGTCACTCTCAGCTTCCACTGTGGCATTCCCAGTTATCTATCTCATCCCTAATGGCTACTCAACTAATTACCCTTGACAAAACATGGTTTGGAAGTGGGTCTTTCCAGAGCACCGCGGGACCGCTTCTTGTGTCGTTCAAGTTCTGGGGCAAGCTAAATTTGACAAGAAAGGCATCAGCAGGCTCCAGAAGTCTCTAAGGTCAGGCGACAATTGAGCAAGGACGGGGAGTATTGCGACACTGGGGTTTCGGGTAGTTATTTAACACCTCTGCCCCGGCAGGATTTGCCGAGTAGGCAAAGTTCTGCCTGTCTGTGCGGAAGGGCTGAAACTTGTAGGACTTCTCCAGCAACACTTGGGATGGACTGGGCTTTTTGCAAACTGGCAGTTTTCCCTGAGCAGAGGAAAGGGTGAAGGAGCCCTTCAGTTCAGAGTAGTTCTGAGGTTAAATCACTTTGTAGCAATTCTCTGTTGCTTTTTTTTTTTTAAAGCTCCAAGATGAATAAGCAGGAATGAGTCTCATCCCAGAGCTATGCAGTCCCGTTCCCTTTCTCCGGTCCAATCAGTCTGGAAATGTTCCATTCTAAGTAAGGGAAAAACAGGAGCAGGATTCTGTTGCGCATCAGCCCTGCAGTTTGGTACCCAGGATGCCGCCTGCGGAGGTGAGGGGTATGGCCCCACGCTCCTGGAACCCTCAACCGATGTTCCAACCTTTGAACTTTTCTATGGAAAAGAAATGCTGCCAGTACCTGATCTGGCAAGTACATTCCAACAACTCTCCTGGATCCAGCCTTTCGGGAAAAATAACAATCGGTGTCATGTGGCTTTTGAGGGCTCGGATCCCAGCTAGGTTCTGAGATGCTTTTGGCCTAGATGGAGGGGCTTTGGGTATGGCAAATGGATGGGAATTTTGAGCATTACTATTTTGGGTGTTGGGTTTTAAGTCTACATGGGTCCCACTTTATGCATCTTGTCCCTTCTTTGACCATAATTTTCGAGCTTCTCTTTCTCTCAAGCATTTTACATCCGCCGTATCACCTGGGAACAACTCAATTCATTTTTTTTTTTTCCCCAGAAAATGTCACAAATTACTCAGTGCTATATATATGCTGTGTATGTGTGTATATGCCTCTGCGTGTATGTGCTTGTGTAGGTACGTATGTGCTTCTTGACAGGCTCGTGCCACCTATTCAACCATTTGAGAGCCTGATGCCAAAGGCGCTCTATGAATAAAGCTCATCTGAGCGTCCCGAAACCCATTTTCCACTCTGCTCACCCTGAACCCACCCATGCCTTTATCTCAAAACACAGCTATTTATTTAAGGGCCTAAACACGATTCCACTTAAGGACGGAAACCGAAGGCGGGTGGTTGAGCGGTGCTGTGACAGCCCGAGCTGGGACCGGTGGGCGGGCTGGGACGGCCGCGGGTGACCCGGCCCCCGCCGCGAAGGGCTCGCTGCCGAATTGCTTTTTCGGGGGACCCACGGCCGCTGTGTCGCCTTTGTCGCCGTTGCCGCTCCGCGGGGGGCGCAGCGCGGGGGCGGAGGCTGCGCGGGCACTGCGGCGCCCCCTGGCGGCCGGCGGCGGGCGCTGCCTCCCTCCCGCAGCCGCGCACTTCCCCGCCGGGGGTCCGCGGGGACGTCGGGCTGTGGGAGCCCCGGGGGAGCCTTGGTGGTTGTGGCTTCCCTTGGGAGCCGTCCCGCCGCTTGTCACGGCCTGTGTCCCACGGCTGGGGAGGGCTGGGGGTGCCACCCGCGCCAGGGACGCCGCTGGCGGCGTGGGAGCTCCGCTCAGCGAGCCGTGGCGGCTTCGGGCGACCGAGGGGCACAGCGCAAATCCCTGCTTCTCTCTGACGACGCTTTCAATGAGTTCTGGTCTTGTACAAACCTAATTTGCACTTTGGCATCGCCTCTGATGTTCAGGGCTTAATTTCCAGTGTTGGTTTTTTTCATGTTTCGCATACATGTGCTGCTTTCGCTTCTTGAAATATAGAATTGACTTCCGAAGGCAAGGATGACTTTTGGTACTAGAACATAATATCCGGGCATGGACATTCAGGATAGAGCATCCCACTTATTGCAGTTCTTGCACAATTATGAGTTGTTTACCTTAAACATTATTCTGAGGAGTAATAATAAAAAAAAAAAAAGTAAAGAAAATTCTGGTTAATAACTTGGGCAAAACAATTATCCCGCTAAGACTCTTTATTGAATCATGTATGCAAAACACAGAAGATTTTCATAACAGATGTATTTAATCTTGATGCAACGCTTGGTGTTAACCCCACAGTGTCTTGCAATTCAGCCCGGGCTGGATGGGTTCTGGTGTGCTTGAATAGAAGACACTGAGCCAGAAGCCTCTGGGATTACAAACAAGACTTTGCTATTGTGGAAGCCCCTCAAAGTCTTCTTCTTGTCCAATAGTAACCATAATAACGAAGGCCTGGAAGATCATTTATATAATAGTTCAATGACTTGGTTAGTTTTCATAACAGTTTGCAACAGCCTTTTGGAAGCTCTCCCAGTGTTTATTGAAATAAATGTCAGGGCGAGACTATTGTGTTGTTTGTGTCATAGATGTAAACTCTGGCAAAAGAATAACCTAGTGGCATGCAGCGCTCCAGAGTTTTACCCTTCTAGGGAGAGGGCAGCATCCCGCAGCGCTCCCTGCTCTTTGGTCGCTATTCGGAGTAACGCTGCGTACACTTGGCTCCTGCTGTCAGTAGCGGTAGTGCTCAAGTGTCCTGGAGCACACCAAAAGCTCGAGTCTGTGGAGCTGCGTCAAACGGTGGCCGTGTGGAAGCAGAGGTATCGGGAAAAGGCTCTCCTAAAAGCAAGTGTGTTAGACTTTACTGCATCGTATCGCGTGATGTGGTCAGGTGTAAACGGTGCACTAGCTCTTAGAGCCGGCAAAGCACTACTGGGTCACCCAGGCAATTTCCCTGCGTCACAAAGGAAGATTCTCCTTGCCAAATATTTACTAGGGCTTTATCGTGCTTGCTTTTGAATTGCCCAGTGAAGGAGTTTCTACAAATGACCCTTTTGCCCCCCAACTTTTTCATATTCTAATTTTCTTCTTTAATTTTCTTTCCTCATATTGAGCTTAAATTTCTTTTTGTGCAGTTTCTTTTAATTGCTCCCAGTTATCCATCCTATCCCATCCTGAACGCTTCCCTCCCCTCTGTGAAGCTGATACCTGTCAGATATCCCCTGACTGCTTCCCTTGGTCAAAGATATACATATGCAATTCCTCTAATCTTCCCTCTACCATCCGTTCCCTCAGGCTCTTCATTATTTTGCTAGCCCTGCTCTGAACTGCTTCCCATTTATCGATACTATTTGATGGTGATTTCTGAACTGCTCGTGCTGCCTTCCTGGCATTATTCTCTCCCCTGCCCACGTACACGCCACCCACGGAGGTCGTGTTTTGGGTACAGACCTGGCTGATCCCCCTCTCTTAGCTACGGAAGCTTCCAGCACTGGAGAATACCCTGTCCCACCGTGTAATCGCATACTCTGCAAATGGGAGCATGGCGTGTCAAATGCTACTTGCAGTTAAATATTTACCCAGAATGAAACATTAGTGGCAAACGTGACGGATGAGGGGAGAGGACGGTTTTTCCTGATCACTTAAAAATCCTTTTGTGAAGACTCCTCTAGTGTCTGGGCTCTTTGCTTGCCTGGTTCCTTTGCAGGCAGGAGCAGAGAGCAGGAGCAGTCGCTGAGGCACAGCTATAAGTCATGTAACTTGCTTTTAAAATCACTGTTCATTCTCCATCGATATTGTCTGCTGAGGGCAGGAGACCAGTCTGTGCTTTCGGTGTGTCTGTCTCCTGCGTGCCGGGATTCTTGCTATCGTGGTATTTCTTGTGACAGTAAGGGAATGTGATGCATTTGTGATGGGGTGTGGTGTATGTGCCTGTGGTGTTGTTTTAAGGGCTTTTAAGCTTATCTGGAAAATAAGCAGTTAGAAACTGCAAGTGAAGTTGGTTTTGGGTAAGAACATTTTGGGACTTGACTTTGCCTTAGCCTCTTGGATATAACCTTCAGGTTTCATTCTGTAATGGATAAGGAAGATTGGAGAAATATATGTTTAGGAATCTTTTTATAGTAAACAGATTATGTTAATATGTAGAGCAGAAAGCAACTTTTAAAACCACTAAGTGCTAGTAGTGAAATATAGTGACCACCAAGTGTTTCATTTCTGAAAATAGACCACCCGAGAATTATATCTCAAAAGGTTTTGCTGGCTGAATGTCTCTCTCAAAAGTTAATCTTTACAAGAACAAAAGAAAAGGCTTGAACAATAAGTCTACATGAAATAATTGTGTAAGTAAATATCAAGCTGGTTAAGGGAGCAAAACTTGAGTGAACCTCATGCGCACAGCCTGTGTGAACAATAAGCCAGACCGTGACTGAAACGGGTGGCCAGACCCTCCTTTGGGATAAATCACCGGCATAACGTGAGGATTTGGCCCAGGGTTTATGCTTACAGCTCCTGGTTGAAGTGCAGGATGTTCTGTTGGTTGTTTACCTTTGCCTTGACTCAACGCTGAGAAGAATAAGGGAAGGATATAGGCGGAAGGCAGGAGCTCCCGGGACAGCAGTCCCTTCGCTCAAAGAACATGCGATTCTGCTGCCTCTGTGGCAGTTACAGTAACTCATCTTTTTGCTACTTAATTTGTTCTTTTCTCTTAGTGCGTGGAAAGGCTGATCAGAAATGACGTCTCTATAACGGACAAAATCTTAATGTTCTTGTCAATGATCAGATGTTATATTGACGGAGGAGCTCTGAAGGTGGTGGGAGAGGGTAAGGGACAGCCAGATGGTGGGTGGGAGTGGAAACAGGATGACAGTTGTTGTTGTTGGAAAAAAGACTAAGAAAGTAAATATGAGCCCAAACGTGCCATGGAGATCCTTCTGTGGAAAAGTACTTTGTCACTGGAGCTCCATCCTTCTTCGTTCAAGCCAAGCCAGTTCCTGCAGAACTCTGTGGGTTTGGAAGTGAAAAGCAATCAAGGTGGACTCTTCCCTGTTCCCACCATAGATCTCTGTCAGCAGAGTGGTATTGCATCATCTCTGTGGACCTTCTGGGCAAGGTTGGCCACTAACTGTTGTTGAGGGTTTAAAAATCCAGAAAATGGTATCATTACAACATCCATGAATCTGCAGTTGCATTGTGCTTGGTTAAGTGCTCGCTTTGATCTTCCCAGAGAACCTAACCATAGCTAGCTGTTTAATGAGCAAGGAAAGGCCTTCTCAAGTTTTCTGACCCATCCCCTGAACCACTACAGGAAAAACTACCTTTGTCGTTCCAGTGAAAAACTTTTTAACCTGTTCTTAAAGACTTCCCATGATGGGAGCCCTACAGCTTCTGCAATCAGTCTATTCCAGTGCTTCTCTCTCCCTAAGGGGTTTTCTTGAAGTCTAACCTAAGTCTTTCTTGCCAAAGTTTGCCTGCCCACCTCATTATATCATCTGTGGATGTGCCCAATAAACTATTTTCTTGTTTGGATGCCTTTTACGACTGTGATCGTGTTGTTCCCTTGCTGGCGAGCAGGGGCTCAGTGTTGAGCTGAGCTCAGAAATCTCAATTTTCTCAGTCCTCTCCTATGGGCCGTATTTTCAGGTTGCCTGATCATTCCTCTCTTTGACTTTTGCGCTCTCTCCAACTGCTCCATATCTTTCTTGAAGTTGAAGCCCCGAAGTGGCTTGTTGGTACAGCTGAGACCGCACTGATACTGAGTATAGCTGATGCATTTCGTCGTGTATCCTGCAGGAAATACTGCATAATCATTTTTTTGGAAACAACCTGGAGTTATTGACTCCTATTCACTATAACCCTTTCACAAGGTGCATCTGCAGGTGCGTGTTAGTGCTTACTCCTTTCATTTATGGTACTTGTCCATACGGAACTTCATCCGTTTTTATTTCTGTTGTAAAGGTCATGCTGAACTTCAGGGTTGTTCTCGCACATGTTTGCAATGGCTTCCCCGTTCACATCATCTGCAAATCTAAACGTGCCCTTTCTGTTTTATCATCCCTGATTTTAGGGAAAACATTGAACGGAATTGGATCTGAGACAGTTTCCGTCAGAACTTTGATGAATCAACTTGATAATGAGTTGCTGATGTCCCCCCCGGGCATGGCTGGCTCCCCAGGTACCTGGGAAGGGGTAGCCGCTTTGGCACCCGTGCTGCACAATCACTCAAACCTTATGAAACCGATAGGGCTAAAAGTGGCCAAGTGCCCCCACCTGCTCTATCCGAATCTGAGGCTCTTTTGTGCCCGAAAAATTATGTTTGTTGCCAGTTCAGAACGGGAGTTACTGAAACCCCCTGAGGCCAAAAACATTGCCTTCTTTGGGAACTGGAAACAACCTGAGAGCCACAGTCTCACGAGATTTCCAGCTCGTACAAACTAGCTTCTGTGTGGGTAGGAAGCATTGCGGTAAAGGGATCTGAAGATGAGAAGGGGCAGAAAACTTTTGAACATAAAGTGTGAACCAAAGCACAGTGAAGTCACTGGAAACTCTCTGACTGGTAGCTCGTGGCCATGTGGAGAGCTGTTAAAAAAGAAGAGCAGAGAAAGAAAAAAAATATGCTGTTGAAGCAAAAAGATTGTTAAGATAGGAGAGGAAAATAGATTTCTGTAGAAACTTTGAGGGCTGTGGGAAGATATCCTTCCAAAGGCTACTTGGAAATGTTTAGAGAAAGCCCTTTCCAGTTAAGTAATAATGATAACATGGGACCTGAAAGAGAGAGAGAGAGGAGGTGGAACAGAATAAAAACAAAACAGAAATACAACAAATTCAGAAAAAATAAACCAAACAAACTGCTATCGTTCTGAAACTCCAGTTGTTATGTGCCAGCCTTCCCACGTTTTAGAGTTTCTGTTCTGAAATTTTACTTTCTCCTGTCTGGGTAGTGAGCACATCATCAGTGCCACAGGGACAACTGCCCCGCTCTCTGCAGGGCTGGAGCCGTGGGCTCCACCAGCAGCAGGGGACGATGGAGCCGTGGGCTCCACCAGCAGCAGGGGACGATGGAGCCATGGGCTCCACCAGCAGCAGGGGACGATGGAGCCGTGGGCTCCACCAGCAGCAGGGGACGATGGAGCCGTGGGCTCCACCAGCAGCAGGGGACAATGCAGCTGTGGGCTCTGTGTGTCTTTGGGACCCAATGCCGTGCAGCTTCTTCCCCGTTCTCCTCTTTACTTGTGCGTTTTGCTCCCATTCAGATAAAAGTGCTGTGATGTCGCTGGTTTGGTACAGCATTTTCCTCAAACAGATAAACACTCTGCCTCCTGTCTTGTCCTGCTAATTGCTATTAAAAGTGGTGCTGTCGGTGCCTTTTGTGGGCCTGCCCGTGTACGTGTGCTTATATAAATGTCTGAAGGCAGAATTTGTCTATGCCGTAAGGTTTTATCAGCAGCAGGGTAGCAATTGGAGGAGAATTAGTCCCTAGCTGCTGTTTGGTTTCTAGAGCCTGTAGACTGACTGCTCGTTACAATAATGAGAAATGCAAGTAAGCAGCATCGCATCAGCACTTGCAGTCCTACTTTCTATTGCTGTCATCAAAGGGTTTAGGAAAGTTTGCATTCCGAGTAGGTTTTTTACAATGCACATATGCATTTGCACAATCCTGTCTGGGAAATCCTGTACTGTAGATAGCAGCTGCTGGGTAAGGCATGGCTTGGGTTTGGGCACTCGGTTCAGTGGTCACGGCCAGGTGAGAACCAGGATCGGAAGCAGAAAGTCAAGGTAAGTCCAGATGACCCAAGAAAGAAGTGTGGCTGGGAGCTGGATCATCGCCAGAAAGCTAAAAAAGTGATGTTGTACCACGCTGGTGTGTGAAGCTGATGTGGATTTTAACCGAAAAACTGGAATCATCCCGCCTCTCAAAAAGCACTTAGAGCAAACACACTTGGAGGATTGTAGATGCCCACACTTTGCAGACGATTCTCATTCATTTCTGCCTTTTTTTTTGGTTTGGGGAAGCGGAAGCTTTGTACCGGCTAAAAATAGCGGTACTTACAACCACTTACACACTTTTCATTGTACTGCAGGAACAGAATTATTGCTTTTAGCCTGGATTTCCAGCTACCCAACAGTTAGTGTTGAAATCTGGAGGTAAAATTCCATGGTGATTTCCTAGCGTTGGATTTCATGCGGTGCTTTCAGTTTTTACCAGCCACACAATAGGCTGGATAAAACTGATAGTGATAAAATTAGCAAGAAATGTGTTGCTATAGAGAATCCTGAAATGGCATCAAGAGGAGCCCCAGGAACACATCAAGGGGTTATGAACAGCCTCTATTGTGGCCAAGAATAAAATATTTACACAACGCAGACCCTGAAAGTGAAAATGACAGAAACATTTGCTAGGAATGAGAAAGTCATCAACTGAAAAGTGACATTTGCAACCTAAGAGCAAACTTTTGCTTTTAAGAGCAAGGATTTTTTTATTAATCCTTTTTGCCCTATTTTTCTCCTTTTTGCTTTATATTGTCCCTCCAGCCAGGAATAAAATAAAGCGAGGGATTGTCACAAAATCTTTGCAGCTTTTATGGCTCTTGTGAAGCTTGAAGACAGACGTAAACAGGAGATACTGAGCTGGCCTCATCCGAGTGCCAACTTTCACTTCAAGTGAACACTCAAAATTTGTGTTTTGCATAAGATGAAACGCAACTATATGTTATATTAAAGGATCCGACCTTATTACTTGTGTACCTAGCTGTATGTTAGATTTTGTCTTACGCTTGGAGGCTATTTTAGGTGTCCAAGAAGTACTGAGCTTTTGGAGTACTGCTTCAAACCTCCAGGAAGGCTTTGGGAAACAGGTTATAAACTCTCTGTACCAGAATAATCTCATCGTACCAGAGTCCTGCATGGCACTTTAGCATTGTCATTGCACTTTGCTTATCATTAGATTATTATTATTATTATTATTATTATTACCCACTGGTAGGTTGCCGATTTTACAGTGCTTTAGANCCCACTGGTAGGTTGCCGTTTTTACACTGCTTTAGATGGCACACCTTTTCTTTTGGTGATCTCCAGGAATATCCTTTTCTTTTCCCCTTTCCCAAACCCACTTNTTACCCACTGGTAGGTTGCCGATTTTACAGTGCTTTAGATGGCACACCTTTTCTTTTGGTGTTCTCCAGGAATATCCTTTTCTTTTCCCCTTTCCCAAACCCACTTCCATACAGCCCTTCCTGTATCTGGGCACCTGGGGGAAGTTCGTTGGAGCATGGAGTGATAAATTTGGAAAAGTCTTCAGCCTGTTAATTGATGTCTGATTCACATTTTGGTTATACAGACAAGTTTTATTATCAAAGTTGTGCTTTTTAATCCTTTGTTACAAAGATTGAGAAACCACCAGCTATGGTTATAACTGAACTCTACTGACCGAAGGCTCAGAAGCCGTCAGATTGCTTTAAGAAAGCAAAGTTAGTCAGAGTCATCATCTGGATTTTATTGGATTTATTTATTTCACTTCATTAATTTTTAAAGTTTGGTTGCAAAGAAATATATATCCTCTTTGGAATTGCATAAGTATCGGGATGAATATTTAACACATGATTCCCAGAGAGATGGGGTTTTGAAACACACAATGTTGTAGCTATTACAAATTAATGAATGTTCTCTTAAATATTTCTGTTTTATATCTTTGCTTCCTTAAAGCCTTGCCGGCATAGGGGAAAAGAAAGCTTCATAAAAATAAGCAAATTGCTTTTCAGTTTGCTAGAAGTGATTGATTTCTGCAGACGTTGGAATGGCTCTTCCAGCAGTGCTGGGAAACCGGTGCATGGACCTCATGGGCTTCTGAATTGGGCGCTCTGGTCTGAAATTGAACTTTGTGTGAGTTGTCGTAGTCCTGCTGAACTCACCAGAGCTTTACTGGTTCCCACGAGCTGATGATGCAGTCTTTTTTTCCCCAAATGGGTGCTTTGTTTTTTATAAACTGAGGTACTAAGTGCGTTAGAGGAGCACCTTCACTGCAGGCTTAACCTGAGCTCTGGGGTTTGGTAGAAACCCCACCTGCCCAAGAGCATTGTCCCCAGAGCCATGGGGACCGGGCAGTCATAGAATCATAGAATGGTTTAGGTTGGAAGGGACCTTGAAGATCATTGAGTTCCAACCCCCAAAGTCAAGTGTGAAGGCTACGGGGGACAACCTCCAGCCAAAGTACGGGTAATACCGTCTAACCCGACTGTGGCTCTTGGTTTCAGGGTGCATGAGCTGACTCCTGTATCAAAGCATCTTGCAACGGCTATCGCTGGTTGCTGGCAGTGAGCCTGGGGCTACGTCCCAGCAGCAGCGTGGTAATAAAAGACAGGGAGCGGCGAAAAAAGAAAGAGGAGGACTGGATGTGTTTGGTTTGTAATCTGGAGGGTATTTGTTTTCTCCAGTTCAGAAAAATGTTTGGCTCTTCCCATCTAGAATTAGTTGGAGAATGATCCTGACTTCACTGAATAATCACCTGATAGCAGCGAGAAGGGGGGAGAGGGCGACGGAGAGAGAGGCTGCTCAGGGAGCTCCACCTGTGACCGAAGGTCCCATAGAGGACCCTGGCCATTACCCCAATTAGAAACCCGTATTTCACAAATTTTAGCTTGCTGCTTTAGCTCTGCTTCACATCTTCTGTGTTGCGATCGCCTCACTCGGTAGTTCAGAAATTATTTTTCTGCTAAAAAAAAAATAAAAAATCATGTGCTAAATGCCAAAGTAGTATGTGAATCAAGGACAGTTTTTTCACTTTTATATGTTTGGTCGTGCTTCAGTGCAGCTCAAAGCCAGATCCAGAAGCCCACAGCTGTCGTACAACACGCCAGCACCGCTGGATGGGTTGTGATCAGCTGTAACTCACGGGAAGCGTGTAAAAATTTATTACTAAAGAAGTAAGAGAGAGAAAAAGAGTTCAGTACACTCAAACTACGAATTTTAAAAGTTTCCATTGTTTACTTATCTAATTAAGAATCTATCTCCATATAGGCACATGAACGGCAGGTACAAATATATCTAGATGTCTATCTTTGTTCCACTGTACGTTTGCCTGCAGGTCTCTATAGATAGAAACATAAAACGGCGTGTATATCCTGCTGGCTTTTGAAACTTACAGAAAATTACCAACAGTTTCTTTTCTCTAGTTTGCTCAAATGCTTGTGGTTAGATATTCTGAAAGTATAGAATCAAAAAAAAA
>RSEF01000013.1:17717606-17733996 GCA_003993805.1 Himantopus leucocephalus
CTTTAAGGTCCCTTCCAACCTAAACCATTCTATGATTCTAGGAACATAAGAAGGACATGACCTCTGAAAACTCAAAAAATAAGGAAAATCAATGAAAACTTCTTCCTTGTCATATTTCAGAGAGTCTTCTTGCCATAGCACTTGTGAAAGGGGGGAAAAAAAGGCTCCATTGTCCCCCAGCGCTTGGAGATGGGGTTTTTATACTGACCAAATCCCTGCTCATCAGTTCAGCTGCAGTCCAGGTTTTTGCCAAATGCTTGTTTAAAAATAATCTGTATGGACTTGATGTCTTTTAAAGAAGACTTTCCAGCAATTTACTGGGAAATTAAAAGAGAGGGGAGAGAGGAAAGAAAGTGGGCTGCCTGGGCTGGGATGGGATCCTGGATGGGATCACCACCTGGGCTGCTGCAAGACCAGGCATGGCTTCGTGGTGCTTGGTCCTGTGCCGGCGAAGGGCTTGGGCATGTCTCTGCTGGACATCCAACGTGTCTGAAAATGGGCAGCTGTCTCCTGGCTCTTGTTCTTGCTCCAAGGAAGGAGCAAGCTGTGCTGCAGCCACACGTGGCCCAGTGCATGGTCCAGCGTGCCCTGTGGTGTGGTGCCATGGCCAGGAGATTCGTACCCCTGGCTCACAGACCCGCTGCCTGCTCGCCTCTCCGTCTCCAGGAGGAGGCACAGGCTGGAGCCTAATTCAGGTCCTAACAATTTTCTGCAAGGTATTCCTTATTCCATGCTGTCCACTGAGTCAGTTCTGTGAATGATGCATTTCTGTGCGCTTCTGAGCAATTTGTGGGTGTCTTTGGATTGTAAATCCACGTTGTTTCCCACTGGACGCGTATTTTGCGTGATGCACTTCTGCTCCCTCTTTAGGAGTAGGTATTTGTAGGTTTCAGCATCTGATCATCGTTCAGTGCAATGAGCTGAAAATGTGCATTTCCTTCTTACCCTGAAATACGGGATTACAATTTGCTGTCTCCTGTCTTGGTGACTATTCCCAGTGGTGGATTTATATATTTAGGCTTGGCATTTCATGGGGCCTTAATGGAGTGAGCTCCCCATAATGGAAATACTCCCCTTACGCATCCCTCCTAGAATGAGTCCAAGGGGTAAGGCTGAGTAATTCCTTGAGGGTCCTCTTAAAAAAAACTCCAGCCAAAATATTTGGATTAAGCCAGCACAAATGGCTGTGGAACTGATGGAAAGAAATCAGGTTAGCGGTGGAAATAGCAGTTCACGGTTTGGGAGACAAGGGGAAACGGTCACCAGTTATTCCACGGGCTGGTCTAGGCGATGCGTCGGCTGTGCCTTAGCAATTAGTGGGTTTCTTTTGTCAGAGTGAAATTTGCTGCTTTGCCAAAGTCCTGAGCAATGCCCTTTCTTTTCACAGTTTAAAGGGGGAATTAAGTGAAATGCAGACCTTGCGCTGACTCGATACGACAGCAAATTTCACTCCAAGTGAGCAAAGGGAACTGCTAGAGAGCCCTTATAGCTAAAGATTTACATCGCACGACGAGAAGCACCCAGAGACTTTGGCCTCTCCTAATGTACAGTTCAAATCCCCGAGAGTCCCTCTGACATGCAAGTAGTGGAGGGAATTGTAGAATTTAATACGACTACAAAGTTTCTGCCGGCTTTATAACCGTAATGTGAATACAGATTATTCAGTCTCTGTAGAATTCTATAGGATGTGTCAGGAGCGAATATAAAGAAGACTCTATGTTTTTGCAGCACTTTATATAAGGCCTTGTAATGTTTTTAGAGCTCTGCACTGCTTTCATCGCCACTGCAAAAAAGTTTCTTACGGACGGTGTTCTGGCAGCGAGGAGCCCAACGGCTGATGCATGAGTTTCTGGAGTTAGTTACCCCTCTGTCTGCATTCTGTTGGAGTTACCCGTGAATTCGCAGTCGCTCATCTCGGATGCTGGAGGCGCTGCAACGGATGCTGTCACACAGAGCGATGAGTTCCTACCGGAAAAAGAGGAGAAAAGTGTGTGGAATACTTTGTCAGGTTTACATCCATCTTCAAACTGCAGTAGCTTTGACGATGGCTTGGCACCGCTCTTGCTCTGCACAGATATGTCAACTGCCAGATTTGTTTTTATCATATGAGGAAACAAACTGTTTAATGAATGAAAGCAGATGCGCAAGATTGTGCTGAAAGACCTACAGTCACTTTGTAAAGAACTCAAGCCAGAAACCTTGGAAAAGGCACAGAAAAACATTCACGGAATTTATTCTTGGCAATTAAAGGTAAATACGCATTATGCAGATATTCCCTTTTAACTGCACTATACTCATTCCTTGCATTTCCACGCAATCTGTGTGGTGCAGGACTCCTGTATGGTCTCTGTGTTCCTCCTCATCCTTCTTTCATCACACGTAACTCGTTGTGGGGCATCGCCCAGGAATAGGGCTGGGGGCGGTTCCCTGTTCTCTTCAGAAAGATCCAGAAATAGTTGTGAGAAGAGCAGGTCTTTAGACAGTAGGTAGAGCAAATGTGAGTTAATTCTTGAAATGAACCAGGCCAATACAAGAGCTTGCACAAACAGCTGGTTTCAGTTCGGACAATTCCCATTGACCTGAGTGGTTTCTCCAACAGGACCCACGTGGATTAGTCAGTATATACTGCCCGTCATCCACCGTGCAACCAGCATGTGTTGCAACATGTTGTTCCATGAAACAAGCTAGTTGAACCTTCCCGAGAGCTACTGCAATGCTACTAAACTGAAAAATAAAATGCCTTGTTAAAAATGGATTGAATCGGAAGATATCGTGCAACTTTACTGTACAGCCCAGAGCACTTTAAACTTCTTTAACACTCATTTTATTACTACCAATCAGATGAGAACTCCGTTGTAACTTGGGTGAGAGACTGGTCTGTGTTTTTAATACCTGAAGTTAATCATTAACTCTTCCTCAAGAGTCTGATTTTCACCTTAATAGAGCCAGTAGCTGCTATTAGAATACGCTGCGGTGATGGACTGGACTGTTAGCCAAGGTGTGGTGCCACCAGCCCAGGTTGGCCGACAGGTACCAATGACATCTGGGACGGAGGTAGGATGGGTGAACAGGGCTGATGCCATTCCCATGACGCACGGGGACCAGCACAATAAACGGGAGAGCCAGAATTTTCCAGGTGAATCTGAAATGAAATTAAATCATTTGTGTTTGCTTTAATATAGGGATGTCTGATATTATCTGTCTACAGCATTAGTCTGTGCTGCTGCCTTTGAAGCGAATAATTGGCATTAGGGTGGTGTGTTAGTTTCCATGTTAGGCATGATTTTGGAATGAACCTCACTTACCCAGACAAATGGGCATTTTCATGGTATTACCCACTACCACATGATATTACATATTCCTCATCAGTGGCTGCGTTCAGGTTTGGGCATCACTGGGGTTTGGGGTTTTTCCTTAGCTAATTAAGCGTTGTGAGACGGGCAAAAATATTTGGGGTGTTGGAGAAGAAAGGTTAAACCAGCAAAATAGGGCAAGCTTAGCCAAGTGATGCTTAAGGTGGTCATGGCTTGTGATGCTGAAGGGGTTCAGCACTGGGGATGCCAACGTTCATTAGTGCAGCGTGTGGAGCTGCAGTTAAGGGTGGGGAGAAGCAAAACGCAGATGCAATATCAGGATGTGCCCTTGGAAAAGGAGATCCTTAAAACCCAGGTTAGTCCCTTGAAAACTACATTGCTGCAAATCTCCGGGAGGTTTGGTAGAGAGCGATCCCAGCGGGAGAAAGGCAGGCTGGAGGAGCCCAGGAGCTCCTCACTGGCTTTGGTTCTTTGGTTTTGGGTGTAACTGTTGACTCCATTGCAATGGGCTTACATTAGGTATGAGTTGGATCTGGTTTGTGCAATGGCTTGAGTTTTTTTGGATTATGAGTTCTTAGATGATGGCCACAAAGGAATTTTAATTAGGAAAGTAAGAAAGGTTCTGCTGGGAGACGGGCAAACCACGATAATTATTGGCAGTGAGAAAGTCAGCAAAGAGCAAGTAATCAGGGAATTTATAGAGGTCTTATTGAGAATTACCTAAATGTAATTTTTAAGGATACCCATGAAAGAATCTCTCATAAGGAACATGATGGTCATGTCCAATCCTATGCTTTTTCCAGTGTCCAGCTGTACTTACAAGCTTTAATGAACACACAGATGAAGATCAAGCTAGCCGTGTGGCCACTGAACATGTAATGATTACAAATGTCAGGGTCTCTGGAAGAACGCACCAAGGGATGCGGATTCTGTGCCGCTGTCCGTGGAAGCTCCCAGGCTCCGGCAAGGTGATCGAGATGCACAGAACAGAGCTAATCTGTCTTGCTGGGCAATAGACCCAAAGTCCTTTCACAAACGGGCCAACTGCTGTTTAAAAACAATTCTGTAGGAGTCTAAATGCATCTCTCTTAAAACCAAATATTTAAACATCAAAATGATATGACATTTTTTCTTAAACTAACATGACCAACTTCGCGTGAGAATGCTCTTGCAGTAGCAAAGTGCTTGCTTGGCTAAATCATCCTCCTACTTCTGTCAGCAAAACCAGAGCTGCACAAATTCTCCTCTGCTGCTTCTGTATATGTGAGTAGGACCCAAAAGAGTCACTCTGTGCTATTGATAAAGCTTTAACTTTTCTTCATAGGTGGTCAGTTGATGGGATAGGCGGAACCGCCATGTATACAGTTCAGGGCTGGTGTGAACACAGGATACCTTTACTGGACAGGGAACGACACCCACTGCTTGACCTAGAAGACATGCCTGGGCTGAGCAATATGCACACCTACGGTCTTCTCATGGGAACAGTTCTTCCACTATAAATGAAGGCCCGTCATGGCTTTTGTGGTGTCACGTGTTTCCATCTTGTGGAAGTATCTCGGTAGAAACATCTAAAAAAGATCATACCCTTCTTGTTCCAAATACCTTCCCCTGGCCCTGGCTGAGCTTTGAGTAAGACTGTTGGAGTAGTGGAAATGGGTTGCACTTCTCAGGTGAATTCAGAAGATCAAATCTGATTTTCTTACACTCTGTGACATTGTCGTGCTCCCTCCTAAGGTTACCCCTCTGTGTATCAGCAGATGGGGCTGCTACAGAAAGCATAGGAGGTTTGTGTCTGTAAGAACAAAACCAGTATTTGCAACAGATGTCTTCCCAAGAGGATCCTGGCTCTGACACCAGCACTACACAGCCTCACGCTAACCGCTCGGGGCCAGGCTGCCAAGGTATTTAAGTGTTGGTCACCTTTGAAAGGCTGGTCTTTAACCTCTTGATCTTGTATTCGTAATGAAACGGGAGGGGTAGCAGGAACTTGCACTTTCTGATGTGGATTTTACTAATTAGTCCAAGTGCTTCTGTAACACATACGGATATTTAAGGCCATGCACACCACTAATGCAAACCGCCTACTTGTAACGGAGTAAACAGCATTGGCTAGACCACAGCGCTCACACCAGTAGACTCCTGACTTGGGAGGCTGTTCAAGGTTGCTCACTGTGCCCAGTGTATGTGGGAAGTAGGTTTTGCAATGGTGCAACTGCATATTTTACTGATGTCCAGTGGCTGACAAAAGCAGCCGTGGTAGGTGACCACAACAGACAGCATCTCGCGGTGCCGCTGGGAGGGGTATCGGGTACCCACCTCTGTTACTCGGAGCTGCAAAGCCTTGCTCCTTCCGGGCTGTCGTGGGCATGTTTGGGATGGAGGAGTGATGGGCCAGCCCAGGATGTGGTGGTGGTGGTGGGGTTGGTACCTGGTGCCACCCTTGGACACAAACCATGGAGCTCTGGCTTTGTCCAGGGCAGAGACCTGATGAAACAGCGTTCTTCTCCCATTGATGAATGCTGCAAAGATCAAAACGACGCAAGTCCCTTTGTAGTGGTGGCTGGTCTTTCAGACGGGAAGAGGTGCAGAGCGAGACTGTTGCACACACTGAGGAACTGAACCACTTGGCCCTTCTAAGTGCCCTGCTGGTGGGTGCTGCCTGTAGAAATAAGGTAAATGGCTTACCAGAAGTCATACTATGAGCTGGTAGCTCTCAACGTTTGTTACGAAGTGCGTGACGCATCAGAAAAGAGCAACGGGACCTACATCTTCTCGAGGCAGAAAGCAGGTGACGCAGTGACCATGGCCTCGCTGGTGAACACGTGCTGAGTACCGCACGCAGACCCCGGCGGTGCCAGCCTCGGCATGAGACCCAGACGAAGCTTTTCTTACGACAGCAGTGATTTGCAATGGATTCGGGAGGTCTGGTTTCAGTTGAAGCCCGCACACCCACAGCCAGGAGGACTCTGACTGATGCAACATGTAGGTGCAGGCTGGCAAGAGACGGGGGGGATGGAAGATGGTAAAAGAAGGAGCTGTTGTCGTCTTCCTGTTAGACACGTGTTTTGAGGCGGGTGAAGCAGCTGTAGCCTGATACGCAGCCACACTTCTGTAAAGACCGNACAGCCACACTTCTGTAAAGACCACGCTTGTGTCCAGCTCTGCTTAAATCGTTCTTGATCAGATCCAATGGAAACTGCTCATTAGCTCCTACAGCCTGCAAAAACCATGTACCGTTTAAGTTTCGGTTAAAATCTCCCCTCTGACTAAGGTAGTATGAAAGGGCCTCAGCAATTCATGAGCCAGTTTAAAGGGAGAAGGGGATTTGCTACATAAATAAGGTATGTGGTAGGTGTCACAGACTGAAACCGTGATTGACCTGCGAGGCTTTTCTCCGTGTCATTAGAGACTGTGTTACTGTTAAGCACAGAAAACCAGATAACTCCTTTAAGTAGCGAATTTGAATATACAGAAGCAAAAGGAAGAGTAGGAGGAAGATGTAGGTCAAGTGCTTCAGGAAGATGCCAAGCGAATGTTCAAAGAACCGCAAGATTGGTTTTTACCGGTGTCAGAAGTAGCTGCGTGCACTTCAGCTGTTGGTATGGAATTCATTTTGCTCCTATTAGAGGAAAATTTAAAAAAAAAAAAAAGACAAAAAAGACAAGCAAATGAGTAACACTGGGGGCAATATGGGGGCACCTTGCTACAGCTGCTTGGTGTCCCTGTGCAGGAGACCCCCTCCGTCAGGTGTCACCCTCATAGCCTGGGCTGTCTCTGTCACAGCCCGGTTTGACCGATCGTTGCGCCCGCTCGTAAGAGCACAAATGGCTGAGCCCAGCAAAGAGTTGGAGGGAGAACTTGCTTTCACTGCCTTTTTTAGTACGGTGAAGGAGTAGGATTTTATGATTGATTTTCCCCTGATTTCAGAGGTATTAAAGGATGTTTGTGAGTCTGTATGAGACTGGGGAAATTTGGGAGGCTGGGCAAAATCTGCCACTATTTTTTTTTTCCTGAGAGGCTGAACGAAAGGGCCTTCAAATCTTGTGGGACCATCAGACCAACTCAGAAAAATGCATCTCAAGTCTAACTCAAGTCTAACGGCAACGGTACGGGCAAGCAGAGCTTCAGCTTTGCCGTTTGACCTCCTCCAGCCCCACCGGCAACAGCTTTGTCCCGGAACAGGGGTTTGGACCTGGTTTAATCGCGCTCGGGCCATGCCTCTGCCCCCCAGCTCAGGTGGTTTGGGCTGGCAGCGTTAGCCGAAGGAAAGCTTCACCAATGCAACAATTTCATTGTTAATTTTTTATTTTTTATTTTATTTTTTTATTGTTTATTTTATTTGGGGGCTGGAGAGACCTGGTGTTCGTAAGGGAACTCTGCACAGACGCTGCTGCCTTTTAGGAAGAAACCCACTGAGCAGCCCTCATTAAAACTTATAACTTATCATTAAAACTTAAAAGTTTTTGCTTAGTTTGACTTAAAAAACAAACAAACAAACAAAAAAACCCCAACCCCTTGACATAAAGCTCAAAGCTTTTGCCCTCTTTGTTTTAATATGACACTGTTCCTGAAAACGGTTGTGAATGTGACTGTTGCGCCAGCCTGTCGGAGGACACAGCACGCTGCAATAGCCGCTTCCATCGGGCGTTCCTTGCCCACATAAAAAGCACACGATTCTTCTTTTGAGCGGGGGAAAACCTTGCGTTATTTCTTCTGTGACCTACTTGGGTCTGAGAGGCGCCGTGCAGAGCAGTGCTCTGCACCTTCGCTTTGACGCTCTGCTGGTGGTACAGCTTGTAGAGGTTTTGGGGCATTTTTGGGTGGTTCTTGCCGGCCCTTCAGCTGCTTGGTGTCAGCCTGGGCTCTGCTCATGGCACAGTCTCCGGCTTAGAGACCACCGAGTGCGGGCAGAGGTGTGAAGAACCAGGGCAGGAGATGAAGCAGAGCCAGTCCCACGGCTCGATGCTTTGAGCTCAGTGGAAAGGACGGTGGGATGGGAGGAACAGGGCGACCTCCAAATCGCTGAGCTGCTCCACCAGAGCTCGGTTAGGCCAAAGGAGCTAAAAGAAAGAGAAAGGAAGACCTAAACTAGGTCAAATTTGGCTTCAAAGAAGAACCAAACGCTAATGCCTTGTGTGTGATCTGCGCTGGGAAAGTTCACAACGCGTTTCCACTTTGGGGTTCAAACGGTAACGTATGTGCACTGCACATGTTCACAGCTGAGCCGCCGCCGCCGCAGATGATCTGCGAGAGCCTGTGAACAGGGTACTTTCCAGGAAGCCTAGGGCGCGAAGGCTGGTGTCGGTGTCCATCTCCAAAACCAGTCTCGGAAAGCGCCTTTTGCACAGTAATATTAAGAAAAAAGAAAAGTGAATGTAGTCTTTCTTCTCCCTGGTTCCCCTGCCCGCTGCAGACTCAAACAAGGAAGAGTTTGCAACCTGGGAAATGCCATCCATGGCTTTGAAAGTGCTGAACGTGAGTTTTAGTCTTTGGGGAATTTCTAACTTGTCATCTCTGAATTATGAGGTTAAACTCAGAGCAGCTACATAGATACCCATCACATGTGGGCAGTGCAAACCTTACTGGTCCTAAAATGGGAATGAATTAATTTCTTTAACTCATGCCTCCATCGACTGAGAACTTGTTGAAGGAGAGCTACGACAACTGGTCTCCCCAAGGGATGTTTTCTCCCCAGAGTGTAAGAAGCTGTTAATTGGCAGGATATATGGTGCTGCCCATACTTTTTGAGAGCTTTGCTCATTTTTTTTTTTTTTTTATGGCTGCTTTTAATCACATTCCTGCACTTCATAGTTGAGATCTTCTTGCTGAACTCCTGGAATTGATATAAAAGGGGACGAGACCCAATAAAACCTGGTGACATAAAAATATCAGCTGGTAGTCACAAGTTCTGGGAGTCATTCTCGCTTCATCCCATTTCACAGTCCAGTGGGGGTCTGGTTTTGTCCACTTTGAAGCATTTCCGATAACTCAGCAATAAAGGCAGGCTAAGATTTTTGTCTCTACTGTGGTGGAAACCAGGGAGGGGACTGCTGGAGCTGCAGAGGGCAACTGGGAACTCAGTGGAGGAATCGTGCACAAAATGAAAGAGAAACTGTCTCTGAGTTTGTGAGCAGCCTGCCAAGACCTCCCCAGACTTGCAGTTTGATGGGGACTCCAAGCTCTCCCCCAGGAGACAAGATTTTTGCAGGAGGAGACACCCGAGGCAGAAGACACCCGAGGCAGAAGACAGCAAGGCTCCTGAAGGCCAAGCCAAGCAACATCCCCCGTTGCCGCCCCAAGTGGGCGACTGTCACAGCGGGAGTGACCTCAGGTGGAAAGAGGAAAGGTGTGATCCCAGCCGGGGTGAAGGAACCCAGCCTGGGCCAGGAGGATGGAGACAGCCAGGCTTTCCAGAGAGGGGAGAGACACCATCGCAGCAGAGACGGAGGGACTATCAAAATGGGAATGCAAATGGGGTATTTATGGCTTTCAGGTTGGCAAGTGATGAACACCTTAATGTCTTGCCAGAAACAATGCTCTTAACGTTAAAAGAAAAGCTGCAGGCCATGAAAAGCGAGCAAGAAGAATTCAGGGCTTTCAGGGATAAACTTAAAGAAATATGGGAGTAGGTGTATAGGGAAATGAGAGATAACATCTTCAGTTGTTTCAGGGAAAAGGGCAATCATTTGGGGGTTGAAAGTGAGTCGAACTATTCATCTTATTACTGAAGAAGCAGGGGATTAAATAGTTTAGGAAGAATCTGGGGGTGTCTTCCAGGTCCTATGGAAGGTCTCAGCAAACTGCAGAGTTCGAAACAGCCAAGGGAAAAGTCAGGTCACATCCCCGAGAGCCAACCCCTCGAGGTGGCTGAAGACACGTGCGAGAGAGCAGCTTTCCTCCTTAGGAGGCGAAAATCGAGTGCTGCCTGCAGTGAAAGCCTTTGGGAAGGAAAATGTTGATCCATTCTTCCCCCGTGTCTTGTGTTTCGAGAAGGTATTTCTTGGAATAGTATGTGGGCTACAACAATCCTGCGTGAGATGTAATTGCGAAGGATGAGAATATCCTGCAATAAAGAGGGTAAATGGGAGCATGAAAGAGCAGTTATAGGTAAATATGGAAACATGTCTGGACAGATTGGACACAGACAAAGTGCTTGTGTCACAGCTTTAATGAGTTTGGGGATTAGAGGAGCCCTGGGCTGCAGCCCGCTCCCCATGCCCTCGGCACAGCTTTACCGCCCCGAGTGACAGACCTGGCCCAGCCACGGATTCGGGTCGGAGCAAACCTCCCGAGGTGGCAGCCGGATGTGCACCCCTCTGACATTCACCCCAAAACGCATCACAGCCCGCTCTCCTGGGCAGTCGCTCTCTGCCCTGACCTTCTTGGCTTGTTTTCTCTGCTGTTAGCCGCTCCGGAGAGTGCTGCTCGCCCCATTGATTTTTAATAAACTCTTGAGGAAGCACTTCTTCGCCAGCACTTAGCAATGAGTGCCGTGGTTCTCCATCCCTCGCCGCCACCCCATAAAACGGTCTGGAGGCCACCAGCACAGGAGAGGCTGTTGGCTCCGCAGTGTCTCCCTGCCCATCTCCACCCCAGCCCCGACGGGAAGCTCTGCACAACTCGTTCCGCATCACAGTGACAAACGCAGCAGTAAGTGTTTTGGCACAAGACATCTCTATTTTTTCTTTAATGGTTATTCCCACATCCTCCTCCACTCTGTACCCGTCGAACCCACTTCCAGTAATTAAAATGGCAATCGCAGTGGCTCCATTCCTTTGTTGCCTTTGTTACTTTGCCCTTATAAATCCTACGCAACCCCAAGGCTCTGACCCGCACACATGCCCTGCCCCTGCATCAGGGTCCCAGAACATCTCCCATTAACATATTTTAAAAAATCTTGGGTTTTCTTCAGATTTAAGCATTGGTGCCTTCTGTGCTCTTTCAGTCTTAGTTATTCTAGTTATAGAATAGTTCTATTATTTAGTTCTTAGCTATTTAGTTATTCTGCTTTTGCAAAGTGTATTTTTTTGTACGCTTGCATGAAGGAGCGTATGGATTTGAACAGAGGCCTTGCTACGATATTTGGGAAATTTGGGTTTGGGGTGTGGTTTTGGGTCTGGGTTCGTATCACCCCTAAGCCCGTGCACGGGGAGGCTGCACAGGCAGCCTGGGGCTGTCAGGGCTGACTGCGCCGGGGATGTACCGTGTGCCTGCCCAGCCTGGCCGGTGGCCATCCTCGTGGCCACAGGTCCTCAAACCTTCCTATTTTTTGGTCCTGCTCGGAGACCTCCTGATCTATGAAATATCAGCATCACTAGATGGCACATGTGAGCCGTTCTTGTCTGACTAGCGCAGGACAAGCCCGGCAGTGAGGTTTCTTCCCTCAGCATTATTTTTTTTTACACTTCAGTGGCTGCTTCTGCCAGCAGGAGACATATAACACATCCAAAGCTGCACTACAGCACCGTTAAATACTGTCCTGTTATCCACCGAGGCTCTGCCACCTCCCTGTTCCTGCACCCTCCACCCCAGGGATGCACTGGGATAGAGCTGTTACTCTGCCATCCTTCGCGAGCACTAAACATAAACCCAAGATATACCATATAATAAATAAAATAAGTGCTTTATCTTTATCAAGATTGTCTTTTATAATGTTTCATAAATTCTGCCTTTTTATAAATAATTGTTTTTTATAATATTACATGAATTCTGTCTTTGTATAAATAACTGCCTGCAAAAACATTGGCAATCAAAGTCTAAAAACGCAGAGTGACAGCCGTCTAATGGTCTGTGCTGGCAGGGGACAGGGTGGTGGCTGTCCCACCGCGTGGCCCCGAGCAGCTGGTGCCCTTCCTCTGGGATGTCTGTCCCCCCACTGTCACTACAGTGGTGACACGCGTCTAACTTATGACCTGCAGTGGCTGAAACCAAGTGTCAAACGTGCTCCTAAACTGCCCCCGGGGCTGCTGTTAACATCTGCTGCTTAATGGGACCTTTGTCACCTCCACTCAGAGGAATTATTCTGTTTATGAGGGGCCTTGTTCGGGGCTTGGTGTGCCAAGTGTTGGACTCGCGGAGGAATTTCCTTCGCTAAAGCTTTCAATCAAAGTTTAAGACCAAAGATCAAAAAGAGGCTTTTGGACAGACAGAAATAAAACACTTTGATCAAAAGAGAATAGAAATTGGTAGTGCTAATTATAATCAATGAAATAAAGAGGCTGGTGTGTGCGTGCACGTGTGTGTATGGAGTCAGTGTTTATTTTCAACTTCTGCCTTATTCTTTCACAATGATTTACCTGTATTCCCACGCTGTGACTGATGTTCCTCGGAGCTGAGAGGAAAATTGCCTTTTCCTTCTCTAAGGTGCAGCAGATCAAAGAGCAGAATTTCTTCCAAAAGAGGAAAGCCGCGTCCTTGCAGGATGCTCTGCACGCTGCTAGTACCGTCCTGCTTGCTGGACTTGAGCCAGGCTGGCTGCAGAAAGGAAACCAAACCTCTGCCCAGCTCTCCGGGCCAGCATCCCCGGGAGACGGGCTGCTCCCAGCCTCAGCAGAAGCGCCAGACGCCGGGTAATGCTTTGGCTCGTGCTCGGGAAATAACGCCTGCTCCGAACCCCGCTGGGATCCATGGAAAGGCTGCCCCGAGCTCAGCTTAGCGCAGTGAAGCATCGGAACTATTTTCTCACCTCTGCTGGGCAAGCAGGGGAAGGTTTTGCTCTGATCTTCCCTCCATCGGGGAAGGGAAGCCCTCCTCACCTCTCCCACGTGCACTTAATTTGCAAAACCTTTTGCGCCATCATTTTGCAGCATTTGCACCCTGCGCCTGCCTTTATTTTTGTATAAACACCGAACCCAAAGTTTTAAGGATTCTTGGCTCGAGTCACCCACTGGTGCTCCCTGCAAGGCTCAGTGGTGTCACCCGAAGGTAACCAGCAATGCTCACCGCCAGCTTGAGAAAACATTTCTTTAGGAATAAATCTTTTTTTTTTTAGGTGTTTCTATAAGCGTAAAGCAGGCTGGAAGGCAGAGCTCCCAGCCAGCACTTCGCACGAGATCCTTGGCTGGGAAGTGTGAACTGTAGGGACCGTAAAGAGCTCCTTTCAGAGGAGCCTGGAGCAGACGTGGCGACAGACTTTCTCAGTGGCGTGGCCCAGCCTGCTCCCCCGACAGCAGGACCCGTGCCCTCTGAGGAATACCCCTTCACAGCTGAGCCCATCTTCTTTCATCTTCCAGGAAAAAAAAACCCCAAACCAACCCTCTTTCCCAGAGCAGCCCCCCGGCTCCAATTGCAAACAGGGATTTGTCTTGTGTTAACGCGGTCCTCCCGTTCCTGCGAGGGATGGGGTTACGAGCGCACTCGATACCCAGCTTTAATCTGACGCCAGGACTTGCTCAAAGGTCTTTTCTCTTTCAGGCTCCCAACTACGGAACCCTTCCTCTCGAGCTTCTGATATTACCTCCCTCCTATTCTTGCCAGTCAGTTGTTGGACGAATATTTTGAGTTTTTTGCAGAGGAAAACCCACGCGTCGTGGAATGGAAACGAGAACTCTGGCTGTTCCTGTGTAACGCCAAGGACGGGTCTAAACCCACGGTGAGGTGGGGAGGACCCACTGCCCACCTCTGGTCCTCTCCGTGGGCGCTTTGCTTCCCTGCGGTACTGTGTGGGAAGGAAACTAAAAAACTGCAGCTCGTTGGCATGGGCTTTTCTGCCCCGAACCAGAGATGCCCCTTTCTGCCATGGGAAGATGCAGGTCAAATGGAAAAGCGGTATATAATATAATATACTCTGTGTACACCCCTCTGTATGGGTGTATCCGTCTTCTTTAGGGCATCCAATAATTTAATGAATGCTATTTATTGCACTAAATAGGCAAAATTATTTGACTATCCTAGTCTGATGGTAGTTTCCACCATCTCCTTCAGTGTTAATCACAGTTGCGCCCACTCAGCAACAGCAGAAACATTTTGTCACAGCGCTTAGAGATACAGAAGATCTCATGTTATATACTCAGTTTTATCTGAAGGAATTTAGAGACCTGTAGTCTAAACCTGTGTGTCCGATTTTATTGGGTACTGAAACTACAGCTGCGTTTAAGGCCGGGGATGTGCACACATTTTAGATTTGCTCTCGTGCGTTTGGTTTAGCTGCACAGAATAAACACTGCAGCTGATGAACAGATGTTCTTAGTTTATTTATTTATTTTTTTTCTAAAAAAAGTTACATTTTGTCTGTATTTGCAGGATTTTCCGTCAGGCAGCCTAAATATGACTTGATTAAATAATCACTTAAATGGAGCTGAACCACTCGCACTTATTTTTTTTTGGCAAATATCAATCCAATGTGAATATTTTGCTGCCAAGCCCCTGTTTGCTTCCAGCAGTGTTCTAGTGCTTAAGTTCCATTTGTGAAGATGACAAAAACAAGCATCCTTTTAGCTCCAGCCGTTCTTGCTTGCCAAGGTGAATTTTCCTTGATCGTTTTACACGGCTACGAAACCTGCCGCCGTGCCAATGCCGGCGCTCAGCGGCGAGCCCTGCCGGCTCCTTCCTTCCTCGAATCTCTCGTCCACCGCTGCAGCTCCCTGGCAAACACGCCGAGGATGCCGCGATTGCATTTCCGATACCCAACTAACCCGTTGTGCGAGGGCCGGCCTCTCTCGAACCAGTTGTCAATGAGAATATAGTGGATATCTTCCTTTTCTGACCGTGTCCGTGCCCGGGAACACCCGCCAGGGAAGCGCAAGCTGTGCTTGGTGGCCACGGGCCAGCTTCTGCCACCCCCCCCCCCAACTCGTCCCTTATTTGATGAAGAGGTTTGTTCCAGTTCTGTTCAGCAGTCTGGTGCTGGACAAGTAAAAGAAGCGTTATACACTATTGCTAATAATCATGTTTGCAGCTCTGTAACCACAGTGTGGAAGATCTACCTGCCAAATTAATACCAATGCTTCCTGAATTTACATAGCCTGCAAATAATGTTTTGCTTGGCGTGTATTTATCACCTATTTATCTTACATACCAGATCTTCGCTGCTGCTCTAACGGTGCTTTCAAGACAAGATAATCATGTCTATTTAGAAAATACTGTGGCTTGTGAAAACTTTGGTTTCGATTTTCCCTTTTCCTGAGAAGGGCTGAGGGCTGTCATGTCCTTCGACATCTGCAGGAAAAGAAAAAAAAAAGGTATGCCAGGAGGGCACGACTTCAGCTTCTTTCCTCTTTTCTCTTCTGAAGATCTCTCTGGTCCCTGCGGCCACAGCTCCTTGCAATGATGCCACGCGTGACGCCTCCGTGTCACTCACCACTTCCCGTGGCTACTGGTCTCGTCCATGCTCTGTCCTCAGAGAGACAACTGCTCCGGCCAGCCTCGCCTGGCATATTACATTTCCAACTCTTCCCAAACAATTCAAGTGGGGAAAGCCACGACGTCTGTCTTGACAGCCCGCACCCAAGGCTGAGGGTGCGTGTCACCTTCCCCCCTCCCCTGCCCGGGGAGGTGCACCTTTGCCTCCGCGGCGTGAAGATGAGCTTACCGAGACCACGGGAGCTCTCGTGCTCCTGCAAACAGCTCTGTTTGAAGCAGACTACTGGTCCAGGAGAGGTGGGAGAGAAAGTGTTGCGGCCTTCGCAACTTTTGTTCGGAGTGAACAAAAGAAAAGGAAAATACACAGTGACGGAGAGGCTCTTGGCTTTGATCATTGCTGGTTACGGGAAAGAAAAACATAACCCAAAGGGAGTGAGTGAGGGATGTAATAACGTCAGGTCAATGTCTTTGTTATTCTCCAAGATCAAAAGAATCTGAGGGAGTTTAGCTTTTATTGCCTTCCCCTTTTGTTTTCTGCTTTTTGGTTTTCTTCCTTAAAAATCAATACAGCCCTCTCTGGGCTTGTAACGCCCCTGTGCCCCCCACCCCTGCGAGCCCCAAGCCCGCTGCAGACTGGCACGGCGCTGGTGTAGCACATCCATCAGGGATGCCCATCGCTGGTCAGCCTGCTGGGAGCTACTGGGCTAGAAATGCTAAAATAAACCTTTCTTAGAGTCATAGAATGATAGAATGGTTTGGGTTGGAAGGGACCTTAA